>CM039664.1:20085066-20792566 GCA_022405105.1 Aristolochia contorta
GGGCTGGGTGTGGTGCTAAACGGAGAAATGAATGATGGCGAAGAAAATGGACTAAAGCTTGAAGGAGCAAAGGTTGGTGTTTTTGGAGCAAAGGTGAATGATGGATCATATGCACTTGTTTGAGAGAATGTGCTTGTTGTGCTAAACGGGCTTGACTGTGAAGGTGCATTAAAACGAATTCCACTTGCAGGCTGATTGGCAGGATTAGGTCCACCTGAAAATTTGAAACACAAACCAAAAAAATTGATCAAAGTGAAAAAAAACACAGAGCTCCAGGATGAAGGGAATCCGCAAAAAAGAAGCTTAATGATATGGAAACTATATCACAAAGGGTACCTCTGTCTCCCAGCTGATAATCTTCCCATCTTATCTCTTCATGAATCTTATCTTCATAAGTAGGCATAGCAGATATAGATGTATATTATGATGCAATTCTACTTCCACTGCCACCGTCCTCTTCTGCTGTAGATGTATATGATGCAACTCTACTTCCACCACGCCAACTCCCAAAAGAAGACTGCCCTAACGAGGAACTGGGTCTCCAAATGGATGACATAGTAATTTCAAAGGGGCTGGATGCGTCCACTTCATGAGCAGTAGGCGTATATGGTGCAACTCTACTTCCACCACACTGACTCCCAAAAGCAGAGTGGCCAAAACCTGGGCTGCAAAGGCACCTGCAGGAAAAGAATTATAAAATGGTATATATGAAACAAAGGTTTATACATTGATGAAGAAAAACGGACCCACAGAGCTAAGTCAAGCTACCTAGTGTTTAAAAATTACGGGATACATTAATATTAATTCTTACTCCAAAAACTGATGAAGTCCCAATGGGACTACTTGAAAAGTACTGTTCAAAAGGTGCCCAAGAAGGACAAAAAGGATTAGTTACAACCTGCGATCACTATAGAGGAGATTAAAGAAAACAGCAAATCAAGAATTGAGAAAAGAAAATAAGAATGGTGAATATAAACTTAAACCTAGCACACAAAAAAAGTATCATATAGAGTCCTATATTCTGAAAAAGAAGCTTCCAAAAGCAACATGATATAATATTTGATATCCAAAAAAGAAGGGAAAAATATATTTGAAACGATTCCAGGTTGTATGTATTAAATAAAGAAGACGAACAAAACCTAGCGACTTAAATTCTAAATTTGGAGAATAATAGAGAGATTTTATTCAGTAAAAAATAATTTTAAGACCATATATAACAAGCAGGAGCATGCCTGGTCAAACGTCAATTAATTAAGAAAGAACAACTGAAAAAAAAAAAAAAAGAAAGATCAAAGAATAGAAATTACATAATAAGAGAAAACGAAAGAAGACTAGGGATCTATACTCGATCCCTTTTCTGCTTAAGATTTCACTCACCATGCATGATACTCAAACTAGCTGGAATATATATAACATAGCACATGGTGAACCATAGAAAGAAAAACGTAAATATAACATCAGGGCATTAATATATATATATATATATATATATATATATATATATATATATATATATAAGACCTTTGGATGTAATTAAAGAGAGTAATATATATCGGTTCTCTGCTAATAGTACTCATTTGCAAGTGCTTTTACAGTTACTTGCAAAGAGAAGAGTTCTAAAGAATTCCAGCAGCGACATTGAGTATACACCAAATTTATTTAACAGAGAAGAAACTTGAGACATATGCATATAACGACGTTGGAGGAGAAGATGAAGGAAAAGAATAGAAATTTCTAAGCGTAATTAAGTGTGTGTGCATGTGTGAAAGACAGAGAAGCAAGACGGACATAGCACGAGAACAACTCAAGAGCTCAAAAAAATTAGTAAATCAAATCAAATAAGACAAGAGAACTAAACAACGCATTCTCTATGAGAAACTGATCAAATAAGAAAACAACAACTGCCAGAATTCAACATTAATAATGTTTAATGTCCTAAACGAAAAAGAAAATCCCAAGAGGGGTCTTCTCTACGTCTATATATAGTCCTTATATATTTAACTAACCATGCCAGAAAGCGGAATTAAGAATACTGCCGGACACGCATGTCTAAAGATCATCCGAGAAAAAAAAAGGACAGTTTGAGCGATAAACCTCGCAAGATTAATGAAGCCGGTAGAATCGTGACAGAAAAAAAAAAAAAACGTCCCAGCGCCTACAACTTAATCACGTAAAAGTCATTGTCTTAATTTATGTATGATTTCTGTTTTATTGTTTTATAGAGTGGTGATACGAGCACTTCCAAGCAGTGTTTTAAAAATCGAACTGGCCTCTTGGATTGCTATTAATAATTCGATTTGGTCAAAAACCAGAAAATGGTAAAACATCGGTTGACAGGCCGGTTTTAGTGGTTCAACTGCTGAATCGTGAATTGGACTAGACCGGTTGAACCAGCTTAGTTACCCTTTTTAGCATTTTAATAATTTTTATATTTTTAAACTAATTTTGTATATAAAAATCTTATTATAAATTATTTTAATGAGATACAACTCATACCAGTTGAACAGTTGAACCGGGTGATCCAGAATCAAAAGCCCCGCCCACTGGTTCGATCACCGGTTCGGTTTTTAAAACACTACTTCCAAGTACTAATTACAGCAAGATTTTAAATCTGATGTGGCATCCACATTGCAGTCCAGATAAGAAATAAACTTGGAAATAAAATTGGCAAAATTTTATTTTTTTAATAAAATATTATCTTCCTTTCTACGGGTAAACCTTTAACCCTAGATTTTCTCTTACCTGGACTGCCACATCACTCTAAAAACGTTAAATCAAAATAAGAGAGTACTTATATCATTTTTCTATTTTATATCATAAATAAATTGTTAATTACTACTTTGATTTGGCTTGTTGGTGATTTGGATAGGAGACTATTTTGAACACAAAGATTAAACAGGTTTGTTGTGGAGTTATGGGCGAGACTCGAACTGGATAAGTGAAGGACCGCTGGATGTAGCACTAAGCCTGTATTGGGCTAATGGGGAGGCCACATACTCAACCTACATAGATATTGAGATGAGTGGGCCAAGGGGACTTCACAATTAGTATATCCGAAGATACAGCAAATCCCACCAATTAGATAGTAAAAGCCTTAAAAGGTTGTAAGATAGAAATCAAATTTAATGTTGTTAACTTAATATGCTATTAATCAAGAATATATATATAAATTTCACATTATTATGATATCATTATTTACATAAGATAAACGTCATTATTCTAGGATAGAACGCTTTATTGCTTTTCCCGGTCTACCTTGCGTATAGTAGGGAATATTAGGGAAAGGAAAGAGGGCCTTTAATTTGCTCATCTTATCTCATAGGCCTCCCTCAAGAGAGAGGTGGGCTATCAGTTCTGAAAAAGAAATTTTGGAATCAATATTTTACAAGCCCATATTACGAGGCCCATTAATATCTTTTGGTTCGACTATTTTATACAAAAGTAGCATATCTCATATGAGAGATGCATTTAATCAGTTGGATCTAAAAGATTGCAGCACCCGTCAGGGGTGTAAATGGTAGCCGACTATCAATTCTACCCGAGTGATTATTAAATGGACCAGACGGAAATAAACTATGAATTTTCAATTATCGTTTTACTGTTTACGGTTTTACTATTTAATAGATGCAAAGGAAACGGAAATGACTATTCCAAACCCGTTTTACCCAATAACAGTTTAAGAAAAAAAGTAAAATAGTAATTTTACAACAAAAAATACATTAACCTCTCGTGTAAGCCCTAATCAGCTACCTAAAAATGTTTGGAGTGTTGGGGAGATGCAAAATATCTGATTATAGAAAAAGTAATGGTAGTTGTACCTATGTGCAGTATTTATCCCACATACAGCCAATCTAAGCAATAAGTCCTTAAAAATATAAATTTTTTTAATTTTGTTAAAAACTATATTCTAAAGGATAAGAATCGGTTCAACCGGGTTTATACAGTGGTAGAACCGGGTATGAGTGGTACCTCACTAAAACAATTATAATAATATTTTTATATTAAAAAATATAATGTTTTGTAAAAGTAATATAAAAACTATAAAAGTGATCCCAAAAGCATCATCTAAAACTAGCATTTTCCTTATAAACTATAATGTAAGGTTATAGTATATAAATGTCATAAATATTAAAGACTACTAACTCCTTCTTTATAATTTATTAATATCAATTATCAATTGCAAAATTTAATTAAATTTTTTTTATTTTATCTATTAAAATTTATAATGTTATTTTATCTGATTCTTTATCATCTTATAAACCTAAGTTTATCTTTTTGTTTTAAAATTATATTTATTGACATTTATTATCAAAAAAATCACCAATAGATCTCAGTCTTATAACTTTAATGAACCCTATTTACTTTTGACAACTAAAAATGAAATGTTTAATATGTCCTAATATTTATATTATTATGTGATTTAAGTGAGTCATTTTATTATCTTATTATCTTTAGAGATATATAATAATAAAATAAAAAGATATTTCAAATATCTTATCTCATCTATTTACTGCTAACATGCCTAAGATATATTTAGTGGTATTATCTTAGTTATAATGTTTTAGTTTTAATTAATATACCTTATAGATTCACTCTAGGATCCCCATTTCCTATGAACTTAGATTTTAACGTGTCTTATTAGAATGAGCGGTGATATAAGTATTGGTTTTTACTTCCAAGACTTTACATCATAACGTCGCGTCAGCGTTGCAATTTAATAAGAGATAAACTTGGAGATAAAAACTACAAGATTTTAGTTTTTTAATAAAATATTATCAACCTATTATGTGGGCAAACCTTAAACCCTAGATTGTCTCCTACTTAGACCGCCAACTATGCAGCCCCATCAGGATGTAAAACCTCGAAGTAAAATTAGGAAGTACCGATATCATTTTTCTATTAGAAATTGTAATTTGGAATAAAGTCAATTAAATTAAATTGTACAAACTATAGTACATTTGAAGCGCTTTTACTTTTGAAGTAGGTATTTTGATAATTGACACCTAGCAAATTGAAGATAAAATGAAAACTCAAGGGTAAATATTAAAAAGTACGAAAAAGAGTAAAATGTGTAAAAGATGCCACATGGGTGGTAATATTTTATTCCATGAGCAATGATATCAGTACTGTGTGTATTTACATTGGGGTTTTACATCATGACGTGGCACCGTAGTTGGCGGCCTAGGTAAGAGAAAATTTAGGGTTACCCATAGTATAGGAAGATAATATTTTATTAAAAAATATTTTACTGATTTTATCACAATATCTTACTTGGACTTCAACGTGGACGCCATGTTAGCATGTAAACCCTCACAGTAATACTTTGCAATACTTATATCACCACTCTTATTCCATTTACTTGAAAAATGATATCAGTACTGCATGATTTTACTTTGGTGTTTTACATCGTCACGTGACAACTTAGTTGGTGGTCTAGGTAAGAGAAAATAGAAAAATGATATCAGTATTTCCTAATATTTATTCGAGATTTTACATCGTGACATGGCTGTATAGTTGGCGATCTAGGTAAGAGAAAATCTACAGTGTAGGGTTTACCCAAGGTATAAAAAGATAATATTTTATTAAAAAGGTAAAATTTTGCAGATTTTATCTCGTAGTTAATTTATCTCTTAACTGGATTGCAAAGTGGACGCCACGTCAGGATGCAAATCCTCTCAGTAATACTTTGCAGTACTTAATTCACCACTCTACTTATTTTTCTACCCTAAACTCCCTTTCCCTTCCCATTGATGCTCCTATGGCTTCGACTTCCAAATCTCTCTTACACTCTCTCTCTCTCTCTCTTTTCTCTATCTCTCTGTCTCTTTGTCTTTCTGCTCTCTCCCTCTCCCCCTCAGTCTCTCTCTCTCTCTCTCTCTCTCTCTCTCTCTCTCTCTCTCTCTCTCTCTCTCTCTCTCTCTCTCTCTCTCTCTCTTGTCTCCCTTATCTCTTTGGTTCTATCTTTCTCTCTCTTTTTGGTTATCTATTTCCTCTTCCACTAGTAAAAAAGTGCTTTTTATTGGGTGTCGAAAAACCGACGGGAAAAGGGTAAACCCACCATGGAAAGTATTCCTGGTGGTTTTGTATTAGCCAGTAACAACTACGTTGACAAAACTATCGCCGACGATTTTCCAGGCTGTTTGGACCCCCGGGATAATTTTTTTTAACGGCTGATAGAAACTGCCGGCAAAAAAAATAGTTTTTCCAGGGGCTCTCTCAACTCTCAGGACAAGATTTTCCCTGGCGGTTATTCAACACCGCCGACAAAAATGATGTATGCCGGCTGTTTTAAACACCACCCTGTTTTTTTTATTGTGGTTTTTCTTGGGTGCTCTCATTCTTGGGAAAAGATCCCCGGTGGTTATCGTATACCACCAACATAGAGTATGTATGTCGGCTGTATTAGAAACTGCCATGATTTTTTGTGGTTCTAAAAACCGCCAGGAATATTTTATTTTTTTAAATAGTTTTTCTTATTTTTTATTCCTCCTGTTTGAATTCAGTAGACCTGTTTAAAACTCATGATAACTTATAATTAAACCTAATAACAACTTATAATTAAAACTAAAAACAACTTATAATTAAAACTGATTCCACAATTACAGTAGATCTGAATCCACAATTACACTAGATCTGAATCTACAATTGCACTAGATCTGAATTGACAACTTATATAAAAAAACTACACTTTGGGGCAAAATTGCGGTTTTACAAAAGTATAAAAAAACGTTGTGACAAAAGAAACTGCTTCCGTTCAAAATTGAAGTATGAGCTTGGGGATATTCCCGTCTACATCATGTGTCTCCTATAAGAAAAATTAACAAATAAAAAATATGTGTGATTATGCATAAACTTTTCAATTTCAAAAGAAACAGTTAAATTAACAACAATTTATGTAGCATAATGATGGAGGATGCATTCCTGACTTTCCATCACAAGTTGCAACATCACAATAGACTGTCTCATTTGTTGCGCTCTACTTCCTCCTTAGCTTTCTCCCTCTACCGGCCTGCTTCTTCCTCGGCTTACTTCCTCTGCCGCTCTGCATCCTCCCCAGCTTGCTTCTCCTGGTCGGTGAGACGCTTGTGCTCCTCTATCAACGCAGTTTGTGCTGCTTCTGAAGCACTAATTGGTAGTGGCTAAGGTAAGACATGGAAATGAAAACCTATCCAAAATCATCTACTGAAATCCTTGGTAGTGCACTGTTGGTGAAAATAAACATTTATGCATTCAATAAATTTAATGTGTAAGACAAAATAAATAAATAAAAATTCTACTAGGATGTTGTCCTTTATCCAAGTATGAAAAAAGGAATTTGACTAGAATTTGTGAATGAATAGCAACCTGTGGCTTTCTACTTATAAGTTCACTTACTCCTACAGGTAATTAGAAATTAATTACTTCCTGTGACAAGGCTTAAATGAAGGTGTAGGCTGATATGTATACAACATGTCAAAACCACATCTATTACTCATGCACAAGCCTCTCATTCATGCTAACCTCTCAGCATCAGAGAATGTCCAACGTTCTTTAGTCAACTAGCCTTCTCATTAAGCTATTTAATTTTCCCTAATAGTCCCTCTAGAAATTTAAAGTAAAAGTCCTTATCTGTAGCTATTTGAGTGGTGTAAGCCCAGAAACAATCATCCTTATAGGAAAACGAGGAATTTAAAATTAATATCGACTTCAAACTCACACACTTAATTGGAAAAATTGGACTAATTACCAGAAGATTGCTTCGCATATAAGAAAACTGAACTTAAAACAATCAGAGACGTAGAGATACTTACTGAGGGTTAGTTAATTAAGAAAGTAAAAGTATAGACATCAAAGTCACTCAAAATCCCACTTTCTCCTGTAAGTCTTTTCCCAAACCCTTGAAACTCTCATTTCTCCTTAAAATTAGGAGAGAAATTGAAGTCACCCTCGACGTGTAAATTGGAAGGCGCTCTGAGAATTCCGTGACTCGCTCCAACATGTGGTATTTTCAAGTCTCTCCAATTCTCTCTCCTGAAAGAATGCTTCCAGTGAGAAAAGCCCAACGCGAGATGAAAATCAGGGACCTAGAGATGCCAAAAAACTTGAACATTTTGATCTAGACAATAGACCTGCACCTGAACCCTAAAGTCGGGGACCGGATGCCCTGGAGTTCAATCGCGAGAGGTTTGCGTATGGCGTCTCTGACTCGCTCAAGCTCCCACTCTGCCAGAACTCCTCTCTTCTCCTGCCTTTCCCTCTCTTCTCCTGTCTTTCACTCTATTTTCCATCCATTTCCTGTCCTTGTGTTGTATAGTTTGCCGGAAAAAAGCAGAAATTTCTTCTTCTCCCCTCCATCTGTTTTCCGGGTGCGCAGTGGATGAATTTGGTTTCTCTGTCCTTCTGGGTTTCCTTCTCTTCTACCTACGTGCTCTCCTGTTAATTAATCTGCATCATCAACATTGTGCTGCTTCTGTGGCAAAAGGCAGCGATCTGAACCCTCCCGGACCAAGAATCAATGTTGTATAATTTAAAAAGAAAATAAGTAAGATTTGAAACCCTCAATTAGGTTCTTTTGTTAACTGTAAAAATAAAATTTGAAGGGATGCACAGGGCAATATACTAGTACCAGCAATCAACAGTATTTCATGTAAGATTTTGTCATACAATGAAATTAATTTCATTTTTTTAAAAAAGAACAACTTTTATACTTATAATTTTACTTAATTTAATAATTGATATATTTTTATTTCTCATTTTAATAATGAAACAAATGAAATATAATAAATAAAATAATTACATATAAATAATGGAAATTGATTAAATTTAGTTTTTATATACCAATGTCTCCTAAATTCTCAATGTCCTAACCTAAAAAATAATAGAAATTCTCAATGTCTACGACTAATAAGAGAAAGTTTTCTCAGAGATTATACTTTTAGGGACTATAATGTCTAAGACAATGAATTCTTCTTCAACATTAAATTCTCAATGAACTAACCGCCCTTAGAAGAAACGCAACACAGCCGAGATGCTTAGAAGGATAGAACACAATGTGGAAATTGGTCTTGGCTGATCTTCTGAATGTGAAAGGAGGTGAGTATTTCACTGAATTGAATAGGGCGAGGAATTTTGCAACACTGCCGAGATGCTTAGAAGAACCGCGTGAAGAGAAGGATAGACTCAAGACCCTTCAGACTCAAGACCCATGAATAGCAGTCGGCAGTGGGGACGGAGCCGCGCATGAAGGGAAGACCGGCGTATGTCGTCACGAAAATGGCACGACAAGGAAGACCAGCATACGACATCGTGATGAACGACGCGACAATCGGCGACGAAAAGCAGTGACGACTAATGGCAGCAACGACAAACGGCAGCTATGATGGACTACAGCGACGATGAACAGCGGTGAGGACTTCAGTGCCAACAAACGGTGGTGAGGACAACAGTGACAGTGGCGAAGGTGGTGACGGAGTGTAAGCGCTCGGGAGAAAGGAGAGGGAAGAACGAAGCTTTTTTGTTCAAGCCCTAATCCCGGGGTTGAAATTGGAAACCCCTGGGAATGAGTAATGCTAGCTGCACCTAAGCACAATACCTATCCCACATACATGTTACTCTAAGCCGTTCAAAATATAAAAAAATATTTTTTATATTACATAATCTTATATTCAAAAGGATAAACCTTAGGCATCAATGGTTTAGATTAATATGTACGTGAGATAGGTACAGTACATAAGTTCAGCTAACATTTTCCCAAAATCTATTCTGTGGGTTTTGGTCTAGACTGACCAGTTTAAAATACAATGTGAATCCCCGGATTAAAATGGTTTACCGGGAATTCGATACAGATCCCCCGACTTAAATCATTTATCCCTGGTGGTTCCCCAACAATCACCGGGGATAAATTTATTTTCAGGTGTCGCCCAGCATCAATGCGAGGGTTTTATACATAACCCTGGTGATACGAACCACGCCAACAATGTGACGCAACCCAGAATTAAAGATGGACGAAGAACTCAAGAGAAGCAAGAATGCATGAAACCGCGACCTGTTGCTTAGCAAAACAAGAACCTTGGTATAGTGAAGACGCCACAAAAGGGGATGGAGGAATCCGTTTGATAAGTCATATTGAACGCCACAAGAACCCTTGATAAGTTCAAAATTCGTATCTTCAAGAACCCTAGAAGAGAACTCAAGCAGAACACTTGATTTAGGTTAAACCTTTCTGTCCTTATAGATTTTCCATAAAGGCCCTATATAGGCAAAGTCATAAAACGTGTAAATTCATATTCTAACTCTAATATGACTCCTAAGAGACCTAAGAAATGAATTTAAACGAAAATGCATCTAAATACAAAACTTTCCTAATTAAGGTTCCTTAGGTGAGAAGTAATTAATAAAAACCTCTCAAATAAATCCTCAAAACCATATTTTCGTGGATGAGCCTTCCATTGGACTTCAATGGGCCTTCATTGCTCAAATTGGGCTTCAAAGAGTTGATTAAATCTCAGAATCTTCTAGAACGTGAATTTCAGCTTGATTGGATCCTTGATGCTTCTAAAACGTGATAAGCTGTCCTTTGATCAACCTTGATGAGTAAAACAAGCTTTTGGTCACTCTCATTTATAAAAGCATTATCTTGTTGTTGAATGACACATTTGACAAGGTTGTTCAACTCCTCTTTAAATCTCTTTGCTCGACCCCTTGTTATTGGACCAATAAGAACTTGAACCGGATGAGTATTTGTTGTGGTTTTGATGTCCTCATCATTCTCCCCCTCTTTAAAAGGATTTGTCCTCAAATCGTCACCTACATCAAAAGGACTTAAGTCAGTAACATTGAATATAGCACTAACATTGTACTCACTTGGTAAGTGTAACTTGTAGGCATTGTCATTGATCCGTTCTAGCACTTGAAAAGGTCCATCTCCACGTGGAAGTAGCTTAGAGCGTCTTTGTGCTGGAAATCTTTCGTTTCTCAAATGTAACCACACCCAGTCACCAAGCTCAAAAACAAGCTTATGACGTCCTTTGTTGGCTTGTTTGATGTATTGCTGAGTCCTCCTCTCTATGTTAAGGCATGTCTTCTCATGAAGGGCCCTCACAAAATCTGCCTTCTTTTGACCATCTAAGTTCAAGTGCTCAGAAACAGGTAAAGGTGATAAATCTAATGGAGTTAATGGATTAAAACCATACACAATTTCAAATGGAGAGAACTTAGTAGCAGAATGCACAAAACGATTATAAGCAAACTCAACATGTGGTAGACAATCTTCCCAAGTTTTGATGTTCTTACTGATGATAGCTCGTAGTAGAGTAGATAAAGTCCTATTAACTACCTCTGTTTGACCATCGGTTTGTGGATGACATGTAGTAGCAAACAAAAGTTTTGTTCCTAATTTTCCCCATAATGTCTTCCAAAAGTAGCTTAAGAATTTAGCATCACGGTCAGACACGATTGTTCTAGGCATACTATGTAAGCTGACAATCTCTTTAAAGAACATATCAGCAATATGAGATGCATCATCAGTCTTATAACAAGGAATAAAATGAGCCATCTTAGAAAACCTATCTACCACCACAAAGATTGAATCCCGCCCATGTCTACTACTAGGCAAACCAAGAACAAAATCCATTGATATATCAATCTAAAGTGAAATAGGAATAGGATGAGGTGTATAAAGACCATTAGGTTGAACCTTCGATTTTGCTTGCCTACACGTTATACATCTCCCACATAACCTCTCTACATCCCGTTTCATATGTGGCCTATAGAAATGTTCTTGCAGAACAGATAGAGTTTTAGCAACTCCAAAGTGCCCCATTAAGCCTCCACCATGGGCTTCTCGAACTAGCAAATCTCTCATTGAACTGTTGGGTATGCACAATTTATTTTCTCTGAACAAGAAACCCTCATGCCTATAAAACCTACTAATTGCAGATTTTTCACAAATACTATACACTTCATTAAAATCGTAGTCATCGTGATAAAGATCTTTTATATGCTCAAAACCAAGAAACTTAGCATCCAAAGTAGAGATTAAGACATACCTCCGTGAAAGTGCATCAGCAACTATATTCTCTTTACCTTGTTTGTAGCAAATGACATAAGGATAAGTCTCAATCAATTCTGCCCACCGAGCATGCCTTTTATTCAGCTTGTGTTGTCCTTTTAAATGCTTCAAGGACTCATGATCTGTATGAATTACAAACTCTTTTAGCCATAAGTAATGCTGCCATATTTCTAATGCCCGAACTAAAGCATACAACTCTTTATCATAAGTGGGGTAGTTAAGTGCGGCCCCAGTCAAGTGGTCTTCTATCTTGCATAAGAACATCGCCCATACCAAAACCAGAAGCATCACATTCAATTTCAAACGTCTTAGAAAAATCAGGAAAAGCAAGTAAAGGGGCATGAGTAAGCTTATGCTTAAGAAGTTGGAATGCCTTCTCTTCTTCTTGAGCCCAACTGAAAGCAACGTTCTTCTTAATAACTTCTGTAAGAGGTGCAGCAATGGTGCTGAAATCTTTTACGAACCTCCTGTAAAAACTAGCAAGCCAATGAAAACTCCTAACATGACCAACAGTGGAAGGAGTCGGCCATTCTTCAATAGCTTTGATCTTTTCATGATCAACCTCTATACCTTTAGCACTCACCACGATTCTAGAAAAACAAGCTTATCGGTGCAGAAAGTACACTTTTTGAGGTTAGCAAATAACTTCTCTTCTCGAAGTACATTCAAAACCGATTGTAAATGAGAGACATGTTCATGCAAGGTCTTGTTATAAACCAAAATATCATCAAAATAAACAACAACGAATTTTCCAAAGAAAGCACGCAAAACATGATTTATTAAGCGCATGAAAGTATTAGGTGCATTAGTTAATCCAAATGGCATAACTAACTACTCATACAATCCATATTTAGTTTTAAATGCAATCTTCCATTCATCTCCTTCTTTCATTCTAATTTGATGATACCCACTCTTAAGAACAATATTAGAAAATAAACACCCTCCATGTAGTTCATCTAACATGTCATCTAAACGAGGAATGGGATGTCTATACTTTACAGTTATATTGTTGATGGCTCTGCAATCAACACATAGGCTCCATGATCCATCTTTCTTGGGTACTAGAATCACAGGAACAGCGCATGGACTCATGCTTTCTCTAACATACCCTTTCTCCATTAACTCTTCGACCAGCCTTTGAAGCTCTTTAGTCTCCTCCGGATTGCTCCAGTATGCTGGTTGATTTGGAATTGAAGCACCTGGAATGAAATCAATTTGATGCTCAATCCCTCGATTAGGTGTCAGTCCTAGTGGTAATTCATCTGGAAATACATCCTCGAATACCTGCAAGAGAGAAACAACAACACTAATTCAGCTAATTCAGCTTCCTCTTCTGATTCTATTTCTCCATTCTCTTGGACCATCATAACCCACTTGTTTGGACATTGGCTAGCTATATGGCCTCTTCCCTGACATTTGAAGCATTTAATATGACTAGGAGGAGAAGAAGTGGCTGATTTTACCTTCTTAATTTCAGAGTAGTTGTGACAATGAAAAATAGATTCCATCCTCTTTTCCCACTCAAAATAAGCTTCTGGATCATTCTTCCCATGAAAGGTCGGGATGTTCATCTTGATACTTCCCAAATTGTTATCTACCCGGTTCCTAGGTTCTCTATCCCTTCCATGTCTTCTTTGGCTGTTTATTGAAAATCTATCAAAATCATCCAATAATTCCTCCCCTTCATTGCCCTCTACTTCTTCTACTTCTCTTCTATATGCCTGATTCCTTCTATGAATATTAGACGTATATTGCGGTTGTCCCTGTTGTGTTCTCTCTTCAACTCTATCCAACCTCTCATGAATATTTCCTATCTCCTCTCTCAACATACGTCTCAGCTCTCCCATTGTTGCTTGAATCTGCAAATTCGGAACAGAGGATTGATGACCCTCTTCATTTGTGTTCTTCCCTGAACTGTTAGACATGGCTTACTCCTGCCAAAGATGATTAGAAATAGACAATGAAATATGTAAAGTCTCCTCTCAATCTCTCGTAATCTCACTTAAATTTTTTTTTCTCTCTTTCTCTCTCTCTGTGATGCAACTCGGGTCCTTCTTTGAGTTCTTTTGAAACGACTTGAACACCAATTAAAGGTCCAAGTAGCATTCTATGACCCAAACATACAGAAAACAAGGAAACGAGTAGAATTGAGCAAAATCAACTCAAAAACAAGTGAATTGGCAAAACAAGACCAGAAACAAGTGAATTTGACTTGATAAGACTAGAAACAACGAAAAACAACGTGAATTAAGCAAACAAAGACTAGAAACAAGTGATTCTGGGTTGATATGACAAGAACGAAGATAATAGATCTTGGGTTACAATGTGAGACTATAGAGAAGGCTTCCTTGATTTTTAAGACCTCTTTGCTTTCACTTTTGTTCCAAAACGTGGAACACAAGATTAGGGTGCCAGAGATTTCCTTATCCCTTTCGGACTCTGGTTTATTCTTCTTCTTCCACTTGCCTTTTTATTTTCTTTTTATTTTCTTTTATTTTCTCCTTTATTTTCTTTTTTCTCTCTTTTTTCTCTCTTTTTCTCTTTTTTTATTTTTTTTTGTTTTTTTTCGTTTTTTTATTGTGAAGAAAAAGTCACGAGGTAGAGTCCTAGTTGGTTTCAAACTCTAGTATCCACGTATTAAGAAAGTGAAGTCCAATTCCAAAATCTATGAATTAGGAAAGGGAAGACTCCTAGTTCATCTCAAACTGGAAAATCCACTAATTAGGAAAGTCACAGTCCTAATTGAAATTTAACTTTGAAACCCACGAGTTTGGCAAGTGAAGTCCAAATTGGTCTTAAACCCCAAAATCCAAGAGTTAGAGAAGTGCAAGAGTTCTAATTGATATGAAACTCTAAAATCAATGAATTTGTCAAGTGTAAAAGAAAACTCAAAGAGAAAAACGAACAAACAGAGAAAAATACGATTTCATTTTTATTTTTTTTCTCTCTAATGAAATAAGACTTGAAAGAAAACTAAATAACAACTAGAATTCGAATTCAGAACTCAACAACAAAGCAGAAGAACAAGAACAAGACAAGAACAACAATAAAACTACGAAAATGAACAGGACTAGAGCACATCTGATAACCCAAGCTCTGATACCAAACTGATACGAACCATGCCAACAATGTGACGCAACCCAGAATCAAAGATGGACGAAGAACTCAAGAGAAGCAAGAATGCTTGAAACCGTGACTTGTTGCTTAGCTAAGCAAGAACCTTGGTATAGTGAAGACACCACAAACGGGGATGGAGGAATCCATTTGATAAGTCATGTTGAAAGCGACAAGAACCCTTGATAAGTTCAAAATTCGTATCTTCAAGAACCCTAGAAGAGAACTCGAGCAGAACACTTGATTTAGGTTAAAATTTTCTGTCCCTATAGATTTTCCATAAAAGCCTTATATAGGCAAAGTCATAAAACGTGTAAACTCATATTCTAACTCTAATATGACTCCTAAGAGACCCTGGAAACGAATTTAAATGAAAATGCATCTAAATACAAACTTTCCTAATTGAGGTTCCTTAGGTAAGAAGTAATTAATAAAAACCTCTCAAATAAATCCTCAAAACCAAATTTTCGTGGATGAGCCTTCCTTTGGACTGCAATGGGCCTTCATAGCTCAAATTGGGCTTCAAAGAGTTGATTAAATCTCAGAATCTTCCAGAACGTGAATTTCAGCTTGATTGGATCCTTGATGCTTCTAAAACGTGATAAGCTGTCCTCTGATAAACTTTGATGAGTAAAACAAGCTTTTGGTCATTCTCATTTAAAAAAGTATTATCTTGTTGTTGAATGACACGTTTAACAAGGTTGTTCAACTCCTCTTTAAATCTCTTGAACCGGATAGGAACTTGAACCGGATGAGTATTTGCTCTGGGCTTGATGTCCTCATCACCTGGGAATATTAATTTCCGCAGACTGTTTTAGTAGAAAACCGCCGGTGAAAACCTGGTTTTTACTAGTGTTCGTTTTCCACTCTCTCTCTTTGCCTTGTTTATCACCCATACCTGCTATTGAGGCAGAAACCCTGAAATTTGATCATATAGTTACAAAGTACAAGGAAAATAAAATTCGTCAGAACATGCAACAGGCGGTAGCCTGCCCCTGAGCCAACTAAGCTTGCTACATTGTTCTTTTCTGGATCACTACTCCGGAAGTAGTAGCTTAGAAAATGCATACGTGTACATTAACAATTAGGACTTAATATGAGTGTAAATATATGTTGGAAAAATGACTCCCATGAGTTGGGTCCGGGTTCAGGTCTGAGTCCGGTAGTAGGACCTGGTCGTGTCTTTTGGACACGACTCATTCTCCACAATAGATATGGGGGAAAATTAGGGTTGGAGCAGACAGGGAGAGAGAGGAAGGAGGATCCCGTTCGCAACGGCTCTTCACTCGACAGCTTCAGCAAGGCATTTTTTGGGATTTATTCTTCCATTCCTTTATAACCTTGGTGACCATTGAAGCCAAAGCGGAAGATATAAATAGGGTTCTCAAGAGAATCAAATGTACGAAAAAGTCATTCTCTCTTCGGATCTCTCTATCAATCGCTCAATCCCTCCCTATTATTGCTCCCTTTTCAAACTAAATCTCTTTCGGTGTCAAATCTCTCGTTTTGCACTAATTTTTTCCTTTGTATGAATTCCTAAACTCTGTTCTGGGCCATCGCCTGCGACTCCACTTTTCTGGCGACGAGTGCACCTCATCGGAGAAGAGCTGCTTCACTTTGGGGGATTGTCGAAGTTTCGCTTGTGCATCCTAGATCACCGATTAGTCTTTAAGGCAGTGTGTTCTCCACGCCGCAGCTTCGATCTTCAAACCGATAAGTTGTTTGGATTTCTGATTTCATTAGTTCCTTTGTGTTCTATGCATTGCTTAAAAATAGTTGTTTAGCGTGCTGTTGTATTTACTATTGAACAGTATTTTCTTCTTTAATTGAATAGTATTTTCTTCTTTAATTGAATTTTTATAGCATGTTGTTGTAATTACACTGCTGTAATTATACTGCTTTAATTAGATTGCTGGTTTTACTTCTGTTTGCATTTTATTACTGTAGTTTTGTTGTTTTTTCTGGATTGCATATACATTTGTTTATATAAGTTAATTTAGAGACCAGATTAGAGTTACTAGAATAGTTTGAGTGTTGTGGTGCTGCTGTGAATTCCCTTTGATCTCATTCTGTTGAGTGTGATCATTTCTGATCTGTTATTCACACAATATAAGATTTTGTCTACTTTAGATGTTCATGCTTCTACAGCCCCAACATTTTTGAAAACTTAACATATTGTTGAGGAGCATGATATTTTGAATCTGTTGTTGATCTCAGTTGAATCTCGGATCTGTTTAAATTCAGAAGATTGAATGTCTGATTTTCTTATAGAATTCAGAAATTGTTTTGCTTTAAAATCAGTGAGGATTTATCATTTAATCTCTTCGGAATTTATTTTCATAAACATTCAAATTACTGCTGTCCCATATGTACAAATCAGTTAGATTATAAAGAGCGTATGGTTAAGTATTAAGTATTCTATTTATCCTTGAATAGAGATTTTAAATCTGCTGTAAAGCATTCGTTTTCCAGAAGACAATATAATCTGTTACTGTTGATGTCTTCAAATAGTTCCCTCAATTTAAAGACCAAAACTGTTTTGCTATTTAGTAGCATCAGTTTTTTTAAAACTTCTTCATTTTTGGTGGAAAATTTGTATCTTTTATGTGCTGAAATTGTTTGACTTTTTTTTTCATATAGAAATCAGAAAGTGTTGCTGTATTGTTTGTTATTTTTAGGATTGTTAAATTGAAATCCTTTTATTGTTATGCGATTGATTGAATTATAGACTAATCTGTAGTTTATATTCTAATTTGTCTTTCTTTTTATTTTGATAGATTAAATTAGACTTAGAATCAGATTGTAGTCCACTAGATTTAGTTGCGGTGTCTTGTTCTGAATTCTAAATCTTCTATTAGAACTTCTGAATTCGTTTGAAATAATTTGATTAGTAGAAAACTAAATATGATCGTTTGTTTTAGATCCACGAAATTTGAGTTTACATAAATTTCCTAATGGGAAAGAAAGAATTAGTTGACCAGTCTAGGTTACAACCACTAGATTGGACAAACTATAAAATGTGGTCCCAATTAGTTTTGCTCTTCATTAGGCAATTAGAATTTGCTTATATCTTGTTTTCAGAACCTTGTGAGACAGAACTAGACAAAGCTAAATATGAAATGGACAATGAATTAGTGAGGGGACATTTACTAACTCGCATAAATGAAAACCTTATGAACTTGTTTGTAAACATAAAATCAGCTAAAGAAATTTGGGACATTTTGGAGCAAAGATATGGAGGAGATGAAACCGTAATGACTGGAAAGTTCCTTGAATTTAAAATGGTTGATGGAAAACTCATTATGGAACAAGTGCATGAATATTAGAACTTACTTTTAGAAATGCTTAGTGAAGGTTACAAGATATGTGATCTGTTCCAAGTTGAGTGTTTGTTGGATACGTTCCCACCATCTTGGAGTGACTATAGAAACACTTAAACACAAAAAGAAAGTACCTACACTTCACGAAGTTATAGGCCATATTAAAACTGAAGAGGGCAATTGCCTTAAAGATAGTCCAAAGTCCTCATATGTCATTGGACACAAAGCTAAACTCATTGAATTTGGTGAATGCTCAGGAAAAAATAAGTTGAAGAAGGGTTTCCAGAAAGGACATAACAAAGGAGAGTACAAGAAGCAGAGTGGCTCCAACGAAGTTGTTAAAAAGATTGGAAAAAATAGAAAGGTGAAGTGCTATTACACCTGCGGTAAAATTGGACACAAAGCCTACCAATGTCACATACGTCACAACAAGCAGCATGGGACAAATCCTTCAAACTAGACCCACATTATTGAAGTTGAAGATGCCAAAACTGCAGTGGTCGTCGAAGCTTATCTAGTTGAAAACAAGACAGACTGGGTGCTGGACACTGGAGCTTCAAGACACTTATGTGCCAACAGAGAGCTATTTCATACCTTTGTGAATGTTGCAGAAGGTGAAAGTGTCTACATGGAAAATGAAAGCGTCGATAGAGTGCTTGGTAAAGAAAAAATAAATCTCAAACTAACCTCTGGCAATACCTTAGCCTTGCACAATATTCTTTATATACCCTCACTACGTAGGAATTTAGTGTCAAGTGCCTTATTGAATAAAGCCGGTCTAAAACTTTTATTTGAGGCTGATAAAGTTGTGATGACCAGGAATGGGGAGTTTGTAGGGAAGGGTTATCTCTGTGAGGGTTTATTAGTACTTAACATTGTATCTCAAATGATCCATGAAAGTTCTTTTGGTTTGGTGTATATTACTGAGTCATTTAACTTGTGGCATGGGAGGCTGGTCATGTGAATGTACCTTTTAATTGTCATGTGTGTGTAGAAGCCAAATACTCTAAGAAGCCATTTAAACCAGTTGAGAACAGAAGAACCGAAGTGTTAGAATTAATCCATTCGGATTTAGCAGATTTCAGGAGTACTGTTAGTAAAGGAGGTAAAAGGTATTATGTAACATTTATAGATGATTTTTCTAGGTACACTAGAGTTTACCTCCTAAAAACTAAAGATGAAGCAGAAAGATTGTTTCCGAAGTATAGGACCAAAGTTGAAAATTAGTTGAATAAGATAATTAAAAGAGATAGGTCCTATAGAGGAGGAGGATATGTAACTCTCTTCCTTAAAGAATTCTGTGAAAAGAATGGGATTATACATGAGTTAGTGCACCTAACACTCCACAACAGAACAACATAGCTGAGAGGAAAAGCATAATCCTCAAGGATATGATGAATGCTATGCTTATAAGTTCTAGGTTACCCGGCTACATGTGGGTGCAAGCTATTCTTTCAACTTGTTATATTCTTAACAGAGTGCCTCACAGGACATTAGATAAAACTCCATATGAGTTATGGAAAGGATTCACCCCTAACATGAAATTCCATAAAGTGTGGGGTGCCTTGTCAACGTGAGTTTACCAACTCCTATGAGGATTATCATAGGACCTAAAACCTATGATACAATGTTCATAGCTTATGCAGAAAATTCAGCTGCTTATAGTTTCATGTCATTAAATGACAACTCAATTTCTGAATCTAGAGATGCAGAATTTTTTGAACACTTATTTCCTTGGAAGAAACAAAATACTAGCATAGATTTTGGTCCATCTAGTGCACCTTCATCCCTGCCTAGTTCTTCTACTAAAGAGAATGAATATGTTGATGAACCTAGGAGAAATAAAAGAAAAAAAGGACTGAGACTAGTTGTGGATCAGATTTTATTACTGCATGAGAAAGATGAATATGTGGCTTTAAAATTCTTAATTGGAGATGATCCTAGGACTTATACAGCAGCAGTACCTTCGATAGACACTAGTTTTTGGAAAGGGGCTATTGAGTGTGAGTTGGACTCATTTATGTCCTACCATACATGGGACTTAGTGGATTTGCCTAAGTGGTGTAAACCTATTAAGTGTAAATGGATCTTCAGAAAGAAACTAAGGCTTGACAGTTCCATAAATAACTTCAAGGTCAGAGTAGTCATTGTAGGTTATACACAGAAGAAGGGCATTGATTATTTTAACACCTATTCGCCTGTGACTAAAATAGCAACTATACGATCTTTAGTTGCGTTGGCAACTATCCATAGCTTGATTGTGTATCAGATGGATGTTATAACCGCATTCATCAATGGAGATTAGACGAGGAGATTTATATACAACAACCTGAGGGGCTTGAAACAAGCTCCAAAGCAGTGTTATGAAAAGTTTCACCACACTCTAATTACTAACGGTTATGTGGTAAATGCCTCAGACACATGTCTGTATTCAAAGACGTGTGGTGCATACTATGTAATAATATGCCTATATGTGGATGACATGTTAATATTGAAACCAAGGAGAATGTGGTGATTGAGACCAAGATATTTTTGTCGTCCCAATTTGATATGAAAGACATGAGAGAAGCCAATGTAATTCTTGGTATAAAATTAACAAAAACCAAACAAGGTTTCTCAATGAGCCAGTCTCATTATGCTGAGAGGATGTTAAAGAAATTCAATTGCTATGATTTACTGCTTACTAAAATTCCTTATCATCTAATAGTCCACCTTAAGAAGAATGAAGGCGAGAGTGTGTCTCAAATTGAGTATGCAAAAATCATAGGAAGTGTGATGTTCCTTATGAACTACACTCGCCCACACATAGCCTATACAATTAGTAGGCTAAGTCGCTACACGCATAATCCTTGTAGCAAACATTGGACTGCACTTTATCGTTTAATGAAATATTTGAAAGACACCATGGATTGGGGACTACACTTTGGTAAATTTGTAAATTTGAAGGCTATTGTGCTGTGTGTCGAACAATGGCTAGTTTTGTGAATGTTTTTACTTTATGTGGAGGAGTGATTTTGTGAAAATCTAGTAAGCAGATTTGCATTACTCACTCGACTATGGAGTTGGAGTTTATTACACTTGAGTTAGCAGGTCAAGAGGCAGAATAGTTGAGAAACCTACCGGCAGATGTGCCAGTTTGGGGAGATCGAGTGTTCCTGTCTCCCTTCACAGTGATTTTCTAGCAGCAATCGGAGTTGCTAAGAAAAGTGTGTATAATGGCAAGAGGAGACATATACACATTAGACACAATGCAGTTAAACAACTTTTGAAAAATGGAATGATTGCTTTGGATTATTGTGAAATCCAAAAGAAATTTAGCTGACCCTTTCACTAAGGATTTAACCAGAAAATTAGTTCTGGATACGTCGAGGGGGATGAGCCTTAAGCCCTGTCATTAAGAAGAAAATGGTAGATACCCCTCTTGAGGTCAAATGAAGTCAATTTCTTTCTTGATATCCATATGGCGTGACACTGAGTTTTGGCTCTTATATGAGAAACTGTAACCCTTTCTTTGGGTGGTCCTATAGACGGGCTTGACGGTTTCTTCATCATATTTTTTTAGGGTTGAGCACTTAATTGCTCTTAATGGGTCCATATCCCTATGTGTGGTAGTGTTGGAGATACGTACTTGATGGATCCACCTACGTGAGTGTGGAGGTGTGGGCGCCTCCTATGAAAGATTTGGGCTTGTCTTTATAGAGTGTACTAATGAGAATCTTGAGGTTTGTGCATGACCTTATAAAAGCGCAACGCTATATCGCAGAGTTCGCTAGAGAGTAAGAGTTCGATGCGTGTTGTGAGGGTCTCACTTGGTACATCCGTTTGTTGCCTCATTTCACTACATATCAATTCAAATTGAAAGATATTTATACTTAAGTATTCGGCTCTTGTAGTGCCAAGAACAGAAATCATTCCTGTGTGTCATTTTGTGGGGGATTGTTGGAAAAATGACTCCCATGGATTGGAGAGGAAAGGGAGAGAGAGGAAGGAGGATCCCGTTCGGCAACGGCTCTACACCGACTGCTTCAGGGAGGTGTTTCTTTGGCAAGAGATTTATTCTTCCCTGCCGTTAGAACCTTGGCGACCGTTGAAGCTAAAGGAGAAGATATAAATAGGCTTCTCCAGAGAATCAAAAGTGACAAAAAAAATCATTCTCTTTTGATCTATTTCTCAATCGCTCAATCCCTCTCTATTACTACTCCCTTTCCAATCTTATTCTCTTTAGGTGTCAAATCTCTCGTTTCACTCTAATTTTATCCTTTGGGCAAATTCCTAAACTCTGTTCTGTGCCATCTCTTGCGACTCTAGTTTTTCAGCGACGAGTGCACCTCATCGGAGAAGAGTTGCTTCACCTTGGGGGACCGTCGGAGTTTCGATTGTGCATCCTAGATCTCCGATTAAGTCTTTAAGGCAGTGGGTTCTCCACCCCACAGCTTTGATCTGCAAACCGATAAGTTGTTTGGATTTCTGATTTCATTAGTTCCTCTGTGTTCTATGCATTGATTAGTAGTTGTCATTTAGCATGCTGTTGTATTTACTATTGAACAGTAATTTTCTTCTTTTATTGAATCTATTATAGCATGTTGTTATAATTACACGGCTGTAATTATACTGGTTTAATTAGATTGCTGTTTTTACTTCTGTTTGCATTTTATTATTGTAGTTCTGTTGTTTTTTTTTCTGGATTGCATATACCTTTGTATAGGTTAATTTAGAGACCAGATTAGAGTTACTAGAATAGTTTGAGTGTTGTAGTGCTGTTGTGAATTTTCTTTGATCTCATTCAGTTGAGTTTGATTATTTATGATCTGTTATTGATTCATTATAAGATTGTAAGTAAGTTTGTCTACTTTCAGATGTTCATGCTTCTACAGCCCCGAACAATATACACTCTCCATCCAACCACACGATGACCGCTCCACCACGTTACATATAAAACGTATGCTACAGAAGTCGATCCCCAAGTCCAATACATCTCCAATGCACATCAAACTTAATTACTTACGGTGCAATATGTATAAAACGTACGCTACAGAAGTCAATTTAATATTAAATGTTAAAGTAATTATGTATCGACCAAAGGAGTTGAAAGATTCCCAAAGACTCCCTGCTCCCATTAATTCTATGAATTAAAGAAATCATTGCCTTGAATCATGCATATATGCATGGTTAATTTCAGATTGATTATATATGGTCATCACTGGTAGAAAACACCCTCGCCCAGTGGTGAAATACCATCGGCTCAACAACCAAAGCCGTCGGGTCATCACTTCCCGACGAGAAACGACCGTCGGTCATTACTGGGTCGGGCAAGCATTTGCCTGACGGTAAATGTCCGTCGGGCAATTTTTTAACATAATGATGGCTAATGACAGTCGGTGGTAATGCAAAGCGATCACGGTGGTCGTTAAGCGTCAAGAAAGGAAGCTAACTCCCAGCGGGTTATATTTGTCTAGATAGAAGATTACGCTCGACGGTGATTTGTCATCGGAATATAATCTTCAGACCGACGGGTTTTTATCGTCGAGATAGTTACACTCTCCCAACAGGTTAGTGCCATCGTGAAGAAGCTTTCGCACGACGGGTTTATATCATCGACACGGTTGTACACTATTGATGGGCTTGAGTCGTTGAGAGAGAAGTGAGTCGACGGGTTCATCTCGTCGAATGAAACAATAGGCCCGACGGGATATGACTGTCGGGCCATTATCTAGCTGAGTCAAAAATTTGGCCCAACGGTCATAACCTTTTACTCGATGATTCTTACCCATCATTCCTTTTAATTTTACTCATAACGGGTTCTACATGTCGGCACAGGTTTTTAGCCCGACGGTGTACCTCCGTTGGCCAATGGAAACGATATTCCGCTCCTTTGCTCGACGACCCTTGCCCATCGTCCATTTTCATTCCCTTCAAAGACGGTTTATTTTGGTTGGCCTAATATATGTGAAGTTTGTAGACGACAGTAATAACCCGTCGGGATAGAGTTTTTTGTTTTTTTTTAAATATTTTTCTATTTCTTATATTGCTCATTTAAGAGACTCTAGCTTGTAAAGACTACCTGCAGTAAATAAAAACAACTTGATATCAACAAAATACCTGATCTCAACCAACAACTAACAACATCTCAGTTTATATCCAAAATTTAAACTTAACTTATAAAAATTCCACCACAACTAACAACATCTCATCTTAGCAATTGGATAAAAGATCCACCACAAAAAAAATATATTTCACAATAAACACCATCTCAGTTAAAGGCAATGAAATAGGATAAAAGAGCATCCGTCATTAGACAGACCCTTTTGGGCAAACATCTCCCTTCGATGCAATGAAGCAAGATCGGGGAACAGTTTCATGGGGGAATAGTGGAATAGGGTAAGAAAACAGATTGCAAGGGGCTCATGTTTAAAGGAAATTGGAGGACTATTTCCCAAACTAAATGCAAAGTAGTGAAATCCAAAACACTTCCTATAAAAGGCTAAAGGCCATAAAGCAACTGGTGACCTCCTCAGCCAAACACGTAGAGCATCATTGTTATGATGCTTAACAAGGTTAGATATCTTTTTAGTGATCATTTTCAACAACCAGAACGTCTAGATTTCCTTTCAGTTATCGTATCACAGCTATTGTCAAGGTGAATCTTGGAATGCCTACAGAGAAAATAATAATAAAAAGACGAATCTAGGTATGACAGACAGTATAGTAAAGGCAGAATTATCCTGAAAAATAGTTTCCCATTAAATGAAACAAATGCAATGGGGACAATTGCCATATATACTGCTTTTGCCACCACATGTTTTAGCTCTTTCAATCTTCAAAGTTAAAAGGTTCTTCAAATTAAGAAATAAGAATAAAGATTGAAGGTATTATGCCATATGCATGACATGACAAAAAACAACATTGCATTTAAACTAATTCACCATTTAGCATAGGGGTAAAGCAAAAGTCAGATCTGATATAAGAGTTCATAAGAGCAAAATGTTACAATTCCAACTTTCCATGGCCCTACGGTCACATTACAGGACAAGAAATCTCGACAAGTATAAAGTATTTCACCAATAATCATTGCAGGAGCATTTCCCATCCTTGAAATGATGAAAATGTTTGTTATCCCCGAAAATAAGCTCTCGGCCAACAATACTGGACATAATCTTAAGAGTGGTGATTCGTGCACTTAACCAGTGCCCGACTCGTGCACTGGTCCTCTCACAAACGATTAAACTATCATATTTCTCGGATTTGAAAAATATGATAATTTAATCATGAGAGGAATCACAGTAATTGAATCATTATTCTAATCTTAATTGCATTGTGGCAGTCACCACATATCCTAAGATTTTTTATGATCCTCAGTGGCATTCTAGCTGGAGTGCAGATTAAATCAACCACAAAAAATTCCACCTCAACTAACATCTCATCTTGCTATTGGATGAAAGATCCACCACAAAAAAATATATTTCACAACAAACACCATCTCAGTTATAACAACAGGTAAAAATATCCACCACAAAAAAAAAATATTTCACAACAAACATCATCTCAATTATAATAGCAAGTAGAAAAATCCACCACAAAAAACATATTGGAGCACTGCACTGACATTACTCTCAGCTTGTTTTCACCCACATTGCCTGTTTCATTACCCTGTAAACACAAAGACATATTTTATCAGATAAGTTTGTTCTTGAGACTTAAAATCTGAAAACCCCAACCAAATACAAAGACACATTATCAAAAACCTGTTTGACATAAAAAAATCGGTTTCACATTAAAATTTGAAAACCTCATAGATTATCAAAATTTAACAAAATTTTAAAAGCAAAAGTTAACATGCAACTGCTAGATGGTACAATAATCTGTTTCACACACAAATCAAACATGCATAATCAAGTTCTAGTAGACATATACGTACATGAAATACTTAAAAAAACATGGATGATAGAGGCATAGATAGTTGCTAGCCTGGCATACGTTGAATAGATGATCCCGCTAAAATAACATCATCATGTAAGTTAGTGAGATGAGTCAGAAAGTTAATGCAACTGATTTTTAATTTGTGACGGATCTCAAACCTGGACTTGAATCCCTAGATCTTTTCCATTTCATTACAACCACCATTTGCTGCTTCGTTACTGTTAGATTTAGTGTAGGAAGATATAAGATGAGAGAAAAGGGCAGAGATAGGAAGAAGGGGAGGAGAGAAGGAGAGAAAGAGGTCGTAAGGTCTTTGGGACCTACAACCCTAAAACATGTATTAATAGAATCCGAAAATACAAAATTACAATGATGCCATTCATGGCTTGAGGAGCAAGTAAAATAAACAATAAACAAATAATAACTAACTAAAGTTAAATAAAATTACTAAAATACCCCTAACTCTTAACAATTACTTTCATTTCTTTTTTCATTTTATCTTTGTCTTCCTTTTCACTCTGCAATGTTTCTCTCAACATCTCTTTATCTCGCTTTTCTGCTTCCAACTCTGCTCTGAGGGCGGCAATCTCAAAGTAGTTCATAGCAGTAGACGTAGACGTACCCTTCTGTGGGGGAGCACCAGGCCCAAACCCTCGCTCATAGCCATTGTGGTGTCCCCCAAACACCTTGTCTAGCACAGGTATCACTTCTGCTGGATCCTTTGACCGGTGTACTTCTTATTCAATTGCAACCGTGACAACCTGGGTCTGCATATAAACATATATTAGCATAAGAGCATGTCAATATTATTAGTCAAACGAATAATTACGATCACTTACGCATACGACAACCATTTTTTCATTTGGGTACATTCATTCTTTCCTTTTACGAGCTAGGAGGTAAGACTCCATGTAGCTGAATTCGTCCTTCTTGGCTGCTTGCTGAATTTAAAACCAATTTCACTAAGATCACTTATGAAATTTAGTAAGATATGCACATAAACAAAAACAAAATTTGGATTGCAAGCTTACCTTCTCCTCATAAAAATGACTTAGGGACTTAGACCCAAGTGTGTGCATCGAGCTCATTCGTGTCCTGTTGACCTTGTGGCGTATGGACATCACCAACATCTTATGATCATTCTAGTTTTGTGGGAGAGTATTGTCTGCAGGAAGAGCGTCCTTGATAAGGGATATCACATTCGAGAATGACTTGTTTGTCCATTTGTTCAAACACTTCAATTGAAATAAGTACACCATAAAAGACAACGTAAAATATTTATCACCCAACATATAGTGGTTTCTTCGCCTTCCAGTAATTATTCAAATCTATGAAATTCTGGGATATCACCTACGGGATTCGTACTGTCGTCTTCACCTTCTTGAATAAAAGCATCATTTAACATCATTCTCATTTGCTCACCATGTCCCGTCTCCAACTGGATGTGTTCTCGTTCATTTTCTGGTCGTTCCCTATGGTAGTACCACGTGTTGTATAGTGGGGCAAAACTTTCTAATATTATATGGAACTTGATAGTATCGAACACAAAGAAATCTCTGTTCTCACATTTGGCTCATGGACACCGCATTGGGCTGTTTCCTTGAAACCCAAGTTGTTGTTTAGCATACTAGATGAAGCAACCGATTCCACCTAGATTCCACACACAAAATCTGGATGGCATCATGTTGGCTATGTTCTTTACTCGTACATCCATTTCTTGTCACTGAAATAGTCCATCTCGATGGGAATTGTCAAAGAGCGACTACAGAAGACATAAAATGAATGATAAGTATTTGTTACAAGATTACAAGTCCAACCAATTACATCCTATCCATCACTATGTCCCTCTATCCCTCTCTTTGCTTACGTCCCTAGCTACTATAACCCTTTTGCTAACTCAAAAAATGATGTTGTAACCCTATAGCAGTACCAAATATGATTTACTACGATTTTTATATGAGACAAAATCAGGGTGTAAAATAGATCTCTCTAACTAGAGGGATGATACAATTACTAGTAACCAGGTAAAATAACAAATTACTAGGTCCATAATCTAATATCTACAAATGTGCATATAAAGAAACAGGGATTAAACTTTTTTTGTTGGAAGAAGAGGAGATATGATTAACTAAAACTGAAGTTACATTCACAATGTTATGATATTTTACCTTTTTGAAGTCAATTCTGTGGTAAACAATCTAACAATTAGACAGTTATCTTCTCACTGATGGCCTTCGTAAAAGAGTAGAAGAGATCAGCACAATAACATCACAAAAAGCAAACTATCTAAAATCTCAAAAAACCATAGCCAGACATAACCATTTTAAGAAAAAA
This sequence comes from Aristolochia contorta, assembly GCA_022405105.1. NCBI lineage: Eukaryota > Viridiplantae > Streptophyta > Magnoliopsida > Piperales > Aristolochiaceae > Aristolochia > Aristolochia contorta. The sequence continues at coordinate 20,113,801 of CM039664.1, forward strand.
AACAAGGTATATGAAGACCAGTCACTAGTTTAGAAACAAAAAGATAAACAACTTAACAAACGAGTATTAGTACTTAATCTAACATTGGAGTACATGTGTACTACATCTTCTATAAATGTACTTCCCTCATGCTTCAGAAGAAAGAAGGAGAAGTTTTTCATGCATGTTTAAAAAACGATTATGACATGCTTCCCAACATGACACATGGAATCTTGCTATTTGTAAACAAGGTAATCGATCTCTAATTAATTAATTACTGTAATTATATTAATAATAGACCTGCTGGTGAATAATATTAATAGATCATATTATAAGAGGCCCTTTCATCCATGATGTGTCACCATTCTGAGCAGGCCATTCATGTACTTTTGGGTTCACACTATATATTATACAGAAGGAAATTTGATCAGTTAAGGAGTTTTTGCTAATAATATTGTTTTTCAACCATCCATGATTTATTAAGAGGTTTTCTTTGTGATCACCATAATTAACAATTTAATTGATGAGAGAAGTGGACATCTATATATTCCTGATCAGTTGTGTGTGGCAAAATCGATATAAACTATGAGTTTCTTTAACCAATGTCTTGTCTCTAACTCTGCCTTTGATCCAGTTTTTACGGTAGCTAGCTAGCTCCAAATGAAAAGCGACTACCAAAGGAAGAAAGAAAACAGTTGAACAAAAACAATCACAAGAAAAATATACTAATTGTCGTTTTTCCTTATTCCAATTGGTACAAATCAACCTTCCCCGACTTACATGGATTAATCATCAGTTAAGGGACCTTTCTTTTGCTGTTGTGACTAATTAAGTATTGTTATATCAATATCCTCTTGTCCAAATCACTTCCATTAATCATCAATATTTGAACAAGCGCTCACCTTTTTCTTTTGATATTGACATAACCCAATCTAACGAGGGTCAATATAAATTGTGATTGGTTCAATTTAATCTTTAAAAAACGTAGGCATGCAAGTAGTCCATCAAGATATATAGTAATTAAATGCTGCCTCAAAACCATCCAACTGAATCAAACAATGCCCAGTGATGATAGAAATGGAGCCCACAAATAGAATGTTTGTTCTCACAAACCTTGGACTCCCCATCTTCCGCTCGATATACATTCCCATCACTAAACAAGGAGCAATATTGGACTGACAAATATATAGTTAATATCTAAAGTACAGCTCCCTTGCATTAATCTATATATATACTTAAATCTCAAAAGAAGAATATATAAGAGCTGGAATCTTGAGGCATAAACGTGTCCCTGAAGATAAAAATTTCAGCGTAAGCCCTGACAATCCAAGGGTTTTGCTAATGAAATATTTAATTTTAATTTGATTAGTCAAGCTTTAATTTCAGTTACTATGAAGAAACCATCACTTTGCAATACTGACCATCTCTTCAAAAACAAAAACTTTGATGCACCGAAATGAAACAATCAGAAATTAAAACATACTTTAAATTATAAAGGGATTTAAAAGGTTCAACTGGTATAGCCGATACATTTCTACGGGCAAATTTCCAGAGAAATCATATATGTATAACGTCAGAGAGATAGAGGAATGAAGAGAGTTCAAAAGAGAGCAAGAGGCAGACAGGGTGAAGAAGAGAAATCAAGGAGAGGAAAAAGTGGAGTGAAGTACGAATCTTAAGATGAAATTAGATATATATCTACTTTTTACCTCAAAAAAACTCTGGATGCTATTTGGGGCTGTTCCACAAGCGGGTTCCGCCGTTTTCCGTTGGAATATAGCGTTTGCCATCGGAATCCGCCTTCAGCAAAGAGGGTGATAGAAACTTCACGCATGGGGAGAGAAGAGTAAAAAAAATTTTACTCGCACAGTGAATTAAGGAGAAAGGAAATTTTTTTTACCTAGAGGGGTAGGTTTAGTAACACGACAGACCAAAACCATCGCTAGTTCAGAACTTAAATAACATGACGGTCAGGGCATCGAGTGAAACCATTAACATGACGGTAAACTGAACCCGTTGTGCACAGAAATTCCCACGATGGGTTTTTCTGTTATACGACCCGGACCGACTGGGTCAGACCGGACCGACGTCTATGATTCTCAGACCCTACGGGTTTAAACCTAGATCGTCCGGTAAGCCCATTTTTCTACTAGTGCATGGGGGGAAGTGGAATTAATCACCACCCGGCCGCAGCATACTCCAATCAATATTTGACATGTAGAAAATAGTAATCTATATTTTTATTTACAATAATCCTGTACAGGATTTGCTTCTCTTCGGTCCGAATCTGCAGAAGATAATCAATTTAACTGTCACTATATACTCCTACTAAGAAGGTGATGAAAAAAGAGAAAAATAAGAGAAAAAATTAAAAAACGAGGAAGGGGAAACGTACGCTGGATGAATACCGAACCAAAGAACGCGAAAGCAGACCAACTTGGAAGATGAGGTGAAGTTTCCGATTCCGTCTTCATTAATTGCTGTCTTCGCTTGGCAGACATGCCATGCTTTTTACCATATTAATTTGAAGCAGTTGAACCGATCGATCGGTGGATGCCACGCCGTCTAAGCCAATCCAGCTCTGATCCACCCCGTCATCCCTTTGAAAGGGATGTACTTAATTCTTTCAGATCTTCGCGCGTATCTGTTTTCCTAACTTATTTTTAATTTCCTGAAAAAGATTAGATCTCTAGATTTTATAGATGCAGCGACCCTGGAAAGGCGGCTATAGAGAGCTTGAATCCCGATCTATCTAGCGACGACTACTTGTACTTAATTAATTACGGAAGTAAGACTGTAAGACAGTAAGAGTCAATTGGAGATTTTAAAGATTCGTATTTATCCAATATAACTTAAAACACCGCATGCGTGTGAAGTATGTAAAATCAAAATGGTTGTTACCCACGTGGCTCCCAATTCTTATGTACCTCAGATATTAAAAAAATTACATTTTATATAAATAATAAAATTTAAAAATAATAATTTGTAATTTATCATGTATAGATTAAAGTAAAAATATTTTATTAACCACGGATTGATTGGAAAATGTAATAAAAAAGGAAGACCTTAATTCCGTCTCATCTGGATTTTTGACCTAGCCTGCAGAAGAAGTATCCTATTAAGGAAGGGCTCAATATTAAAGTATAATGAATTAGGCTCGATCATATTCATGCCTGCCTCAGTCCTTGAGCGTGTCATACATCATCAACCACCTTTACAATTACAACTCTCCCAACTCGGACCTGATCTCTACGGCCTGCGCCCTTCTCCTTCCCACTTATAAATACCACCCTTGTTTCTCTTCGTCAACAAATTAATCAATTCGCTTCCTCTCCTCTTTTAATTCTTCAGCATCAGCGGTAATTAAGCGAAGAGCAGAGAAGAGAAGAAGATGGCTTCTTCCCTGGGCTTCCTAGCTCCCCTCCTCGTCCTCCTCGCCACCCATGTCGTCGCTGATCCCGACATGTTACAAGACATCTGCGTTGCGGATCTCACTGCAGGTAATTAATCCGCTAATTTCATTTATTTTTTCGCCCCCCACGTACGGGAATTAGGTAGACAAGCTAGCTAGCTGGTACTGATGATATATATATGTCGTTGATTTGGTAGTTCCGAAGGTGAACGGGTTTCCGTGCAAGGCGGCGTCGGCGGTGAACGCGACGGATTTCTACTTCGGAGGGATAGCCAAGCCGGGCGCGACCAACAACACCATGGGGTCGGTCGTGACGGGGGCGAACGTGGAGAAGGTCCCGGGGTTGAACACGCTGGGGGTGTCCATGTCCCGCATCGACTACGCCCCGGAAGGGCTCAACCCGCCCCACATCCACCCCCGGGCCACGGAGATGGTGTTCGTTCTCGAGGGGGAGCTCGATGTTGGCTTCCTCACCACCGCCAACGCCCTCATTGCCAAAACCATAAAAAAGGGGGACACCTTCGTCTTCCCCAGGGGCCTGGTCCACTACCAGAAGAACAACGGCAAAGTCCCCGCTGCTGTCATCTCCGCCTTCAACAGCCAACTCCCCGGCACCCAGTCCATCGCCGTCACCCTCTTCGCCTCCACCCCACCCGTCCCCGACAATGTCCTCACCAAGGCCTTCCAAGTCGGCACCAAGGAGATCAACAAGATCAGGGCCAGGCTCGCCCCGCCCAAGCAATTATAAACGGCCTCATTCCTGATTCATTAATTACTAAGTACTTTCAGCTCGTTGTGTCCTTCTTCCTCTCCTCCTTGTTCATGATATTCATAGATGTGGCTTGGCAGCCCACATACCGGCCGTCATGGATAAACCGTTGGATCAATTTAAATCTTACAAACTTTTTTTATTGGACGTATACCCTCATATATAGCCTATCTTATACATGATCCCTATTCCAGTCATGACGAGCTGGTTATTTATTTTCATAGCACTTCCTTTACATTGCTCTTTCTTTGATAATATTCACCATTGTGGGGAAGACCTGACTTTGCACGTAATTAACTAGACATGCAGTACAGTGCAACTTGAAGAAAATTAGTATAGAGATAGCAACATTTGTTAAATCATCAAGCAAGTGTGCCTTGGCCAATTTCTATCAGAATCGAAGTCAATCACTCCACTATACCAAGACAAACCATCAAGTCAATCACTGGAACATTTGAGAAGAGCACGTGGAGTCAAGTAAACATCCTGTAAAATTGGTGACATGAAACAATATTTGATGAAGACACCAATTTGAAGATAATGATCTGGCTTAAGAAAAGTAGTAAAACTAGCAGAGATTTCCATTGGGCTGACGGAACAGTGGCATTGGCAGCAGTTTTGCGATTAGAGCAAATTGGTATCCAAAAATAATTCTTGCTAAGAAACTCAAAATTCTCGCGGCCTCTTTGTAATCCTGAAGCATACCTGAACTCAAAGACAGGTAAATGAAAGCCTGAATTGCGAAGGCTGAATGAAAAGATCTACCTCTGATTAAGCCTTAAAGCATCGATTCTGTTGGGGTCCCTCAGTTGGGAATGTTCTAGAATGTTCTAGAACTTTCTGGAGAAGTAGAATTCTCTAAAAGCTTGTAGAAGAGTCTGGAACCCTCTGAACATTCTAGAAGAGTATGGAAGAGAATGGAAAGCTTGAAGACATGTGTGGAGAATTCTAGAGAGCTAATCTCACCCCTTCGATCATAATCCTCAAGCTCAATATGAGAGAAGTAGTATAAAAGTGAGATGAACCCACCAAGAAAGAAAACTGAGATCTTTGAGAGAGAAGTGAGATAGCTTGAGAAGTCATAGCTTGAGAAGTCATAATCCTCAAGCTCGAGTGAGCCACCAAGAGTGAGACAGTTTTGTAGCATATAAACTTTTGTAATCCTACTATTCATTTGTATAGTAGAAGAACCTCCATATAGGAGGGTTACAAACTGGTGTGCTCCAATTACCATCTTGATTTCTAAGTGCCCATCTTAACTTCACGAAGCGGGAAAGGCCGAGCTTTCCCAACAGATTCTAACTGTGGTTTTCAGATTTTTCAATTTCTCATAGGAAAAAATTAGAAAACAATAAAGATATGATAGTTCAAGTTTTTGATCTTCTGAAAGTTAAGAAGAAGATTTTAATATAGATATTACAACAAACTCCAGCTCAGAATCTTCAATGTTACAATTTGCACATTCCTCTATGATAGAACCAAACAAGAAAAAAACAACTACGTTTAAAGAAAAGAATAAAAAATAACAATCAAAATAATTCCTCTCTCAAAATTAAACAAAACCCAATTCCTCCTCTCAAAAAAAAAAGCAAAAGAAATTTGAACTCACACCCACCTCGGATTTTGCTGCAACTTCTATCTGTTGTTTAAACATAGCATACATTTTGTTTCAAGAAAGAAAAGAACCTAACGACGAGTTATCCCCTCCATTATTCTTGTCCAAAGCACACACCTTGATTCTGACTTATTTTTGTCACATCTCTGCTCCTCCTTCCCCTCGTCCACGATTTCCCACTTCTCGAGTTGTAATCAAATTTCAAACTCAAAGTTTACATTTGATTGTCCTTCTCCTCTTCCGCAGCTCCGCCTATTGGATCCCCCACTCGAAGAACCCATCATTGGCCTTCGTTGTGTAACTTTAGCACATTTTAGTAGATTCAGATAGCAACTTCAGAAAGCTGCGGGTTTTCCTCAAACACAGAGAAGGCCGGATGAGGTCGAAGCTCGCCTAAAGATTTCCGGAGGTTTTGGAGGAGAGGGCCGAATATGCTTTCGATTCCGATGAGAACGCTCCCTGACCGATTTCCGAAGGTCTCGGTGAGAAAACTAACGCCAGAGACCAAGAGCTAGCTAGAAAACGAGAGAGCACGCATGGGGGAAAATATTACAACTGTACGGTCGATATTCAAGGCGCGGGAGATGGGCCTGACGAGCCCACTTTTTTAGGCAAAAAATCAGACCCAACGTTCCGCCCTGTATAATTGGTCGGTCGCTGGCCTAGGTCTGCCGGCCGATTCTCATTCTGCCGATGGCATCCATCGGTGGAGTCAATGTTTTTAGCAGTGCATGCCACACGTGGTAAACCCTCACAGTAAAATTTGGCAGTACGGTTATCACCCCTCTTAAATAACAGTCGGGAAGAGGTTGAGTTGAACTCATCAAATACTGGCCTCTGTTAGCCGCTTGACTTGTTCCCTCAGCTCACCAACTCTGGCACTCTGGCTTGAGCTGCTTTTTGAATACTTCCAACGGGAGAAACCGAGGCTAGTTCTTCTCTCCTAGCCTCCATGGTGCCCATCGAATACATGATCTAATACGAAAGTCAAATCTGATATATGAAATGTACTCATTCAGATAATTGATAAATGAACTAAGTTGATGAAAATACCTCTTCTTCATTGAATTTTATAAGAGAGTTTATAGAAGGGAAAAGAGGAATCTTGGAATTATTTGCTAAAAATAAGAGATCTAAACCATGAGTACATCCATTAAATTTTAAGTCACTGAAAAATCATGGGATATGTGATTTAGGCAACATAATCAGGTTGTTAAGGAATCAAATACCTCATAGTAGGGAACCACATACACATGGACCCGTACTAATATGGCTACATAAAGAAAGCTATAGATCAAATCTTTACTATTAAACATATGCATATATAATTTCTGCTTATATAAATCTAATTTAAGAGGGGAAATAACTCTCACCTTGTTGGAAAAACAGAAAAAACCTAGACTATGTGGGATTTTTGGGATTCTAAGTTTACTGTTGACAACGTAAGCCCTATTATTTACTGTTCTAGATCATGTAAGACTATCTAATCAAAGAAGATCCGTTGTTAACACTATTTAAGGATTCTTTATTAAAATGGTTGAAGGGGGACCTGGGGCCTGGGGTCCCTCAACCGGGACCCCTTCAAACCGACCCGGTGTACCCCTCCCTCCCTGAATATGTAGAAAAATCTGGATTAGAGGCTGTAGTACTGTTATTCGAATAAAAATAGGATTAAATGCTGCAATAAGGGAATTTTAGGAGAAATTTTGAATAAATTCTATAGAAATCACAGACAATTAAAACTTATTGTTGATGGCAATAGAAAGGTAATACAAACAAATGGACTAAATCCTATAAGTGTGAAGAGGAAATTTGGATAGAATGTTTATAAAGAGAAAAAATGGATGAAGGTTATTGGTATTCCGAAGAAAGTCTGAATGATGGCTAGAAAATTTTGATCAAGCAAAATACGAATGGAACGAAAAAAAAATTGAATGAATGCCGGGAAAATTAAGAAAAAAATAGCACTTAACTCTATTTCCTGAGAATATGAAGAAACTTTCTAATGGAAGTCATATTAAAACTGAATATGAAGAAAAACTTCAATGTAAGGTCATATTACGGGTATATGAAAAAAATTGGTATGAAGGTTAGCAATGTGAAAAAATTTTGCATGAAGGAAAAAGGGAAAATGTTGTAAATTATGGACCGAAGGTGAATAAGAAGAAAAGTTTTAATTGGAACCCAGAGTAAATGAATGTGTAAAAAACATAGAGTAGGGCTAATTGTAGGAAAATATGAAGAAAGATTTAGAATTTCTTCTAATAAAGGTTAAAATGGTGTGTAATAAGAACGGAAATTTTGATTGAAGGCTACAGTAAAGTTTTGAAAAACTTTACTTGGAGGCTATAGTGGCATAATAAGGAGAAAAATTATGATGGATCTTGGGAATTTGAAAAAAGTATATGGAAATGATTCTAATTAACGAATATGAAGAATTGTTTTGCATGAAGGCTATAGTAAGGAACTATCACGTCAAATTTTGATTGAGGTCTATCGTAAGGAAACATGAAGAAAAATTAGGCTTGGAGGCTATATTAAGGAAAATGAAGAAGAATTTTTAATGGAGGCCAAAATAATAGAATATTAAGAAAATATGAAGGGTATAGTGAGGGAATATGAAGAAAAATTGGCTAGATATATAATACCTTTTACAAATATTTGGACATATCATCTAAAAAAGAACGATTAAAATATTAATTTAAATTAATAGCCACTGATGTCCGTTACATGACACACCGTTCTTTGGCGAGACCTGATAAACCTCTCCCTCTTTTCTATGAATTTGTTATATGATCTTTAATCTCTCTCAACTCTCCTACTCTCCCCGCTGCTGTAATTCTCCGAAGATTGGATGCAAGCACGAGGGTTAAACAGGTATCGGTAACACAAGTTCCCGTAGAGCTTCCAGAGTGACCATCTCTCCGCTTTCTTCCTTCCCTCCCTTGCAGTTAAAGTGTGATTCCCTCGTAGGCTGGTACCGGTACACCATTTTCTCTTCTATTGGTTTTATTCTGAGAATTGTTTCTTGTTTGAATTCATCTTCTGTGGTATAATATTTGTAATGGAGGACTTTCTGGAAAAGATGAGGGGGCCTCTTTCTCTGCCCCCATATTCTATCAATGTTTGCATTAATATTCTGTTGGTGTTTCTTTGCATTTTGCTTGGGTCTTTATGAAGGGTTTCAAAAGACACAGAAAGATGAGGAATTTAGATTTCTTTGACGGGGTTGGGTGTTCAAATTCAAATAGGTTGGGAGGTTAGGCTGTTCTGTTTGTGGGAGAGGGATGTTGGGTTTGACTTTCATAGGTTTTCTAGGGATGATTGATATGTTGAAGATTTGATTTATTTCTGGTGGGTGGTGTTCTTTGATGCTTTGGTGTGTCTTTTCATCTCAAAATATGATTTGTGTTCATCTATGTCCGGCTCAACATGTTAAATTTGAGGGTATTTGCTGGTTTATATAGATCAACATGGGAAATAGGGGTGTAGGTGTGTAGGGATCACAAGGATCTTAAAGATTTTGGAGTTGGCCTCCAGGGGAAGGAAAGTCCCTTGGGGAGGGGGACCCTGTGGGGATGTTGTTATCATTCAACTTCGTAATGACGAGAAATTAGGGTTTAGAAGAGGGAAAAAGGAGGAAGAATAGAGAGAATTAAGATAGAATTAGTGTGTAGGGTGATAGAAAGGAGAAGAAGAAGGGAGAAAGAGAAGAATAAGAGATTAGGGTTTAGTTCTGTAATTCTGGCCTAATCGGTCCAAGGGGAGACCTTTGATTTATAATAATAAAATTATGTAAAATTATAGAATAGTCTATTCCAACATGGACTTACAGAAAAGAACTTAATTAACTAATAATTGGAAATAGACCTAATCTAGTAAAATCCACAGTAAAGCCCTCAAATGACCTATATTGCTAAATAACCATAACGTATCCATAAGATTCCACCCCCTTGAAAGAACCTTGTCTCCAAGGTTTGTAACAAAAGAACCCCATGGACCAAGCAATCAACCAAGGCATATCTTTCTCATCTGTGGGGACATCATCATCTTGTGTAGGTATATCCTAAAGATGTGAAGCAAAAAGAAGTGCATCACACGCGAAATGGGGCCGTGGTGAGCTGGATGTTGGCAACAATAGAAAATATGTGTGGGGCGGCCTCAAATCAACCCAAACTATGATAGAGGAAGCTGCGTGATGAAGAACGTTTGGCGGACGATCCTGCAAAGACAATGGATCAAGCAATGGTGAAGAAGCTAAATCCAACAAAGGCGGTGGCATGGGTGAGGATGTTGAATCCGACAAAGGTGGTGGTACTAGTGAGGATGCTGAATCCAATAAGGGTGTCAACTCAAGGAAAGAAGGTTACGCTGACAGTTGTGATACGATGACTGGTGCGAGTGGGGCTGGAGGACTAAAGCCCAGATGAAGTGGTCGAAAAGAACTGTCGAAAGAGTATCTGTGGATGGTCTTCCTTAGAGAAAGCAAGACCATATCAGGTGTATCAAACTCTGTCCGAGGAATTGTGATTGACAGGTCAAGGTGGTCTAGAGGTGGGAGATCTTCTGTTAGAGGTGGATCGTTGACTAGAGCTGGTATAGGATCATCCTTGGGATCAAGCAACACTACTGGCACAGGTGTATTGGAATGCCCAAGTGGAGGGGTTGGTGGAAGCAGTAGAAATGGTAGTAGTGACTAAAGCAGAGCAGTCGGGATCCCATGAGCTGAAGATGGTGTTAGTACAACTTGCAGACGAGGTTGCACCATTGGGTGGACCATCAATAGCGATTGAAGAAGATCCTACAACTCTGCATCAGCATGAATAGCCTCATGGAGTCATTCGGAAGCTTGAAGTGATTTTTTTGCATTGTTGTTGTTGTTGTGGCTTTTATGGCTTCTAGGGTATCCTCAAATTTATAATCCGCTTGGAGAGGTTGACCCTATTATCCTACAAAATTGGTAATATTTTTTTTGTTGTAGGCTACTTTGTCACCCTTACACAAAAAAAATAAAAAGTTTAACGTTGTGTAAATTAAAAAAATAAGAACAATCAAGTAAGCAAAAAAATCAAAAACAAATTCTTTCACTCTTTTTTTCTTTTTTTCATTTGTTTTCATTTGTTTCTTTCTTCTTTCTTTTTTTCTTTCTTTTTTCGTTTTTCTCCCATACAATCATTTTAAATTGTAAAACAAAGAAAATAAGTTTCACCGGGTTTACCTCTGGTCCACTTTGATTTGGCCTGGTTCACTAGCTGAAACAAAAGGGTCGCTTCTTCTTCTTCCAGCCGTGGAAACCCTAATTTCTTTCGGGTTTCTGCACAGTCGGAGCTTTGGCGAGGCTCTTTCGGCGATGGGAGGCCGAAAGAGGTGGTCGTCCGAGGTAGAGAAAAATAGTAGTCGCCGTAAAATGACGACGCGCTGCAGGAGATGGTTGCTGAGGAAGAACGTTGTTGAGGGGGACTTCCCGGCGGCGATTCAGTACAACTGCCACAGTTTAGCCTATTCATATACACAATTGTCACTAAAGTAGTACACCAAAAACTAGTACAACAAGTGTCTAAAAAAAACAACTACAATAAACGCCAACCCATTTAAGGTCTCGTTCACTCACTCATTGAGATATATGGTCATTCTGATCCTCTGTAGCTACAAAATATTGAACAATATTTAAACAAAGAAAGAACAAACATAAACTATGTACGCGATTATAATGCTACTTTAAAGAAATCAATCTTGAAGTTGGTGTTGTAGTTCCATTGCTCTCTGCAATCAGTTGCTGCACCACTTGCTCCTATGACTGCATTCGAGCCATAAGTGATTCAACCATTTGACTTTGTCTATCCCTAGATTCTTCTGTTATTTGAAGCTGTGATCTCAACCTATTAATTTCTGCAACATGGCTAGAGCAAGCCGAAGTGGCACTCCTACCTCAGGTATAACCACCATGGTGGCCTCCAAGTACATCGTCTAAGACTTGATTGATAATGTTGATAAGCCCCTAATTCAGCAAAACCCACCATAAATCATAATGATGGTTGATAATGCTAATTAACCCCAATATATCTATAACTCAATTCAACTTTGTGGTAGACTCACTTGCTAGAGGGGATTTACTTAGACACCATTACGGTGAGAGTGACCCCACCTTTTTGTAATTTGAGTTTCAAATTATTAATAATACAGAGCACTTTATCCAAAACAAATATTATATAAAAAATTCTTTTTAAACAGAAGGAAAAGCTTTTATCACAACTACAAAAAAAATCCTACACCGTTTACACAAACTGTTCAGCTCTCCTCTTGTCTAGTTCTGCTACATTTTCTTAAATATTACTCACACACTCATAATTAAACCCCAAACTTAGTATCCAAAATGACATAGTAAGGAATCCAAGTAGCCATTGAGCCAAAGGCTTAATCTATGTGTTAGATTCCAATTGAGAGAGACACGTGAACAAGAAACCTGAGTTCAAGACCAAAAGATTTATTGCAAATTCTAATGCAAATCCATACTTGAATCTATAGCATTATATCATGAGAGACGAGGCAATAAAAAATAACTACCTTGGGTGTTACTTCAGAGAAAGACAGAGTAGATTCATGATAGTCTTTTGAAGGCCTTTCCCAGTTGAATGAGTTCCAAATTTATATGAACATTCTGTATATGCCCTTTCAAGACCCACACCAGCACCAAAAGCTACAGAAGCCCACCGAGTCACAGGCGTCCCTATATTGAGATTTAAAAATTGGTACATAACTACTAAGCACACCATGCATGCCAAAAACCAGCAAGTGCAATCTAAATTAACAATTATGGATCATAGCAGGCTACTACAAGTCAACATCAAAACAATATTTTTCTTTTTTGTTTTTTTTTTTTTGAAAATTGAGGGTTCTAACATGTAAACAAAATTATGATATGAAATATACTAACCTCCTTAAAAATGGAAAAAAAAGGCCTTCTAAACATGCTAGTGTAGCATTCACAAATTCTAATGAATCTGAACGGTTCTGTTTAGGAATTAAAATCCAGGGAGCATAGGAAAGGTAACAGAAAAATAATGGTGTAAGGGAGGAAAAAAAAAGGAGGAAGGAGATAGATGAAAGAAACTAGATGACACTGACAGTCATGCATTGTCAGTTAGTTAATCAGCCAGTTAATCAGAAATTGTACAACTACTATTCCAGTCATAACAACATCTGTAATAAAGTGATAACCCACACCAATATGATTGATCCATTCATGAAACACTGAACTAATAGCAATAAAAATTGCTATCACATTTTTACCCAGAAATCTGTCACTTGGAAAACCTAATTCAGCCATACATTATTTCACCTACAGAAACTCATTAATTGTGTGTTCCATATTCCTAAATTAAGCCTCGACACTGGATTGCATCACTACCTTCTAGTTTTTTTTTCCAGGCCACCAAATATCCTCTGGAAAATATGCACTAGCCTATAGTATTTGATCCTTCTTTTGTCCACATAATCAAAGTTGGCATACGCTTCACTTATTAAATGCTCGTCAGGATCAACTTGGAGTTTACATAGCACAACTTTCAAATTTTTGTTGATTCATGGTGCTGGTCAAGAATCACCAATCTCGGAGTCCCCATGAACTTGCTAACAATCCGCATGCTAAATAAATATTAGCATGTATCCATGTGGCAAATACAATTTGTTTAACCAGCGATTTCCACATGATCTTAAGCATAAGCACAACACTTCTGCCATCCTGAAGATTTAGACATATCCATTAGCGTTACTGCAGGGAATGCCCCAAAAAGGTCATACTTGATCAACATATCAGTAATATATTTTTATTGTGACAAGATCATCCAATTCTTCAGGCTACTTCAATGCGTAAAATGTATCTAAAATCACCAAGGTTTGACACTTTGCCATCTACATAAACCACCGAGACAAGCAATCAGGTAGCATGATGAAAAACTAAGATTGAGTGAGCACATTGTTTCAAAAACCCAACGATATGGACCCAATGGCTCAATTTTTCAAACATATCTAGTGGACTTGGACGCTTTGTTTACACTGGTGAAAAGATTGTCAGTCTCTCTGAAGAAGATTAGGAATTTGTTCCATATAATCCTCTTCCTGCAAGTCATCATATGTTTTTTGGAAAGTTGTGATTTTTTTCATTCCTTTTGTTTAAATGGCAGAAGAATCTTTATTAAAAAATGTCGACGCAAATGAGGCTGTGACTAAAGCAGCTTTTCATAGATATAAAGAATAGAATACTCTTTAACTTGTTTCTACCATGCGATAACAACTACCGTTAACAAACTAAGTCTGAAATTATGATTAATTAAAATAATACAAATTCCAGAAGTCCCATTGAATATGGAATTGTGATTATAAAAATATTTCTTCTGGATGGGGGTTTTGGAATACAACCGCCAACGGATAAGTTTTTTAGTGGTGGATTTGGTGAAAACCCCAGTATTAGGAGAAAAAAAGACAAACCCCCGTTAATTAGTTTTACTGGCGATTTTCACGGTACATCGCTGGTGAATGAAGGTTAAACTGGGGGTTTTGTAAAACCCCCAGTAAATGACACATTTACTGGCGGTTTCCACCTAAACCACCCTGTTCAAGTATTAAAAATGATTTGTATTGGCGATTTTCCAAATAACTGCCAGCAAAGGTTAATTAATTTTGTTTTGCTGGCGGTTTTTCTTCAATCTGCCAGCAAACATTCAATAAACAAATTTTTGCGGGGGGTTTTCTTGAAATCCGCCAGCAAACTTTTATTTGTTTTGTTTTGGCTGGCGGTTGTCGGAAGAAACCACCATGAAAATTTTTCGCATGTAAAAATCCTTCTTTTAATGGGGGTTATTTTCTAAAACCGCCGGTGGAAACTCATTTCCCTCGCGGTTATAGAAAAAAACCTATGTATGAGCTGGCGGTTTGTGTAAGAACCATTTTACGGGTTATTTGAGATTCGACAGTAAAGTCTTGCCTCAAGAGGTTTACCGGCGGTTATTAATGAAACAGCCACTAAAACCTTTTTTTATTTACGGGCGGTTTTTGGTAGACAACCGTGGAAATGTCAATTGCAGAACCCAAATTAGCTTGCTTTTGGCTCTCGCGCGTCTTTTCTCCCATGGAAGTCCCAAATCGCGCACCCGCCTTCTTCGTCCCAAATCGCGCGCCCGCCTTCTTCGTCCCAAATCGTAGCAAATGTCGTCGTCATCTCTGTGTCGCGCGTCGCTGTGACTGCCGTCATCGCAATCATCGTCGTCTTCTCAATCATCGCCGTGGTCCCTCCAATCATCACTTGCTGTGGTCGTTCGCTGATTAATGGGTAAAATCCTTCATCTTGCTGTGTGATTCCGTCGTCACCGTTATCGCCACCGCCGCCGCCGCCGCCGTTGTTGCTAGGGCTTGCTGGACAGAAAATATTTTGCTCCCAGCCCAGCTCCCGCACGTTTTTCACTCACGTCGAAAGTTCCTAGTCGTTGGTATCGTCTCTGTCGACGCCGGTATGTAAATTATTTCGCTCCCACCTCCAACGCGTATTTCACCCACATATTGCTTGAGAACCACACAGTTGTTTATACCATAAAGAACGGAATCTCTGAGGTAGCCTCTTATGTCTTCGATTCTGTAGTGTATCCATAGCAATGTTTTGAAAACCGAACCGGTAATCGAACTGGTGGAGCAGCCGATTCAGGTTGAACCGGTTCAATCGGGTTGAACCGGTGGTTGAACCGGGAGTTGTATGTCATTAAAAATTTGTTTTGGTCCATCATATTACGGAAATTTGGAGCTGATATCCAGAAAAGAGGAGAGAGCCGTCGAGAAGGAGAGAGCCGGCGAGAGAGGAGAGAGCCGTCGAGAGAGAGAGAGAGAGCAAGAGAGAGAGAGAGAGTAGAGAGAGAGAGAGCGGCGAGAGAGGAGAGAGCCAAGAGAGAGAGAGAGAGAGCGAGAGAGGAGAGAGGAGAGAGAGGAGAGAGCGGAGAGAGAGAGAGCCGGCGAGAGAGAGGAGAGAGCCGGCGAGAGAGAGAGAGCGGCGAGAGAGGAGAGAGCCAAGAGAGAGAGAGAGCTGGCGAGAGAGGAGAGAGCCGGTGAGAGAGGAGAGAGCCGGCGAGAGAGGAGAGAGCCGGCGAGAGAAGAGAGAGCCGGCGAGAGAGGAGAGAGCCGCATTTTGTTTCATGACCTAGCTTTGCAGGGATGTAATTTAAATGGTTCAACTGGTTTCGTCGGTTCAACGGTTCAGCGGTCGAACCAAAAAAACTGGCCGGGTCATCCGGTTTTGAGTTTCTTACCGGTTTTAAAGCAAACCGAACCGTAAGAAGCTCCGGTTCCAGTTGAACCCGGTTGAACTGGCCGGGTCAGTTCCGTTTTTAAAACATTGATCCATAGTGTGATCTAGGCCTTTAACCTCCTTTAATCTATTATTGCCGTCAATTGGAATTTCCATCTTTTTGATCGTTAGTTAATCGATGCTGATTGAACTTGCCTCTATTCTCTCAGCAATTTAATCAGTAGCTCTGGTTACCTCATCTGCGATTCTGTGTGAGTTCATGAATTTTATCTCAAAATATTGATATTCTTCCCTCTACTCCATACACTGAAGTCTTTCTTTCATTTTTTTTTTTCAGCATTACTTCTAGCGTATGCATGGGAGCCACTTTTATTTTTTATTTGTTCTTTGTAACTCAAGTATATGAAAAGTACTGCAGGTCTTGTTCTTCTCAAAAAGTTTCCTAAACCAGACAGCACTCTCGCAGAAAACTCTTTTCTGACATTTCCTCTATCTTGGAGAAAGATGTGTCCTGTATTATTATTATGTTTCAATTTGCTTATGTAACAACATCCTGTAAAGTGATGAAGACCATATTAATATATGACAAGGAACTGACCTTAATTAAAAACCAAATTAGATATTTGAAACTGCTATTGTACATTATTCTAGCTTGCTTATATAATTTTGAAACTTTGTACTTCATTACCTTTCCATCTTGCATCATGGACACATTCTACTCTATAGAAAAATATAAGACTCAAGAAATAGAAAAAAATTCAGAAAGCAAGATAGCTCAGAGTTTCAGAAAATTTTCACTCTTATTTCTTTTCTTCTTCTTCCTTCCACGGTTTGGCTTATTTTTCTGTGCTAATACTGCACAGTACACTGTAAGTAGATTCTTAGATTTGTAACCTAGAAAACTCCGAAGAAACGTTTGAGGTTAGTTCTTGGATTCTGGTGATTGTAGTCCTTTATTGAGAGTGTTAGAAATATTTCTGTTTATGAACTTTCCAACAATTTGACCCTACTGGAGTTCTCTGTGGAGGGTGATACTCTTAAAGGAAGTCTTTAGGGACAGGGAGTAGTTGTTGGGGTTGTTGTGATTTAAGTGATTGAGTGAAGAGCCTCCGATTGGGGAACCTTTTTTTTGATGTGCAGGAAGTCTTGTTGAACTTTCACGACCATTATTTCTTGTGACTGGAAGAAGATTTGGTCTATATGCTGGTTATGCCTTTGACTTCTCTGACTAATTATCATGTTTGTGAAGGATTTGTTTCTCATAGAAATCATTAGTTTTTAGTGATGTAGTTATATTCCAAAAATGTTTATCTTCAACGTCACACTTGTGCCTTTTTGCCATTATGATGCATCATAAAGTTTAGCGCTAATTTTGCAATCGAATTCTAACAAAATGTTTTACATTTTGGGCAGGTTGGAGTTGGGACATCCAAAAGAAATAGACATACAACAGGTATTGCATTGAAACTCTTCCGGAGAGGTAATGAGGATTATATTTCAGTGCTATTCAACATCAGTGACTTGAAACAACACCAAAAAATTCAATGCTGCCTCTTTTTAGATGCAGAACTAAAAAGTAGAAAAAGAAACAGGCATTTAAAGATCAAAGCAACTGCAGTGTCTCTTTGTTGGTACCAGTTCTTTTCGATCTACACAACTTACATCAGATTATATGGGTGCAGCTATTTCCAACGTTTTGAAGTTGAGCTGTGAACTTATTAAGTTATTTGTCACAGGTAAATTTTTAAATTATTAGTAAAAGAATCCATTGGTGGTATTTCGCTTAGTAATTCAAGCTATGTAAACTTCAATATATCTGAAAAGATTTCATTGTCCTTGTAGAAGCGGTGAATCGTACTGCCATAATTGCTGAGGCGGAAAGCATTAATACTATAGCAGCCACTCCTTTAGAAAGAGTACTTCCCCAATTGCTTTTGGATTTTTAAGAGGTACCTACTTGTACACCGTAACTTCTCAAAATGACCAACTTCTGATAATACTGAAACCTCGTCTTTCACCTACTAATGCTCAGAATTTCTCGTGAATTTCTGGTGAAGATTATGCCATTACTTTGATCTTGTGTTCATCTCTAGTAGTTTGGGGGTTTCGTGTTAATCTGTGAGCTTACTTTTTATGCTACTCGTTTGATCAATTGATGTGATGCCCCTCTAGTGGTTATTTGAAAACAATGGAAAAAAAAGAAGAGAACAACAACATTGCAAAAATATCTTAAAGGACATTACCTTATTTATTTTTATCATTTTCTAGTTGTTTCAATAAAACATTTTTACATCAGTGAGTTCTGATTGGTGTGCCCTTTAAATTTTTGGTTTACAATGATTTTAACATTATTGTAGTTTGAGATTATTTGAATACATCATTGTCTGAATGATTGGTTTCACTCCTTTTAATTCGATTTGTTTACTTATATAGGTTGAACTCTTTCGTTTCCTTTTGCTCCATCCCTTTGCACTCTCACACTCTAACAGGGCGTGGGAGAGGAAGGTAGAGGGAGAAATGGACTATCTTAATGACAAGAACTGGATGTACGGGTACAAGAATAAACATGACCAGTGCAATCCTGAGTTTGTGGAAGGCATTCTTTCTTCGTTCAATATGCCAAACATCACACACCTGTCGGAACAGGCAGTGAAATGAGATGTCCTTGTGTTAAATGTGACAACTGATATTCATTTAATTTCGAGACGGTCGAGTACCACATAGTAAGGGAAGGTTCGTTTCACGTTACACTATTAGGCACTACCACGGTAAACCGCGGTTTGGAAGAACCAAATGTTGATGTTGAGACCGGACATGGGTCTGAAATGTCTCAAATGTTGAATGATGCTTTCATGCAAGAGGTGCAGGTGGATAATGTAGAGGATGTAGGTGAAGACCCAGAATTACATCGATTCGAACAGTTAATGGACGAGGCAAAAAAACCCCTCTTTGATGGATGTAAAAAATACTCCTAGTTTTCTTTCATGGTTCATTTATTTCAATTGAAGTACTTGAAAAAATGGAGTAACAAGTCATTCTCAGATGTGGTTGCACTGATTAAGGATGTTCTTCCCCCAAGTAATAACCTTCCAAACAATTGGTATGAATCCAAAACATTGATGGCAGATCTAGGGATAGATTACCAGAAAATTCATGCATGCCCCAATGATTGTGTCATTTTCAGGCATGAATTTTTTTATTTGAATAGTTGTCCTCAATGTGGAACATCGAGATGGATAGAATGGAAAGGTAGTGGGAAGAAGAAGTGTGGGAAACCGGCCAATGTTCTTCGTCATTTTCCACTGGTCCCAAGATTACAGAGGATGTTTATGTCCACGAAAACCTCTTCATTTATGGCATGGCATGGGTCTGCCCCTGCATCTGTAGAAGGCAAGATGAGTCACCCTAGAGATTCTTTGGCATGGAAGCACTTCGATGCAAAATATCCCGCTTTCAGTATTGATCCACAGAATGTAAGGTTCGGCCTTGCTAGTGATGGTTTCAATCCCTTTTAAAATTGGCAGTGGTTTGAGTCGCAGCAAATGGCCGGTCACTTTAATCATTTACAATCTGCCTGCTTGGTTGGCTATGAAGCAGGGTTATTTTCTTATGAGTCTACTTATAGATGGCCCAAAATCACCGGGGAATGATATTGGCATGTATTTGTAGCCATTGATCGATGAGTTGAAGTTATTGTGGGATGTGAGTGTGAGAACTTATGATACCGAGAACCGATCATTCTTTAAGATGCATGCAGCGGTGATGTGGAATATTTCTGACTTCCTAGCATATGACATGCTATCAGGTTAGAGTACGAAAGGGTATAAAGTATGTTCGACATGTAATATTAAATATAGTTCTATCTATCTTGCTTGCAGTTGGAAAAACGTGTACCTACGACACCGTCGGTTCCTACCCGAAGATCATCCTTGGAGAGCAGAGAAGAAATCATTTGATGGTTACGAAGAGCGGGACATGGCACCACAAGCACTATCTGGTGACGATATATTACGAATGTTGCAAGGTCATGACAATGTTCAGTTCGGCAAACGAAAACCGCTCTCAAATGTCGCTCATGAATTACCAGAAGGGTGGAAAAAGAAAAGTATATTTTTTGAACTACCCTATTGGAAGACTCTGCTGATCCGTCACAATTTGGACTCTGCTGATCCGTCACAATTTGGACGTCATGTATGTAGGATGTCGGCTGCAAATACAGTAAATCGTACCAAGCAGAAATCTCTCTACACGCTTGGGTCAAAGTCTCTAAGACGAACAAGTTCTTCATTCCTTATTTTAATTTTGTTTGTACGTATGCAGAATTGTCTCCACATATTTGTGCACTCTTAAAAATTTGGTTTAAAGTTTTCACAATCGTACAGATGGAGGTTCAGCAGGAGGGATTTAGCTTGCTCACCGCCTATGAACAGGCCCATACGAAAGCTGATGGAACGTTTCCCAATGGAGGGACACGAGATAGATGTGTAAGTTTATAACTTTGCACAAGTCCTACGTGCATCTCTCGTCTTCATGTGTCAGTTTGAACAACAGGAAAAAAGGCTTTCTGAGAGGCAATTCGAGCCAAAGTGCCCAACTTAGAGAGTTGGAAGAAAGGCTCCGTGCTTCAGAAGCAGGACAGAATGCGTTGATGGAGGAGATCAGGCATCTCAACGAGAAGGAAGCAAAGCGACAGAGGGAGAAAGCCAAGGAGGAAGATGATCGACAGAGGGAGAGAGCCTAGGAGGAAGCGGAGCGGCAACAAATGACACAATCTATTGCGATGTTGCAACAACTTGTGATGGGAAAGTCGGGAATGTTTCCTACATCGAGCATCAACAGCTCAGGTATGCTACTTAAATATTTTATTTGAAATCTGAAAATTTATGCATAATTTCCCGTATTTACTATTGATTTGTCACTCTTCTGTAGATGAGACACGTGATGTAGACGGGGATACCCCCCCAGGTCATACCTGAAGTTTGATGTAGATAGTGCACTGAGGATGGTGGCTGAAGCAACATCAGTTACCTGGTTTGTGTTTTTGATGCTCACCACATCAGTTATGCTTGATAAATCCTCAAAAAAAAAAAAGATACTGTTAATTACTTAAGCTTACATTATATGTGATTTGTGTAGCCTCTGACTTGGCCGAGGATATGTCTCCTCTTTGCATACTGTTTGAAATTAGTAGGTGGTTTTCAAAGATGTTTTTTTTTTTTTTTGAAGAACCGTGGGTGGGGTGTCATGGAGTTATTTTTGGGGTCCTCTGTAAGTTGTATTGCTGCCTTTCTAAGTAATTGTGAACAGAAGTTACTATGGATCCCCAATAGATGTTTGGTCTTGTGGAGTTATTCTCTTTGAACCACCTCATATGACTTTGTCAATTTTTTGTCTTGTAGATGATTGAATGGATACACTAGCCGTTGTCTGCCATTGATTCTTTGAATTGCACTCCACTAGGTAATGTATGTTTTATCCATTTTCATAATTTTAAAGGATTTGGCAATAGTTTCATGCTTTTTATATGCTTCTACAATGAAATAGTATGTCATTGGCATAAGAATGAAATATAGTTCGTGCCACTTATTTGACAGTTGTAAGCTATTTTATCTTATAGTAAAAGTATTGCTGGAATGTGTTGGAATTACTATAATTTAATTTGATATTAATGTTAGCATACTGAATATTTCAGCTCTTGGCTTAGTAATAACTAATACAATGAAATCCTCTCTTGCTGGAATGTGCTGTTTTATGTGTCATCATTCTTTCATGTTTGTTTATTCATAATTATCATCAACTGTTGTATGAAGGGTTGGTGTCATTATTTATCATCAATTGATTGGAGTTGATTCTTTGTCAGGTAAAAATTGCAACACAGGTAGATTATCCGTAAGGTGGACAACAATGAGTGAACTGGATCCAAATTGGGTTTTTTTATCCTTTTTTTCCACTTTTGTAAAATCGGCATTTTGGCCCACATTGTAATTTTTAAATTATATTTTAGATATAGTGCAATTGTTGAGATCTATTGTAATTTTGATTGTAGATTCTGTTTTAATTGGATGTATTATTATTGGTTTATATGTTGTTATGTGAAGATAACAAAATTGAAGAAATTTTTTTTTTAAAAAACAAAATAGTTGTCGGCGGTTCATAAAACTACCAATAAAAAAATAATATATCATGGCCGGCGGTTTTAAAAATGGCCATTAAAAACAATGAAAATATAACGGCGGTTTCGGAAAACACCCATTAAATTTTGATAGTTTCCCGCCTTTGAAAAATTCGATCTTTTTAATGGGGGTTTTCAAAACCACCGTTAATGGGGTTTTCTTTAACCGCCATTAAAAATAGAAGCATTTTTAATGGTGGTTATAAAGACCGCCAACAATACAATTAGACATTTAAACGGTGGTTATAAAAACCGCAGTTAAATATCTTTAACGACGGTTGGAATTAAAACCGCCAGGGAAAGTTTCCGTTTTGCTGGCAGTTTTGGTTTCCGCCATTAGATGAAAAAGATTTATCGCATGTTAAAACCGCTAGGAAATTCGTCGGCACAACTTTTACTGACACAATTAGTGCCGGCCGTTCCAAAACCGCCAGTAAAAGTATTACCGGCGGTTTTATCTCCCTTTAGGAGGGGTTATTGGACCCCCATTAAAAAACGGATTTCTACTAGTGATGCCAGACACAAATATATTTTGCACAATTTAACTCCACACCCCACAAATAATATGTAAATTAAAAATAATCATAGCATGGCTTAAATAATAGTACAACTATTTGATATCTTCTTGAATATCTCAACAAATAATATTGGCCTACATAAAAGGATTGAACATAAAAATATACAGCAAAATTACAGCAAGAATAAAATAACCAAAAGGTCAGGCAGAAAGAAAATATAGAATAGATCTCCAGACCATTTTCAAGTTCACGGACCAAGGTAGTTGAAGAGATAATGACTGAATTACCAAATAAATAGAACAAAATAAAATAAAAGAAGGGCATCTGAGAAGAGATAACTGAATAAAAAAAAAACCCGCGAAAGCTCCGCCAGTAGAAGAAGAGAATAAATGGCAAAATACTCATCCCACTTTCCATTCAAGTCGTACTTATCCAGGAATATGATGTTTATCCTTTGCTTTGAATACAAGGAAACGGAGGAGAATCGGTCCACAATTTGAGACAACAGGGCAAACAAATTTTCCATCGATTAGTGATGCCTCATTATACTGGGGCCAAGTTACTTCTTAAGATGGTTTTTCTCATTAAGCTCTGGTGTAGAAGCCACGGTCATGAGGTGAGATTCCCTTCTGTTTTGCCTAAGAACCCTGTGCAAGGCAAATAAATATATCAATTAAGATTTAATAATATCGTTTTAACATTTACAAATAACACTAAATTCCTTTTATGTTTTACTGCCTTTTTTTTACAAAAATATTTGAACCAAAGCCAAATAAAAGCTAATTCAATAAAATATTAAGGATTTTTTTACTTGGAACCATCTAAGGATTTCATTCGTGCGTAGGAATACTTCTAAAAGTGGTAGAGAAACAGCTTGTTGGGAAGTTAGGATTATATTGTCTTCCAAATTTTCAAAAGGCGAGGTCAAGCATGTCCTCATACATAGAGTCATTAATAAAAGAGTATTTTCAAAAAAGTTGGTATGATGTGCATCCAGACTCGAACTGTTTTGTCTCCTCTTCCTTTAAAAACAGAGCCATTCTTGGATGAGTCAGTCAACCACTCCATTTGATTCCTTGAGTTGATGTCGCAGCTTTGTCCAAAGCAAGCTCTGCATCACGTCTCGACACACATTTATCTAGTGCCCTAATCTCCAATGTCTCTGGCTCTCCCCGTGGATTAGTTGAATTACAGCCTGTGAATCTCTCTCAATAACAATATTATGATTTGGACAACATTTATTCAGGGACATTGTTCCGTTTTCGCTCCTCTATCTCTCTTCCCTTCTCTCTGTCTCTCTTGGCTTCTCTCTATCTCGGAAGCATCTTTCTCACTTTCTCTCATCGTTTCTCTCTCCCTCACTTGGCTTCTCTCTTTACCTCTTTAATTCTCTCCTTCTCGCTTTTCTACACTTTTTATTTCGTTTCTCCTTTTCTTTTGGCTTACCTCTTTCTCTCTTCACTTCTCTCTTTTTTAAGGGCTCTTCACTTATGAAGCTCAGACTCTTGTCATCGTTGACGAAGCAATCATGGAAATTATTTTCCAATATTACCTGCATTTTTTTCCTGAAGTTCTGTCTAGTAATTCATGATTTGGAGCTCTCAAGCAAATCAGTCTATGGTGAAAGTGATTCTCGATAGAGTAAAGCAAACAGTACATTACTGTAGCATACCGTGTGCGTACAGTTTGACGTGGAAGGCTTATGTGGCATCCACGTCAGACGCTTGGGAGGCCGAGCGGGAGGGGGGAGGCCGAGTGGGAGGGGGAGGCCGAGCGGGAGGGGGGAGGCCGAGCGGGAGGGGGGAGGCCGAGAGGGAGGGGGGAGGCCGAGCGGGAGGGGGAGGCCGAGTGGGAGGTGGGAGGCTGAGCCGGAGGTGGGAGGCCGAGCGGGGGGGGGAGGCCGAGCGGGAGGTGGGAGGCTGAGCGAGGGGGAGACTGAGCGGGAGGGGGAGGCCAAGAGGAGGGGGAGGCCGAGCGGGAGGGGGGAGGCCGGCGGGGGGAGGCCGAACCGGAGGTGGGAGGTTGGCCGAGCAGGAGGTGCAGCTGAGCGAGGGGGAGACTGAGGGGGGGGGAGGCGAGAGGGAGGGGGAGGCCGAGCGGGAGGGGAGGCCGAGCGGGGGGAGGCCGGCGGGAGGGGGAGGCCGAGCGGGAGGGAGGCCGAGCGGGAGGGGAGGCCGAGCGGGAGGGGAGGCCGAGCGGGAGGGGGGAGGCCGAGCGGGAGGGGGGAGGCCGAGCGGGAGGGGAGGCAGGCGGGTGGGGAGGAGGCTGAAGCGGGAGGCCAAGCGGCAGGGGAGGCCGGAGGTGGGAGGGGAGGTGGGAGGGGAGGGAGGCTGCAGGGGAGGGGGAGGCGGGAGGGGGAGGTCGGCGGGAGGGGGAGGCCGAGCGGGAGGCCGAGCGGCAGGGGGAGGCCGAGCCGAGGAGGTGGGAGGCCGAGCGGGAGGGCGAGGCCGAGCGGGAGGGAGGAGGTCAAGTGGGAGGGGGAGGCGGCGGGAGGCCTAGCGGGGGGGGAGGCCGAGTGGGAGGCTGAGCGGCGGAGGAGGCCGAGCGGGAGGCTGAGCGAGAGGGGGGAGGCCGAGCGGGAGTGAGGATGCCGAGTGGGAGGGGGTAGGCCGAGCGGGAGGGGGGTGGCCGAATGGGCGATAGGCTCCGTTCCCACAGCACGGTCCCTACGAGTGGGAGGGAGGCCCCTCCTCTCCCTCCCGCCCCGGCTCCCTCCATGTCCCTCCTGCCCAGGCTCCCTCGCTCTCCCACCTGCCCCGGCTTCCTCCCTCTCCCTCCTGCCCCGGCTCCCTCCCTCTCCATCCAGATCCAGCTCCCTCCCTCTCCGTCCTCTCTCCCTCTCCGGCCTCCTCCCTCACCCTCCCGCTCCGGCCTTCCTCCCTCTCCCTCCCGCTCTGGCCTTCCTCCCGCTGAGAAAACCGAAAACTCAATGTTCCGGTTTCTTGTTGCCATGGAAGCATCTGACGTGGATGCCACATAAGCCTTCCACGTCAGACTGTACGCACATGGTACGCTACAATAATGTACCGTTAGCATTATTCTTCTCGATTTGGACCACCTCTTGATCAACTATATATTCACAAGTTCGTTTGACAGGAAAGGTTCTTGTTACCAGCTTGTTCGGCGATCTGACAATATTTATTTTTTCCTTTATCTTGATTTGGTTGTACTTTTTTTAAAATATGTTACGGATTCAGCTTTTGCTGAAACATAAGGTCAACCTTCTTATTTGATTTGCTGCCCAAC
Source organism: Aristolochia contorta (assembly GCA_022405105.1). Lineage (NCBI taxonomy): Eukaryota > Viridiplantae > Streptophyta > Magnoliopsida > Piperales > Aristolochiaceae > Aristolochia > Aristolochia contorta. Next base: position 20,139,803 of record CM039664.1, read on the forward strand.
TGGTATCAGAATCGAAAAAACAAACATCTCATCCAGTAAATCTCGAACATCATCTTCTTGAAATAGTTGAAATATTAGATTTTGCTACTTGCCCACTGTCTATTAAATCAAAGGACCCTTGCTAGCTTTTGCTGTGTTTCTAGTTCTTAATGGAAATGCCGTCGTCGACGTCCACTATCGATATTGTATCTTACCGGCAGCGACAACAAGTCCCTGTTGTCCATATTTACCAGGTTTTAAGAGCTTCTTGCCGGCATTGGCGGCAGCTCCAAAATCCACATCTATCACCACCTGTCTTAATAGTTTTCACCACCAGTCTTAAAGGTTTTGCTTGCCATCAGCAACGACAGTAACTGCGTGTAGTTTATTAGTTCTTTTGTCCTTTACATGATTAAAAGTCCAAACTTGCCCTTGCTAAACAGGGACTTACCTCGCAATAATTAGTTCCCTCTCTAGAAACGGCAAGTAGGACCATTTGGAACTTGGAAGTAAGAATGAGCTCTATTATGCTTGTAATCCAGCCTGTTCGCTTTGAAAGTTCATTTTAATATGAGAAATAAATTATAGAAATAAAATAAGTATTTATAAATGACTATATTTTCCATATAACAATGTCACCTAAATTCTCAATGTTTTAAACTAACGGAAAAGTTTTTCTCAATCTCTCTGACGAGAAAGAGAAAGCTCTCTCATGATTTCACTTTTAGAGATTTCAATGTCTAAACAATGTATTCTCTTTGAACATCATATTCTCTATGCACTAAACCCCCGTAAAGAGTATTTAGCAGGGTGTGAGTCGGTCAAACAACTCAATACTAATTTACAATAATATCCGGGCTTCAGAAAAATCCACTATGGCTTTCGCTTAAAGAATTGTAAATACATAATAACAGGTACATAAAAGTGTAACAAAGGATAAAGGGATCCCTAATTAGTACATGTTTAGTCTTCCTCTTGTCTCTATGTCTCTCTTTCTCTCTCTGCTTTCTTTTTGGATTGGCAAAACCAAGATAGTACTCATTGGAGTGCCTTCCTTACCCTCTCCCACAATACTCCAAAACACTTATACACACAATGACAACAAAACAATAAGATTAATTAAATATGCTACAAATCTTATAACATAAACTATTATTAAAAGAGACATATTTATTAACTGAATGCAATGTAATTATGACTATGCAATTTTTAAGATTAATATATATCTTATACAACCACCAACATGATTTTATATATTCCGTTGTTTTATATTTTATTTCAAATTGAATTGTATGCCCATCTTACGGATACGTGGAAGTACTTGGCTATTATAGCCACTACCCATGTACTAAGAATTTAGTTATATAATCCTAATGCTTTAACCTCTGGGTGTAAAAAGTTATATTGAGTTTTGTACAGACATTTTCACATAACAATTTTTCATTCAAATAGGATTAGTAGAATTTCATAAGAGCTCAAGGTCGTCCCTCAACAGAATTCATATCAAAAGTCCTTTATAAAATTACTCGCACATACTACCCTCTCTAGGTTACTCCGGTTTGTACTTCTCTATTTCTTCATTTGCATCATTATCCCATAGTATGTAAAATTTGGAATCCTTAAATTTCCATGATTTGTATTCGGTTTTTTTCTCAAAATTATTAAAGTGTGTTAGATTCTTTAAAAAGAGGACATTTTACTTAGTCATATATAAACTTTATTAATACATTATTAATAGTGGTGGCACAAAACTGTACTTCTCCTGTTACACATGATAAATCATACCCACTTCAACTGTAGATGCATGAGAATTACCAAGACACAAGCAAGACCCCTACAGTTCCTTCTCAAGAAAATATATCCAATGTCTATTTGTAATAGGGTTTTCACCATATATATAAGTGAAACAATGTGTCTATTAACACCTTATCCGTTGATCGGCCATTGTGGCATTAGTGAAACCCACTATAGTTGTTAGTGAAACACCACACCTATTGAAAAGGGATATGTCTACTGGTGAAACATCATACCTGTTGGTGATCATGTCTCTTTATCTATATAAATAGGAGTTTCACCTATCTCTTTGTGCACAAGTCAAAGACTAAAGCAAGAGAACGTTTCTGCTCAACTGTTCTTCACATTCTCATTCTCATATTTTGATTTCTCACTTGGTATCAGAGCAGGCCTGCACCTTTTAAAACTCATCTCTATTATTTGTATTTGCATTATGGTAGAAAAAAGCAAATGGGAAGGAGACTACAATTGCTTATACAGATCCAAATTTTGTTTAAGTGATTGGAACTTTAGATCACAAAGGAAGGGTGTTGGTGCTTTTTGTTTGACGATGGAAATATAAATGAAATGTGGGTACAGTCTATGAAAAATGCTCTTTGAGCCAAGAACACGTTTATTTTTGCCGATGGAACAAAAGAACGACCAAGTGATGATGATCCTTTGGCTTTGGATTGAGATCAATGTAGAGCTTTTGTTACAGATATATTAGGGCTATTTAGTAGTACGGGCCATTAGTGGGTTTTACTGTGGGTTTTACCAGATTAGTAGTTTATTTCTAATTATTTGTTTATTAGGGTCTTTTCTGTAAGGTCATGTTGGAATGGACTAATTTACAATTATGTATTTGTTTATATTATAAATAGGAGGTCTACCCCCTAGACTGATCAAGCCAGAATTAAAGATTAAAATCGTAGTCTCTTTTCTCCTCTTTTCCTTTTCTTCTTCCCCTTTCTTCCTCCCCTAAAACCTAATTCTCTCTCTTCTTCCACTTTTTCCGTCTCGTATACCCTACGTCCAGATTTCCAGCCGTTACAAGTTTGGACCATATCAAGTGGGATCACAGCAAGTTCTTCCTCAGACTGCAAGTGCTCGAATTTGTTTTTTTCTCTCTGCTGCATGCTTGTGTGTGTTCTTTATCCATGTTCGTGTTTCTCCATTTGTTCATGCATTCTGTCAGAGATGTTTTCTATCTCTCGGCACTGTGTTCCCTCTGCTGTTGCGGATGAACGAAGAATCATGCTGTTGGTCGATAGGCAGAAACAAATCCAAGGATTCTATGGTTCAATAATTATTGCAGGGAGACTCAGACTCGTTTTGTCACTTCACTACCTCTAGATACAAGATACTCAACATAAAGTTTCCTGCAATGCTGCATGACTTCGGTGACAACGGAATCTTCAAGACAATGCTTCTAATTCTTTTGCATACGAGTATCAGTTGCATGCTAAATTAAGTTTCAATCAGGAGACGACTCGAAAAATTATAAACTCAACATATTGCCAGGCTCCTTTTAGTCATATACGGAGTCTTTTTTTTTCTACTGTCCGGTATCTAATAACTGCTACAGTGACAAAGAAGTACAAGCCAAAGTTGACTTTGCCTCCATAGCTTCAGATGCACTGCTGTACTCTGAGCGAATCTATTTATATTTCTGTCACCTGCATCAGATTAATATACTGCATCCGAGTAGAAAGAGTGCCCTTGCAACCACTGCGACAACAGATTACTGCAATATTTTCCAGAGAATTTGTGCCCCTTGCTGCCTTCTTCAATAAACCGGGGAAGAAAAAAAATTCTTTTCATAATGGTAGCTGTAGGAAATATGTTCTTTTGCTATTTCTCACGTTCGCTGTCAACTTTTGATATCCTTATGGAGTTCCTGTCCTCTTAAAGTCATCGAATTTAATTATCTTGCTCATAGAAAGAGTAAAGTCAAGTTGAAAGTGGACAGAACTCGTGTTTTAATACTTTAGAACGTGGAGGTATTACGCCGAGCAATTGGCATAGTTTAATGAGTAATGCTATATCCACTTGCAAAGTGCTTGCCCTCGGCCACATTCTGACGTGGATGGCTTATGTGGCCATCCACGTGAGAAGCCGACGCAGCATGCAAAAACTGACTGTGTCAGTCTCCTCCGAACCCCAAAATTCCCTCCTTCCGCCCGTGTCTCTCTCCCGCCCACATCTCTCTCCCACCTGCCTCTCCCTCTCGCCTGCCTCTCCCTCCTGCACCAGTCTCATCTGCCCGCCTCTGGGGGGATGTGGCCCTAGGGGCATGTGGCCTTGGGTGGATGTGGCCCTAGGTGGATGTGGCCGTGGGGGGATGTGGCCCTAGGGATATGTGGGCCTGGGGTGAGGTGGACTCCACTGGGATGTGGCCGTGGGGTGAGGTGGCCCAGGGGAATATTGCACTTGGTTGAGGTGGCCCCATGGGGATGTGGTCCTATGGAGGTGGCCCCCAATGGAGTGGCCCTGTTAATGTGTCAAAATGAAATCGGATTTGAAACCAAGTGAGATTTGGTTGGAATTATGCTTTCAAATATATATTTTAGAGTAATGCTAGCTACACCTAGCCACAATAGCTATCCGACATACCTGACATATCCAAACAACAGAAAAACCTTCAAAATATTATAATTTATTATATTAAATCCTAAATTCTAGAGGATAAACCCTAGGCAACTTTGTTTCATATTGGCTAGTTACGTCATGTAAGTCAGGTAGGTATTGTGAATAGGTGTAGCTAGCATTTTCCTTTGTTTCCATGTAAATAATATTACCACGACTAATGGGCATAGGGCTGACTTCTAGATACTTTACCATTGGATCTTCAATACAAGCAATAATGGCCAACACATCCCTCTATATAGTTAGATTTAATGGGTACATTGGTTTTGGGGATGCTTAGAAATAAAGAGTTGTCAAGGGTCATTAGTCCCACATTGAAGAGAGTCATTGGTGCCATACCCATTATTATCTATAAATCCTTTTAGGTCTTATAAGTGAGCCTACTGTTGGATTGAAGAGAGTTATGATTTATTGAATTGAAAGTGTACAAGTTTTATATACACTCGGCACATAAGGGAGGGATAGGAAGGGACAACAAGTTACAAGAATTATAGGACCCATTTACTTTGCTGCACTCACATCAAAGAAGCGGAACTGCTGTGCTTCGACTTGGCTGATCCCATTTAAAATGGAGTTTTTTACTTTTAAAATTGGCTTCATGTTTGACGTTTAAAAAGGAAGAAGGAAAGGATTAAAATATTTCGATATCAGAGTTCTGTTGCAGACCGTAACTACAAGCGCACCACTATTCGAGTCCACCTGATAAAACCTCCCCCTGTTTCTATTTAACCATTTGGCATTATTCAAATGGTTACAAGGGATTGCAACTGCAGATCAAACGGTAGTGCTTCCATATGAAAATGACCAATTTTGAAAGATGTCTTGCTAAAAGTTGAATGCCATAACTATTATAGGGTAATAGGGATTCGATGATATTTTAGGGGAAATTTCCAAGATTTTTCTGTATTTATTCTTGTATCATACTGTCAGCATGGAATTTTGACCTTTAAAATTCAGATTATGAAGGGTTCAAGGTCTACTTTGATGAGTCATATATTTATAGTTTGACTGAGGAAATCATGTAGCTTGCCAGATTGTTTGTGTGTTGTAGTTTTTCTGCCATATTCATGTGAAACTTAATCTTGCTTATCTTAAGGGAGTCATATGAAAGGAATGTCTTCAACATAGATAAAATATATACAGAACGGTACACTGAGCTTTTAGCTGTGGAACAACGTCCTTTACGTGAGTTTTATGTGTTTTACTCGTGTGAGTGTGTGTCTGTCTGTATGTGCAAGTGTTCCTTATGCCTCTTTGTCCTATTTTGCTAAGAAGAATGCATTTATGTCACAGACCAGATGAAGCAGATTTTTTTCCAAATCTGTACAAAACGCATACGAAAGCTTTCAGGGTAAAGCAGCCCTTTCAAGATCTACGACTGTTTGAGTTCCATATTTGCTGTCATTTTACTACTGATTTCTTTAAACAGATGGTGAAAATAATTTGGGGCAGATATGAGGTCTTTCTTTAAGAAGTTTGAAAAATAAAATCTCCTTTCATCTTTGAATAACTAGAAAAAGTTGAGATCAAAATGTAAGAGATGCTTTGTGTAATTGTATATTTTTGAAGCATATACTACTCAGGTCGATCAAATGGAAGAGGCTACTCAAGGGAGGGTGTGGACTGGTAGCGATGTAGTTATTTGGTTTGGTTGATGCTATATATTGGTGGAATGTGCCGTGCCTTTCTTATTGCCAATAAGAAAGCAAATTTTCCACTAGAAAGCCAAGTTAGTTAATTGCCAAGTAGATTATCTGTTTATGTGAAAAATATTTATTGTGTGTATCTTCAAAACCTAAGAGTGTTCAGTGCATGCAGTGTTGATGTTCTGATCAGTTGTCGCTTATCCATGTGTGTCACTGCAGGTTAGGTACTTAAAAGAGATCTCTAGACCTTCACCTACATTACCGGAGATCCTCAGTGGCATAGTGAATTTCCCTATTTGGAGTAGATCGGACGGTGAAGGAGATACTTCATGACCTGACATCATCTGATGGAGTTCAAGCAAGAATAGATGGGATTATACTTGAAAGATTGGAGGGGCTTTCTAATGGAAATCCCATTTTATACTCGTGACATTCTGCGCTGTGACAAAAATCTTGTTCTAAAAATGGCTCTTACATTTCAAAAAGGGGGCTTGACATGGGCTTACAAAGAAAAGAAGAAAAAGAGGAAACAATGTTTCACAGGATGCGAACGAGAGCTTATGCACATTCTTTCTGTTTGCTCACAAAATTTTGGACTTACCAAGACTAACTATAAAGATTGATTAGAAAATTCTAGTCATGTAATAACAGAGCCCAAGAAATTAACACGGCAGCCGAAATCTTTAATCTTGTGTCTCATATGGTTATCATGCTGCATTCTCAGTTACCAATGTTTCAATGCGTCTCTATGGCACCCAAAAGGGTGATTTGGCTATCCTTAATCAACAGTTGAAAAAGCTTATCTACCCAATTTGACAAGCAGAAAGAAAACAAAAAAAAGAAGAAAAAAAGAATGAAGTTCGCTTATACAGTTGTGCATCAACAATAATGTGCTAATTCATGTAAACGAAAATATATCAAAAATTTTTATTCATGACTATTGATCTCAGAATTCCCCAAGTAAGGTTGCTAGATCTGAAGTTATGGTGGTACACCTCAAAGTTTATTATTCTCTTAAAACAAGAGAGGTACCTTAAAATGAAATATAATAATGATAATAACTTGTGATTATTGTGCTTGGTCCAGCTCTTTTCGAATCTAGGCTCTATGTTAAAAAGAAAAACATCTTATCCTATGTCTGTTCGGCATGTTGATGCTTAACAAATGTAAAATTTGACTTGCGAGGAAATGCAGTCTTGGCAATTATTCCATACAAACCTAAGTACCATATGAGTAGCATCCTTTTGCAAGTAATTTTCTGGAACAACCTTTTTTGTAATTATTAACCAGTATGATCATTATGCAATGCACAAGAAGAAAAAACTTAAATAAATATATTCTCTTATATAGTATTAGTTATATTTTAAATAGTTTTTTTTATTATTTGTAGAAATATATTGGGAAAGTGTATAATATTCTGTTATATTATATAGGAAATTAAATATTTTGATGAGTTGTTAAGCACGATTGAGGGTTGACGGGGAGTGCCTTTCGGGCTTTATTTTTCTTAGCTTCCTTGTATATATGTAAAAAAGCAATTGACTAAATAGAACGAGAGAAGTTTCATTCTCTGACCCTTTTATTGTGGATTCAAAGCGACCTTACTGCAGATGATGACCTTGACCGTGGACGACGATCTTGACAGCGGACGACGACCATCGTGACCTGTGGTGACGACCGAGCCATGAAGAAGGTGACACCTATGACGGATCCATCTTCTCCCTATTATCTGACGACTACGGATCTCACCAGAATTGTCCTAACTCCTGTCACTTTGAAAGAAGATAACTATGATGAATGGATTAAAGTCGTGAAGAACGCTTTCAGAGCAAAGAAGAAATTGCCGTTTATTGATGGGACAATCAATAAACAGCAACCGACACACCCAATGTATGAAGATTGGTGTGCAGTGAACTCAATGATGGTGGGATGGATATTCAGCACTATTGATTCATCCTTATGATCGAGTCTGACCTATACGGAGGATGTGATCGATCTACAAACAGACCTATAGGAACACTTCTTGGTAGGGAACGATATGAGAATTTATCAATTGAAGAATGAGATCAACAATTGCAAGCACTCAGGGCAAACAGTTGCTCCATATTACGGACGTCTTCAGAAAATGTGGGAAGAACTACTCACATAGATGAAGAAACCACGTGTGCTGGATGCAAGTGTAGAGCAGCAAAAGAACTGGCTGACGAGAGAGAGAAAGAAAAGGTTTATTAGTTTTTTATGGGTCTCGCTGTATGGAAAAACCTGTTCCAACATTCTGAGCATGGTGCCTTTACCCAGTTTAAATCGAGTATATTCGATGGTTATATTAGAAGAACAGCACCGAACTGTTGCTAATGCTCGAGATGAAAGGGCAGAGGTTGTGAGTTTTGCTGTTCAAACTGGAGGACGAAAGAAATCGATTGTTTAAGATGGAGCAGAAAAAGTGACTTGCACGAATTGTGGGAAACTCGGCCATGACGCTAGTGCTTTCTTCCAGATTGTTGGCTATCTTGATTGGTGGTATTCGGTAAAAGGAGGCAAAACAGGTGGGAATAGGCGAGGAAGCAAAGGTGTGGGACGTGGACGTGGACGTGGTTCTGCAGTGGCCAATGCCGTTCAACCGTATAGCACGGGAGGTGAACAGATCAGATCCATAACTGACTTGACTAAAGCGGATTGGGAATCTTTACTGAGGCTCAATGAATCTCAGTGGCAACCTTAATCTCACTATTAAACAATCACAAGGTCACTAACACTGAAATGTTGACAGGTAAAAATTTGATGCCTTGGATCCTAGATATGGGTGCTTCTCAGTGTATGACAGGAGATGTGACTGATGACTAATGTTAAGAATATAGCACCATGTTCATTGGATCAAGGAAGGAGATGTTCTCTTTGGACGGGGTCTAGTATTGAAACACCTTTTGGTGGTTCCACAGTTGAACTGCAATTTAATTTTTGTTGCCCAATTACTTAATGAGATGAACCTTATAGTCAATTTACTGATAAACTTTGTGTCATACAGGACCGAACTGCCAGGGCAGGGTTTATTTGTTCTGTGCAGTGGCATTAAATCGAGCTTACAGGACTACGGACGTGGACTCTTATACCATATGGCATAGGAGGTTGGGTCACCCATCAGAAAAGATAGTCAGATCACTTCCTATTATTAATCGTAGTGATATTAGAAGGTGTACTGAACTATGTGATATTTGTCTTAGAGCAAGCAAACAAGAGATGTTTTTGTTAAAAGTGATAATAAGGTTGTAGAACCTTTTGCATTGATATATTGTGATGTTTGGGGGGGCTTATTGAATTCCTTCTTCATGTGGTGCTTCTTATGTTTTAACTATTGTAGATGACTATTCTTGTGGAGTATGGATTTATCTGATGGCAACTAAAACTGAAGTAGTAGAGATTATTAAATATTTTTGTGCAATTGCAGTGACTCAATTTGAAATGAAAGTATGGGTGGTGCATAGTGACAACGGGACTGAATTTAGGAGATTAAAACATTATTTTGATGAGCAAGGAATCATATTCCAAACCACTTGCAATATGAGAATAGCAAACAAATACAACATTTAAATATATATGGAAAATATAGTACTAATTTATGAATGTATGAACTATGAAACACTTAAATGTGGAGAAATTAGTTAAAAAGGAAAGGGCAAAGAAGAAAAACTGGAACATAAAATGTCATGATGGACAAAATAAAGGAAGGGTGATAAATTTTAAAGAAATAAAACTATATTTGGTATAGAAAACTTCCTATTTATAATAGCTATAAGTAGGGAGGAAATATAAGTTATTTTTTAGTATCTTTTTTCATTGTTATGCATTTTTCTGTTTCATTTGATTAGTTTTGAAATGGTGTTTCATTCTTGTTTATTACATGTTTACAATTTGCATAAATATGTAATGTAAGAAAAATTTTAAAATGATAAACATATTGAAAAACTTTAGACATTATCTTTTCTTGCATGCTGATTTGAACACAAATGTTTACCATAACAGAAAGAAATTAAAATACATCATTATTGTATATAAGTATACATCAGAATTAAATTTATCATATTATATTCCACTCAAACATATACACTACTTTTGGAAAGCTTTCATACTAAACTATGAGAAAGACCAATGTTTTACAACAGGGAATATTATACAAATTAATCATGTAATTTTATCATTCTTATGCATTTATTTTTAATAATCTATATCTAAAATGTAAGTAAATAAACGAATACAGCACAAAATATTCTATCTCATTTAATATGTTAAGTGGATAAGCTTTTTAACCAATTAAAATATCAGTTAAAAATTTATATTTCGTATTTTTGCCATCTAATAGTGTGACGCACAAATAGAATTGCATTTCCATATTCGAATCATCATAAGCACTCAATTTCATGTGGGTATGCAATGGAAGAGGAATTATTGTGTCATGTCCCTTTCAAAATCGAAAAGAAAGACAGTTCTTGTTTTCAAGCAATGGAGGGTTAGTCGTAATTGATTTCAGTTTCAGGGGCACTGATGTCCTGTAAACGGAACCTTTATACCTTTATTCGATCTTCACGCTCCTGTGAATTTGATTTCTCCCTAAAAATAGGGGAGACTTCAAAATCCCCTACTCTGTGTAAAAGGGTCGACTTGTTGAGAATTCCATGTTTCGCTCCTAGGGGTGGAATTCTTAAGTCCTTCCAATTCTCCGCCGAAATAATGGTTCCACGCATTGACTACGGCTTCACAGACTTGTTATCTCTCTACGCTCCTCTGTCTCTCTTCCCTTCTCTCTGTCTCTCTTGGCTTCACTCTATCTCGGAAGCATCCTTCTCTCTCTCTCTCTCATTGTGTCTCTATCCCTATTTTCACTTCTCTCTTTACCTCTTTGAATCTCTCATTCTCTCTTTTCTTCTCTTTCTAACTTTGTTTCTCTCTTCTTTTGGCTAATCTCTTTCTCTCTTCACTTCTCTCTTTTTTCTAAGGGCTCTTCATTTACAAAGCTTAGACTCTTATCATCGTTGACGAAGCAATCTCTGAAATTATTTTCCAATATTATCTGAATTTGTTTTCTCGAAGTTCTGTCTAGAATTTCTCGATTTGGAGCTCTTGAGCATATCAGTCTTTGGTGAAAGTGTGATGTGGTCCCAATCAGAGTCGTAGTGAAGAAAGTTACGGAAGAAGAAGAAGTGATGTTTTTCTTAATTCATTGCTGTCCTTTTCTTCCTTTTTGATCTAGTATATGTACTGAGAACAAGAACGGTTCGCAACTTTTTACATAAATTAATTCATATCGAGAAGTTTTTGTTAGTTGAAGTATCGTGGGTTTGGTTTTGGCTTCCGACTGGAACGTTGTGGTTCCATTTCTGTTTCTGCTTCCATTTCATAAGGTTGTCCCTTTTTTTGCTCATCAATACTCCCCGTGGTGAGAAGAACCTTGACCTCAAGATTCAGAAAACTTTGTTTAATTTGTGTTGCCTCCTCCCATGTGGCCTCTTCGTGTGAAAGTCATTTCCACTGAATTAAATACTGTTCCAGTAGATGCTCCCCTTCTTTGATCCATCTTGTGTTCAATACTGCATTTGGTGTTAATGTGAGTACTTCATCTTCAGTTAAGGTGGGCTGATGATGAACATAGCATCGTAGGTATTGCTCAATGGTTCTATTCGTAACTTCTGTCTGTCCATCAGTTTGAGAATGGTGGGCTGTGCTCCTCTTCAGTGTTGTTCCTGACAGGAGAAAAACTTCTCGCTAAAAATTACTGATAAAAATAGGATCGCGATCACTTACAATTGATTGAGGAATTCCTTGTAATTTGATGATGTAGTTGATGAATTTATCTGCAACCAATTTTACCATATATGGATGTTTGAGGGATAGGAAGGCTGATTTCGACAGTCTATCGACCACGACCAGAATTGTATCTTTTCCTTTTGAACGTGGTAGGCCTTCAATTAAATCGAGGGAAATATCCTCCCCTAAATGACATGGAATAGGCAGAGGTTGAAGAAGACCGGCTGGAGATAACGTTTCTGACTTCCCTCTTTGACAAACGTCGCAGTCAGAGACATATTTCTGGATGGTCTTGAACATGGAAGGCCAAAATAATTGTTGACATAGTCTCTTGTATGTGCAAAGTACTCCCGAATGTCCTTTGAGGGGAGAGTCATAAAATTCTCGTAAATGTTTTGGTATAATCACAGAATCATGAGTAAGGAAGACTCGGTTATGGTAATATAAAATACCTTCCTTGAATATGTACGGTTGGCTTGGTTTGGATAATGCCTGATTTCTTGGAGTTTGAAAAGAAGGTAGAGTTTCTATCTCTCATTTCTTTCCCAGGCTTATATTGAATGTTGTAATCATATCCGATAAGCTTAGTCACCCATTGTTGCTGGTCTGGTGTGACGACCCGCTGTTCCAATAAATTCTTAGGACTCTTTTGGTCGGTTTGGATAATGAAGTGGCGGCCTAGTAGATAGGGACGCCATGATTGGATTGCCATAAGTATTGCAAGCATTTCCCTTGCATATGTTGACCAGGATTTCTTCGTGGGACCCAATGCTCTACTCATAAAAGAAATAGGCTTGTCGTTTTGAGTGAGGACGGCCCCTATTCCTTCTCCTGATGCATCTGTTTGGATGATGAATGGAAGAGAAAAATCAGGAAGAGCTAAGGTTGGTGTTGTAGTCATTGCCTTTTTTAGAGAGAGAATAGTGGTCTCTGCTTCATCACACCATTTAAAGACTCCCTCTTTTAATGAATTTGTAAGAGGACGTGCTATGAGTCCATACTGCCGAACAAATTTGGGATAGTAGCCAGTTAACTTGAGAAATCCTCTGACTTAAGATACTGAGGTAGGGCGGGGCCACTGCAGCAAGGCGTTAATTTTATTGGAATCGACTTTCACTCCGTCAATGGTGATGACGTGCCCTAAATAATCCAACTCTTAGAGAACGAAGCCACATTTTTTGAATTTAACAAAGAACTTGTGATCATGAAGAATTTGAAATACCTTGGAAACGTGATCAAGATGATCATCCAGTGAAGAGCTGTATATTAGAATGTCGTCAAAAAAAAAACACGAGAACAAACCTCCGTAAAAGTTGTCTGAATATTGAATTCATCATTGCTTGAAAGGTGGAAGGGGCGTTGCACAGGCCGAATGACATTACCAAGTATTCGTAATGCCCATTATGCGTTCTGAAAGCTGTTTTGTGAATGTCTTCAGAATGAATTCGAATTTGATGGTAGCCGGCCGTCAGATCGAGTTTTGTAAAATACTTGCCCTGTGAAGTTCATCTAACATGTCTTCAACTGATGGAATTAGGAAGCGGTCTTTGATGGTGACTTTGTTTAATGCCCGGTAGTCTGTACAGAAGCGCCAACTTCCATCTTTTTTTTGACAAAAACAACAGGAGATGAAAACGGGCTGGTGCTCGGTCGTATGAGGCCATGAGTAAGCATTTGGTTCACCCGTTTTTCAATTTGATCTTTCTGAAAATAAGTGTATTTGTAAGGGCGGACATTGATCGCTTCTATTCCTTCTATCAGAATAATACGCTGTTCGATATTTCTGGAAGGAGGAAGTGTAGTTGGTTCTTGAAAAATGTCCTGGAAAGTGTGAATGAGGTTTTGAAAGTTGTGAGACAAGGTTTGGTTTGGTGTATGATTTGATGGAAAATAAATAGCAAACAATGTTGTTTTCTGTCGAGCAAGTTTGAAGATTGCGGCTGCATGGGATTCTGAAATCTGGTTTGTTTGAAGTCCCAATACCTTGCATGGTTTGTTGTTCCATTTAAATTCCATAGTCAAGTTTGTCCAATTGCAGATGATGGGACACAACTGTGCGAGCTAGTGAACTCCAAGTACAATGTCAATGCCTGCTATAGGAAGAGCATAGAAGGTAATATCAAACGTGATGTTCTGAATTGTTACCTGGGCATCGATATATTTTTCTTGGCAGAGAAGTAGATCTCCACTAGTGACCTTCACTTGGAAGTTTTGTGTTGGAATAACTGGAAGTCGCAATGCTGTAGCCACCTTGTCATTAATGAAATTATGAGTCGACCCGATGTCGACTAATGCCATGAGATTATGAGTCTGTATTTGGACAGGAAGACGTAATGTATTAGAAGTTGTCCACCCAGTAAGAGCGTGTAAGGAAATTTCAGGATTGAAATCGTCATCTTCCAAAGTATTTTCTGGTTCCTCACTTTGGCCTTTGATAAGAAATAATTTGGTTTGTCAGAACTTATGCCCTGGTGTATACTTTTCATGGCAGGAGAAACAAAGTCCTTGCTTCCACTTTGAACGCAAGTCTTCATTAGTAACCCGTTTTGGAGATTCAGTAAGTAATTTCTCTGTTTGAGATGGTACAAAAAGAGTTTGCCGTGTTGGGAATTTGGAAATCGTGATAGTCTTGTGGTTTTGATCGAGTTCATAATTTCTCATCCTTGCGAGATTGACGACTTCTTTTAACGATTGCGGTCTGAACATACGAATCCCGTTTGCAATTGAAGGGTGGAGACCTCCCATGATTGTTCCTACCAGAGCCTTTTGGTTCCAACCTCTCACTCTATTGCTGAGGCGTTCAAACTCCTTCTGGGAGTTCTGCAAGGATCCTGAATGTCGCACGCGGGAAAGCTTCTCATCAAAATCTTCACAGTCTGGAGGACCGAAGCGTGCCCATATCTCCTCTTCGAACGCTCTCCAAGTGATCTCGATGTGAGATTCTGCATACGTACATTGCATCCAAAGCCACCATTGGTTGGCTTCTCCATTTAGATGGAAGGAAGCCAAAAGCAATTTCTGGGCGTCAGTGGTATTTTGGTAAGAGAAGAACTGATCAACCTTGTTTAACCACTCTGTAGGATTTCCCCTGAAAATTTGGGGAAGTCTAATTTGGCAAATTTTGAGGAAAACATGGGATGTCTCTCTAGATTGAGTTCCCTTTCCTCAAAAGGACGACGATGACGGTCTGCCTGGTTACCAACACTGCTAGCTCCTTCGTGTGTTTTCTGGAGGGTTTCAACAAGGCGGTTCATTGTGGCATTGATTGTTTGGAATCCGTCTGCCAGGCGACCAACTTCCCCTTGGATTGAATTAAGATCATATTCCAATCTCTCTATGTGTTCTTGGTTACAACCCATTACCGCTCTGATACCATTGATGTGGTCCCAATCAGAGTCGTAGTGACGATTTTCTTAATTCATTGCTATCCTTTTCTTCATTTTTGATCTAGTATATGTACAGAGAACAAGAACAGTTCGCAACCGTTTTACATAAATTAATTCATGTCGAGAAGTTTTTTGTCAGTTGAAGTATCGTGCGCTCGGTTTTGACTTCCGACTGGAACGTCGTGGTTCCATTTCTATTTCTGCATCTGTTTCATACATGAATTAACTCTATTATGCTTGTCCCTTTGAAAGAGCCTTTTAGTATGTGGAAAAAAATAATTTTTTGCTCATCAAAGTGACAGCAGCTACTTAAGTGTTATCCATATAACAATGCCACCTAAATTCTCAATGTTTTAAGCTATCATAAAAATTTTGATTCTCAATGTCTACGACAAACAAGAGAAAGTTTTCTCAGTGATTTCAGTTTTAGGAGTTGAATGTCTAAGACAATGTATTCGCTTTGAACATGATATTTTCTATGCACTAAACCCCGTAAAAAGAATTTGGCAAGGTGTGAGTCGGTCAAATAACTCAATACTAATTTACAATATTATCCTGGCTTCAGAACAAATCGCTTGGGCTTTTCTTAAAAGAATCATAAATACATAAGAAATGGTGCGAAAAAGCTAAAAGAAGGATAAAGGGATCCCTAATTAGTCCACATTTATTCTTCCTCTTGTCTCTACATTTCTCTTTCTCACTCTTCTTTCTTTTTGGTTTCACAAATCCAAGAGAGTACTCACAGGAATGCCTCCCTTGCCTTCTCCCTCAAAAGTCAAAAACACTTATTCTGACAACGAATGATTAAGATTACTTAAATATGCTATAAATGTTATAACATAAAATATTACTAAAACAGACATATTTATTAACTGAATGAAAAGTAATTAAGACTACGCAATTTTTAACATTATCATATATCTTATACAACCACCAACATGATTTTATATATTCTCTTGCTTTAAGTTTTAATTCAAATTGATATGATTTAATTTGATAACATGGTAAAAGTCCTAAACAAAAAGAAGATCCAACGGGCCTCACAATTGTAATTCTAGTTTGGAATTGTATGGCCATCATGCAGATACTTGGAAGTACTAGCCTATTATAACCAAAGTCTATGTATGTAAAAGGTTAGTTATATAATCCCAATGCTTAAACCTCTGGTGTAAAAAGTTACATTGAGTTTTGAACGGACCTTTTCACATAATTTTCTCATTCAAATAGGAGAGCTAAAATTTAATAAAAGATGAAGACCACCCCTCAACAGAATTTACATCAAAAGTCCTCAATAAAATTACTCACACAAACTACCCCCTCTAGGTTGTTCAATTTGTACTTCTCAATATCTTCATGTGCAACATTATCCCATAGTGCATAAAAATTGGATTCCTTAAATTTCCATGATTTGTATCTAATTTTTTTTCTCATAATTATTAGTGAACGACAGATTCTTTAAAAATAGAAGATTTTAGTTTGTCATATATAAAATTTATTAATGCATTATTAATAGTGGCAGCACAAAACTGTACTTCTCCTGTTACACATGATAAATCATACCCACTTCAACTGTATGAGAAATACTCAAGACATAAGCAGAACCCCTACACTTCCTTCTCAAGAAATGATATCCTAAGTCTAGTTGTAACATGTTTTTCACCATATATATTAGTAAAACGTTGTGTCTATTAACAATGTATCCATTGGTCATCCATTGTCGCTATTAATAAAACCCATTGTGGTTGTTAACGAAATACCACACCTATTGGTAAAGGATATGTCTACCGGTGAAGTATCATATCTGTTGGTGATCGTGTCTATTGATAAATTTAAAATAGGAGTTTCACCTATCTCTTTGTACACTAGTTAAAGACTAAAGCAAGAGAACTATTCTGCTCAACTGCTCCCGACATTCTCATTTTCATTTTTTATTTCTCACATGGTATCAGAGCAGGCCTTCACTCTTTAAAACTCATCTCTTTTATTTGATTTTTGATTATGGTAGAAAAAAGCAAATGGGAAGGAGACTACATTTGGTTCTACAGATCCAAATTTCGTTTAAGTGATTGGAACTTCAGATCACAGAGGAAGGGTGTTGGGCCTTTTAGTTACATGACGGAACAATATATGAAATGTCGGCATTGTCAATGAAGAATGCTCTTTGCGTCAAGAACAAGTTTATTTTTACCTGTGGAACAATAGAACGACGAAGTGATATCCTTTCGCTTTAATTTTTGATTGAGGTAGAGTTTAGCGCTCGGGTGCTGCAATGTGCTTCAAAACAAGAGATTGTCTTTATTCTGTGTATTTTGAAACCGCAAGAAATGCTTGGTTACATCTACAAAACTCATATGACCAAGGAAATGCACCATGAGTATATGAACTAAAAACTACTTTATGTTTGAATTGAAGCAGGGAAACTGAATGGTGAGTGCATATTCAGTAACTTCACAGTGCACCAGCAAGATTGTGAAGAAGATGGCTCCAAAACATGAACAAGAAAAGGTATTCAAATTTCTAATGGATTAAAAGATAAATATGCAACTGTTCAATCTTATCTTCTCAATATGAAGAGCTTCCCAACATGAATAAAGTTCTTCCTCACATTGCTCGAGAAGAAATACAAATTTTCATGAACATTGAATACACCCAACAAGTTGAAATGGTGGTCTTTGCAGTTAAAGGAAAGAATACAAAAGATGGTCTCTTTTCTGTGATCATTGTAGGAAGAAAGGTCGTGAAATGAGCAAGAATTTTGAGATTGTAGGCTATCCTAGTAGATTGGGTACAACGCCACGAGAACAGAAACCCGAAGCAACCTGCAAAGAGACAACCCACATGGGTTCTTCTCATGCTGTAACAGGTTCAGATATACTTATTGCTAGGACATCGACAAAGAGTGCTCAATCGGCGGTTGTTGGATTAGCAAAAAAAGAAATTCAATTTGTTTTATCACTCATTGATGCTCAGTCTCAACTGTAGGAGACTTTATAAGTTAAGGAATTTTATTATCATGACATACAAGACTGGATGGTAGATAGTAGAGCATCACACCACAGCTGCACCACCTTATAGATGTTCTAGGCATCTCACATACCATACAAGGTTGAAACGGTGGTCATACGAAATGGTCAATATTTTCCAATGAGCCACATCGGCCAAATTCGACTTGATAATATAATTGTGCTAGAGGATATTTTATACATACCCAAATATAATTGCAATCTCATTTTCCAAAGAAAATTGAAAGATTTTTCTTGCCCCCTAGGAGGGGGCATAGGGGAAGGGGGCTCCCGAGGAGGGGGGAGGAGGAAGGGGCCCTTGTGGAGGGGAAGGGAGGGGCTCCCAAGGAGGGGGAGGTGCAGGGGACCCTGAAGAGGAGGAGGAGTCTCCGAAGAGATGGAAGGGGCCCCAAGGAGGGGGAGGGAGCCCTGGGGAAGAGGACCAGGCTGAGGAGGGGAAAGTGAGAGACGGAGGAGGGAAGGGGACCCCAGAGGAGTGGGAAGGGGAGACCCCGAGGAGAGGGTTAATGGTGCTTTAGGGAGGGAGAGGGGGGCCTAGGACAAGATGTTTCTCACAGCGAGAATGTCTCCATGAGACAAAATAGTTGCAGGAGTGTATCTAGATGGGTCGAATGGCGACAACGCAAGAATTCACAAGAATTGAGCTCCCAAAAATTGGGAAAAAGGGTGCTCAACCTGGAGCATTATCATTGAATCACTGCGGATGTTTCTTGCCCAAATTTCAGTGGCGATTACCCCTATTGAGACTCCTAAAAGTGGTCAAAGCTAGAAACTTCCTGTCTACAATGAAAAAATCCCTTCGCAAATGAATCTGGAAGTGGAAGCTGAGTAATACTTATCTGAAACTTGGGGAGATAGTGAATATTGGTTGGGACACCAATCAAGTAGTCGAATTGGAACTGTAGATTATGACAATATGTGAACTTTAATATTGGCTCTAAATCTCTTATCTTGGATAGGGGGAATGACTCATAATTGCGAAAGATAATGAATTAAAAAAATATTTTCTCAGTTAGAGCAATAGAGGTGAGATTAAATGTTGGGATGCACAATGTTGGGAACCAACTAAAGCTACAGTTCCAGTCTCAAATCCTGATTTGGGGAATCCGCATGGAGCTGTGGGATGCAGAAATATTGGAGATATTTGGAACCTCCTTTCGTACTTTTTTGGAAATCGATGAAGACTCTGTTAATGGAAGAATAATGATTTATGCTTGATCACTGTAAATTTGGATGGACCTCAAGGTTGCGGAAAACATCATTGCTATTCTATTGTAATCAGAAGTCTTTATTCCTCTATTTTACATTTTCTGCAACCGCTGCAAGGAAGAAGAAAATGAGTTAATTCGAGATGGGTGGAGCCGAGTTTTTGTCTGAGTGGACTCGCCCTTGACTCGGTTCTACTCGGGTTTTGACCGGGTCAAATCACCCTCCCTAGAGTTTTGAAGAGGGCTCCAATGAACAATTGAGGGTGTTGTGCCATGGGGGAATGTGGCCTCTTGAGGTGGGGGCCGAAGGGGAGGGGGTCAAGGTGAGGGATGAGAGAGGGGTGCCCAAAGGGAAGGGGTGCCGTGGGGAGGGGGCTCCGGTGGAAGGGGGTGTCGTGGGGCCCCTGTGGTGGTGACCCCTTTGGTGGGGGCCCACAATTTGAGGGGGGCTGCCGGTGGAGGGGGGAGGAGGTTGGGGCCATGGGTGATGTGGCTCCACGGGGATGTGGCTGTGGGGTGAGGTGGCCAGATGAGGTGGTCCCCACAGGGATGTGGCCTTGGTGATGTGGCCCCTAGTGGAGTGGCCCTATTTTATATGTCAAAATAAAATTGGATTTGAAACCAAGTGGGAGTTTTTTTGGAATTTTGTTTTAAATACTTATTTTTATAGTAATGCTAGCTTTACCTAGGCCATAGTACCTATCCGACGTACTTGACGTAGCCAGGCTACAAGAAAACTTTAAAAAAAAAAAATATATTTTTAATTTAAAAAATCCTAAATTCTTTTGGATAAACCGTAGGCAAATTTGTTTCGGATTGGTTGTTTATGTCATGTACGTCAGATAGGTATTATCCCTAGGTGCAGCTAGCATTTTTCTTTATTTCCTATAAATAATATTACCAAGACTTATGGCATAGGGCCCATTTCTAGATACTTTGTCATTGGACGTTCAATATAGGGAATAATAGCCAGCACATCCCCCTGTAGAGGTAGATTTAATGGGTAAATTGACTTAGGGGCGCTTTCAAAATAAAGAGTTGTACCTCTCTTAAGAATCATTAGTCCTACATTGAAGAGATTCTTTAGTTCCATACCAATTATTCTCTATAAATCTGTTAAGGTCTTACAAGAGAGGCGACGGCTATGCACATCCGGTGTTACTGAAGAGAGTTACACCTATCACTTGTAAAAACAAATTCCAAAGGTTTCCTGGTGCACTTCGACTTGATTAATAATCAAAGATGAAAGGTATGCTCCTATTGATTTTGTGGAATTATTATTTCTATTTTTATGTTGTATTATATGATTTATTGGACTGAAAGTCTAAAATGTTTTACATGCACTCAACACATGAGGGAGAGAGAGGAAGGGACGACGAGTTACATGAATTATCGGACCCATTTCTTGCCCTTACTGCCCCTCACATTGAAGAAGAGGAGCTGCTGTGCTTCGACTCGACTGATCCCATTTAATATTTTTTATAATTTGTAGTAATATAACTATACTACTATTCCATATTGTATTTTATATTATAAATTATATTAATATTTGAAAAATTAAATATTAAAATATCTCATTTTAAATAGGGTAGTTATTGTTTATTGATAGAATGTCAAAAATATAAAATTACTGAAAAAATATAAAATAAATTTTTTTCTGGTTTAATGTGTCAATCTCTGAAGTCCTGAAAAAACAATAAATACTAATTTGAACAAAGACAGCCGAAATGAAAAGGGCTTTTTTCCCTTTAAATTATGAGTAAAAATTTAAAATGGTAAAAAAGATTGGATTCCCCTTTTCTGCAAAAAATGAAGTTTTAAATGAAGATGGAAATGAAGTCGGCTTCGATCCTTTTTAAGGTTGCAATTCAAATTAAAAAGGCTCCTCCAAAGCTGTTGGTTACACCAAGAAGTCCCGCTCCACTTGAAATTTCTCCTTCGTTTCAATCTAACCATTGTGCGCTCTTTGTCTTCTCTGTAGTCTCCTTTTCTCCGTGCTCCAAAATGCATTGGAGATCCGACCAGTTCAAGCATCCTTTCTCCACTACAAAGTTCCAAATCGTTTACAGCAGGATTGGACGGAAACGCCATCAACTGAGTCAGGTATGAGTAATACAACATCCAGTAGAGGTTCCAAACAATCTTCTGGAGCCATTCTTATATTCTTCTCTTTTGAGATTCTGTTCAAGTTCCACTTTTCACTTTCTAATTTGCTGCTCAAGTTTTCTACTTTTCAGTAGCTTCTGAATCCCTCTTCCAAATACATTTGGTTAAAATTAATAGGTTTATAAGAAGCATCCACAGGTGGAAAAATGAGTTTGCCCGATGGCGAAACACCGTCGGGTAACATAGCCAAACCGTCGGCTAAGACGTTCCCGACGCGAAACGACCGTCGGGTCATTACCAGGTCAGGCAAACATTTGGACGACGATAAATAACCGTCGGGCTTAAAACAAACTTAACGACGGCAAGCACCCGCCGGCGATAAAACTTATCAATCATGGTGGTCGACTAGAACAATATGCGCGACGGGGATACGTCATCGAGAAAAATGACTTTGGCCGACGAAATAAAACCGTCGGTCTACTACCGTCGTGAATTAATTTGCCGACGTTTTCTTCTCGACGGATATGTGTCATCGAGATTGGTCTTTATGGCGACAGTTCATCTCCGTCGTCCGAAATCAATGATGAAGGCCCGACGGTGATCCTCCGTCCGCAAAATCGCGACTGAGAAGACTTGGGCCGACGGATGTGTTCCGTCGGCTCTATTATTCCCTTTGGCCGACGGGTATATGACCGTCGTCCGTGATTTATTTTATACCGACAGGTGACTGTCGTCGAGTTAGGCCGTTAGAGCGACAGCTACTACCCATCGTCCGTAGCTAAGAGAAAAGTTTTGGCTGACGGTTATCTACCGTCGGGTATCAGCTATGTAGATGGCCTGACGGGTTCTTACCGATGGTTTTCAGCTTTTGTTCTGGATTGACTGCCTCTTTCTGAGTTTTTAGGCCGACGGCTATGTACCGTTGGCTATCACTTTTGGATTTGGCCCGACGGGTGTATACCGTCGGTGTGTCTCTTTGGTTTTGGCCCGACGGTGTCTTACCATCGGGTTACTTCGTTTGTTTTAGACCGACGGATGGGTAATCGTCGGGATTGTATTTGTTTTTTTAAATAAATTTTTTTTTTTTTTTTGTGCTCTTTTAAGAGACTATAGCTGCTATATATCAACCTGTTATCAACAGACACATCATTACACACACACACATATATATATATATATATATATATCATAGTTCCACCACAAGTAACACACCTCAAAGTAGTGAAAGGCCTTTTACATAAATGTATAATGTACAAGTACAAGTGAAATGAGACTGCAAAACCCAAAATGGGAACAACATAATCAAAGACCAAAATGCATAGAGTAGAAAACAAAATGAAATCAAATTCAGCCAAAAGACGATACGGTATAACGTACAACCCAAAAAGATCGAAGTGACAAAGGTTCTGCTGTCAGAGGGAATACCCAGAAGTCCCACGCTATCCCATAGAGAAATACCTGCAGCTTTAGTGAGATGAATGTTAACAAATAAGCAATCCCCTTCCTCAATTTAAAACCAAAACATTATTTTGTAGAAACTTTTTTCTGCATCAAAATGACTTAAAAAATCAAGTCAAAGAGTTTACTACTAACATGCCACCAGCTTGCACACAACAACCACCATGTCAAATTCAAAATTTAGATGGAGTTTAAATTGGTATTCTCAGTTGCTTCTATTAATCCACTATATATTTAAGGTACACACCTGCTCTTCTACTAACAGGTCTTGTTTTTGCTAGGCCGATGGCGTTGAGCAGATGAACCAGCTAAAATAGCATTTACACACAAATTAGTACGAGTCATATATTAAAAGCAACCGAAGTTTAATTTGTGACGGATCTCAAACCTGGACTTGACTCTTGAGATATTTGCCATTGCATTATAGTCATCATTTGTTGCTTCATTGTTTCCATCTCTTCTTTCATTTTATCTTTGTCTTCCTTTTCACTCTCCAATGTTTCTCTCAGTGTCTCCTTATCTCGCTTTTCTGCTTCCAATTCTGCTCTGAAAGCGGCAATCTCAATGGTGTTCATAGCAGTAGACGCAGACGCACCTCTCCTCGGGGGCGCACCAGGCCCAAACCATCGCTCATAGCCACCATGGTGTCCCCCAAACACCTTGTCCAACACAGGTATCACCTCTGCCGGATCCTACGACCAGTGTACTTCTTGTTCAATTGCAATAGTCTCTACCTGGGTGTGCAAAGAAACATATCTTAGTATTAGAAAAAGCCAACATTGTTAGTCAAATGAATAATTACGATCACTTACGCATATTTCTGCAGTTTTTTTTATTTGGATAGGTTTCGTCTTTCCTCTTATGAGCTAGGAGGTAAGACTCCACATAACTGAATTCGTCCTTCTTTTTGGCTTGCTGAATTGAAAACCAATTTCAGTCAAAACACTAGTAAAATTCAATCAGATATGCACATAAACAAAAAAAAAGACAATTACATGCTTACCTCCTCCTCATAAAAACGACTTAAGGACTTCGCCCCAAGAGTGTGCGTCGATCTCATTCGTTTCCTATTGACCTTGTTCCGTTTGTCTATACGTACCGTGCACAAAAATTAGTTGCTTCCTCCATTAAATACCCTTCAGCAATAGATCCCTCTGGCCGGTTCTAATTGCGTACATAATTCTTCACGGTCAACAAATATCGCTCGATTGGGTACATCCATCTATACTGCACCGGACCTTCTAATCTTGCCTCAGTGGGTAAATGAAGCGCCAGGTTGATCATAACATCGAAAAAAGCCGGAGGAAAAATTCTTTCAAGCTTACATAAGATAAATGGGATGGTTGCTTCGAACTTTTCAATTTTGTTTACATCTAGCACCTTCGAACATAGTTCTCTGAAGAAGGAACAATACTCATTTATGACTTTGCAGACAGGCCTAGTAATTGAATTCCTCAAAGCCAACGGGAGGAGTAGTTGCATAAGAACGTGATATAGTCATGACTCTTCGAACCCAGAAGGGAGTTTCAAATGTCTCAGAACACTGAGGAACCTCGTCTTCTCTTCCCTGGTCATATTGTACGACGCATGTGGAATGATGACTTGCCCAGCTAAATTACATGAAGGCTTTGGGTGGAGTGGTTTACGTATATTTAGCCGCTGCAGATCTAACCTGGACTTTATGTTGTCCTTTAACTTGCCATCTTTTTGTAAAATGGTGCTCAAGATACTTTTGCAGACATTCTTCTCGACATGCATGACATCTAAATTGTGACAGATCAAAAAAGTGCTCCAGTATGGGAGTTGAAAAAAATGCTCTTCTTCTTCCACCCTTCTAGTAACTGATGACCTTTACTTTTTCTCTTACCGAATGCAACATTGTCGTGACCTTCCTATATATTTAAGATATCAACGCCTAAAATGCTTGGAGGAGAGGTTTCACATTCCTCTGTCCCATCGAAAGATTTTTTATCTCCTCGCCATGGGTGATTTTTCGGTAAGAACCTTCGGTGCATCATATACACACATTTACGGCTATGGGGCAGATACATCGAACTAGTGTTCACATTACATGAAAGACAAGCTTTGTACCCCTTAGTACTCCAACCAGATAACATCCCATATGCAGGGAAGTCTGATATAGTCCACATCACCGCTGCGTGCATTTGAAAAGTAGATCCGGTATGCGCATCATAAGTCTTCACACCCGATTCCCACAACACAATCAACTCATCGATCAAGGGCTACAAGTACACATCGATATCATTACCAGGCGATTTGGGTCCATCAATTAGAAGACTCATAATGAAGTAGCTCCGTTTCATTGCCAACCAAGGAGGCAGGTTGTATACAGTGACGATTACCGGCCATGTACTACTGCTAGACCCAATCCCAATTTTAAATGGACTGAAACCATCGCTCGCAAGCCCGAGACAAACATTCCATTGATCAGAACTGAAAGTCAGGTGTGCGGAGTTGAAGTGCTTCCATGCAAAAGAATCTCTTGGGTGAATCATCTTCCCTTCTTCAGTTGTAGGAGTAGTTCCATGCCACGACATCATTTCCACAGTTTTCCTTGACATAAAGATCCTCTGCAACCTCGGTACCAAAGGAAAATGTCGGAGGACTTTAGCTGGCTTGCAATTTTTTTGATCTGTCGGTTTTTTTTTATCTGACCATCTTGACGACCCACAACTTTGGCAACTATCCAGATCCTTGTATTCATTCCTGAATAAGACACAATCATTTGGGCATGCATGAATTTTTACATAATCCATCCCCAAGTCAGCCATCAATTTCTTTGACTCATACCAGTTTTGTAGGAGAGTATTATCTGCAGGAAGAGCATCCTTGATAAGGGATATCACATCCGAGAACGACTTGTTTGTCCATTTGTTCAAACACTACAACTGAAATAAGTGGACCATAAAGGACAATGTGGAATATTTCTCACACCCAGCATATAGTGGTTTCTTCGCCTTATCCAGTAATTGTTCAAATATAAGCAATTCTGGGATATCACCTATAGGATTTGTACTGTTATCTCCAACTTCTTGCATAAATGCATCATCAAACATCATTCTCATTTCTTCTCCATGTCTCGTCTCCACCTGGACGTATTCTTGTTAATTTCCTGGTCGTTCCCCATGGTAGTACCACATGTTGTATAGTGGGGCAAAACCTTCTAATATTATATGGAACTTGATGGTCTCACACACGAGGAAATATCTGTTCTCGCATTTGGCACATGGACACCGCATTGGACTGTTTCCTTGAAACCCAAGTTGTTGTTTAGCATACTCAATGAAGTAATCAATTCCACCCACAAAGTCCGGATGGAATCGAGCAGGCTTCGTTCTATATTCGTACATTAATTTCTTGTCACTGAAGTAGTCCATCTCGATGGGAATTGTCAAGGAGAGACTACAGAAGACATGAAATGGTTGATGAGTATTTGTTACAAGATTACAAGTCCACACAATTTACATGCTTCACCACATTAAACAACACCACTCCTTGGAACAGAAAAGTAGTGACTAGGGTTCATCAATTAAGAGTATGAGCCTCATCAACTGTGAAATACAATCACATTTACAGTTTGACACTCTACAGTACCCCAATTGAATTTCATCAAAATAAAAATAATCCAGCCTCAGTTGATCAAGCTGATAATTTTATTCAGCTTACCAGGTTTTTTTTTCTTCTTTAGTGATAGTATCCCAAATCTCCTAGTTACTAGATTTCCAAGGTTTATGCTATTGGGCAGTGGTATCTGGAACTTTATCTCTTAGGCAATTGGAAAGATTGGTGTTTATCCATATTGGTCAAGTCCTAATTTGAAAAGAGACTCATTAAGAGCTTATGATCAATAAGAGTCATTTTTCCAGACCTCCGGATTACCGTTTCAGAAATTATTTAAGTACAAATGGACTTCAAGACCCAAATCCCAAACAATTTGAAAGTATAGAATTAAGAGTGAAGCAAATGGACTTCAAGACCCAAATCACCACTATCAGGTTTTGGACTTATGCTTCTCTGACTGTCTATTTTATTTATTGGAGGGGCTTTGATGACCTACACAACTTGAGAGTCTAAGCATATGAATTAAGAAACGGTTGTTGGTTTCATATCTTGGTGGCCCCTCCCTAGCTAGCTAATTTGTCCTTTAATTCCCCGTTTCTTATTTGAGGGAGACTTGGCTAGTTTTCCCTCCAAATATTACAAGGGAATGCAGACTACTTCACCACCGGCAAGTTTACCAAACCTCTCAGTTCCTTCTACTGGTGGTCCAACCTCACCATGACAAATATACTCTTCAATTCCTTTAATCATGGGTGAGGGAATATAAATTATGAAGTATATATTGGTTTTGGGTTAACTATGAACTATATTTATCTGTTCATAATCTGATGGATTCCAGTCCAATGGGGTCTGCACAGCAATGCACAAAACCTTAACTCAGTTTATCAAAGTTAATGAACAAAAGAATATTTCCCACGGATTTCAATCTAACGTCTCTTAAGGGCTTTTGTTTTCTATAACACTATGAGCCTAGGGGCGCATTTGGCTAATCTCTTGAAATAGGAGATTTTAATGTATTGACATAACTCCAAATTTAAACTTTTCCAAAAAATATTCGTATAAGGAGTTATCTTAAAAAGTCCTCTATCATATAGAATTGCCAAATGCTGCTAAAGTGTAATTAAAAGAACCGAATGATCAATATCACTGCAACACACAAATAGAGTAAACAACCCATCTATTTTGGCTGCTAATAAAAAATGAATAAATAACACCATCAATTTTAATTGAGTAGCTTGCATACAAAAACACTACTATATATATATATATATATGGAAATATATTAAAATCGTAGGTTATCACCATGAGCTTCTTTTAATGGATCTATAGCTTTGCTCATTAGAGGAGTTCTTGTGAATAAAAATAAATTTTATAATTCATACTAACATCTAAATTTCAGTGTTATAATGGAAGAGACTACAAGCTAGGACAGTCTCAGAAAACTTTACTCACTGCGCAACTCGGGACACAATCCGGGGCTGTTCCACAAGAGGGTTCCTGCGCTTTACTGTCGAAATGTGGGGTTTGCTGTCGGAATCAGGCGTTGGCTGGCGGAATCAGGCGTTGGCCGTCGGAATCAGGCGTTGGCCGTCGGAATCAGGGGTTGGCCGTCGGAATAAGCCGTTCGCTGTCGGAATCAGCCGTTCGCTGTCGAAATCAGCCGTTCGCGGTCGGAATCAATGCTTTGCCGTTGGAATCACGGGTTCGCAGTCGGAATCAGGCGTTGGCCGTCGGACACCGCCCTCGGCGAAGACGATGAATGGTTTAGGTTTACCCGGTGAAAACGACGACAACAACGAACTTAATTTTACTCGCTGAAAGAAAAGATACAGATCTATGTAAATTTTTTTTCACTAACTAAGGTTTCATTACACGACGGGCTAAAACCGTCGTCAGTTCAAAAACAACATTGCATGACGGACAGACCGTCGAGTGAAACCTTTAACTCGACGGTCAGGAAAACCTGTCGGGTAAAGTCATTCCGACAACGGGTTTTCCTTTGTAGCGACCCGGACCAACTGGGTCAGACGGACCGACATCTATGTACATCATACTCGACGGTTTTAAACCTAGACCGTCGGGTATGCCCATTTTTCTACTAGTGATCCTAGGACGAAGGACTTAGAACTCCAGGAGTACCAGAACACCAAAACCGAATCCTAAGTTTAGGATGGTTAGAAGGCGGCAGCACATGGGAAAAGCAGTTCAGAAGTTTGAAATTCTGTAAGACAGAAGAATTAAAACATCTGTGTAAGTTAGCAACGGTTTCTTTTTATTGTAACTACTGTAATTATATATTAAACAGCCATAGGAATGAAAGATGACAGAGAAAAATATTATCGGCAACCTGTCTTTCTTCTTCTTGTACTTACCATCTGCAATTCTTGCAGAATATTTCCATTACCTTGTTGGGACCTATCAATGGTAAGCAAAGCCCCCCCAGTTCACAACGTGAGCGTATAGAAAGAATTGAGACCGAAATCGAATCTATCCAAGGAAGTGTCAATTGCATGGAATTAGGACTCTAGACGGTCAATGTCTCAATCAATCGACTGTTTGAAACTCTTCAGCGACCCCGGATGTTGCAACTAGTAACATTGGCAATCGCCCAGTTAGACACCTACATTCACCAGAAGATGGCCACCGTAATTCAGAACGACGACCCTTCTTTTGTCTAAATATACCAAACTGGATTTCCCAGAATTCTTCGGAGGCGATCCTACAGAAAGGCTAAACGAGGTCGGTCAGTTCTTCCTTTATCAGAACACGTCCGATTTACAAAAAATCCCATTGGCAGCCTTCCACCTTGATGGTGAAGCTAACCAATGGTGGCAATGGATGGAAAAGACATATAATCAGACAAACACCGAAATTACCTGGCCAGTATTGAAAGACGAACTATGGGCGTCAAACAGACAGGATCCTTACGCGAGTATCAAATGGAGTTCAAAACACTCGAAAAGAGAGTCCAGAACTGGACCCAGAAAGCATTAAATCGAAACTTTCCTGGCGGCCTTCATCCTTCCTGGGCGTCACTAATATCAGCAGGGCCTCGCTTTACCTGTGATGAAAAAGAAAATACCAGCCACCAATGCAAGAAATCTCAGATCTTTTTTATAGAAGATGCCTCAGACAACAAGAAGACGATCCTCCAGAGAAACAGAATCCAGCCTAGAAATATCAATGCACGCCCTGACAGGTTGGTCCCACACAAATACGATGAGGGTCTCAGAATCTATCCATAATCGAAGACTTACTGGAATCGTGACAGCTTTACAGATTCGAGTAACCCCTACAAAATATTTTCATGTGAAGGTTGCTAATGGAGAACCCTTGCCATGTCAATCCAAATACATTGGAGGCCAGGTACGAATCAATGACATCATCTTTTGAATCACCTTTTGCGCCGCCCAGCCTCTCGCGGGTCTGGACATGGTACTGGGCATTCATTGGCTTTCCCAATTGGGCCCCGTCCTGTTCAATTGGAGTCTTGGACAACTCTAACGGTGGATTTCCACTGGAATGATTGTCCTCAAAGACTGCAAGGTATTCACACGTCCCCTATCACAGAAACTTCAACAACAGAATTTCTCAAACAAGCAAGACAGAGACAAACTCTTTTTGCCATCTCCTTACCATCTTCAGTATATACAATCAGTCCTACTTCACCAGCAATACAGAAGTTAATACAGGAATTCTTCGATATTTTTCATGAACCAGATGGCCTTCCACTGTCACGAGCAGTCAACCACCTCATTATTCTCTAAGAGAGTACAAAACCTATTAACGCCAGACTGTACCGCTATGCTTATTTTCAGAAGGGCGAGATAGAGAAGCAGGTCTACGGAATGCTAAAAATTGGACTAATATGGCCAAGCACAAGTCCGTTCTCTTCACCAGTAGTTTTCCGATTCCCACAGTCGAATACATGTTGAACGAACTACTAGGTGCTACATATTTTACAAAGCTTGATTTAACAGCCGGCTACCATCAGATCAGAATTGAACCCGAAGATATTCATAAAACGGTTTTTCAAACTCATAATGGACATAATGAATACTTGGCGATGCCTTTTGGCCTATGCAATGCCCCCTCTACATTTCAAACAATTATGAATTCAATCCTCCAGCTGTATCTCCGTAAGTTTATCTTAGTCTTCTTTGATGATATTTTAATATGCAGTTCTACATGGGAAAATCATTTACAACATGTATCAATGGTCTTACAAATTCTCCGACAACATCGCTTCTATGTTAAATTAAAGAAATGCGACTTTGGGTTACAAGATGATGAGGACATCAAAGCTACAATGAATATGTGTCTTTCATCAACAAGATAGTGACCAAAAGCTTATTTTACTCATCATAGTTGATTTGGAGATAGCTAATCACGTTCTAGAAGCATCAAATATCCAATCAAGTTGAAATTCACGTTCTAGAAGATTCAGAGACTTAATCAATTACTTGAAGCCCAATTTGAGCTAAGAAGGCCCATTAAAATCCCATGGAAGACTCATGCATGAAATTAGGCTTTTGAGGATTGATTTGAGGGGTTTTTATTATTTTATTAATTACTTTTTTTTAAGGAACCTCAATTAGGCAAGTTTTGTATTTAGATATATTTAGGTCTAAATTCGTTTTCTAATGTTTTTAAGAGTCATATTAAAGTCAGAGTAGGATTTTTACACATTCTCCATCCCCGTTTGTGGCGTCTTCACTATACCAAGGCTCTTGCTTTGCTAAGCAACGGGCCGCGGTTCCATGCATTCTTGCTTCTCTTCAATTCTTCGCCCATCATTGATTATCGGTTGCATCACACTGTTGGAGTGGTTTGCATCAGTTTGGCATCTGAGGTTGGAGAAATAGAATCTGAAGAAGAAGCTGAATTAGATGATATGCCACCATTGGAGGACACCCTGAAGGAGATGAAGAGTGTGGAGCAGAACATGAAGAGATGCTTGGGTTAGTAACACGACGGGCCTTAAGCTTGAATGCACAACAAGAGGAAGAAGAAGTGCAGCAGGAGAACATTTTTCATACTCGTTGCTATGTGAAAGGCAAGGTATGTAGTGTTATTATTGATGGAGGTGTTGTACAAATGTAGCTAGCACGTCCATGGTGGAGAAACTGGGTCTCACAACACTCAAGCATCCTTGACCATATAAGCTGCAATTGTTGAATGATAGAGGTGAAGTAAAGGTTACTAAACAGGTTGTAGTTCCATTCCACAATGGAAAATATGAAGATGAGGTGATAGGTTATGTGGTACCAATGCAAGTTGATCATCTATTACTAGGAAGACCATGGCAATTTTGATAGACATGTGCAACAGGATGGCTTTACCAACAAATATTCGTACATTCTCAGTCAAAGAACAATCACCCTTGTCCCAATGATGCTTAAGCAGGTCTATGAAGATCAACCGAGGAGAAAAATCAGAGTGATCAAAAGAAAATGAGAGATCCAAAAGAAAGTGAGAGAAAAAATTGAGTGAAGAGGATACAGAATTTAGAGAGCTGAGACAGAATTCAGCCAATGAGAAGAAAATAAAAGAGATGGCTGAGAAAAGGAGAGAAAAGAGAGAAAAAAAGAGAGAAAACAAGAGAAGAAAATGAGTTTCTATGCGAGAGCTAGTGAGGTCAAGAGAGCGTTTTTGACACAACAGCCCATGATTGTACTCTTGTACAAGGAGGCTTTTGTAAATGCTAACGAACTTGAGACATCTTTGCTTAGTGTTGTCGTTTCTCTCTTGTAGGTGTTCGAGGATGTATTTCCAGATGAATTTCCACAAGAATTGCCGCCTATTCGAAGGATTGAATATCAGATTGATTTCATTCCAGGTGCTTCAATTCCGAATCAACCAGCATACAAGAGCAATCTAGAGGAGACTAAAGAGCTCCAAAGGTAGGTTGAAAAGCTAATGAAGAAAGGGTATGTTAGAGAAAGCATGAGTCCATGCGTTGTTCCTATGATTCTAGTACCTAAGAAAGAGGGATCATGGAGGATGAGTGTTGATTACAGGGCCATCAACAATATAACGGTAAACTATAGACATCCCATTCCTTTTTAGATGGCTGTTAGATGAACCACATGGAGCGTGTTTATTTTCCAAAATTGATCTTAAGAGTGGGTATCCTCAAATAAGTATGAAAGAAGGAGATGAATGGAAGACTGCATTTAAAACTATATATGGATTGTACGAATGGTTAATTATGCCATTTGAATTAATTAATGCACCTACTACTTTCATGCGCTTAATGAATCATGTTTTGCATGTTTTCATTGGTAAATTTGTTATTGTTTATTTTGATGATATTTTGGTTTATAGCAAGACATTACATGAACATGTCTCTTATTTACAATCAATTTTGAATGTACTTCGAGAGGAAAAGTTATTTGCTAACCTCGAAAAGTGTACTTTCTGCACCGATAAGCTTGTTTCTAGGATTTGTGGTGAGTGCTAAAGGTATTGAGGTTGATCATGAAAAGATCAAAGCTATTCAAGAATAGCCGACCCCTTCCACTGTTGGTCATTTGAGGACTTTTCATGGGCCTACTAGTTTTTACAGGAGGTTCGTTAAAGATTTCAGCACCATTGTTGCACCACTTATAGAAGTTATCAAGAAGAATGTTGCATTCAGATGGGGTGAAGAACAAGAGATGTTCCAACTTCTTGAGCATAAGCTTACTCATGCCCCTTTACTTGTTCTTCCAGATTTTTCTAAGACGTTTGAAATTGAATGTGATTCTTCTGGTTTTGGCATAGGCGTTGTTCTTATACAAGATAGAAGACCTCTGGCATACTTTAGCAAGAAGTTGAGTGGGGCTGCACTTAACTACTCCACTTATGATAAAGAGTTGTATGCTTTGGTTTGGGCATTGGAAACATGACAGCATTACTAATGGCTAAAAGAGTTTGTAATTTGTACAAGCATTTAACAGGACAACACAAGCTGAATAAAAGGCTTGATCAATGGGCCGAACTTGGATGGTCAAAAGAAGGCAGACTTTGTTAGGACACTTCATGAGAAGAGACGCCTTCACAATAGAGAGGAGGACTTAGCAATACATTAAACAAGCCAAGAAAGGTCGTCATAAGCTTGTTTTGAGCCCAGTGATTGGGTGTGGTTACGTTTGAGAAAGGAAAGATTTCCAGCACAAAGACACTCTAAGCTACTTCAATGTTGAGATGGACCTTTTCAAGTGCTACAGTGGATTAGTGAAAATGCCTACAAGATAGACTTACCAGGTGAGTACAGTTTGAGTGCTACATTCAACGTTACTGACTTAAGTCCTTTTGATGTAGGAGACGATTTGAGGACAAATCCTCTTAAAGAGGGGGAGAATGATGAAGAAATCAAGGCCACAGCGAATACCCATTCCCAAGATCCGGTCTAAGTTCCAATTGGTCCAATAACAAGGGGTCAAGCAAAGAGATTCAAAGAGGAATAGAACAACCTTGTCAAACGTGTCATTCATCTGCAAGATAAAACTTTTATTAGAAGCATCAAGGATCCAATCAAGCAGAAATTCACATTCTAGAAGATTCAGAGACTTAATCAAATACTTGAAGCCCAATTTGAGCTAAGAAGGTCCATTAAAAGCCCATGGAAGATTCATGCACGAAATTAGGGTTTTGAGGATTGATTTGAGGGGTTTTTATTATTTTATTAATTAATTTTTGATTAAGGATCCTCAATTAGGCAAGTTTTATATTAAGATGTATTTTGGTCCAAATTCGTTTTCTAGAGTTTTTAGGAGTCATATTAAAGACAGCCTAGGAGTTTTACACATTTTATGACTTTTCCTATATAAGGTCTTTATGGGATAGGTGTAAGCACAAAATTTTAAACCTAAATCAAGTGTTCCACTCGAGTTCTTTTCTAGGTTCTTCAAGCTATGAATTTTGAACTTATCACGGCTACTTGTGGCATTCAACCTCACTTATCAAATGGATTCCTCCATCCCTGTTTGTGGCGTCTTCACTATACCAAGGTTTTTGCTTTGCTAAGCAACAGGTTGCAGTTCCATGCATTCTTGTTTCTCTTGAGTTATTCATCCATCATTGATTCTGCGTTGCGTCACAATTGTTGGCGTGGTTCACATCACAAGATATTTAATATTTGCGCAACATGACATCCAGTGATTGGTCAAAAAAAAAAAATACAGACAATGCTTCAGTGGCCACACTCCAATACTGTACAAATTAAGAGGGTTCTTGGGTTTAAGAAAGTATTATTGTAAATTCATCAAACATTACGGTCATCTGGCCAGACTGCTGACAAATCTCTTAAAAAAGGTGTGTTTTGCTGGACTGAAGAATCAGAGGATGCATTCAATAATCTGAATCAGGCGATGACTACCACTCCTATATTAGATCTGCCATATTTCTCAATTCCATTTATTATTCAAATGGATGTATCACGAGATGGAATAGGGGATGTCCTAACTCAAAAAGCAGGCCACTGGCTTATATGAGTCGTGCATTAGGAACAACCAAGCAATCATGGTCAACTTACGCACGTGAAATGCTGGCAATCATTGCCATAAAGACGTGGAGACCGTATATTCTTGGGCGGCACTTTATAATTCAAACAGATCAGAGGAGCCTTAAATTTGTCCTAGAGCAACACATCGTCACGCCAGAACAAGAAGTGGATGACTAAGCTAAAAAGATACAATTACGAAATCATTTAAATTCCAGGGAAAGATAATACAGTCATAGAGGCTCTATCCAAAAAATTAGGTAGTCCAACTTTGAATTCTTTACTTATTTTCAACACCAATCTATGGTATGATATAAAATCAGAGATCTCTCAAGATCAAAATCTCCAAAAGAAAGATAGATGCATTGCTAGAAAAGTCCTTTCTGCCAAGCACCCCGTCGGCAGAATGAGAATCGGCCGGCGGACCTGATTTTAAGCCCAAAAATAGTGGGCTCGCCCGGCACATAATTTCAATTTTTCCTACTGTTACATGTATGTAACGCCTAAAAAGTAATAGTTTTTTCTCCCACGATTTTCCCTCTTCTTTCCCTGCGGGTGTTCTCTTATTTTCCGCCTCCTTGCTCTCCAGCAAACTTTTCCGACCGAAAGGCTCCGGAAAACCTCCTGCACATTCTATTTTGGGAATCTTTCAGGCAACCCTCGGCTGGTCTTCTCTGGCCTGCTGTTGGTTCGGCTGGGCTTCTCCGGCTCTGGGTCCGGCGGCTCTGGGTCCGGCGGCTCTAGGTCAGGCGGCTCTTGGTCCGGCGGCTCTTGGTCCTTCCTCGTCTCAATTTTCACACTTGGACAAGACTCAGCTCAAACAAGGTATTACTTCCCTTCAATTATAGAATGCCTTTTTCGATTCATATCTTTAGCTCCTTCGCCCTTGTTTTTTCTTTGGAAACGTGGGAATTCGAGTTTGGGGTCATGAAGGAGGGATTTTTGTTGTTAATGTTGATGTTGTAACTTGAATGTTTTGTAAATTGATTGATGTGCCAGTCCTATTGGTGATTTTGTTGTTCTCGGTTTTGTTGTTGATGTTTTGTTGCTGATTTTAAACTGCTTCACACTGTTAACATTTAGTGATTCTTATAAATGTTTGATTGATGTAATGTATTTTGGTTTAGCTTTCTCTAGTTCTCTCTCTCTCCCTTTCCCTCACTCTTGGTTTTCTCTCTCTCTCTCCCTTCCTCTCTCTCTCTCTCTCTCTCTCTCTCTCTCTCTCTCTCTCTCTCTCTCTCTCTCTCTCTCTCTCTCTCTCTCTCTCTCTCTCTCTCTCTCTCTCTCTCTCTCTCTCTCTCTCTCGGTTTTCTCTCCCTCTCTCTCTCTCTCTCAGCTTTCTCTCTACCTATGACACAATTTCTATCTCTCTCTGAAATTCGTTTTCACTCTCTAATTCTCACTCCCTCTCTCTGTATCTCTCAGCTTTTTCTATAATTCTCTCTCTGAATTCCTCTCTCTCTCTCACTCGGTTTTCTCTCTCTCTCTCTCTTTCTCTCCCTCTCTCTCTCCGCTTTCTCTCTACTTATGAAACTATTTCTATCTCTCTCTGAAATTCGTTTTCAGACTCTAATTCTCACTCCCTCTCTCCCTATCTCTCAGATTTTTCTGTAATTCTCTCTCTGAATTCCTCTCTCTCTCTCTCTCTCTCTCTCTCTCTCTCTCTCCGGTTTTCTCTCCCTCTCTCTCTCTCTCTCAGCTTTCTCTCTACTTAAGACACTATTTCTATCTCTCTCTGACATTCGTTTTCACTCTCTAATTCTCACTCCCTCTCTCTCTATCTCTCAGCTTTTTCTCTAGTTAAAACACTCTGTCGCACTCTCTCTCAAAATCATTTTCACTCTCTAATTCTCTCTTTCTCTTTGACTTCCTCTCTTTCTCTAGGCTTTTGTCTCCCTTGGTTTTCTCTGATTATCTCCGTCCCTCTCTCTCAATTTGTGTCAGAATCTTTTTCTGTAATTCTTTCTCTGAATTCCTCTCTCTCTCTCTCTCTATCGGTTTTATCTCCCTATCTCTCTCAGCTTTCTCTCTACTTATGACACTATTTCTATCTCTCTCTGAATGAGTTTTCTATCTCTAATTCTCACTCCCTTTCTCCCTATCGGTTTTTTCTCTAGTTAAAACTCTTTCAAAATCAGTTTCACTCTCTAATTCTCTCTCTCACTTTCCCTCTCTCTCTAAAAATTTGTTTCACTGTCTTATCTTTTTCTCTTATCTTTCTCTCTCTCTCTCTGACTTCCTCACTATCTCTCTCGGTTTTCTCTCTTACTCTCTCAGATTTTCTTCAGTTAAAACTATTTGTAGTGTGTATTCTACTTCAAATTATTATAATTGTCGTATTACAGTATTTTTTTTAATGAAGTCTCATTTCTGATTACCTTAATAATCTCTCAGGTTTGACTTATCTTTTTCTCTTATATTTCTCTATTTCTCTCTGACTTCCACTCTATCTCTGGGTTTTTCTCTCCCTTGGCTTTCTCTGATTCTCTCAGTCCCTCTCTCAATATCTGAGAATCTTTCTGTAATTCTCTCTCTCTGAATTCCTCTCTCTCTCTCTCTTGGTATTCTCTCCCTCTCTCTCTCTCAGCTTTCTCTCTACTTATGACACTATTTCTATCTCTCTCTAAATGAGTTTTCACTCTCTAATTCTCATTCCCTCTCTCTCTCTCAGTGTTTTTCTCTAGTTAAAACTCTCTCTGTCTCACTCTCTCTCTCAAAATCATTTTCACTCTCTAATTCTCTCTGTCTCTCTCTCTCTCTCTCTCAAAATCGTTTTCTCTCTTTTTCTCTCAGATTTTTGTATTAAAGTATTTGTTCCATAAACAGAAGTATGTATGTGATATTTTTAATTTTTTTAATGAAGACGAACCCCTCTGATTATCTTAATAATCTGTTGGGTTTGTCTAATCTTGTTCTCTTATATTTCTCTCTCTCTGATTTCCTCTCTATATCTATGTTTTTCTCAGCTTTCTCTCTACTTAAAACATTATTTCTATCCCTCTCAAACTCGTTTTCACTCTCTAATTCTCTCTCCCTCTATCCCTATCTCTCATTGTTTTCTCTAGTTAAAACTCTCTCTCTCACTCTCTCTAATTCTCTCTCTCTGAATACCACTCTCTCTCTGTTTTCTCTCTAATTCTTCCTCTCTCGGTTTCTCTCTGAATTAGCATTCTTGTCCACAGGGCTACATACTTTAACTGTCTTTGTGTCGTAAGTATTCGTGAGATTGTGCACTCAAGGGAATTGAAGTTATCGTCTTTATTTGCATGTAGCTAGATACCTGAACTGATTTTCCAGTCTTCTTTATGATCTCGAGGAGCCTTGATTGTTTGCTTTACTGTTTTTACAAATTTGAAATTCAGAAAACCACATGTTTTTTTCTGATTAAACTTTCTCCTTCTTAATCAATAAATTCATACATCTTCTCAATTATTATTCTTTCTTTTGGCTTCTTATTCTTTGAGAATTTTCCATGAATCTCTCTCTCTCTCTCTCTCTCTCTCTCTCTCTCTCTCTTGCTGAGTTACTGTCGTCCTAGATGCCATTTAAGTGAATTGAAATTCTGGATTGTTTTTTTCATTTGTAGGAAAGAAAGACAGTGGCTAGTCATTGGGGGAGGCTGCATCAAATTCAAATAACTTAACTGATTTCCTTTTGCATTTATAACTCCTTTCTGGTTGTTGTCCAAGTTCTCTAGTTTTTGGTATAGACAGACAAGCACCTTATCACTTGCTAGTACAAAGAGGTTTTTTTATTCAAAAAAACTATTTGGTGATTCTTATAATTGATTTTTGTCGCAGTTGATAATTAGATATTGCTGCCTTCAGAGCTTTCATTGGGGGCGTGTTATTTGTGCTTGAAAAATTTACTCCTTGGTAAGTAAAGACCCTTTTTCAATGTGGAATTAGCTTCAAATTATTGATATATGTTTCAAGAGTTCTGCATTATGTTATAGTTCTTAACTTATAGTTGAAGACAACTTGTAAATACTTATTTATATGTAGTCAATGGTTGAATCAAATAAGTCCATTGTCTATTGCATTAAGATCTTCATGTTTGGTTTTGAAGTTTGAGAAGGATGAAAAACAGAAGGATTTATATTTTAGAAGAAGGGTAGTTTCCTTTTTTGGTAGTAAGAGGGAGATAATTTGATGAAGTGAGTTATCTAATTGAGTATTAAACGCCCATTCTTTTCTTTTGTGTAGATTATCTTTGATAATTACTATGGATATGGACTATTTCAATGACAAGAGATAGATGTATGAGTACAAGACAAAGCCATCGCGGTGTCATCCTAGGTTTGATGTTGGAGTCAACTTTTTATAGATTATGAAAAAGAACAACTAGGGGTGCAAGGAAATGGTCTTATGCGTTGTCCATGTCAGAAATGTGAAAATAGACAGAATCTTGACCGTGAGACGATCAAGACCCACATAGTTCTAGATGGTTTTTTCCCACTATACAAAAGGTGGTTATACCATGGAGAACAACCACAAAATCAGTCAGACATTAATGTGGCGACTGGTCACAGTGAAGAGATGGCAAGGATGTTGAGTGATGCTTTCCTGCAAAATGTGGAAGAAGACAACATGGAGCATGAAGTTGATGATTCAAAAGAACATAGATTTCAACAGTTACTGGAAGAGGCGAAGAAGCCACTATATGGAGGATGTCAAAAATACTTCAAATTATCTTTCATGGTGCATTTATTCCAAATAAAGTGTTTGAACAGATGGAGCTACAAATAATTTTCAAATGTTGTCTCCCTTCTTAAAGTCACTTTTCCCCGGATAATTTGCTTCCACGAAGTTGGTATGAGTCAAAGAAAATGATGGCAGACTTGGGATTGAGTTTCGAGACGATTCATGCATGTCTAAACGACTGTGTATTATGTAGAAATGATTTCAGAGATCTGAATAAGTGTCTAAGATGTGGATCCTCAAGATGGTTAGTCAAAAAAAAAGGGAGACATCAGACTGCTTCAATGCCTACAGAGGTCCTTAGACATTTTCCCTTGGTTCCAAGGTTGCAACGGTTGTTTATGTCTAGCAAAACATCCGCATTGATGACATGGCATGGTTCGGCGCCCACAACTAAAGAGGGAAAGATGATTCACCCTAAAGATTCAGCAGCATGGAAACACTTTGACAAGTTGTATCCATCATTTAGTTCCGATCACCAAAACATTAGATTGGGTCTTGCAAGTGACGGTTTCAGCTCATTTAAGTTTGGAACAGGGTCAAGCCATAGTACATGGTCAGTAACCATTACTATCTACAACCTTCCTCCTTGGTTGGCAATGAAACAATCTTATTTTATTATGACTCTTCTTATTGATGGACCGCAGTCCCTAGGGAGCGATATTGATGTATACTTGCAGCCGTTGATTGATTAGTTAAAAGTTTTATGTGAATCCGGCGTGAGGACTTACGATTCACATACGAAGTCATTCATTAAAATGTGTGTAGTAGTGATGTGGACCATATCAGACTTTCCAGCATTTGGCATGTTATCTGGTTGGAGTACAAAGGGGTACAAAATATGTCCCACCTGTCACGTGAACACCAGTTCATCATATCTGCCCCACAGTCGGAAATGTGTTTATATGCAGCACTGAAGGTTTCTACTGAATGATCACTGATGGTAGGCGGATAAAAGGTCGTTGGATGGGACCGAGGAACTTGATGGAGCCCCCCTCCCTTATCCGGCAGGACATTATGAATAGTTTGGTATGACATGAAAACGTTGTGTTAGAGAAGGGGAAAGGGGTTCATACAGAGGCCAACACATTGCCTGAAGATTGGGAAAAGAGAAGTGTATTCTTTGAACTTCCATACTGGAGCAATCTACTCATTCGCCACAACTTACATGTCATGCATATCGAAAAGAATGTATGCCAAAGTATTCTGAATACGATTTTGGAAAAGGATGGAAAATTAAAGGATAATTTGAACTCTAGATTAGACTTGCAAACTCTAAACATTCGGAAACAACTCCATCCGAGGCCATTGAAAAAGGTGATGGGGTAGTAATTCCTCATGCTACATACAGTTTGACGAAGGATGAAAAAACACGGTTTCTACGTGTTTTGAAGGAATTAAAGCTCCCGTCAAGTTTAAGTTCAAATGTCTCTAACCAAGTACAAGTCAAAGCAGGGAAAATAGTGCGCCTCAAGAGTAATGATTTCCATGTTCTCATACAAGAACTCCTTCCATTAGCGTTGAAGAAAACACTTTCAATGCCAGTGTGCAAAGTACTGAATGAGTTTTCCGCTTATTTTAGGGAGTTATGTTCCAAAGTGATTGAAGTGGATAACGTGGATAAACTTGAGGCGGCTGATCCATTCATTTTGTGCAAGTTAGAGAGAATTTTTTCACCTTTTTTTTTATGTCATTGTTCATCTGAGTATACACCTAGCAACGAAGGTAAAATTAGCAGGGCCAGTGCAGTACAGATGGGTGTACCCAATTGAATGTCACTTGCTTACACTAAAGAATTACATCCGTAACAGAAATTGGTCGGAGGGCTCCATTGCAGAAGGATATTTGATGGAAGAAGTAACTACTTTTATGCACGTTATGTTGAGGGGATGGAGTCCAAGATTACTAGACCGGTAAGGTATGAACCAGGACCTTTAGGGACAACACGTTCTCATATGCTCACCGCTGATGACGTGTACCAGCTCCACTGGTTTTTACTATTCAACACTCTGGAGGCTCGTTTGTACCTCTTGTAAGTACTTCTAGTCCTTTCACTAAATATTATACAGAAACAACCTATATACCACATCTTAATTAATTTATTTCATTTGGTTGTAGGGAACATAGAGAGTACTTGAGAGGTTTACAGCCCCAATGGACCGATCATCGCATACAGACAGAGTAACATTGCTATTTTGTACAATGGTTTGTATCACGAGTGTGTTTATCACCCAAAACATAAGTTTGATGTTCCTTCCATTAAAGTGTCTCCTCTTTGTTGACACCTAAGGTGTTCATTCTTTAAATTGTGTAGGTGATAAATCTACCACAGGAGGGTGATGAGATAGAAGATGTACAATATCTTGTGCGTGGCCCTAATTGCGAAACCAAGTCTTATAAGGATTTTTTTGGAAATGGTTATAAGACAGAGCAAGTTGATAAGATTCAGAACCACTCAAAACAGTGGCATTGCCATTGTGGGGGAGGAAGATGAGATAGTTTACGATGTTCAGGAAATGGACTCCCATTAACATATTTTAGTGCATATGGTTCGATATGAAGAAAGGCCCTGGTCGTGTGATTGATGGACTTGATTACACGTTAGTAAATTCATCAAAGCACACATATGAAGACGAACCCT
This sequence comes from Aristolochia contorta, assembly GCA_022405105.1. NCBI lineage: Eukaryota > Viridiplantae > Streptophyta > Magnoliopsida > Piperales > Aristolochiaceae > Aristolochia > Aristolochia contorta. Next base: position 20,182,238 of record CM039664.1, read on the forward strand.
TCATCTATCCATCTCAAGCTCAACAAATTTATTATTCAAAAGACCTTATTCATCCATCTTGGAGTGTTGTGTGTCGTTGGAGACCTTGGGACACATATGACATCCCTCGAGTTAACGTCAATCTAAGGGCCGAAGAAGATGAGGCCTTGTCGTTGGCACAAGACCCAGGGGTCGAAGACGTGACAGAGTTTAACCATGCCGATGATGTTTTGTGTGTGCGCACTGACCTGGGTCCAGGATTAAGAATTAATTTTACATACTTGAATGAAACATAGTGTAAGTTTGATGGATTACAATTATTATAGTGTTGAACATAACTGGTAATTTTATTTATTTTTTGAAAATAGCTAACAATTCTCGTTTCTTTAAATTTGTAGGGTAAATATCGCACCTAAGAAGCATCCCATTGACACCTCATCACCAACATCAGGAAGGGTCAAACGTCGGTGTATTTGGCCAGCCTGGACAACACCAGTCCCATCTCGGACTCGGCCAGCCTGGGCAACACCTGTTCCGACTCCGACTCCACCAACTCCAGCTCCGGCTACTCCAGCATCGTCATCACAGATGCCTGACATAGGTACTAACAAAAAACAAAATCTATTTTTTTTTTTTGTAGTTATGTCATCTAATTTTGCTCTTTCAAATTATAGCTGAGTGTATGGGTAAGTTTAGAGAGCTCTTTTCGGAATACGAATCCCCTGAGAGCCACTCTTCAGGTAAATTTCTAGTATTTTAGTTTATTGCATTGAGTTATATATATTACGTTCTAACTTGCAATTTGGTAGGCCCGATTCTCACAGAAGAAATGGAAACACAAAGACCCGAATGGGCAGATACAGAAGATGATGATGAGCCACCACAACCGAGCGTGAAGCGGAAAGTTAAAGCGTCTTCGTTTCTTCCAGATAAGCCATGGACAATAAAAATCAAAGATGGGCAGATGATTTCTAAAAGTCAGGGTCCATTGTCCTTTCTCATGGGGACAGTTGTTCTGGCAGACCAGTACTTTCTGTTGCATCTCTAGTGGTGTGACTATCTGTCCCATGAGCTGCAAACCTAGTTTAACGTTATCAAAGTAAGTCGTGTTTGTTAATGTTTTATTTTTAAATGGTTACATTTAAACTAAGTTTTTGTTTTGCTGGAAAAGTATAACTTGGTGGATGAGGAGGGTGTTGCAATCACAGATCAAGTGGCCATGGAGGCAATCAAGCCGGTGCTTCAGAAAATCATTAGAGACATCAGAGCCGCATATAAGAAAGAGCACTATGATGGGAAGACTGTAGAACAGCTTAAGACTTGTCCCATAGATGGTATGAGCCAAGAAAATTGTGCTCCTCGTTAAATATTGGGACAATGATAAGAGACTGCGTATCGATGAGCTGAATAGGTTTAATTGACATAAGTTGAAGACAACACATACCCTTGGGTCGAAGTCTCTTCCCCGATTCTTAGAAGAACAGGTACTTATATGTCTTAGTAGTTTGAACTAAACTAACTTTTCATTTTCAGGTTAGAGTACTTAGACTAGACATTAATTACAGTATACGGCCGATCCTGATGGCTACACCTTCCTGATGGCATACCTCGAAGCTCACCAAAGGAAGAATGAGACTTATCCAAATGAAATAACAGCTGAATATTGTGTAAGTTATCAAGTGCTTTATGAACTGTGTTGAACTATGATCAGATTATTATTTAAATTTATTATTTTCTTGTGCAGGAAGCAGTTTGTCAACAAGCCCTCGAAAATAATGTCGCTACCTCCAAGGATCCCAGAGACGTGACACCCGTACTGGACACAGTGTTTAGGGGGCCACAAAGGTGGTTATGAGAGAGGAGTTAGAACAAGTGCTCGGCTTAGGAGAGGTGCCTCTTCAAGCTCTCCTAATTATGTGGCCCTGTTTGAACAATTGGAGAAGGAGACACGACATAATGAGGCATTGTTCCAAAAGGTAGATGCCATGAGCCAACACATAGAGAGGTTAGAAATGTTGATTATTGCACAGTCACAACAGGGTAAGTATTGTTTTCAGTCTTGTGAATTAGTTTAAATTGATGAACATAAATGTATGTCTGTAATGTTGATGTATTAACCTTGCGCTGGATCTTCGAACAATGGAGGAAGCAACCAGTCACGTCATTGAAGATATTGGTGCTTCTATTTATTGTAATTGTACATTATGTTTATGTAAACTTTTACATTGTAACCGTTACATGTAAACTTTTGTAATTGTGCATTATGTGTATGTAAACTTTTACATTGTAACCGTTACATGTAGACTTTTGTTATTGTGCATTCGCTTTTGTATTATTTGAAGTTTAGTTTGTATCTGATGTGGAGTGTTTTATAAGCAAGAAAAAATAATTTAAATAATAATAATAATAAAACTTCCCCCGACAAGTGAACAGTCGGCCCATTCCACGACGCACATCAAGGCAGGGCGTCAGGGGGTTCGACCCCGCCGATGCATATTCATGCGTCGGGGGAATCCATTCGCCGATGCACCACAACGCGATGGGGAATCCATTCCGCCGACGCACCCCCAAGCATCGGGGGAATCCTTTCCACCAACACAGCCCCACGCGTCGGGGGAATCCTTTCCGCCGACGCACCCCAACAGGTCGGGGGAATCTATTCCACCGATGCACCCCCACGCGTCGGGGGAATCCATTCCGCCGACACGCCCCAACGCGTCAGGGGAATCCATTCCGCCAACGCATACCCATGCATCGGGGGAATCGATTCCGCCGACGCACCACAACGCATCAGAGGAATCCATTCCACCGACACTGTTTGGTCCATCGTTGGATGACCTATTCCACTGACGACTCCCGGCATCGGCCGAGTAGTTTCTTTAAACGGCACCTTTGCAAATATTATCACTCGTTTTTACTGTCCCTTCCAAGTTGAGCAACGAATAGGGGAGGTAGCCTATCGTTTGAAGCTGCCAGAAGGTTCCCGAATTCAACTTGTCTTTCATGTATCCATTTTACGAAAGCAGATAGGGCTCCAAATTCCTACTACAACCACACTTCCACTTCTTTCTGACGATGGCACGCCTACATTAATTCCAGCACACATTCTCAACAGCCATTGGATAAAATGCGGGGAACAATTTACAGAAGAAGTCTTGGTTCAATGGCAAGGCCTTTCCAAGGAGGACGCGACTTTGGGAAACAAGAACCAACTCCAGACAAGCTTTCCAAATCTTGAGAACAAGATTCTTCTTGGCGGGGGAAGTATTGGTATGAATCCTAGACGAAGGACTTAGAACTCAGAAGGAGTACCAGAACACCAAACAGAATCCTAAGTTTAAGGATGGGTAGAGGGGCTTACGGAAAGCAGTTCAAGGATTTGAAATTCTATGAAGACGATTAAAGATTAAAACATGTGTGTAAGTTGGACTTTCATTTTGGTGCCAACTACTGTAATTGTATATTAAACAGCCGAAGGAAAGAAAGAGGACAGAAAATATTATCAACAGCAGTCTTTCTTCTTCTACTTTCCATCTACTAATCTCTAATTTTAATCCATTTTTTTTCATTAGATTTTTGCCAAAAATCTTAAACAAAGTGTGAAAAGTAAAAAGGTTATATTTTGAGACAGGAAAGAGAGCTTATCAGATTGTTTTCAAACGCACCTCACATCTATATCAAGTGCCTCTTGAGATATATTATATTTTCATTTTGTGAAACCTGTTCCGAGTTTCTTATACAAAATGCCAGAAGCTCCAGAAGCCCACATCTTTTGTTCAAACATGTATGTGACTCCAATTTTATTTCAATCTCGATTCTTAGTGCATCAATTTCTTTTTTTTTTAAGGATGTTTTTAAGTAACCTTTTCATCTGATTTAAAATCACATCCATGGCAGAGACAGCTACTAATCCTCAAGTACTCCAAAATTATAAAACAGTACGGGCAAATTCAAACTATCCGATTCTTTGGTAAGATTCCTCTGTTCAATACTGGGTCAAATTCAACAATTCCTCTGTTCAGGGTCCCAACGAAAGAAACCGTGGGTGCTGGACGGGAAAACCAGGAAGCCGTGACCCACAGCTTTATAAGATCGCCAGTAGGTAGTTTCAGATTCAATTCAAATTGAATAGCACCATGAAGCGAGGAAAAAAAAGTTTGTAATAGCGGCTGCTGACGCAGGAGAGAAGATTTTGGTGGCGGTGGATGAAGGAAGAGTATGCACGTGCTGTTGTGGTGCCCTGAAGAACGTGTTATCGGAGGGTAAGGCAAGTGCTCCTGATCCTTCTATATATGAGTCCCTAAGTCGTCTATACTGCTTACGATGGGACAGGTTCAATTGTTTTCTTTTCTTTCTTTCTTTTTATTGCTCCGTGGCTGTGATACGGTAGAGAGTTAATCTCACTTCAATTTAGTCACTTGCAGGGGTACTATTTTCTTCCAGTATAGTTACAAGCATAGGAAAATACACAACAGAGATGTTGTGAGGCCATACGATGGGTGTTTTTGTTGCACCCATGTTTTTTCGTCCCGCTCCACTTGAATTAACTCGTTTCTATTTAAGAAGATGGGTGTCTGCAGAGAGGCAAAGATAGAAAGCGCGCCGCGTGGTACTGGAGGGTGAGACTGATTGGGGAAGCCAAGGAGGGGTTCGGGATCAAGGAGAAGGAGGAGCTCCGGGCGGACGAGATCAAAAGTTTGGGGAGATCGACGTGGTTGTGCAGTGAAGATGATCAGACGCTCGCCCCCGTCAATGATAGATGTTCAGGAGGCCCGGACAGCGTCGACACCTCACTTTTTTTGTTCTTCCCTTCCCCTCGGAGCCCTGCTTCATGCCGCCATTTGGTTAATTTGGAGGGCGTCTTAATTTGGAGACCAACAGATTCCGGAGCTCCGTGTTGCTTCCGACGGCAGTGAGTTCCAGGTTGGAGAATTTTATTCATAATTTTTCATATGTTCGGAGAGATTAGCAATGTTGAGTTTTTTGAATGGATATGCTTAAATCTGTTTTAAATCTGGCTGTTTTTGTTTTTTTAAAACAACATGAGCAGCTTTTGTTTGCTTGTTTTTTTGTTTTTGTGATCGGATGCAGTGAGTCTGTTTCTTTTAGTCATTTTTGGTCCGAACATTTTGCGAACATTTTGCGGACTGCATCTCCGTGGCTTTTGTTGCTTCAACTTTTGGAATGGGGAGCTTTAGAAATTGAAGTTGTTAAAGATCATACATTTCTTAATTTTTTTGCTGAGACATCGATTTTTATGAGAGTTTGAGATAAAAATAGTTTGCTTATCAGCATACTTCTGGAATTCCCAACTTCCTCTTTCCTTCCATTTATTTGTCTCATATTTGATTTGATTTTAGTCAATCGGCAGTTCCGGATTGAGGTCACAAGTTCTTATTGAACGCTACTGATGTTCCAGCGATCCCCCCCTCCCCAGGGAGATGGGGGGCCCATCAGGAGGTCCCCCAGGAAGAGCGATCCCAGCCAGGGGTCCCCTAAGGGAAGGAGGGGTTCGTCAGGTGATCCCCTAGGGAGGGGGGGCCCATTCGGGGTCGGTACGGGGAGGTGGGTCCCGTTTGAGGGTCCCTTGAACAAGTGGGGCCCGTTTGAGGGTCCCTTGAACAAGTGGGGCCCGTTTAAACTCCCAGGGGGAGGGGCCCATTCGGGACTCCCCCAAGGGGAATTGGGCTCATCCGGTGGTCCCCCTGGGAGGTGGGCCCCATTTGTGCACCTAGGGGAGGGGAGCCCATCTGAGCGACCCAAGGGGAGGGGGGACATCATGGGGTCCCTAGGGGGAGGTGGGGTCCGTCAGGTGATCCCCCAGTGGAAGGAGGGCCCATCAGGGGTCCGTATGGGGGAGGTGGGTCCCCACCCAGCGCCCGCCTCGGGGGACCCACCCAACGCCCGCCTCGTGGGGACCCACCCAGCGCCCGGCCTCGTGGGGACCCACCCGGCGCCCGCCAAGTGCCGGACCCACCCGGGCCGCCAGTGGGGGACCCACCCGCCGCCGCACTGGGACCCACCGGCGGCCGCCTGGGACCCACCGGCGGCCCCCTGGGACCCTGCGGCCGCCCCTGGGACCCACCCCCCTCCCCGGGGACCCACCCAACGCCCACCCCCTGGGGACCCATCTGGCGGCTGCCCCTATGGAGACCCACCCGGTGCCCGCCCCCGTGGGGGAGCGATGCCCGTGGGGGAGCGGTGCCCGTGGGGGAGCGGTGCCCGTGGGGGAGCGGTGCCCGTGGGGGAGCGGTGCCCGTGGGGGAGCGGTGCCCGTGGGGGAGCGGTGCCCGTGGGGGAGCGGTGCCCGTGGGGGAGCGGTGCCCGTGGGGGAGCGGTGCCCGTGGGGGAGCGGTGTGTAACGCCTCCAAAAATGGCCTGGAATATGCCAGGACATGACATACCAAATGACGCACCACAGACCCTAGAAGAGGTATGGGACACTTCTATGGGGTCAACGGGAGCTGGCTATGAAGCCAATGAGGAGAGCTGCTTATATGGCCATGGACCCAAAATGCCCATTGAGGGGCATGAGGAGGTCAGCCAAAATGGCTTGGCGCGACTACATCCGACAATAGTCAAAGGCGTGCACACAGGCCCACATACGCGCAAATGCGATGGTTCGCGGGGTTGCGGCATAACGCCCCCGGACGAAATGTTATCCGAGGTTACAAATGCGCATGGTACGGCACAGACATACGCGCACGCATAGGAGACGCGCGCGCCAACACAACACACCCCGCACGCACACCCTTGCGCGGGGCCAGTTCAACTAAGTCAGGAGACGGGGTTTCGACCCTGACCTATTCGGTGGGCCCAGGTGGGACCCCCATTGTGCCTGATATAGGCATGTGGTATACCGTTGGAAAGCTAACTTAAAAAGCTACACGACAGTATATAATTTGGCCTTCGTCCAGAAGGTACTTTCCGAGTTCTCCTGGGTTAAAGAGAGCTCACGTGCAAAGTAAGTCCAGAGAAGGTAAGTCCGGATAAGGAAGGAGATAAACGTGATCCTTGAAGACTCCAGAGTGAGGACTGCCAGAAGGGTCAGGATCACCTCTCCAACTGATAAGGAAGGACCAGCTGGCCAGCGCACATATAAATTCAAAAAAGGAGCTGAAAATCAGGGATCACCTACAAATCAGGGATAGAGAAGATTATGAGCTCTTTTGGATGATTTGCTGAATCAGTGGGATTCGTTTCCAGTTAGGAAACTTCCCATGTTGATCCACACATCCCCTAGTCTCGCTAGGGGTCGTTTAGGGTTTTTTGTAAGTAGTAAAACACTATAAATAGGGGCAAGGGCTCACCATGTAAGGGGAGATTCACGCTCCAAGTCATTGTGAGACTTTGGAGGCTATGCGGGAGTAGTTCTCTTTGTTTTTCTTTGCTTGGGCGAGCAAAAGCTCTGCACATATGTTCCCTGATTCCCTATGAAGTAATACTACCGAAATTTTCCCTATCTCTCTTTGTACTTGAGTTCTTCACTTCGTTTTACCTCTCCTTCATCTCTCTTTACGAGTTCTCTCTTCCTGAGTAAAGTTCAAGGGAGGACTCTTCAGAGATCATGTCCATCTCCTCCCTTTTGCAGAACTTGCATTTGCACAAGTTATCTCTTTCAGTAGATAACTCAAAAACTTTGTACTGACTTGGGGCTAACTTTGTCACCAATGGAGATATCATGGTATCAACTTTCTAACAACAATATATGGCAACCCCCTTTGCAGCACAATGTGGGTCCCAGTGGGCCTTAGTGCGTACGGGCATGCACGGGGCTGCTCCATCAGCCTTAGTGCGTACGGGCGTGCACGGGGCTGCTCCATCAGCCTTAGTGCGTACGGGCGTGCACGGGGCTGCTCCATCAGCCTTAGTGCGTACTGGCGTGCACGAGGCTGCTCCATCAGCCTTAGTGCGTACGGGCGTGCACGGGGCTGCTCCATCAGGAGCAGCCTTAGTGCGTACGGGCGTGCACGGGCCTGCTCCAGCAGGAGCAGCCTTAGTGCGTACGGGCGTGCACGGGGCTGCTCCAGCGGCCATAGTGCGTACGGGCGTGCACGGGGCTGCTCCAGCGGCCTTAGTGCATACGGGCGTGCACGGGGCTGCTCCAGCGGCCTTAGTGCGTACGGACGTGCATGGGGCTGCTCCAGCAGCCTTAGTGCGTACGGGCGTGCACGGGGCTGCTCCAGCGGCCTTAGTGCGTTCAGGCGTGCACGGGGCTGCTCCAGCGGCCTTAGTGCATACGGGTGTGCACGGGGCTGCTCCAGCAGCCTTAGTGCGTACGGGCGTGCACGGGGCTGCCGCCTGCACCCTTAGCGTGAGCACGGACTGCCGCCTGCAGCCCCGCGCACAAGGACTGCTGGCCACATCCCCGCGCACAAGGGCTGCCACCCACATCCCTGCTCGGTTTCTCATGCGCCGGTAGGTGTTCTGGTGCGTGCGTCTCCTCCTGCGTGGGCGCGCGTGCTGGCAAGCCATTATGCACGTGCTGCGCATCAACAACCCCTCTTACCTGCGCTTTCGGATGCCTTCAGCGTGTCTACACTTTTTGGCGGGCGCAAGCATGTGCGCGTGCTATTGCACATCTATGGGCGCCATTGTGCTTGGCTATAATGGCCAACCTCTTCATGCATCTCTATGTGCATTTGGGTCACCAGTCCATTTAGGCAGCTCTTCTCATTGGCTTCGTAGCCAACTCCCATTGACCCTATAGAAGTGTCGCATTCCACTTCTAAGGTCTGTTGTGCACCTAAGTGTATGTCATGGCTTCACATATTTTGGGCGGTTTTGGGGCTCGTTACATGCGGGTTGCGCGCATGCCTGCTCAGGCCACATGCACTCCAATGCGGCCTGCATGGACGGGTGTGTGGTGTCATGGGGCTGGAAGTTGCTCCACCTTTACTCCATGAGGAACTCAGCTACAACTCCTTCTAGCCTCTAGGAAGGAGGAACCAAGATAAGCCTTAAGCTCAGTGATCTAGTGCTTTAATAGTGTAAGAGAATGAACATGAATACGCAACGGAATAAAAATGAAGCTAAGTTGCAAAATAGAAAAACAACAAAAGGGAGTAATGGAAAAATTACTTCATTACCTCTAAAAATCGAAAATACAACAGATGGATGTTTCCACCTTCTTCTGAAATGACTCCAATCTGAGCCTCCTCGTGAGGATTAGTTCTCTCCCGCAAGAACTAGTTTCCTCCACGTCCTAGCCCTTAGGCAATCACAGAATGCGAAGACATAATTTACAACCTACCCCATGCCTCTATTTATAGGTGACAATTGTACAAAAAAACCCTTAGAGGAATCCTAGTGGAACTAGGATACGTTTCTCCTAGTTTGGGAGGTTACCAAGTTCGAGTTGCCTCCTTTCTTGGTCGTCCAGATCTGAATCAGATTCCCCTGACTTTTAGGGGGATCAGTCCCATACAGGATCCGTCATATCTAGGAGTATCTTTGTCAAATCCAGCTAAGCGTGTCACCTGAGAGTCCATGTTTGGTAGGAATTAGAGTCCCTCCTTCTTGGAGGTCTTCCACTGCCAGACCCTCCCTGAGATCACGATAAAACCCCCTAATATCTTGGACTTGCTTTTCCTGGTGTTACTTGGCATTCGAGTTTTCTTATTCTAGGGAGAACTCAAAATCTATGCATAGATCATAGGCCAAATTTATATTTGTTGGAAAGATTTTCAAATCAGCTTTCCAATGCTATATGACATGCCCATATTTGGTACAATATAGGTCCCATTAGATTCCACAAAAGTATTTGGGGTCCGAGCCCAGTATCCTGACTTAGTCGGTTCGGCTCATGCGCACGGGTGCGCGCGCTGGCTGTCTCATACAGCTGTGTACTTTGCAATGCACGAGCACGCGAGTGCCTCTTGTGACCCAGGCATGCGGGCGCCTGGTTTCTGTGGTGCGGGTGTGCGCGCGCGTGAGTCTGTACAGCGCGTTGCGAGGCAACCCCAGATACGTTTTCGTCCCAGGGTGTTTTATTATAACCCCGTGATGGGTTTTCCTATATACGTGCGGGTGCCGCGTTGTGGCCGCTCCTTCCCTTCCACGCAGTAGGCTACATCATTTATGGTCTCGACGACCCTGGAATAGTCCTTCATATTTTTTTAACCACGACAGGTTTCTTCCTCAAAGTCTTCTGAGTTGTTCAGGTCTGGGGTTTACTTGGTCTCCAACCTCTAGGTTGACAATTCACCGTCTTCGATTGGCAAAGTGTTTCATATTTCTGGATGCTTGGTGTAGGGCAGTTTCCGCTAGCTCTTGTTTTCTCTGCCACTCCTGTAGAAAGTGTAAGGCCGTCCTATCCTCAATCCCCTGGGTTTGTGCTAGACCGAGTGGAAAGAAAGGCTGTCTGCCTATGGCAATTTCATAGGGAGTGTGTTCTGTTGAGGAGCTTTTGTGTAGATTATACCTCACTTGCGTGTGTCCAGCAGTTTTGGCCAATCCCTCTGGTACTCTTCAAGAGGCATTAACACTCTCTTTCACGAAGTGGCGTGATATGATTGACTTGGGATTCCCCAGTGCTTCACTACGTGGCTAAAGAAATGCTTCTGCCGGTACTCTTCAAGAGGGGCGTTAACACAATGTAGAAGATAATGCAGCAATACTCTGCATTTGTCCATCCGTCTGGGGATGAAAAATGGAAGAGAATTTAAGGGTGGTTCCCAGTGATTTAAACAGTTGTCTCCAGAATTTACCTGTGAATCTTCCGTCACGGTGTGATATGATTGACTTGGGATTCCCCAGTGCTTCACTACATGGCTAAAGAATGCTTCTGCCGTTTCTTTGAGCCATCGCTAACCTTAGGATTTCTCCATTAAGCGATAAGTGCGGTCAGGTGTTAGCTACTAGGGTTATCGTGTAGCGACTCAATCCTACTAACTGCATAGGCTATATGCAGGCGAGAGTGTAGTTCATAAGGAACATCACACTTCCTATGATTTTTGCGTACTCAGTTTGAGACACACTCGCTCTTCATTCTTCTTAAAAGGTGGACTATTTGATCATAAGGAGTTTTCATAAGGCGAGAAAATCATAGCTTGATTAATTTCTTCAATATTCTCTCAACATAATGAGATTGGCTCATTGAGAAACCTTGTTCGGTTTTATTAATTTCATGCAAGAATTATATAAAGCTTCTCCATGTCTTTCATATCAAATTAGGACGACAAGAATGTTTTGGTCTCAATCACCACATTCTCTTTAGTTCCAAATATTAACATGTCATCTACATATAGACATTATTACACACATACCACACCACCTTTGAATACAAACATGTGTCTGAGGCATTTACTACATAATCGTTCGTGATCAAAGTGTGGTGAATTTTTCATACCACGCTTTGGAGCTTGTTTCAAACCATAGAGATTTTTTCAATTTGCACACCTTATCTTCTTGACCTTTAACAACAAACCCTTCAGGTTGTTGTGGTATATGAATCTCCTCTTCAAATCTCCATTGAGGAATGCGGTTTTAACATCCATCTGATGCACAACTAAGCTATGTATAGCTGCTAGCATAACTAAAGATCGTATAGTTGCTATTTTAGTCACAGGTGAATAGGTGTCAAAATAATCAATGCCCTTCTTTGTGTGTAACCTACAACGACTAGTCTGGCCTTGAACTTATCTATGGAACCGTCAGACCTTAATTCTCTTTCTAAAAATCCATTTAGTCCTTATAGGGTTTACACACTTAGGCAAGGTCCACCAAGTCCCATGTATGGTTGGACATAATTGAGTCCAGCTCACTTATTAATAGCCTCTTTCCAAAAACTTGCGTCTCCCGAGTTCGCTTGTATATATAATTCTAGGATCATCTCCTATTAAGAACACTGAAGCTACATGTTCATTTATTTTGTCGGGGTTCTCAATTAAGAAAGCGATAACAAAATCTGATTCAAAACTACTAGTCTCGAGTCCTCTTTCTTTTACTTCTCCTAGGTTCATCTATATATTCATTCATTTTAGTAGAAGAACTGGCAAGGAGGAAAGATGCACTAGATGGACCAGGATCTCACGCTAGTGTTTGTTTCTTCAAGGAAATATGTGTTCAAAAGAATTCTGCATCTCTAGATTCGGAGAAATGAGAGTTGTCCTTTAATGACATGAATCTATAGGCAGCTGAATTTTCTGCATAACCTATGAACACCCCGTATTATCATGGGTTTTAGGTCTATGTTAGTCCTCTTAGGGCTGGTAAAGCTCACCTTAACAGCAAGGCACCCCACACTTTAAAATATTTCATGTTGGGGGTGAATCATTTTCATAACTCATATGGAGTTTTATCTAATTTCTTATGAGGAACTCTGTTACAGAGATATAACAAGTTGAAAGAATGGCTTCCCCACATAAGTGGTCAGGTAACCCGTGAACTTACAAGCATGGCATTCATCATGTCTTTGAGAGTTCTGTTTTTCCTCTCAGCTATACCGTTCTGTTGTGGAGTATTAGGAGCACTAAACTCATGTATAATTCCATTCTTTTCACAAAATTCCTTAAGGAAGAGTTTTATTCTCCTCCTCTATCGGACCTAACTAAAACTTTTAATTTTCTTATTCAGCTGATTTTCAACTTCTGTCTTATACTTCAGAAACATTATTTCACTTCATCCTTAGTTTTTAGAAGTAAACTCTTGTGTACCTAAAGAGAGTATCTATAAAGGTCACATAATACCTTACCTCATTTTAGAATTCACAGGTAAATCTGGATAGGTTAACTCTAACACTTGATTTTTGTTCTCAACTGGTTTTAAATAGCTTCTTAGCGTTGGCTTCTACCACACACAGGACATTTAGAAAAATCTTTTTACACATCCACTGAGATTAGGTTAAGTTTTTCTAAGTCTTTTAATTATGTTCACATGGCCGGAGTCTCCCCATGCAATTAAATGACTCAGTAATACTCAAAGCCAGAAGAAGAACTTCATTGATAACTTGCGATACAATGTTTAGGACAAATAAACCCTCACTGAGATAACCCTTTTCCTATAAACTCCCTTTCTGGTCATCACAACTTTGTATCAGCCTCCAGATTTATTCAATGAGGCACCACCTGAAACTAAATTCCTTCGTAAGGAAGGTACATAAAAGAACATTTGTGCAAGGCTAAGGTGCCAGAGGTCAACAAGATTAACTTTTCCTTTGCCAAGCACTCCAGCCACACTTTCTTTTCCCATGTAGACACTTTCACCCATACCGCTCGTTCACAAAGGTATGATAGAGTTCTCTGTTAGAGGCTCCAGTATCCAGCACCCAATCTGTCTTGTTCCGACTAGTGAAAGCCGGCGCTGCAGCTGTGGCATCATCAATTTCAACTATATGGGCCTGGTTAGAAGGCTTTGTCCTGCTGCTTGTCCTGGCGTTTATAACATTATTAAGCTTTGTGGTACCACAGGTAGCACTTCACCTTTGCATTTTCTCAATCTTCTTACTTTTCCTTTCTCGTTGCTTCTTATACTCCCTTTACTGTGTTTGAAACCCTTCTTAAGCTTGGATTGCCGAGAGTCACAGATTCAATGAGAGTTAGCTCTATATTTTGACATTAAGAATTTTTGTTTGTCTTAGTTCTAGTAAAAGACTTTAGAATTCAGAAGTGATAACACTAAATCTACAATCTGATTCTAAGTCTAATTTATCAAAATAAAGAAAAATACAGATTAGACTATAAACTACAAATTTAGTCTATAATTCAATCAATCAAATAAAACAAAAGGCTTTTAATTCAACAATCCTAAAAATGACAATAATACAACACCACTTTCTGATTTCTATATGAAAACAATAATTTAATTTCAGCACTTATCAATGTAGTAAAACAAATTTGTTCTTCAAATATAGAGAACTATTAGAAGATTGAAACAATAACAGATTATATTATCATGGGACAGCAATGATCAACATATTCATGAGAATAAATTCAGAATAGATTGAACAACTAGTTTGAGTAACTTAAAACTCAAAATCAAACAAATCCTAGATTCAACTTGGATTAACAATAAATTCAAAGTACCCTGCTCCTAAACAGTGTAAAGATTAAGTCTTTAAATTGATGGACCTATAAAAGCACATAACAGCAGAGCATCTATCAAATAATTCAGAATCACTAATCTTGGTCTGGTCCTTTCTTAATAAAGCCAACAGGACTATAATAAAATTTAACCAGAAAAGAACAACTAATTTCAGAACGTAATTAATTAATGACAGCAATCCAATTTCAACTATAAACTAAATAAAGGACTAACCAGAAATCAATTTCAGAATTACAAACAATCTGATTTCAATTTATAACAATTAATAAATGCAAGTACTCTACAATTCAGAGAATCTAATGAAATCAATCTAGAACTAGAAAAAACCTTATCAATGTAGAAGATAATGCAGCAATACAATTGTTCCTAATTAATGCATAAAAAATAGATAACTCAACTATGACTTCTTAAAAATCAGAATTGAGCCATTTGCATTCTCAATGACATAAACTAATAAACAAGGAGAACTACAAATAAAACTTAATCATTCTAATCAAGTAAATCAAATTGGAAAAATAAAACAAAGAAAAAACTTATCGGTTGAAGACCAAAGCTGCGGCGTGGAGGACCCACTGCCTTAAAGACTTAATCGGCGATCTCGGATGCACAATCGACGTTCCGATAGTCTCCCAAGGTAACGCAACTCTCCTCCGGTGAGGTGCACTCGTCGCCGGAGAAGTGGAGTCGTCGGAGAAGACCCAGAACAGAAATCGAGTTTCAACAAAGAAGAAGAGAGAAAGAGAGTTTAGAATCCGAGAAGTATAGGACGATTGAGAGAGAGAGAGAGAGAGAGAGAGAGAGAGATCAAATGAGAGAAGGATTAGAATTTCCCGTACCTCTGATTTTCGGGAAGAAACCTTCTTTATACCTCAAGCTCAACAGTCGTCGCCTCTTCCAAAGTCCGTAGCTAGGCTAAGAGCCGTTTACGATTTTTCAAGGTATGGAGGTGATTGATCTCCTTTTTCTCTTCTCCCTCTTTCCCTCTTCTCCTCTCTTCTTGTCGCCTCAAGCCCTAACATTTCTTCTTTTCTTCTTCCCTCTTTTTTCTCTCATCTTGTCGCCGCAAAACCCCTAACGTCTCTCCCGAATTCTGTCGGGAGGACTTAGGGAAAAAATAATACGAGCCGGATCCAATTTTCGGATCCGAACCCGAATCCGGATCCGAACCCCGGATCCGACTCGTATGAGTCATTTACCCAACAATTGGCCTTGTATTTGGAGAATCTGTCGACCACCACTGGTATATTTTTTGGTCCCTCCTTGTCCCTTAGTCCCATGATAGATAAAATCCATGGATACCGATTCCCATGGTTTTGTTGGTATTGGCAATGGTTGTAGTTGTCCTGCTGGCAGCATTCTCTCGGTGTTGTCTTGTTGACTCACTAGACAAGTGCGGACATCAGCTTCCACGTCTTAGTCCAGTCCTGGCCAGTAAAACTTTTCTGCCGTGAGAGAACGGGTTCCATCTTGTCCGGGGTGCCCCTCCCAGAGGGAATCATGACGTTCTCTCAGGATGCCTTTCCTGATCCCTTCTTGTTTTGGCACAAATATTCTCTACCCAATGGTCTTTACCATCCAATCTTCTATCCAAAATCGCCAAGGCTCACCCCAGCCATGCTTTTTGTAATTCTTATGGATTTTAAAATTTTAAAAGTTTTTATTCATATTTTTAATTATTTAGAATATTTGAGATTTATTTGTTCTTCTCTCCCCACCTGTCTCACTATCTTTGTCTATCTCGCTCTCTGTCTCCTATTCTCCGTGCACCATACTTAAACGTTCAAATTTATTTATTACATAAATAATGAGTGTGTAAACATAGTAAATAATATTTTATTGATATAGGAACTTGCAAATTATTTTTTTATACCCTTTTGCAATTTGTTGTCACTAATTTCGTCATCGCCCTTAGTCCTCTCTTTCACAAATCTCTTTTTTTGGGTGTTATTTTTAATTTGTTGACATTCTAACTATGAAATTTTTGCACTCTGTTTGTTTCTCTTTTTTCCTCGTCTAACTCTCTTTATGCCCCTCTCCCTCTCTTTATGCACCTCCCTCTCTCTTTATGCCCCTCTCCGTCTCTTTATGCCCCTCCCTCTCTCTTTATGCCCCTCTCCCTCTCCTTCTCTTGAAAATCATCTTCTCTCTCTTATTTTGTGCTCTTATTTTTGATTGATAGAAGTTATTGAAATAGAAAAAACTGTTTATCTTAAAAATAATAATTTTAAGTATTTTATTAATATTGTAATTCGTGAAAGTTGATTTATTTTGTAAATTACTTTTTCATACTTTATTTTAATCTGCACTCCCTATTTTCAAAATCATAAAGGTATTGTCTATAATTTCTTCAGCTCTTATTTTATGCTCTAGTAATCTATGAAGGCCACATTTGAAATAGTAAAATTTAGTTATTTGACTTTATTGGTTGTGGATAATTTTTAGTTAGTAAAGGTAAACTGTTGTTTTCTCTTCTAATTTAGATTCTGCTGTAGGAGGTGGTTGGGCTAAAAGTAATATAAAACTTATAAGTCCAGATCGATCCCATAAGGATTATACACAAGGATTATACTACATACTGGCCAATGAAAAATTGATAGAAGACTATTGTATGTATTCCGAAGAATGTCTGAATGAAGGTTTGCAAAAAATTGATCAAAACCTTACCAAGGGAACGGAAAAAAATTGAATGAAGGCTGGGAAAATTAAGAAGGTCATATGAAGAAAAATTCTAATGGAGGTCATAATAAGGGAATATGAAGTAAAACTTCAAGAAAAGGTCATATTACGGGAAAATGAAAAAAAATTCGAATGAAGGCTATGATAAGGAATGTGAAATTTTGTTTCATGAAGGCTTATAATTAAGGAAAATGTTGTAAATTATGGATTGATGGTGAATTAGAAGAAAAATTTTAATTGAAACCCAAAGTGAAAGAATGTGTAAAAACATTGACTAAGGGCAATTGTAGGAAAATATGTAGAATGTTTTAAGTAAATTGATTTAAAATTTCTTCAATAAAGGTTACAATGGTGTATGGGAACGGAAATTTTGATTGAAGGCTATAGTAAACTTAGAGGGAAAACATGAACTAAAGGCTATAGTATGGTAAACTTAGATGGAAAACTTAAACTGAAGGCTATAGTAATGTAATATGTGGCATGGAAATATGAAAAAAATATATATATATATATGGAATGAATTCTATTATAAGTAATATGAAGAAGTTTTTTGCATGAAGGCCATAGTAAGGGAATATCATGTTAAATTTTGATTGATGTCTATTGAAAGGAAATAAGAAGAAAAATATAGGCTTGGAGGCTATATTAAAATGAAGAAGAATTTCTAATGGAGGCCATAATAAGGGAATATTAAGAAAATTTATGGTGGAAGAGTATAGTGAGGGAATATGAAGAAAATATTGGAATATAGGCTATTTAAAGAATATGAAGAAAAATCGGCTTGAGTTTTAATTAATTTTACAAAAATTTCGACAAATCATCTAAAAGTATATATAGTAACAAATGGAAAAAGGCTAGTTTTTATTTAAATATTTAAAGAAATTTAGAATACCCTTTAGTAATCAGAGAAATATTTTGTATTATTCTTATTTGCTCCACTTGTAAGTAAATAAATAGAAAACGGAAGAGATTATTCAATTACATGGTCAAGTTATAATTCTTCTCCGATATCCACCATCTAATATTGAAGTCTATTAAGTTATAAATATGGAAAGGAAGGCCGGCTCCAGTTCGGTCCAAGATTGTGCCACTCAATTTTTTCTTTGTTAATAGTATCCAGTGTATAAGACTCACTTGAAACAGGAAAACAATGAGATGAATTTACTGTATCTAGTGCAAATTTACTGTGCCAGTGCAAATTTGGGGATGTCAAGATCAGGGGAACATCTTCAAGGTTATGCCCTCAAAACTGATTTTTATTATTTTACTATTTTTGGCAATGCACATATGTGGATGTACTGGAAGTCGGGGAAATTTTGATTCAGCCATAATGATCTCTGAGGAGATGAGCAATCATGACGTGGTTTCATGGTCTGCTTTAATCTGTGCCCTCGCTCAACATGGCCAAGCAGTGGAAGCTCTGAAGCAATTGAAGAAAATGGAGGCACATGTTGTCCCTAATGAAGTAACATTCCTTGGGCTTATTACTGCATGCTTGTAGTCATTATGGACCGGTAGATGAATGATTCAGACTCGTGGATTGCATGAAAAAAGACTATGGCATTGGCCCAAATGTGAAGCATTTGGCATGGCTTGTTGATCTTCTTGGCCGTACGGGCAGGTTGGTCGATCCTGAGCAATTCATTTCTGCCTCAAGTTTCTACAGCGATCCTGTAATGTGGCGTGCTCTACTTGGTGCGTGCTTGCAGAATCCATATTGATGTAAAGTGGGGCAACTTGTTGCCAAAAGCGTGAGAGATTTGATGAAAGAAGGACGAATTTCAAAGAAGGACGAATTTCAAAGAAGGACAAATTTTAAAGAAGGACGAATTTTAAAGAAGGACGAATATTAAATATTGGAGCAAGTGTTTATTCTTTATTGGTGGGAGATACATCTCACCCAGAGCGCCAACTTATTAATTTATAGGAAATTGGGACAGATCGATGTTGGGGAAAAATTAAGCTAGTTACATCTCTATAAATACTTTTGATTATTCTAGTGAACATGAGACAACAGTTGTAAACCACCATAGTGAGAAGTTGGCAGTAACTTTTGGAATGATTACTTTACAGAAGTTGGCTTCCATAGGGGCGATGAAGAACTTGAGGATTAATTGTAATGAGTGCCACACGACAATGAAGTTTTTCTCCACGATTGAAAGGAGAGACATTATCCTGAAAGATTTGATACGATTTACCTGTTATATATATGCGAAATTGAAAATTCAAATCCCATGCATATGGCGTTTAACCGTTATGCGAAATTGAAAAATATTCAAATCTGCATTTTAAATTAAAGAGCCGTTGACGACGGCTAAACCGGGCACGTCCCGCTCCACTTGTATTAACTCGTTTCTATTTAAGAAGATGGGCGTCAGCGGAGAGGCAAAGGGAGAAAGCGCGGCGCGTGGTACTGCAGAGGGTGAGACTGATTGGGGAAGCCGAGGAGGGGTTCGGGTTCGAGGAGGAGGAGCTCCTAGCGGAGGACATCATAAGTTTGGAGAGATAGATGTGGTATTGAAGTGAAGATGATCAGACGCTCGCCCCGTCAATGATCGATGTTCAGGAGTCCCGACAGCGTCGACACCTCACTTTTTTTTATCTTCCCTTCCCTTGGAGTCCAGCTCGATGCCGCCGTTTGGTTAATTTGCAGGGCGCATCTTAATTTGGAGGCCAACAGATTCCGGAGCTCCGTGTTGCTTTCGACGGCAGTGAGTTCCAGGTCAGAGAATTTTATCGATAATTTTTCATATGTTTGGAGAGGAAAGAAAAATCATTAGTTCGTTTGATTGTAAATCTGGATTCTGGCAGGTTTTATTAGATCGAAGAATTGTAGTTAGTCACTGCATTCACATGTCCACAGGGACATTTGGATTAAAACAAGCTCCTAGTATTTTTCAAAAACATATGCAAAATGCTTTCCCTGGCTTTGACAAATTCTGTTGTATCTATGTAGACGATATTCTCAGTCTTCAGTAATTCCGAACATGAACATTATATTCATGTCGCAAGCATACTAAAGATATGCGAATCTCTTGGTATTATCTTGAGTAAGAAGAAAGCTCAATTCTTCAAAGTCAAGATAAATTTCTTAGGTCTAGAAATAGATCAAAGAAACCATTGTCCTCAACCTCATATCCTTGAACACATCCTTAAGTTCCCCGATAGAATTGAAGACAAAAAAACAGTTGCAAAGGTTTTTAGGAATTCTAACCTATGCAGAAAGCTATATTCCAAAACTTGCAGAAATTAGAAAGCCACTTCAGGCTAAGCTAAAAGCTGACGCTATTTGGAAGTGGACTGATCAAGATACAACCTATGTATCAAAAGTAAAAAATAATCTAACTTCTTTTCTGAAGTTATATCACCCTAAACCCTTAGACTTTCTAATTATTGAAACTGATGCTTCAGATGAGTTTTGGGGAGGAATCCTTAAGGCAAAAACCACTTATGGTCAAGAGTTAATTTGCAGATACACCTCTGGATCCTTCAAAAATGCTGAAAATAATTATCACAACAATGAAAAGGAACTTTTAGCTGTTATGCGAATTATTAATAAATTCTCTACTTATTTAACCCCTGTTCGTTTCTTGGTCAAGACTGATAACAAGAATTTTACTTACTTTTTAAATATCAATTTGAAAGGTGACAACAAGCAAGGACGACTTGTTAGATGGCAGATGTGGTTTAGTTGATATGTTTTTGACATTGAACACATCACTGGAATTAAAAATATCTTTGCTGATATGACAAGGGAATTTGTTCATGTTTGCTGGGACGACACCACAAAGAGGCATTACACACCCCATCCTGGTAAAGAGGGTAAAACCTCAGGATTAAACTTAATCCTCTTCATTCTACTTTGACTTACGTCAAAGATGGATGATCTATGTAGGCTTAAACGTCAATAGGTAATTCTTGAACTTGAATTACAGACTATAATGCTGAAGATCTCTCTTGTCAAAGAAGATCAAAAGGTTATTTCAATACCTTGCTCTGACAATAATGTCAGCATGCAAACTGAAAGTAATCCGTTATCACAGGCTAACGGTAAAGATAAATCAACTCTTGTTATGGCTGATGTTTTGCCAAAAAACATAAAAGAAGTACATACTTCTAATATTCCAGCTTCACGTAGAACTGTTCAGCTGGTACCTCTTGCTGAAATTACCGGGTTATGACCGGGAACAACAGGTATTCAAACACCTGTTGAAAAATCTAAAGTTAAAACTTGTGTTACCGCTTACACTGGTATTAATGACTTATTTCTTAAGTCAGACAACGATGACCCCTTTGGTCTTCGGGCTTTGAAAAAAGCAACAACACCTGTCTCTTTTTTGGATGTTCTTAAAAGTGACAAAAAGGTTACAAAAATAGTGACACTTGGCCGAGTTCCATCAGAAAATAAAAAACCTGTCCTCCAGCACATTGAAGAAAAGATTCTTGGGTCTCCCCAAGACTTTATTGAGTTTACGTTTAAAGCACACATCTCAGGACCAGGTTCCATCTTATCCGACTTCTACTTCACTGAAGATGGAAAGTGGATTAGTTATTACAACTACCTCTCGAAATATCTACTTGGGAAAGAACCTGAAAGAAATTTTGAAACTACCTCTCGGAATTAAAGAAGGAGTTAAGACCTTTCGAAAAAAGATAATCAAAATTGATATCGAAAATCCTATCTTCCTTCACTTCACATCAATAATTGTTGATTGGACAGAACAAAGACAAGGATTGGCACCTTTTCACTTGGTGATGATGGGAATATCTAAAGCTGACGTTAAGAACGAAGCTACAATCTTCAAGGACCATGAACCTCTGACGAAGGACGAAGTTGATAATTTAAGAATTCAGAAATTTAATATGTTAATTACTAAAATCTTAAAGTTCAACGACAAAACTTGCATCAAAATCAATTATGCAATTTCGAGAAGACCTTCAGAAAGGGAGAATTATTAGTGTACCCCTCCACTAAAGAAAAGGTTTGCAAAATACTTTGCAAAATTATGATGTATCATAGCTGTCTCCTTTGCCAGCAGAATCCGACAAAAGACGCCGACGCTTCACAACAAAACTCAGAAGCATCTTCGGACACGTCATCCTCCACCAACGGATACGACAAAGGCGGCGCCGAAAGCTAAAGTTCTACTTTATTCCTGTTGATCAGGATGAAGCGTCATCACTGACGCACCATGCAATAATGTCTTGAGCTCTTCTCGGCTATATAAGGGAGGCTCATTTGTGTATTTGGGCATCGACTCCTCACCCCTCCTCTCGCTTCTGCTTGTCTACTTTCGTGTCGAGTAAACTCTTCGGAGTTCTAGGCCTTTGGCCTTTGATCCTAGCTTCGGCAAAGGATATGAAATAGCTTTGAGTGCATCAATAAAGGTTTTCCTTTCTAAAATATTTCTTGAGTATATCTGGTTCTTTGGACTGATTCCTTGCGAGATCGCAACTAATACCCGTTAGGGGAAACCGCGAAGACGTGTTTATCAGTAAGAATTCATGATATATCTCTTTAATGATTTCAGTAGATGTATCTCTTATGCTTTTATCCTGAAGCACGATCATGGTCAAATGCTTAGTATTCTGTTAATCAATTATTAATTTTCTGCAAAATTAATATCTAATCTGTTATGGAATGTTATTTCGATAACAAAATAAATGAAATTACTCGAAAAATCAGGATTAGTCAAGAAAAGATATATCAACTTCGATCTATTCTAGAATGCACTAAGAAAAAACTCTTAGAGCTCAAAACTATTCATGCTTCTCTCACTTCCGAAGCTGATGAATTACTTGAGATGCTATTTCATGCCTCTCAAATAAAGAAAAACTTACGATTTGAATAGAGACAACCACTCTATTATCGTATATTTTAAAGAAAAACTAAAAGATTTATCTTGTTAGTCAAAATGATTTACCTAACTCACCTTACGAAATTACTAAAAACACTTCAAGACAGTAAACACTCTCTTGAAAGAATTCTACGAGGTCATGATTACCTAGGTGAAGATTTTCACCAATGGTATGAACTTCATAATAATCAACTGATTAATGAAGTCTACAAAAAAATTAATAACTTCCTTAGAATTAATAATGGAAACACTAAATATTTTCTTGAAAAATTAAAAATGTTAACTATTTAATTAAACAGAAATAATTTCTTTTATAGAAATTGATTATTCTTTGTGGAAAGAGAATAAATGGTATATCAATGCGTGGAAACTTTCTTGGGAAACCCACTCCTATCACTGATATTCCCATATCAGGGAGCTTGGGAATGCTTGTCTTTACGGACATGCCCCCTAATGGATACAAACGCCTGTACCAAAAATTTCTATCTTAGAAATGACTTCTGAGGCAGCTAAAAAGTTATAAAATCTGGAAGAAATTCCAGAAACTACTGAAGTAACTTTCAGTGAAAGTAATTCAGGATTCAATGCATCAATTTTGTTAAAAACTGATCAAATTGATAGAATGCTTCCTCTAAGTTAAAATTATCCAAAGACGTTATCTTTAGGATGCCTAGGGTAATTGACAAAACCTTTAGTCACCTTACACGTAGGAAAAATGAGATCTATGATAGAATCTCTACAAAAAAAATGCATATTGACTTTAAGCATACCATTGATTACCCACTAGGAAATCAATCAAAAACTGAGTTCTATACTCAGTGAAATTAGAAAGAAAATTAGCACCTTACACTTAGGAGCTGTTAAAATTCTAATTAAATCTGAGTTTCAGGATGGAACTGACTCACCTATAAAAATGGAATTAATTGATAATAGGATTAATGACAGGAAAGTCTGTATTTTAGGTGCCACTTAGGGGAACCTAATTTACGAAAAATTCTTGTTTAGTGTATATCCAAAATTTGGTTTAGCTCTAAACACAGAACTTAGATCAAGTTCTTTCTTTCATTCACAAGTTTGAACATCACAAGTTTGCTTCTAGTCATCATTCAATTGAATGCAGGAAGAAAGAATTATCGAAATCAAGGATGTCTTTTCTGAAGTTGGAAAAGTTCAAAGTATTCCTTTTACTGAACTTACTCATCTTCAAGATTCCTGGAGTCTTGACATCTCTTGAAAACCAAGACTAAGTGAAAATCCTTCACTTAGGGTTTTAGTTTGTAAACAGTTAGTCGGAGAATCCTCTAGACCACAGATTACAGAACCTTTGGTTATACCCATCCTTCAAGAATAGATGACCATTCTTCAAGAATTAAAGAATTACTTGGATAAATATGGCAAATAAAATTCTTCACGAAACAAAAGCGTTATTAAAAAACTGTGCAGACAACATTAGTGTTCTCTTTGATAAAATCTCTAAGTTAGAAGAATCGTTTTATCAGGAAAAAGAAAATTGTAAAGCCATCGCAGCCAAAATAATAAACAATCTTACAGAAAAGATTGATCAGTGCATATACGCTAATAAATTTTTAGAAGAAATTAAAAACTCTCCTCAAACTTTAAATGAAAAAGTCTTTGAAACTACTCTAGGACATAAAAAATACTCTCCACCTAACCATGGTGTAGGAAATAAAGAATTAGGTTCTTCCAGTGACCCTCAGGCCATAATTTGGAACTGTAAAAAATGAGTTTCTACGAAAAATTAGAAACCTACTTCAGGGATCATGCCCTCGAAGATGATGACATCTTCATTAATGGTCAAAAAACCTCTCCAATGAATGAAGTCATAAAACTTCTTGCTAAACCCAGCAAAGAAGCAGAGTTAGAAATAACTCAAAATCCCCAACTCCAAAAAATTTTAGGTTTCGAAACTATCCGAATGAATCAAACCAATAAAGATTTTGAAAAAGACTCTAATTCTGGTCCCGAAGAATTAGAAGAAGAAACTACTTCATCAAGTGATGAAGAAGCACAAACCTCTACACTACCTATAAGGATGTCTAGAACAGGTTATCAAAGTCCTGACGAAGTCTACTCAAACAGACCTCGAAGAAAAGGAAAAGCTAAAACTGAGAGAGAACAGTTTTATGTAGATCTACCTAGATCGGTAGGCGAAAAGAAAAGCTCAACTGAAGGTTTTTTATTTCTAAACCTCGATTGTGCAACTAACTAAAAAACTCTGTTAGAAAGATGTGCTGCTCAAATTAGTTTAGTCATTCAAACTAATCCTGATAGCTATACAGATCCTCGTGCTGTTTTATTACTCATGGAACATAAAAGCGAAGGTATTGCCAAAAGTTTTGTTAAGAACACTATTTGGGAAAATCTAGGAGATATCCATGGGCTCGATTTATTTGCAAATATAATCGATGCTCTCTACACCATGTTCCTAGGTTTAAACTACCTTAAAAGAAAGAGAAAAAGTACGTAGATAGAGGGGAGGGGAATTTGTGGCTGGAGTTCTGGTAAATATTTATGATTGATGGCAATCGAAAGGGAATACAAAAAAATGCGTAAATCTTATAAGCGTGAAGAGAACATTTGGATAGAAAGTTTATAATGAGAAAAAAATGCATGAAGGTTATTGGTATTCGAAGAAAGTCTGAATTAGCACTTAACACCATTTCAAGAGAAAATGAAGAAAATTTCTAATGGAAGTCATATTACGGGTATATGAAAAAATATTAGTATGGCATAAAGGAAGAGAAAATTTTAATTGGAACCCAAAGTAAGTGAATATGTGAAAAACATAGATGAAGGGCGGAAAATATGAAGAAATATTTGAAGTGAATTTGATTAAGAATTTTTTCTAATAAAGGTTACAATGGTGTAATGGGAGTAGAAAATTTGATTGAAGGCTTTAAAAGTTATGAAATTTAAACTACAGGCAATAGAAATTTAATATGGAGAAAATTATGATGGATCATGGGAATATGAAAAAAATATATGGGAATATGGAAATAATTATGATGCATGAGTGTAACAGACAATCACGTTGAATTTTGATTGAGGTCTGTAAGGATACAGTAACAATATAATAAGGCAGTTCTTATTTAAATGTTTTAAAAAAAATTAGAATTCCCCTTTGGAATTAATTAGTGAAAAAGTTCATTTTATTTGTTTTTGCTCCATTTATAAAAGAATAAATTGAAGACGGAAGTGATTATTCAATTATATGTCCAAGTTATAATTCTCATCCTATATCCACCCTCTAATAATTGAAGTCTATTAAGTTACAAATAAGGGAAAGATGGCCTGCTCAGGTTCGGTCCAAGATTGTACCATTCAATTTTTTCTTTCTTGAAAGCATCCTGTGTTTAAATAAAAAAAAAAGAATCCCATTACAGAATTAAATTATATATAAAATAAACTAACACAAAATAACCCATTATTTTTTAATCTATTCAAAATCATAAATGGTGGTAAAATCAAATGAGCATTGTTTGACTAGGTTAGGTCCCTACAACTATGATAATTGATACATGAATAAATTAGTGAAAATTTGAGTCTGTCTATATAATCTCCTTGACTATACTTGGCACGAGTTGAATAAGATGACAATAGGAAACATGGTTGGACCAACAAACTATACAAGATATATGCGGTTCGTATACTGCCCTAACTCGATTTTTTTTAATGAAAATTTGTTAAATTTAAAATTTAAAAAAGAAGGATTAAAATATATATTCAAATTAGTAGCCGTTGATGTCCGTTAGATGACACACAACTCTCCCGATCCACCTTATAAACCTCTCCCTCTTTTCAATTAATTCGTTTTGTGATCTTTAATCTCTCTCAACTCTCCTAATCTCCCACCCGTTGTAGTTCTCAGAGGATTGGACGAAAGCTCCAGGGGTTAAATAGGTATTGGTAACACACGTTCATGTAGAGCTTCTAGAGTGAGAGGTATGTTGGGTTTGATGTTCATAGATTTTCTAGGGATGATTGATATGTTGGGGCTTTGATCTATTTCTGGTGGGTGGTGTTCTTCAATGCTCTGGTGTGTCTTCTCATCTCAGAATATGATTTGTGCTCATCTTGTCCTGCTCAACAGGTTGAGTTTGAGGGTATCTGCTGATTCATATGGATCTCGAAATGCACTTTAAGTTGATATATTAGCAAGTTAGTGTTAATGTAAGGTGTGTATCTCTCAGTGGGTTTTCTCTGGTATCACAAGCACGATCTTATCACGTTTTGTTCATATCAATTTTATCAATTTATTCTCCTTGCAATTAAATAGTTGCTCCAAGTTTATTTACGGCCGCTTAACTCTCCCTCTAATTTGCCATACATTTGTGCAATGTTTGTTGATCAAGTCAAACTCTTTCCTTGCTATCTGATATTTTAAGGTTGTCTGCTTGTGTTGTCTTACTGTCTAGTGACCTCCTGGGAGTGGTGTCACTGGGGGAGGGGTACTCCTAGGGGAGGGAGGTGTTCTGGGTGGATGAGGGACGAGGGCTTTGGGGGGAGGCGGAGGGGAGGCCCAGGGGAGGAGTGAGAGGGGCTAAAAGAGGGTGGAGGGCCGTGGGGAGTGGGGGAGGGGCCTTGGAGAGTGGGGGGAAGGGGACCCTGTTGGTTGTGGAGGAATGAGGCTCTGAGAGGCGGTAGAGGGAGGTGGCCTCCTTGGGAGTGGTGCCCCAGGAGGAGGAGGACACTTCGGGGTAGGGATCCCACGGAGGGGGGCTCAAAGGGAGGGACGATGCTCAAGGGGGGGAGGGGGGTAGATGAGGGGGCCCAATGGGGAGGGAGAAAAGGGGTCAAAAGGGGAGGGATAGATGGGCCCCTGGGGGAAGGGTGTAGAGGAGGAAGGCAAGGGAATAGGAGAGAGGTGATAGGGAAAGGGAGTAGGCCTCCGGGGGAAGGAAGGTCCCTAGGGGAGGCGGACCCTGTGGGGAGGTTGTTATGATTTAAGTTCGTAACAATGAGAAATTAGGGTTTAGAGGAGGGAAAAGGGGGAAGAAGAGTTTAGGTTGGTAGAAAGGGGAGACCTCCTATTTGTTAATAAAAAGATGTAAAACTACAAATTAGTTTTATTCCAACAAGGAGTTATGGAAAAGAACCTAATTAACTAATAATTAGAAATAGACCTCATCTAGTAAAACCCACAAGGTTTGTAACAAAAAAACCCCATGGACCTAGCAGTCAACGAAGGCTTATGTATGTATATCCCGAAGAAGTGCATCACATGCGAAATGAGGTCGTGGTGTGCTGGATGCTGGCTGCAATAGAAATCATGTGTCAGAAAGGTTGTTGATGAAGATGGTGGGATGCCTAAAATCAACTCAACGTATGATAGAGGAAGCTGCGTGGTGAAGAAATTTTGGTGGTTGATCCAGCAAAGACAATGGATCAAGCAATGGTGAAGGGTCTTGTAAGGGTGTGCTCTTCGACAAAGGCAGTGACATTGGTGAAGATGCTGAATCCGACAAAGGCGGTGACACAGGTGAGGATGTTGAATCTGACAAAGGTGGTGGCACTAGTGTGGATGCTGAATCCGACAATAGTGCCAACTGAAGGAAAGAAGGTGATACTGACAGCTGTGATACGACGACTGGTACGAGTGGCGCTGGAGGACGAAGCCCAAACGATGTGGTCGGAAAGAGCCGTCTAAAGAGTGTCTGTGGATGGTCTTCCTTGGAGAAAGAGAGACCATATCTGGTGTATCAAACTCTGTTTGAGGAACCGTAATTGACAAGTCAGGTTGTCGGAGTTGGGGAATCTTCTATTAGAGGTGGATCATTGACCGGAGCTGGTATAGGATTATCCGGGGGATCAAGCAATACTACTGACACAGGTGTACAGGAATGCCCAAGTGGAGGGGTTGGTGGAAGAAGTGGAAATGGTAGTAGTGGTTGAAGCAGCAAAGACAAGAGCCCATGAACTGAAGATGGTGTTGATACAACTTGTAAACGAGGTTGCTCCATTGGGTGGACCATCAATAGCAATTGAAGAATATCCTGCAACTCTGGATTAGCATGAATGGCCTCATGTAGTAGTCCAGAAGCAAGAAGAGATTTTTTTTTTTTTTTTTGTATAGTTGTTCTTGTGGTATCTGCAAATTTATCATCCCCTAGGAGAGGTTAGCCATATTGTCCTGCAAAAGAGGTAATATTTTTTTTTTGTGGGCTACTTTGTCACCCTTGGGTACACACAAAAAAAGAATTTATTGTTGTGTAAAATAAAAAATAAGAACAATCAAGTAAGTAGAAAAAAAAACCTTTCACCTTTTTTTTCTTTTCGTTTCTTTTCTTTTGTTTTTTTTCTCTTTTTTTCTTTATTTTTTTCTTTTTTTCTTTTTTTTTGGTTTTTTAAAGTTTATTCTCCCATACGATCAATTTAGATTTTAAAAAAAAAAAAAAAATTGAACTGGGTTTACCACTGGTCCAGTTTTAATTGGCCCGGTTCACTACCTGAAATAAGAGGGTCACTTCTTCTTCCTGCCGTGGAATCCCGAATTGCTTTAGGGTTTTTTTCACAGGCGGAGCTTTGGCGAGGTTCTTTCAGTGATGGGAGGCCAGGGAAGTCAATAGGTGGTCGTCTGAGGCAGAGAAAAATAATAGTCGCCATGAAATGAAGAAGCGTTGGAGGAGATGGTTGTTGAGTAAGGGGTCGTTGAGGGGGACTTTCCGGTGACGATTCCGGTCGTGTGAAGCCCGAAAATTAATCGGCGAGGGACCCAAATATTGTCACGTAAAGATACCCCTTTAAAATAGAGAAGAACGACTGCGAATTGGAGCAGAATTTTGAACTTTGGCCTTTTTGGATTAGGTCGGGAATGCGCTGTAAAGCAAAATTTCGGTACTTTTTTTGGGGCCTAGGATGGTCGGATTTAATAAGATGGATATTCATCCTAGCAGAACTATCAATTTGTAGAGTAAAGGTTCACCGATCGCTAGAAAGAGAAATCGAAAGGTGGGTTCGAAGTCATGGTGAGGACAGAATTTAAAATGCTGTGAAAAATATTCTCTAAGTTCAAAATACTCTCCTAGTGCCCTCCGGAGGCATGAAAAAATACTCTCCTAGTGCTTGTTGATACGAAAGCTTTTGAAAAAAAAATAGAGGTGTACCTCTTAGAGCTCAAACGCTTTTTCTTTGCAGAAGGAGGTTGCAGTAGCTGCAAAACATACCACCAATATGGCTTCCCAATCACATTTGGCACTAATATCTGCAGAAGATGACAATGCCAATTGGGATGCATCCAGAAATCAGTTCTTCGACAATCTGGGTACCACACCATGATGAGTTTTTCATGCATAGGAACAATTAAAGTTGCCAGAAAATGTTGCGAGAAGATAGAACTCTTGAGCAAGAAGTAAACATTTTTTCTAGAACGAATTTTTTTTATTTTTCCAAAAATCTGAGGAACGACAGGCTCTAATACCACTTGTTATGATTCAACTTGTAACGGTGAAAACTTATGGTTTAAAAGTGGTTAAAAGAGGAAGAAGAGTGAGGCCTCTAGCTGGGTGTCACGACTCCAGTGGCCTCTTTCAAGGCCTCCACTGGGCGTCCTGATGCCGGAGCCCTCTTTCGTGGCCTCCGCTGGGCGTGGCCACACCGTGGGCGAGGCCTCCGATGCCAGAGGCCTCTGTCGATGCCACCCCTGGGCGTGGCCATGCCGGGTCCACTTCCAAGGCCTCTGCTGGGTGTGGCCATGCCGGGGTCACTTCAATCCCAGGAACATTCTGAGGCCACGGCTGGGCATTGCCACGCCGGGGACTACTCCGAGGCCTCTGCTGCACGTGGCGATGCCGGAGGCCTCTTTCGGGGCCTCCGTTTGGCGTCGCAATGCCGGAGGCTGAGGCCAACGCTGGGTGTGCTGGGGCCTCTTCAGTGGCTTCCGCAGGGCGTGGTGACGCCAGAGGTCTCTTTCGTGGCCTCCGGTTGGCGTGGCCATGCCGGAGGCCTCTTTGAGGACACCGCAGGGCTTGGCCACGCCTGAGGCCTCTTTGAGGCCACCGCTGGGCGTGGCCATTCCGGAGGCCTCTTCGAGGCCATTGCCACGCTGAAGGGCTCTTCGAGGCCACCTCTGGGTGTGGCCACGCTAGAGGCCTCTTCGAGGCCACCGCTTGTCGTGGTGATAAGTGCATATTTTCGCAGATTTCGATCACTTCAACTAAATATATTTGGTTACATTTTGGGCATTATTTTAGTTTATTTGCAAAGATTTATCAATTTTTAGTTTTGAATATGTAATTTCTATTTTTAGTTGATAAAGGTGTGGAATTATTTGTTTTTCAAGGATTTACCTCTCTTTCGTATTTTGATCATAACATCTTAGTATGTGATTAGATTCTAAAGATTGAATATGCATTGCAAAGGTAACAAAGAAACCTACAACTGTTGTCTTTTCCCTTTTCTCAGAATCAGGACGAGTTGTGGTTGAAATTGAGCTTGAAGTTCCTGCTTGTTCAAGTGAAAGATCAAAGAAGAAAGCATTAAACATTTAGAAGCCCACACCCAAGAAAGTGCAGCCCAATAATCACCAAGTTGAAATGACTACAAGGCCGAATTAATCGCAGAAAGGCTGCCCTAATCATGTAGAAACAAGGGCAGAAAATCGAATGACTAAAATGCCCCTTAACTTAAATCGTATTTTCACTCAACTACCCTTATTAAATTCAACCAGGAAAGAGGAAAAAGAAATGATCAGTTGCAGAAAATATGGGGGAAACATGAAAGGCACTTAGAGATATTGTAGAGGATAAAGAGAGGGTAGTTTTTGGGCCATTAACTTGGAGATTAAAGCAAAGAAGTGGCTGGTTAATTCAGTAATTGTTGTAGTGAAGAAGGAAAAGAAAAACAGTCCGAAGATCACCTATAAATAGGGGTTTTGTGATCTGTTTGAAGCAGAGTCTTGGAGCACGAAATTTTCTTTGGAGAGTAGAGAGTGAGGGAGATTTATCTTGCCCTTATCACTATCTAGCATGAGAGTGAGAAAGGCAATATAGACAAGGTTGTCCGTGGAGGCTAGCTAGTTTGTTGTCCGTGGAGGCTAGTTAGTTTGTTGTCCGTGGAGGCTAGCTAGTTTGTTGTCCGTGGAGGAGAAACGATTCTCTTTGGGGATGTGTCACATCAAGCTTTCAAAAGGGGAAAGTTCCTGATCTTAATTTAATTTCCAACTTCTTATGCTTTGTTCCAACTTTGTTATTTATTTGTCTTTCGAAAATCTCTTGTTCCTTGGTTTTTGTAATGGTTTGGCTATTATTTAGATTATTTGGAGTTCATTAAATTTAGTGATGGTACTTTTGATATTGAAATCACACTGACTTGTAGTTCATAAAATTTTTATCTGCATCAAATTGATCATTTCAAGTGTGTTGATTAAATTAACCGTTTTTTGTTTTGTTATGCACAAGGTAAAGAAAACGGTTAAAAGAAGCAAATAGTTGGGTTTGGAGAGGTCACACCTATCTTAATTTTAACTAAAGAATGATTTAAAAAAAGTATTTTGAACATGCTGGTATGTTTAGTTTAGTTTGGGTTGATTAAATTGGAGCATAAAATATGAATTAATTAGAACCTTTGCTCAATTGGTGTTAGTTATATGAAATTAAGGGGGAGTCCAGCTAATGAAATTTTCTTTGTCAACCTATCAAGAATATTACACCAGATCTAAATTTTAGTTATTACATTTTTAGCCGAGGGATTGGGAGTGAAAAGTGATATATATTTGTTGTGCAAGTCATGTGAAGAGTGCCAAAGATTTGGTAATTTGTCTAGAAAGAATGAGATGCCTCAATCTGGTATGTTATTTTGTGAGTTCTTTGATGTGTGGGGTATTGATTTTATGGGACCATTTCCTTATTTTGGTTATACTTACATCATTTTAGCTGTGGATTATGTGTCAAAGTGGGTAGAAGCCAAAGCAACAAAGAAGGATGATGCAAAATTTGTTGTTGAATTTGTAAAAACTAACATCTTTAACAGGTTTGGAGTGCCTAAGGCAATCATTAGTGATCGTGGTACTCATTTCTGTAATAGAATTTTCAGTGCCCTTCTTGACAAGTTCCATGCCACACATCGCACCTCCATTGCATACCATCCTCAGACAAGTGGAGAAGCTGAAATTTCAAATAGGGAGATCAAATATATTCTAGCAAAGATGATCAATCCATCTAGGAGGGATTGGAGTCTTCGTTTGGATGATGCTCTCTAGGCTTATAGGACAACATTTAAAACTCCTATAGGTATGTCTCCTTATAGGTTGCTATATGGTAAAGCTTGTCACCTGCTAGTTGAGATTGAGCATAAGTCCTATTGGGCAATGCAGCAATGTAACTTAGATTTTGTTCAATCTGGTGTTGAAAGAAAGTTAAAATTGCAAGAGTTAGAGGAATTAAGGATGGAGGCATATGAGAATGCTGGAATATACAAGGAGAAGACCCAAGCATTTCATGATAAAATGATTACCTGGAAATCCTTTTGCATTGAGAAAAACCTTTTACTCTTCAATTCTAGATTAAAATTATTTCCTGGTAAGCTTCAGTCACGTTGGATTGGTCCCTTTGTTATTACTAATGTCTTTACTCATGGTGCAGTGGAAATTAAGAGCCTTGATACAGGTAAGACTTTCAACAAGAGAAGGGAAGATCTAACCATAGTTCTTAGATTACTTTTCTTTAAAATTTACTTTCTTTTATTTTTTTTAGACTTTTTTTTGGTTTTAAGTTTTTCTTTGTAAAATAAAATTTGAATAAGTGCCTACCATATGCTTAGACTTGTTTTAATCCAAGCTTAGGTTTTACATTGGGGACAATGTAAGGTTTAAGTGTGGGGGGAGTGAATGTTTGCCCTTTTATTGATATTTTTTACAAAAAACCTTTGAAGTTTTGCTGATTTTGCTGTTTTTTTTAAATATTTTTGGGTTGTATAGCTAAAAGTATGGAGCAATTGATTTGAAAATTTCATAGCATGATTGAATGAATGAACTCTCTACTTGTGACTGGTTGGTATGATGTTTTACTTAGAAAGAGAGTGGCTAAGTAAGGTAAACAAAAAACAAACAATGAGATATTTGAACCTATATGACTGATACATTAATTTCAGTCTCATATTTCTTTTCATGTGAGATACTTTCATGATTGTGTATCTCTAGAAATTGCATTGATATACTTGTTGGGACTACATTGATAAATGCATACATGAAGAAAATAAAGGCACATAGGAATTTCAACCTCACATAGCCAAATTAGCCAACCCTTGAATATTGTGACTTTAGTGAGCCAATTTTGAGCCCTCATGAAACCTTTTCTTCGATTTACTAAACTCACAAAAATGAACCTAAGGCTGAAAAACAAATGGTTCTACCCAATCATAGGTCTAGTAGAGCATTTGGATGTTGTCAAGGATGGGTTAATGTTTCATTTTTCTTGTTATGAGTAAGTGGTGAGGTGAATGGGTATTATGCTTCTAATGTATTCATCATTTGAAGTTTTATGGTCAATATAATCCTCTGGTTACAATTCAATTAAAAAAAAAGAACAAAAAAAAGAAGAAAAGAAAGAAAAGGGTCCTACAAAGAAATACTAGAGGAGAAAATTTTATTTGTGTTTGATAAATATAAATCATTCAATATTTCATATCATGGAGAAGAAAAGGGAGAAGCAAATGTTGGGTGTTATCCTCTACTAGTTTCTATGATTTAGCTCCACTTTATCCAAAATTCTCCATACCTTTTGTCCCTAGCCCCATTACAACCCAATGAAAGACCTTTTGATTCATGTTATGCATTATTCTAAGTAGTGGAGACAGGATTGACATGTAAGCTTATGGCAGATAGGTTCATGGAAGGAGGTTGAGCGAAAACATAACCCTTTTTAAACACATAAGAGCTGAGTGTTTTACCTTGTGGGGGTTTGCCAGCTTGCTTTGCTCTATGTATGAGTGAAAATGATTGCCAATCAGTTATGAGTTATATGAGTTTGTTGTTCAAGGGGTGTTTTGATTTTTTATGGTTAATTGTTCATTTTACTTTTAAGCTATAGTTCCTATGGACTTTGTTTAAAAACAATGCATGGGAATTGCTTTGTTCGAGGGCGACCAAAGTTTAAGTGTGGGGGAATTTGATAAGTGTATATTTTCGTAGAATTTGATCACTTCAACTTAATTACTTTGGTTACATTTTGGGCATTATTTGAGTTTATTTCCAAAGATATATCAATTTTGAGTTTTGAATATGTAATTTCTATTTTTAATTGTTAAAGTTGTAGAATTAGTTGTTTTTCAGGGATTTACTTATCTTTCGTATTTTGATCATAACATCTTAGTATGGGATCAGATTCTAAAGATTGAAGATGCATTGGAAAGCTAACAAAGAAACCTACAATAGTGGTCTTTCCTTTTTCTCAGAATCAGGACGCGTTGTGGTCGAAATTGAGCTGAAAGTTCCTGCTTGTTCAAGTGAAAGACCAAAGAAGAAAGCACGAAACATTTAGAAGCCCACACCCAAGAAAGTGCAGCCCAATAATCACCAAGTTGAAATGACTACCAGGACGAATTAATCCCTGTAAGACAGCCCCAATCAAGTAGAAACAAGGGCAGAAAATTGAATGACAAAAATGCCCCTTAACTTAAATCGTATTTTCACTCAACTACCCTTATTCAATTCAACCAGGAAAGAGGAAAAAGAAGTGATCAGTTGCAGAAAATATGGACGAAACGTGAAAGACACTTGGAGATCGTGTAGAGGATAAAGAGAGGGTAGTTTTTGGGCCATTAACTTGGAGATTAAAGAAAAGAAGCGGCTGATTAATTCAGTAACTGCTGTATTGAAGAAGGAAAAGAAAAACATTTTGAAAATCACCTAGAAATAGGGGTTTTGTGATCTGTTTGAAGCAGAGACTTGGAGCACGAAATTTTCTTTGGAGAGTAGAGAAAGAGGGAGATTTATCTTGCCCTTATCACTCCCTAACAAGAGAATGAGAAAGGCAATAGAGACAAGGTTGGGATATGCTGTAGAGGTGGAAGAACCCATTGGAAGCAAGCTAGTTTGTTGTTTGTGGAGGAGAAATGATTCTCTTTGGAGATGTGTCATAGCAAGCTCTCAAAAGGGGAAAGTTCTTGATCTTAATTTAATTTCCAACTTCTTATGGTTTGTTCCAAATTTGTTCTTTATTTGTCTTTCAAAAATCTCTTGTACCTTGGTTTTTGTAATGGTTTGGCTATTATTTAGATTATTTGGACTTCATAAAATTTAGTGTTGGTACTTTTGATATTTAAATCACACTGACTTGTAGTTCATAAAATTTTCATCTGCATGAAATTGATCATTTCATGTATGTTGATTAAATTAACAGTTTTTGTTTTGTTATGCACAAGGTAAACAAAACGGTTAAAAGAAGCAAATAGTTGGGTTTGGAGAGGTAACACCTAGCTTAATTAGAACCTTTGCTTAATTGATTTTAGTTGTATGAAATTAAGGGGAGTCCAACTAATTAACTTTTCCTGGTCAACCTATCAAGAGTATAACACCAGATCGAAATTTTAGTTATTACAGTTTTAGCCAAGGGATTGGGGGTGAAAAACGGAAAGTAAATTGTATATATTAAATAAATAGTTCTTTGTTTTATTTTTCAAGTTTTTACTAATCCCCCATAAAGCGTGTAAGATTTATGTATTCCTATTAAAATAAATCTTAAATGTTATGTACAAAACTCCTCGTGGGATCGAACCTTTCTTTCCTATACTTTGTTGTGAATTATTTTAGGGGTTAAGAATTGATTTAATTTTGTGGCCTCTTCGAGGCCCCCGTTGGACGTGGCCACACCCGGCAGCCTCTTCGAGGCCACCGTTGGGTGTGGCCACGCCGGCAGCCTCTTCGAGGCCACCGCTGGGTGTGGCTATGCCGGAGGCCTCTTTCGAGGCCTCCGCTGGGCGTGGTCACAGCGGTGGGGTCTGGGCGTGGCCACGCCAGTGGGCTCTGGGCGTGGCCACGCCAGAGGCCTCTTTCAAGACCTCTCCACGGGGCGTCGCGACTCAGGGAGCCTCTTTCGAGGCCTCTCCGCTGGGCGTCGTGACTCTGGTGGCCTCTTTCATGGCCTCCACTGGGCGTGGCGACGCCAGAGGTCTCCGCTGGGCGTGGCCTTGCCAGAGGTCTCTTTTGATGCGTCCGCTTGGCGTGGCCACGCTGGGGCCACTTTCGAGGCCTCTAGTGGGCATCGCCATGCCGGGGCCACTTTCGAGACCTCTGCTGGGCATCGCCATGCACTTCCTAGGCCTCCACTAGGCGTGGCCACGCCCGGGAACATTTTGAGGCCACGTCTGGGCGTCGCTACGCCAGGGACTCCTCCGAGTCCTGCACTAGGTGTGGCGATGCCGGAGGCCTCTTTCATGCCCTTTGTTTGGCGTCGCAATGCCGGTGTCCGAGGCATACGAAGAACG
The DNA here is from genome assembly GCA_022405105.1 of Aristolochia contorta. Lineage (NCBI taxonomy): Eukaryota > Viridiplantae > Streptophyta > Magnoliopsida > Piperales > Aristolochiaceae > Aristolochia > Aristolochia contorta. The sequence continues at coordinate 20,219,233 of CM039664.1, forward strand.
TGCCATGCCGGGGCCACTTCTGAGGCCTCTGCTGGGGGTGGCCACGCCGGGGCCACTTCCCTGGCCTCCTTGGGACGTGGCCACACTGGGCAAGCTTCCGAGGCCACAGCTAGGTGTCGCCACGCCAGGGACTCCTCCAAGGCCTCCTCTAGTCTTGGTGACTCTGGTCTGGAGGGAGTGGCGATGCTGGATCCCTCTTTCATGGCCTCCACAGGGCGTGGGGAGGCCGGAGGCCCCTTTAGAAGGCTCAGCTGGGCGTGGCGATGCCGGTGGCTTCTTTAGATGCCTCCACCAGGCGTGGGGATGCCGGAGGCCTCTTTGGAGGCCTCCACTGGGAATGGCGACTCTGGAGTCCTCTTTCGAGGCCTCCGCTGGGTGTAGCCATGTTGTAGGCCTCTTTCAAGGCCTCCGTTGGGCGTGGCCACGCTGTAGGCCTCTTTCGAGGCCTCCGTTGGGTGTGGCCACCCCGGCACCACTTCCCTGGACTCTGCAGTGTGTGGCCACTCTGGGGCAGCTTCTGTGTCCACGGCTGGGCGTCGCCACACAGGGGACACCTCCGAGACCACCACTAGGGGTGCCGACGCCAGAGGCCTCTTCCGAAGCCTGCATTTGGATTCGTAACGCTGGAGGATGAGGCCGACGCTTGGCGTGCCAATGTCGGGGACTGTTCAGTGTCCTCCGTTGGGCATGGCGACGCCGGAGGCCTCTTCCAAGGCCTGTGCTGGGCATGGCAACGTGGATGCCTCTTTTGACGCCTCCGTTGGGCGTTGCCATGCCGGTGGCGTATTTCGAGGCCTACGTGCTTCGCTGGGATGCTCGTGGCCTCCACTGGGCGTCGTGATGCTGGTGACCTCTTTCGTGGCCTCCGCTGGGCATGGCCACGCCAGAGGCCACTTTCGTGGCCTCTGCTGGGTGTGTCCGCGCCAGGGCCACTTCCGAGGCCTGCGCAGGGCATGGCCACGCAGGGGCCTCGAGTCCTCCGCTGGGCGTGGCGATGCTGGAGGCCACTTTCGAGGCCTCCGCTGGGTGAGGCGACGCCGGAGTCCTCTTTCGAGGCCTCCACAGCGTGTGGCAACGCTGGAGGCTTCTTCCGAGGTCTCTGTTAGCCGTCGCAACACCGGATGCTGAGGCTTTTGCTGGGTGTGCCTACGCCAGGGCCTCTTCTGAGGCCTCCTCTGGGCGTGGCGATGCTGGTGTCTACCGAGTCCTCTGCTGGGCATTGCCATGTCGGAGGTGTCTACCGAGGACTCCGCTGGGCGTCGCCACGCCGGGGACACTACCGAGTCCTCCGCTGGGCGTGGCCACGCTGGGAACAGTACCGAGGCCTCCGCTTGGCATGAACATAACATAGAGGAGTCTTCTTTTATATTATATCTTAATTCCATTGTGAACAAGCAATGAACTATTAGTGGAATTAGAATATAAGAAAAAAGGGGAAAGACCATCAGACAATATACCATGTCCAACACATTCAGTATTATAATAGAGATAGAATGTTGTGCCTTTAAAAGTAAAGGAATATCCAAAAGGTTCAAGCTTTGACACTGAAACGAAGTTTCTAGAGAAACTTGGAATATAAAAGGTCATTTCCAAATTCAAAACATAACTACTACTTAAAATTAAAGTGCAAGATCCTATAGCCTCTACATGTGAGCCCATCTTGTTGCCAGATAAGATGGTCAACTCAGTTCCAATTGGCTTCCTTACGTTTTACATACCCTACAAGGAGTTTGCAATGTGAATTATAGATCCAGAGTCAATCCACCAGGTGTTTATATTAACATTAACAATATTAGATTCATAACAAAAAAAATGAGGATAGTGTACCTTTCTTCTCAAGCCATGTGTTGAATTTTGCACAATCCTTCTTAGCATGTCCCTTCTTTATCCAAAGGAAACACTTAGGGTTTTTCTTAATATCAGCTTGAAATGGTATTTTATGAACCTTGTTTTTCCCATGAGTTGTAGCCAACATGACACTTTCACCCAATTCAATGACAAACCTCTCCTATTCTTGAACACACATGGCCATTAATTCATTGATAGACCATTTATCCTTATGTGTGTTATATGAAATCTTAAAAAGCTCATCTTGTGAAGGAAGAGTGTTCAGAATAAAGTGCACAAGGACTCTGACATATCTACCTCAACATTTGTGAGATGCAGTGAAAAAATTTCATTATAAGAGTGCTTGCTAATGCCTTTTCGGATGTGACGAATTGATCACCAATAGCTTTAAGAAGATCTTGGGTTTTGTCATACCTGTTTGACTGAACCTTGAAGGCTAGTTGTAATTTTAGTCTTAATGAATATTACATAAAGCCGATTGGATCTCTCCCATCGCTTATATAGTGCAACTTCAGCAGGAGTGCTTTCATCAACTACAACCGGCGTGGCCACGCCGAGGACTCTTCCGAGGCCTCCACTGGGGGTCGCGCCGCCGGAGGCTTCGAAAGAGGCCTCCTCTAGGCATGGCGACCCCGGAGGCCTCTTTCGAGGCCTCAACTGGGCATTACGACGCCAGAGGCCTCGGCGTGGCGACACCGGAGGCCTCTTTCGAGGCCTCTGCTAGGCGTGGCGATGCAGGAGCCCTCTTTCGTGGCCTACGCTGGGCGTGGTGACACCGGAGGCCTCTTTCGTGGGCTCTGGTAGGCATGGCCACGTTGGGGCCTGTTTCAAGGCCACCGCTGGGTGTCGCCACACCAGGGACACCTCCGAGGCTTCCACTGCATGTGGCGACGCTGGAGTCCTCTTCCATGGCCTTCGTTTGGTGTCGCAACACCAGAGGCCAAGGCCTACACTGGGTGTCTGCAACACCGAGTCAGAGGCCAAGGCCTGTCGGGACACTGCATGCCTGGCGACGCCGGAGTCCTCTTTCATAGTTTCAGCAGTGCGAGGTCCTCCGCATGCCTCGTTTGCTGTCGCTTGCAGGCGGCCAATGCTTATGCTGGGAGGCTACGACGGGCCTCTTCTTCCGAGGCCTCCATTTGGCTGTCGGCACCGGAAGGCCTCCGCGAGGCCGAGGCTTCTTCCGCATTTGGTGTCGGGTGTGCCGTGGCTTACGCTGGGTGTGCCCATGATGGGGTCTCTTCGGAGTCCTCCGCTGGACGTAACGATGCCGGAGTCCTCTTTCAAGGCCTCTTCAGTGCATGGCAACGCCGGAGGCTTCTTCCGGGGACTCTGTTTGCTGTTGCACTGGCGGAGGCCGAGGCGTACGCTGGGCGTGCCCACCACGGGGCCTCTTCTGAGGCCTCTGCTGGGCATGGCGATGCCGGAGGCCACTTTTGAGGCCTCCGCTGGGCGTGCTGATCCCAGAGTCCTCTTTCAAGGCCTCCGCAGCGTTTGGCGACGCTGGAGGTTTCTTCCGAGGCCTCTGTTTGCCATTGCAATTCCGGAGACCGAGGCTTATTCTGTGCGTTACCACACTGGGGCCTCTTCTGAGGCCTGTACTGGGCGTGGCGACGCAGGTGGTCTGTTTCGAGGACTCCGCTGGGCGTGGGCACGCCGGGGCCACTACCGAGGCCTCCACTGGGCGTGAACCTAACAAAGAGGAGTCTTCTTTAATAATACACCTCTTAATTCTAGTGTGAACAAGCAATAAACTCTTAGTGGCATCAGAATCTAAGGAAAAATGGAAAAAACCATCAGACAATATACCTTTTCCAACACATTCAATATTATAATAGAGACTAAATGATGTTCCTTTAAAAGTAAAGGAATACCGAAGCGGTACAAGCCTTGAAACTGAAATCAAATTTCTAGAGAAACTTGGAACATAATTGGTCGTTTCCAAATTCAAAACATAACGACTACATAAAATTACTGTGCAAGTTCCTTTAGCCTCCACATGTGAGCCCATCTGGTTGCCGGATAAGATGATCAACTCACTTCCCACGAGCTTCCTTAGGTTTTGTATACACTGCAAGGAGTTTGCAATGTGAAATGTTGATCCAGAGTCAATCCACCAAGTATTTATATTAAAATTAACCATATTAGATTCACAACAAAATATGAGGATATAGTACCTTTCTTCTCAAACCTGTCTTGAATTTTGCACAATCCTTCTTAGCATGTACCTTCTTTATACAGAAGAAACACTTACGGTTTTTCTTAATATCAGCTTGAAGTGGTGTTTTACCTTTCCTCTTCTGATACAACTTGGAAGTGCTAGCTTGAGATTTGTCATATTTAAGAGCCTTGTTCTTACCATGAGTTGCAGCTAACATGGCACTTTCTCCCAGTATAGTGACAAGCCTCTCCTCTTCTTGAACAGGCATGGTGATTAATTCATTGATAGACCATTTATCCTTATGTGTGTTATAAGAGATCTTAAAAAGCTCGTACTGTGAAGGAAGAGTGTTTAGAATAAAGATCACAAGGAAGGACACTGACATATCTACCCCACGTTTCTTGACCTGAGCCGCTATGTCCCGCATTTTAATAATGTGCACACGCACACCCTTAACGCTTGTGATACACAGTGAAGATAATTTGATTATAAGAGTGTTTACTAATGCCTTTTCGGTTGTGACGAAGATCTTGGACTTTGTCATAATGCTCGACTAAACCTTGAAGGATAATTGTAATTTTAGTCTTAATGAAAATTACACAGAGTGGATTGGATCTCTCCCATCGCTCATATAGAGCAACTTCAGCAGGAGTGCTTTGATCAGTTACAACCTGCGGTTCATCTTTCCTAATAGCATAATCCATCTCCATCTACCCTAAATGAAGAATAATCCTTTCTTTCCAAACTTTATAATTATCACCACTAAGTTGAGGAATATCTAGAGGAATATCAGAGTAACTAGCAGGTTGAGTAACGGTAGGAAGTCCAAAAGGCTTAAGTAAAAATATGAAGAATTAATCCTTTCTTTCCAAATTTTATAATTATCACCCTAAAGTTTGAATAAAGCTCATCAAAATTGTGGGATGAATTTTATATAAATATGACAAAATCCCAGTGGGTAAATTATGAAAATAGTCTGATATTTTATCCTAATTAATTATATAAATATGACAAAATTTCCTGTGGGATGAATTTTTCATATTAAGTATAATTTATTACATTTCATGTCTAATTTTAGTTAAGTAAATATGTTGTGGGTACTCTCTATAAAACCAAAATTATATTTATATAATCACTAGACATTGTGGGAGATTTTTATGTTCCAGGATCTACAAAATACATAAGAATAATTATGCAGTAACATGATGGCATTAACCAAATATACTCCCAGGATGGTTGGGTTCAGCTAAGGCTGATTAAGTACCAAACTCCTTAGACAGAGTAGCGTTCCCAGGGAGACTAGTGTGTACTAGTCTATGTGAAACTTACTTGGTTCATACGTGTCATGTCAACCACAAATTCTTTGTGAATGGGGTGCATAACCTAAATTGTTCAGCTAAAATTATTTATTGGACATGTTATGAATCTTTATGTGCAAAAACTTTATGTACTAATCTTAAATATTATGCTCAAATATTAATATGACGAGAATTTAACTAAATTTTACAATTTCTAACAATTTCTAAGCTTAAATGAGATGTTATAATTTTTATATAAACAATTCTCCTAATGATAAAAAGCAATTGCATAAAAGTAACCTATATATCATGCAATTTTCATATTTTCATGAATAACATGTTTTTCATTCTGAAAGCATGAAGATATAATCAAACTTATCATGCTGAACATGACCATAATAAAAAACGATTTATGTATATACTACAATAATTTCAAATACATGAATATTATAACAAAATTTCATGTTTAAAATGAGTAGAATAAAAATTTCATATAAAATCATACACTAAATTGAGCATAATTACCAAATTTTACATGTATGTGATAAAAAAATATATGAAATTTAAAACCAGAATCTATTTGAGAATTTGTAGAGAGTTTCAGAATTTTCTCTAATTTTTACCGAGTTTTGTCTGATTTTTAACGAATATTTAATGATTTTTTTTCTAGATAAAATGCCACCCTGGCCCGCCCCATGGTGGTCCAATTTTCCTCTCATGGGTTCAAGTAGCACCCTAGGTTCGCCAAAATAGGCGGTCCAACTCAGTTTTTCGAAATGGGCAACTTACTGAATAGGTTCAGCCTAAATGGGCAGCCTGCGCCCACAAACCCCTGCTCATGTTGTCCAGCCCAAGCCTATCCAACCTAGAATGGCCTTGTTTTAATAATTTCTTAAATAAACCGAACCCGACTAGGAAAAACTGAAAAACGAATTGAACCCTGAGATCATCCCTAACCTCTCGCCTCCGAATGCAGAGAAATTATGGTTTTTCTATGCTGGCATTTTGTCCATCCATACGGTCGGCAAACACCATTCTCCGGGCTTCCTGTCACTCGAAAACGACGGAAGAAATGAAATATCAATCGAAAAAATATGAAATTAGGGTTACAAGAGAACCCTTTTTATATGCGTTGGAAAGTTTATCGAATCAGCTTTCCAACATTATATAATATGCCTATGTTTGGCACCATTTTGGTCCCACCTGGGTCCACCGAACATGACCCGGCACCCCTTGCGCGGGTGCGCCCACGGGTACGCACATGGGCTGCCTCCTGCAGCTAGGCGCTTAGCACTGTGCGGGCGGCCCAGTCACGCATCAGTTGTGCACACGTTTGCTCGTGCCGCGTGATGAGCGTGTGCAACCCCCGGAAGAATTGCGTCCAGGGGCATATTTTTGTAACCCCACGAAGGGTCGTTCCTGTGCGCATGTGCGTGTTGCGCTGTGGGTGCTTCTGCCCTTGTGCGTGCAGATGTGCACGTGTCTGCTGCTCATGTTGGGCCATTTAGGCCATCCCACTCGATGATCATCTGGGGTTCTTGGAACCCCATGTCAGACCTTCTAACACGTCGGCATGTCGGGGCTTCTTCCGAGGTCTCCTCTGGGCCTGGCGATGCCGGAGTCGTCTTTCGATGCCTCCACTGGGTGTGGCGACACCGGGGCCTCTTTCGAGGCTTCCACTAGGCGTTACGACACTGGAGGCGTCTTCGGTGGCCTCCGCTGGGCCTGGCAATGCCCATGCCCTCTTTGGTGGCCTCCGCTGGACGAGGCAACGCCGGAGGCTTCTTTCAATGCCTCCGCTGGGAGTGGCGACGGTGGAGGCCATTTTTGAGGCCTCTGTTTGGCTTCAGAATGCCGGAGGCCGAGGCCAATGCTAAGCTTGCCCACGCTGTGGCTTCTTTTGAGGCCACTGCTGGGCGTGGCCATGCCGGGGACTCCAATGTCTCCGCTGAGAGTGGCAATGCTGTAGGCCTGTTTTGAGGTCTCCACTGGGTGTGGCGACACCGGAGATCTCTTTCGAGGCCTCCGCTAGGCGTGGCCACGCCGGGGCTAGTTTTGAGGTGTCCACTGGGCTTCGCCAAGCCGGGGCACCTTCCGAGACCACGGCTGGGCGTCGCCACACCGGGGACTCCTCCAAGGCCTCCACTGGGCGTGGCGATGCCAGAGGCCTCTTCCGTGGCCTTCGTTGGGTGTCGTAACGTCGGAGGCCGAGGCCGACGCTGGTCGTGCCCATGCTGGGGCCTCTTCGTAGACCTCTGTTGGGCGTGGTGATGGCAGAGACCCCTTTTGCAGGCTCTGCTGGGTGTGGCGATGGCGGAGACCTCTTTAGAGGCCTCCGCAGCGCGTGGTGACACAGGAGGCTTCTTCCGAGGCCTCTGTTTGCTGTTGCACCGCCAGAGGCCAAGGCTTAAATTTTGCGTGCCGAAGCCCGGGTCTCTTCTGAGTCCACCGCTGGGCGTGGGGACGCCGGTGTCCTCTTTCGAGGTCTCCGCTGGGCGTGCCGACGCCGGGGACACTTCCCTGGCCTCAGCTGGGCGTCACCATGCCGAGGTAGCTTCCGAGGCCACGGCTGTGCGTGGCCATGCCAGGGTAGCTTCCATGGCCATGGCTGCGCATCGCATGCTGGGGACTCTTCCTTGGCCTCCACTGGGCCTGGTGACGCTGGAGGCCTCTCCATGGCTACGTTTTGGGATCGCAACGCTGGAGGCTGAGGCCTATGCTGGTAGTGGAACTCTTCCAAGGCCTCTGCTGGGCGTCACCACGGCGGAGGCCTCTTCCGTGCCCTTTGTTTGCTGTTGGAACACCAGAGGCCGAGGCCAACACTAGGCATCAGAACACCAGAGGCCGAGGCCAATGCTAGACGTGCCAGCGCCGGGGCAGCTACTGAAGCCACGGCTCCACGTCGCCAGGCCGAGGACTCCTCCGAGGCCTCCTCTGGGCGTGACGACACTGGAGGCCTCTTTCGTGGCCTCAGTTTGGTGTCGCAACGCTAGTGGCCGAGGTGTGCAATCAGCGTGCCCATGCCGGGGCCTATTCGAAGTCCTCTGGTGGTCGTGGCGACACAGAGGCCTAGAAAGAGGCCTCTTCTAGGTGAGCTCTTTCGAGGCCTCCACTGATCCTCGCGACACCAGTGGCTTCCGCTGGTCGTCACAATGCCGAAGCCCTCTTTAATAGCATCCGCTGGCTGTGGAGACGCAGGAGGCCTCTTTCGAGGCCTCTGCTGGGCAGCGCGATGCCAGATGTCTCATTTGTGGCCTCCGCTTGGTGTGGCCTTGCCGGGGGCCACTTTTGAGGCCCCCGCTGGGCGTGGCCATTCCGGGGCCTCTTCCCTGGCCTCAGCTGGGCGTGGCCACGCCGGTGGCCTCTTTCGTGGCCTCCGCTGGGCGTTGTGACGCCGGATCTCTCTTTTGTGGCCTCCGCTGGGCGTGGCAACGCAGGAGGTCTCTTCCGAGGCCTCTTTTGGGCGTCGTGATGCCAGTGGCCTCTTTCAATGCCTCCTCTGGGCGTGGGCACACTGGGGCCACTTCCAAGGCCTCCTCTTGGCATGGCCACGCTGGGGCCACTTCCCTGGCCGCAGCTGGGTGTGGTACACCGGGGCAGCTTCCGAGGCCACGGCTGGGTGTTGCCACGCCGGGGACTCCTCTGAGGCCTACACTGGGCGTGTAGATGACGGAGGCCTCCGAGGCCTCCGTTGGACGTCGTATCGCCGAAGGCTGTGGCCTTCACTGGGCGTGTGTTATGAGGTGGGGCTCCAACAACTCAATCCTGTTATTGCACTCTTCGAACGAGTGTCGGCTCCAAGACGATAAGCAGCAGACAAAAGAGAAAGCAGCAGAAAGAGAGAAAATAGGAGAAGTAGAGGAAAGAAGTACAATGCCTAATTTCATTCATATCCCCAAAACAAAGATTCATGGAGAATATATTCCCTTCTGTCACTAGTTATGCACAAAATTACCAAAATAGACAAGAAACATAAGAGTATAGACAAACTAGTTCTTCCTCATCACATAATCCTTGCTCAATGTTCGTGCCTTTCGAATGCGAGTGGAGCCTCTTTTGACTTCCGATGTGGCATTCTCACTACTGCCGAAACAAGGCTGAGTGGCACCTTGTTCACCAATAGACTCCGGCTGTCTTGTAGTCTTCAAATAATCCCATTTAGAGTCCTCTGGCTGGCAATGAGACCACTGCACCAAAACCTGTCGAACAGGACGGTTGCGCCGCAGTATAGTGCTACTGGCACAAATTGTCACTGGGTTGGACAGTGGGTGTGTAGATACCTATTCTTGTGGCAAAGAAACAGGAGCACAGGGAGCAACACCAATAAAAGGTTTGACTGTGGACACATGAAATACAGGATGTACCTTGGATCCTTCGGGTAAAGCAAGTTTGTATGCCACCGGTCTTATACGTTCAATGACAGAAAAAGGGCCTCAGTAGCACTTGGCAAGCTTTTGGTTGGGGCGGCTGGCAATAGAAATTTGCCGATATGGTTGTACTCGAACAAGCACTTGATCTCCAACTCCAAATTTTTATTCCCGACGATGTGTGTCAACTTTGTGCTTCATCCGATTCTGGATTGAAGTAGAGCTCTTGGAGTAAGCGGGAATGAACGTGGAGGGCAGCCAGAGAGCGCCTCATACGGGGTCATTTTCATGCCGCTGTGATAGTTGGTGTTGTATGCATATTCAGCCCACCCGATGAGTGATACCCATGTCGTTGGCCGTTCATGCGTGAAAACTCATAAGTACTATTCAAGGCTGCGATTCACCACCTCTGTCTGCCCGTCAGTATGAGGATGATATGCTGAGCTGTGGTGCAACGTGGTGCCACTAAGCTCGAATAACTTGCGCCAAAATTGACTCAGAACTATGGGATCTGTCTGATACAATTGAAGTAGGGAATCCATGAAGTTTTACCACCATTTCTGCAAAAAGCTCTGCAGTCTTTGAGGCTGTTAAGTGTGTTGGCAAAGCGCCAAAATGTGCTGATTTAGTTAGCCGGTCGATGACAACTAAAATGACGGTAAAGCCACGTGAAAGGGGCAATTCCATGATGAAGTCCATAGTGAGCTCGTCCCAGACTGCCTCTGGAATGGGCAACGGCTGCAAAGGACTGCTGGAGCTTGAGTGATATTTTTTGTTTGTTGGCATGTATGACAAACTTTAACAAAGTTCAGGATATCAGCACACATATTTGGTCAATAGAAGACTTCCACAAGTCGAGCTATCGTGCGCTCAATACCTGTATGACCTGCTAAAAAAGTGGAGTGGAATTCCCACATTAGTATAGAACGAAGGGGAGAAGTTGTACTTACATAGATCCGATCAAGAAAGAATAACAATCCATCCCGAGTAGAGTAGGAGGAGAGAAGAGTGAGCTTCCGGTGTAACTGTTTCATATCAGGCAGGGTAGAATTTTCTATTATGAGTGAATCTAGAATGTAAGAGATGGGTCGTGACACCCCTGGGGCCTCTAATTTCACCATTATTGCTGTTTATGTGGGTGCGTCTTCTGGCAGTCGAGATAGGGCATCAGCAACTAAATGGTTTCTCCCCGGTTTGTAGTTGATCCGAAAATGAAATCCTAATAGTATTCGGAGGAAGACTTGCTGATCTGGAGTTTTTATCACTTGCAACAACAGCTCCTTGATGCTCTTGCGATCAGTTCTAATCACAAAGAATCGACCCAACAAGTATTGCCGCCATTTGTGCGCAACTTCCGTAATGGTATAAAGTTCTTTGATATAAGTGGAAGCAAGTTGGAGTCGCGGCCCGAGTTTCTTGCTGAAGTATGCTAGAGGATGTCCCAATTGCATCAAAACTGCTCCGATGCCTATGTTGGACGCATCATTCTCAATAACGAACTCGAGAGTGAAATCTGGGAGGCGAAGCACCGGTGCTTCAGTCATGGCTGTCTTTAAGGCTGCAAATGCAGCAGCTGCTTCCGACGTCCAATCAAAGACATCTTTACACAATAAATCAGTCAAGGGGGCGGCTAGAGAAGCATAACCACGTATGAATTTGCGGTAATACCCTGTGAGGCCGAGGAAACTCCTTAACTGACGAACGGTTCGTGGGGCTGGCCATTTTATCATGGCCTCTATCATCTGCAGGTCTGCTTGAACCCCCTTCGCTGATACAATATGCCACAAATAATCAATGGAAGGCTGAGAGATTAAGCACTTGGATCTTTTAAAAACCGGTGAGTAGCAAGGCAATGGAAAACCTCTCCTAGATGAATCAAGTGGTCAGCATGGGATGCACTGTACACTAAAATATCATCGAAGAACACAATAACGAACTTCCGTAAGAAGGCTGCAAATACCTGATTCATTGTGGTTTGAAATGTTGATAGGGTATTCGTCAAGCCGAATGGCATAATGATGAACTCATAATGACCCTCATGGGTTTGGAATGCGGTTTTGTAGATGTCTCGTGGACTGACCCGAATTTGGTGATCTGCCTGTAAATCCAATTTAGAAAAAACTGTAGCACCTTCTAATTCGTCCAGAAGCTCATCGACTGTGGGAATTGAGTACTTATCCTTGATTGTTAGAGCGTTGAGTGCTCTATAATCAACACAAAACCTATAAGTGCCATCCTTTTTCTTGACAAGCAGCACCAGTGAGGAATAGGGACTTTGGCTTGGAAGAATGAGTTTCTAATCAAGCATCTCACGGACGAGGCGTTCCATCTCTGTTTTCTGAAAATGTGGATAGCGGTAGGGGCGGACGTTGACTGGGGAGGAACGAAGCTGAAAGTGTATTCTGTGATCTAATGAACGATGAGGAGGTAAGGCCGTCAGATCAGCCAAAAGGGGAGCAAAGTCATTCAGTAATTCTTGTATTTCGACAGGAAGTTCAGCAAGTGGAGCCGATGCTGTCAATTCCCAATTTGCACCCTCCTTTGAGCAGGGCAGGAGATACAACATGCTGTGAATTGCATCCTTCTCGAACGAGGGCCTCCAATTGGTTGAAAGAGACAAGGTGTGCTTGGGCAGGGGGTTCACCATGTATCTGTACTAACTCACCATTCCAGCTAAATTACATGGAGGGAGCCTTGTAATAATGGGAGACACGACCAAGCTGTTGTAGCTATTGGATTCCAAACACCATGTCCGGTCCCTCGATGCCCAAAACAAAAAGATCGATTAGGAAATTATGTCCCTTCAAAAATAAAGCAACTTGTGGACATGAAAAAGAGCAAGTGAGGATTTCACCGTTGCCAATGTAAACACAAAATGGAGTGATAGGTTGTATCGTCATCCCCAGGCGGTCGACGAGGGCAGGCTTAACAAAGTTATGAGTGCTGCCACTGTCCATGAGAGCTTGGAGCTTGACTGAATAGATTTCTCTTGTTAACCCGAGGGAGTGTGAATTTCCTATACCAACAAGTGCATTAAGGGTTGAAATATCACCTTTAATATAATCTTGTATTGGAGATATTGCTAATTCATCTGAAGTATCATCCTCATCTTCACCATGAAAAAATAGTAAAGATTTTCCACGACAATGGTGGTTAACAGTGTATTTCTGGTCACAATTGTAACACAATCCCCATTCCCGTTTCTCACGAATCTCTGCTGGAGTAAGTCATCGAAGAGGAAGGATTGGTGGAGTGGGCAGTTACGGAGGTGGCGGCTTCTGGCCAGAAACGGACCTATTTGGAGAAGGTGCTGGCGACATGGAATGGGTGGGATTGGAGTGGGAGGGCACAATCTGTTTTGGGGCTGTGTTAGAGCCATCGGGTGTGTTCCAACGATTCCATGGTCGATTTCCTAGAAGAGCACGGTTATCCTCTGCTCTAGCCTCAAAAGCTCTGGCTAGAGCGAATACCACCATGAGGATCGTCGGTTTCGAAAAGAGTAGCTGACATCTAATAGTTGGCTTCAGTCCAGTAATGAAGAAGCTAATGAGAAGGGATTCTGATATCCCAGTAACTTTGTTCATAAGGTCTTCGAAAGACAACTGAAATTCTGCAACTGTTGTAGTTTGGGTAAGCTTAGATAAATTACCCTGATGGTCCTCATAGAAAGAAGCTTCAAATCATTGTCGGATGCAGTCGAGGAAGGCTTTCCATGTAGTAAGAAGATTATTTTCCTTCATCGATTGGTACCATCCTGCAGTTTTACCCTCCATATGGAAGGAAACAATTCGCAATAGCAATGACTCTGGCGTGCTGTGGAGGTCAAAATATTCCTCAATGCAGATATCCAACTATGGGGGTCAGTGCCATCGAATATGGGATTTTTATCTTCATCGACCATAGCGCAGGCAGAAAATCTGATGCAGCCGTAGGAGGGTCGGGTAGACGAGCAACAGGGATGACGGACCAATCCAAAATACCAGAAATCTGACCTCGGAGTTCATCAATTCAAGGATCAACAGATGCAACATATTGCTGGAAGCAGAGCGATTGGCTTTATAGCTGAGCTTGAATTGATTTCATGATTGAGAGAAGGTCTGGATCCGCCATGGATTCTAGGAGATACCGGCCAGAAACAAGAAAGGAAGGGCGAATGACATATTTACCTTGCGATGGAGAGGAATGTCAGCTGAGAGCTTAGAGCTGTCGCAAAGCTGATAATGGAGAGGATAGGGTGGCCACGAGCATCATCTCAAATTCATCTCAATGAAACACCAGTGTTATAAGGTGGGGCTCCAACAACCCAATCCTGTAATAGCACTCTTCGAGCAAGTGTCCGCTCCAAAACGATAAGCAATAGAGAAGAGAGAAAGCAGCAGAAAAGAGAGAAAATATGAGAAGCAGAGGAAAGAAGAACAATGCCTAATTTCATTCATATCCCCAAAACAAAGATTCACGAAGTATATATCCCCTTTTGTAACTAGCTATCCATAAAATTACCAAAGTAGAGAAGAAAGATAAGAGTAAAGACAAACTAGTTCTTCCTCATCACATAATCCTTGCTCCACATTGGTGCCTTTCGAATGCGAGTGGAGCCTCTTTTGACTTCTGATGTTGCATTCTCACTGTTGCCAAAACCAGGCTGAGTGGAACCTTGTTCACCAATAGACTCCGGCTGTTGCAAGTTGATGGGCCATGGTGTATCAGCGTGCCCACGCTGGGCTTCTTCGGAGTCCTCCGCTAGGCGTGGCGACGCCGGAGGTCACTTTCGAGGCCTCTGCTGGGCGTGGCGATGCTGGAGTCCTCTTTCGTGGCCTCCACAGAGCGTGGGCACACCGGAGGATTCTGCCGAGGCCTCCATTTCCCATTGCACCGCTGGAGACCGAGGCTTACGGTGAGCGTGCCCACGACGGGGCCTCTTCTGAGGCCTCTGTTGGGCGTGGCAACGCCAGCGGCCTCTTTTGAGGCCTCCGCTGGGCGTGGACATGCCAGAGGCGTCTACCAAGGCCTCCGCTTGGTGTGGCCAGGCCGATCCGGGCCCACTAGAGGGGCCTCCACTCGGTGTGGCCACGCCATAGTCGTCTTCCGAGGCCTCCGCTGGGAGTCGCGAGATTGAGGTATCTTCCTTGGCCTCCGCTTGGCGTCCCCATGCCGGGGCCTCTTCTGTGGCCGCAGCTGGGCCTCGCCCCGCCGGGTCAGTTTCCGAGGCCACCGCTCGACGTGGCCACGCGGAGGCCTCTTACGAGGCCTCCGCTAGGCGTGGTCACGCCGGGGCAGTTGGAAATTCGTATATAATTCAGAATTTCTAATATTAACATATGTCTAATCTATGTGAAACATGAAATAAAAAAATGTAAATTATGGAAAATTGTATAAATACCTTTTTCGTCTTCAAATTTGCAGTGGAATATCTGGTTCTTCTAAGCTCTAATATTTCAGGTAATTGAGCTTACGGACCAAGTGTGGTACTTATAGGAAAATACCAAAAACCGTTACCACAAAGATTTTATATCTAATTAATTAAGAATTAAAACAAAAAACCGTTATGCATCTTAAATTCATTTTCTTAATATTTTCCATTATGAAAAACGTTTTTCTATTAATGAGAAAATGCATTATAGCATTAAACATTTTCTAAAATATTTTTCATTATTGTATAATGATTTTGAATTAAATGAAAACGTTACTTGCTACCACTTGATGCATAAGAAATGACTTCAATATGAAACAACACACACGAATCGTAGAGATATGTCCTCTAAGTACGAGTAATATCTACAATGCATTATTATGTATTTTGCCTCCAAAGTTACTAATGTGGTAACAAAATTAAGGAATAAACCCTATGTTTATTCTTGGTCAAAGTATATTTCTCAAAATATAGTTGTGCACATGAATATGAGAAATAACTGAATGCAGATGAGTTTCTTTGATAACTGAATGTATATACAAATTACAAAGTGGAACCAAGTCCCATATTTTCTTCATGATCCTTGAATTTCAATGGTGGCATTCCTTTAGTCAAAGTATCAGCAATCATCAACTCAGTGCTAATGTGCTCAATGACCACTTTCTTTTCTTTAACACGTTCTCTTATGCCCAAGAACTTAATGTTGATGTGTTTACTTCGAATCCCGCTCTTATTATTCTTAGCCATAAAGACAGCAGCAGAGTTGTCGCAAAAAATTCTCAATGGCCTAGAAATAGTTCCATAACTCTAACCCCATAAATGAAACTCTTGAGCCATACACCATGTGATGTAGCCTCAAAATAGGAGACGAACTCAGCTTCCATAGTAGAAGTCACAGTGAAAGTCTGCTTGGCACTTCTCCATGAAACAGCTCCACAGACCATAATGAATTATACCCAGATGTTGATTTGCAAGAATCAACAAATCAACACAGCCAGCTAAGTTTGAGTCTGAATAGCCAATCACTTCCTAATTGTTTGTCTGTCTATACATAAGTATGAAATCTTTGGTTCCTTGAAGGTACCTCATGAATTTCTTTGTAGCTCTCCAGTGGTCCGTACCTGGGTTACTCTGATATCTTCCTAATTTCCCAATAGCATATGCAATATGAGGTCTAGTGCAGACCTGAGCATACATCAGACTTCCAACAGCAGAAGTATATGAGATATCCTTCATGGATTCTTTCTCAAGTTCATTTTTCAGACATTGATCCAAGCTGAACTTGTCTCCCTTCACAATGGGTGCAACACTTGGTGAACATTCCATTGGGCGTGGTCACACCAAAGGCCTCTTTCGAGGCCTCTCCTCTGGGCGTGACCACGCCAGTGGCCTCTTCCAAGGCCGCCTCCACTGGGCGTGGGCACTCCGGAGGCCTCTCCACTGGACGTCGCGACTCCGCTAGCCTCTTTTGAGGCCTCTCCAGTGGCCTCTTTCATGGCTGCCACTGGGCGTCGCTACACCAGTGCCCTCTTTCGTGGCCTCCGCAGGGCCTGGCCACGCCGGAGGCCACTTTCGAGCCCTCCAGTGGGCGTGGCCATGCCAGAGGCCTCTTTTCATGCCTCCGCAGGGGGTGGCCACCCCAGGGCCACTTTCGAGGCCTCTGTTGAGCGTCGCGACGCGGCGTGGCCGCGCCCGGGAATATTTTGAGGCCATGGCTGGGCATCGCTATGTCGGGGACTCCTCCAAGTCCTGTGCTTGGCGTGGCGATGCCGGAGGCGTCTTCCGAGACCTCCGTTTGGCGTCACAACACAGGTGGCCAAGGCCTACACAAGGCGTGCCACGCCAGGGCCACTTCCCTGGCTTCCGCGGGGTGTGGCAACGCCGGGGAAGCTTCCGAGGCCACGGCTGGGTATCGCCACGCCGGAGACTCCTCTGAGGCCTCCACTTGCCGTGGTGAAGCCGGAGGCCTCTTCCGAGGCTTCTAGTGGGCGAGGCAATGCCGGATCCCTCTTTCGTGGTCTCCATTGGGCGTGGCGACGCCGGAGGCCTCTTTCGAATCCTCCGCAGGGCATGGCGATTCCTGTGGCTTCTTTCGATGCCTCTACTGGGCGTGGGGACGCCGGAGGCCTCTTTGGACTCCTCCGTGGACTCCACTGGGTGTGGCGACGCCGGAGGCCTCTTCCGAGGCGTCCATAGGGGGTTGTCATGCCGAGGACCTCTTGCCATCATAACGTAGAGGCTGCTTCCAAGGGCTCCTCTGGGCGTGGCGACCCCCAGGGAGGACTCTAGGGAGGCCTCCACTCCGCCTCGGAATAATATTTTTTAAAAATAACGTAATTTATGAGTTTTAAAATATTTTTATAAAAACGGATAATATTTATTAAAAAAGAATTTATCTATGGAGTAAGGAGTTTTGAAAACCGTCCCTAATTTTTAAAAAAAAAAAAATAATTTACTGGCAGATTTTATATATTTTTTAAAATGATTGATATTTTTAAGAAAAAACAGATAACTTACCAACGGTTCTAAAATCACAAGTATATTTTTTTTCCTAACAAAAATATTTTTTTAAAAATACCGTCGATTTAAAACCGCCGGTAACAATTTTTTCTGCTGGTGAGGTGACACCGGCGATATATTTTCTGTCGTTGAGGTGAAACCACTATTAAAGATTTTCTCGTCTGTGACAGACTTTTGCTCTTGTTTAACATCTATAGGCACACTCATCACCGACCCCTAAAAAGTGCCTGTATAGGTAATACTGTTAATTATGTTAACTGTACGAGCAGTAACCCTAGCTCCAGTGTGAAAATGTGGGGCATTAATTCAGTTGTTGTTTCATACTTTGATCCCAATGTTGACAAGGTAAAATTATGTAATAATTGAGTTATTTAAATTTGATATAACTAACCAGCAGATTTAAAGCATTTTTTAAAATGAATAATATTTTATTATAAATGAGATAACTCACTAGAGGTCAGGAAAAGGTTTGTTTTAAAACGAATAATAGTTTTTTAGAAAATAACTTTCTAACATATTTTTATATTTATTAAAACGAAAAATATTTCTTTAAAGCATTCCTGCAGTTTTTTATATATATATTTTTTAAAAAAATAATATATAAAAAAATATTAAACTTGCTGGTGGTTTTATTTTATTTTCTAAAATGAATGATAGTTTTTTTAAAAAGATACATTATCAATAGTTTTAAAACCGTCAGTAAAAATATTTTTTAAAAGCAAAACTTACCGGCTGGTAACAACTTATTTAAAAAAATATATTTACGGTCAGTTTTTTAACCGTGGTAAAATTATAATTTTAAATCGAAAGTCATTCCTGCAAATATCGATTTCCCGGTACAATATTTATTACCGAAAATATTTTTTCTCTGAGGGAGGAGAAACTTCTCGACAAAGTTTTCTCGTCACCTTTAGTCTTTTACTCTTGTAGAACATCTACTAACGCACTCATCACTGACACACCTAAAAAATGGCCCCCATAATGCTGTCCTTTTAGGCAGTTACCCAAGCTGAAGTGCAGAAATGTGAGGCACAAATACAAAAGCAGGACCATACATTGATCTTATTGTCGATAAGATAAAATTATTTTATTATTGAGTTATTTAAGTTTTATATGTTCTAGAAAACTGTATTAATAGTTTGGTAAATTCGGTAAAATTAATCAAAAACTTTGCCAGTGAATTTAAAATCGTAGGTGAAAATAATTTTTTAAAGACAAAATTATATATTTTAAAGCAAACAAAATATATCTTTAGATACGATTAAACTTACCAGTGGTTTTACAATATTTCCTAAGATTAAAGTTTTTTTCCTTTACAAAAAAATATACTTCTGTGTCGCGACCCATGGCCTCGGCAGGGCGTCGCGACGTCGTGACCTCCCGTGTGCATCGAGACATCGTTGCCTCTTCCGAGGACTCCTATGGGCGTGGCCACGCCGGGGCAGCTTCCCAGGCCATGGCTGGGCATCGCAAGGCCGGGGACTCCTCTGAGGCATCTGCTCGGCATGGGGACGCCGTAGGCCTCTTCCGAGGCCTCCGTTTGGCATCGCAAAGCCAGAGGCCGAGGCCAACGCTAGGCGTGCCCATGTAGGAGCCTCCGCAGGGTGTGGCAATGCCGGAGGCCTCTTTCAAGGCCTCCGCTGGGAGTGGTGAAGCTTGAGGCCTCTTTTGAGGCCTCAGCTGGCCGTTGCGATGCCAGAGGCCTTTTCCGAGGACTCCACTAGGCGGTGCGACGCTGGAGACTCCGCTGGGTGTGGCGACGCCAGAGGTCTCCACTTGGCATGGTAATGCCGGAGGCCGACGACGGAGGCCTCTCTCGTGGCCGCCGTTGGGCGTCGTGACGCCGGAACCCTCTTTCGTGGCTCCGCTAGGTGTGACAATGCCGGAGGCCTCTTTCAAGGCCTTCGCTGGGCGTGGCCACGCCGGAGCCACTTCCGAGGCTTCTGCTGGGCGTGGCCACACAGGGGCCACTTCCCTGGCCTCCGCTGGGTGTGGCCACGCCGGGGAAGCTTCTGAGGCCATGGCCGGCAGTCACCACACCGGGGACTCCTCCCAGGCGTCCGCTGGGCTTGGCGACGCCAGAGGCCTCTTTCAAGGCTTCTGTTTGGCGTTGCCACGCTGGTGGTTGAGGCCTATGCTGGGGGTGCCACGGCGGGGCCTCTTCGGAGGCCTCTGCTGCAGGTGCCCAACTGGGCCTCTTTCATGGCTGCCGTTGGGCGTCGCAATGCCAATGCTCTCTTTCGAGGCCTCTGCTGGCCGTGGCCCTGCTGAAGGCCTCTTTTGATGCCTCCACTGGGCGTGGCCAGGCAGGGGCCACTTCCGAGGGCGCTGCAGGGTGTGGCCACGCCGAGGCCACGTCCCTGGCCTCCGCTGGGCGTGGCCACGATGGCGAAGCGTCCGAGGCCATGGCTGGGCGTCACTCCACCGGGGACTCCTCCGAGGCCTCCACAGGGCGTGGCGATGCCAGAAGCCTCTGCTGGGCGTGGCGATGCCAGATCCCTATTTCATGGCGTCCGCTGGGCATTGTGTCGTTAGGGACTCCTCCGAGGCCTCCACTGGGCGTGGCTACACTGGGGATATTTCCTCCCGATGTCGATACCCCCTCTAGAGTTGTTTGGAATGCCGTGCTTTAGATCATTAGATTCAAGCGATTTGAACGGTCCCACTGCTCACGATATTTCCTCTTGTTGAGTGTACTGTTACCCAAAAGAGGAGGGGTTGCTCTTCCCAAAGCAAGGTCCAGATCCATGCAGCCAAGAACAATAACAATTTTCTCTTTCCTATCTTTAAAGTTGGCACCATTCAAAATTGATACTTAATTCACATTAGCAGACATAAAAGTTAATGTATCTAAAAAGAGAACAAAAAAATAAAAAACATACTCACATTAATCAAAATTAAAACTTCAGTAAATTCAAATAATGATATAACCCAGCTTAAGATACCAAGTGCACCATTAATATCAACTCTTTGGACAGTAATATTAACTGCTAGCAGTACTCTTGTTGTAATAATCAAACATTGACTCCAATGCATGTCAAATTATTAAACTCATCTTTTGATTTGTTTACTATTCACATGTTCAATCCTTATAATTGTCACAGATTTACCATCACAAGTGTTTTATGCGATTCTGTCAAATATTGACGTTCTTTTGGGCTGGCGAATATTCACATGAATTGCACACACAACCTTCTATATTTTTTCAATGAATTAGTTTCCGCAATAGAGGTCACTTTGGCGACATGTCGCTTCCGCTAATTCACAGTAAAATATAAATCTATACATGCCAAAATATTAATTTGAAATCCTAATGATTCAATAAACATTCAATGCATGCAATAAATTTAACTATTCATAGCATGCATAATTAATTCAAACTAAAATAATCCGAATTCATTGGACCATGCATACCATAGGAACATAATAAACAATTTTGGAAATTAAATCATGCATAAAAAATTCAAAAACGGAAATATGTGGGTCCCTGGACCGTGTTCTTAACTGAAGGACCCGTTATTTATTGAACCACTGCTGAACCGGACGGAAAAGGTTCGGTTTGATTTTTTTAGTGATTGGTTCGGTTTCTTCAACGGAACCGAACCGTCGACGAACCAGACTGAAACCCGGTCCGATTAATGGGTCGGGACCGGTTCGTGGGAGGTTATCCCTAACCTCCTACCGCCGCATGCAGAGAAACTAGGGTTTCTCTGCGACGGTGTTCCGGCCGTGTTTGCGGCCGGCGATTGGCTTGGAATGTGTAGCCGAACACCGGCGAAACTTTTTACGGTGCTAAACCATCGGATTCGGACGGAAACTCATCGAAAAATCGTGAATAAAAAGGTGGCTCGCCGCTCCCTTTTCCGATGTCGACATGGCATTTCCGGTGACTGTATCGGCCAGTGATGGAGTCGAATCATTGGGCGGAGGGCCGCTGATCAAAACCACATGGTTCCAACTCCGAATTTGGCTGGAATCTGCTCGGAATATTAAGGGAAAGGGGGTTTCGACTCTTCCCTTTTCTGGCGTCGGCATGGGACTTCCGACAACCGTTGGGCCCAAAAATTAGGGCAGGATTTTGATAAATCCATCGACGAACTCCCCGCACCCAAAATAGAAAAACGAACAAAACATTCATCAAGTAGAAGCATGAATCGAATACGATTTGTTCTGATACCAATTGTTAGTATTGTATTCGTACAATACACAGTAAAAATCACATCAATTTCATGCCTCTGATTGAAAACTGGAAGCATACCTGGTTCCATGTCGAAGAAGAAGTTCTACTCTAGGGTTTGTTCTTCCAGACGTAGAATTACTTAATCGTATCTCTGACGGGGAGGGAGCATACGTTTATACTCTACATATGGGAACTATAACGGTATCTGGATAACTGTCTGAGACAATTATTCGTATTTCCAATTTTGCCCCTCATCAAATTGGAAATACCACTTATGGTATCTACGCATTAAATCTTACATTATGATTATGTCCTTAGCCTTAATAGTTTATTCAAAATAGCTCACTTCATTAGGCTAATTAAAACAGTGGCTTGATACATTAATTGTTACATTTGTGTCCCAATTAGATTTTCTTACACTTGGCACTTCTCCATGAAACAGCTCCACTGGCCATAATGAATATGTACCCCGATGTTGATTTTCAAGAATCAACACAGCTAGCAAAGTCTGAGTCTGAATAGCCAATCACTTCCAAATTGTCTGTCTGTCTATACACAAGCATGAAATCTTTGGTTCCTTGAAGGTACCCCATGACTTTCTTTGCAGCTCTCCAATGGTCCATACCTGGGTTACTCTGATGTCTTCCTAATTTCCCAATAGCATATGCAATGTCAGATCTAGTGTAGACCTGAGAATACATAATACTTCCAACAGTAGAAGCATATGAGATATCCTTCATGGATGTTTTCTCAAGTTTATTTTTCAGACATTGATCCAAGCTGAACTTGTCTCCCTTCACAATGGGTGCAACACTTGGTGAACATTCCTTCATCCGAAGTCCCTCCAAAACTTTGTTGGTATAGGTTTCTTGTGGCAGTCCTAAGACACCACGAGGTCTGTCTATATGGATCTTAATGCCAATGGCATAAGATGCCTCACCCATATCTTCCATATCAAAGTTTTGAGAGAGAAAATGTTTCACCTCATGTAGCATACCCTTATCATTGGTTGCAAGTAAAATATCATCCACATATAAAAAAAACAAATTGTACTCCCACTAACTTTCTGGTATATACATTGATCCATGGGATTTTCAGAAAAACCGAATGAAGAAATTACACCATGGAATTTCAAATACCATTGATAGGAGGTTTGTTTTAAACCGTATATGGATTTCTTAAGTTTGCAAACCAAATTCTCACCATCACTAGAAGAGAAACCTTCTGGTTGTTTCATATAAACCTCTTCTTCTAGATCAGCATTAAGAAATGCAGTTTTCACATCCATTTGTTGTAACTCAAGGTCAAAATGAGCAACTAATGCCCAGATAATTCGAAGAGAATCTTTCTTAGATATAGGAGAAAAAAAGTCTCTGTGTATTGGATTCCTTGTTTTTGAGTGAACCCCTTAGCAATGAGTCTCGCTTTGTATCTCTCAATGTTCCCAATGAGTCTTTTTTGGCCTTAAAGACTCATTTACAACTTATGGCTTTCGCTTCATTAGGCAACTCTACAAGGTCCCAGACTTCATTGTTCTTAATGGAATTCATCTCTTCCTTCATGGCATCACACCATAAACTTGACTGTGTATAATGCATGGCTTGTGAAAATGTTTCAGGATCATTTTTGGCTCCTATGTTAAATTGTTGTAAATACACAATATAATCACTAGGAATAGCTGGTCGACGTTGTCGAGTAGATCATCTTAATATTAGACCAACTTCCCTTTGAGGAGCTTGTGATTTAACTAGTTGATCGACAAGAGGGTTATCAACAACTTGTGGAACTTCAATGATTGGTTGTGCAGTACTTGATTGAACTTGAGTACCATGAATGAGAACCAATCTATTTGACAAAGTGGAAGGCTGAACTTCTGTATGATCTAGAACAGGAATTAACTCCCTGAACTCATCCCTCCCACTGATCATGTCATTCTCAATAAACTTAACGTTTCTTGATTCCACAATCCTAGTAGTACGAGATAGACAATAACATGAATAATCATCTATAAAGGTGATAAAATATATCTGACCTGACATATCTAAATCAGGACTACGTATGTCAGTATGTAGGATTTCTAATAAGGCATAACTCCTATTAGCACCTTTCTTTGACTTGTTTCTCTGCTTACCCTTAATGCAGTCTACACAAGTCTTGAAATCAGTATAATTAAGAGTACTAAGTACTCCATCTTTTACTAACCCTTAATTCTATCTATTGAAATATGACCTAATTCTACGGTGACATAACATAGAGGAGTCTTCTTTAATATTACACCTCTTAATTCCAGTGTGAACAAACAATGAACTATTAGTAGCATCAGAATGTAAGGAAAAACGGCAAAAACCATCAGACAATATACTATTTCCAACACATTCAGAATTATAATAGAGACGGAATGATGTGCCTTTGAAAGTAAAGAAATATCCAAAAGGTACAAGCCTTGAAACTGAAATCAAATTTCTAGAGAAACTTGGAACATAATTCATCCCTTCCAAATTCAAAACATGACCACTACTTAAAATTAATGTGCAAGTTCGTATAGCCTCCACATTTTGCCCATCTTGTTGCCGAATAAGATGATCAACTCACTTCCCACTGGCTTCCTTAGGTTTTGCATACCCTGCAAGGAGTTTGCAATGTATATTGTAGATCCAGAGTCAATCCACTAGATGTTTATATTAACATTAACCACATTAGATTTTTAACAAAAACAATGAGGATAGAGTACCTTTCTTCTCAAACCATGTCTTGAATTTTGCACAATCCTTCTTAGCATGTCCCTTCTTTATACATATGAAACTCTTAGGATTTTTCTTAATATTAGCTTGAAGTAGTATTTTACCTTTCCTTTTCTGACAAGCCTATCCTCTTCTTAAACACACATGGTCATTAATTCATTGATAGACCATTTATCCTTATTTGTGTTATAAGAGATCTTAAAAAAGTCGTACTGTGAAAGAAGAGTGTTCAGAATAAAGTGCAAAAGGAAGGACTCTAACATATCTACTTCAAGTTTCTTGAGTTGAGCCACTATGTCCCGCATTTTCAAAATGTGCTCACGCACACCCATAACGTTTGTGAGACACTATGAAGAAAATTTTATTATAAGTGTGTTTGCTTATGCTATTTCGTATGTGACAAATTGATCACCTATGGCTTTAAGCAGATCTTGGACTTTGTCATACATCTCGACTGAACTTGGAAGACTAGTTGTAATTTTAGTCTTAATGAATATTACACAGAGCCGATTGGATCTCTCCCATCGCTCATATAGTGCAACTTCAGCAGGAGTATTTTGATCAGTTACAACCGGCGGTTCATCATTCCTTATAACATAATCCATATCCATCCACCTTATACGAACAATAATCCTTTCTTTCTAAACTTTATAATTATCACCACTAAGTTGAGGAATATGCAGATGAATATCAAAGTAACTAGCAAGATGAGTAATTGTAGAAAGTCCAAAAGGCTTATGTTAGAATATTAGGTTGACAAAGCTTAAAGACACGTATTACCAATGTGGAACATGCCCTAAAGTTTGATTAAAGGTCATAAAAATTGCCTGTGCGTTAAATTTTTACTCAACTAGATCTAAAATTTCTATAGGATAGATATTCACTTAATGGGTACAATAGCTATCCTGAAAAATAAAACTACCAAACTATATTCCAATTCATAATCCCAGTGGGTA
Organism: Aristolochia contorta; assembly: GCA_022405105.1. NCBI lineage: Eukaryota > Viridiplantae > Streptophyta > Magnoliopsida > Piperales > Aristolochiaceae > Aristolochia > Aristolochia contorta. The sequence continues at coordinate 20,244,714 of CM039664.1, forward strand.
AATTATAAAAATAGTCACACTTTATTCTAATTAATTATATAAATATGACAAAATTTCTTGTCGGAAGAATTTTACATATTAAGTATAATTAATTATAATTAATGTCTAATTCCTTATGTGATCTTTCAGTTTAACTTAATATATAATATTAGTTAACTAAAGATGTTGAGGCTACTCTCTATATAACTAAAATTATATTTATATAATCACTAGACATAGTGGGAGATTTTTATTTTCCAGGCTCTACAAAATACCTAAGAAATATTATGCAGTTAAATGATAGCATTTACCAAATATACTCCCAGGAAAGTCGGGTTCAGCTAAGGCAGATTAAGTACCAAACACCTTAGATAGAGTAGCGTTCCAAGGGAGACAAGTGTGTACCAGTCTATGTGGAACTTACTTGGGTGATACGTCTCATGTCAACCACAAATTGTTTGTGAATGGTCCATAACCTAAATTGTTCACCTAAAGTTATTTATTGAACATGTTATAAATCTTTATGTGCTAAAACATTATGCACTAATTTTAAATATTATGTTCAAATATTAATATGATGAGAATTTAACTAAATTATAAACATTCTTACAATTTCTGAGGTTAATTGAAATGTATAAATTTCTAAATAAACAATTCTCATAATGATAAAAAGGAATTGCATAAAAGTAACCTATATATTATGCAATTTACATATTTTCATGAATAACGTGCTTTTCATTCTGAAAGCATCAAGATATAATCAACCTATTCATGCTTAACATGAGCATAATAAAAAAATATTTATGTAAATCATACACTAATTTCTAATACATGAATATTATAACAAAATTTCATGCTTAAAATGAGTATAATCAAAATTTCAAACAAAATCATACACTAACTTGAACATAATTACCAAATTATACATGTATGTGATAAAACAAATATATGAAATTTAAAACCAGAATGTATATGAGATTTGTAGAAGGTTTTCTGAATTTTCTCTTATTGTTCCCGAAATTTCCCGATTTTAAATGAATTTTTTATGAATTGTTTTTCTTGATAAAATGGGTCCCTGGCCAACCCCATGGCGGCCCAGTATTCCTCTCACGGGTTCTTGTAGCGCCCTAGGTTCGCCAAAATGGGTGGCTCGACTCAGTTTTTGTAAATGGGCAACTTACTGAATAGGTTTAACCTAAATGGGCGGCCCTTGCCCACTAAAGTCCAGGGCAAGCTGTCCAGCCCAAGCCTATCTAACCCAGAATGGTCTGGTTCTAATAATTTCTTAAATGAACCGAACCCAACCAGGAAAAACTGAAACACGAACCGAACCTCGAGGTCATCCCTAACCTCTAGCTGCCGGATGCAAAGAAATTAGGGTTTTATGCGTCGGCATTTTGGCGGTCCATACGGTCAGCAAACACCACAGAAAAGGTCGGTCGACTTCGGCGACCATTCTCCGGGCTTCCCGTCGCAGCAAAACAATAGAAAACAATGAAAAATCAATCGAAAAAAATAAAATTAGGGTTACAAAACAACCCTTTTTATATGCGATATATAATATGCCTATGTTTGGCACCATGTCTGTCCCACTGGGCCCACCGAACATGACCCGGTCAGAACGCCGTATGCCGACTTACTCGGATGTGGTCATGCGCTCGGGTGCACCCACGGGCTGCCTTCTGCAGCTAAACGTATAGCGCTGAACGGTGTGGCCCAGTCACGCGCATGTGATTCAAATGGAGCAGGCGCATGCATCAGTTGCGTGCACGTTTGCTGGTGCAGCGTGATGCGCGTGTGCAACCCCGGGTAGATTCCGTGGGCATATTTTCCTAACCCCACGAAGGGTTGTTCCTATGCGCATGTCCGTGTTGCGCTGTGGGTGATTCTGCCCTTGTGCGCACATATGGGCACATGTCTGGTGCGCTTGTTGGGCCATTTAGGCCATCCCACTCGATGATCATTTGGGGTTCCTGGAACCCCATGTCAGATCCTTCTGACATGTCGCCATGTCGGGGCTTCTTCCAAGTCCTCCGCTGGGCGTGACAACGCAGGAGTCCTCTTTCGAGGCCCCCACTAGGTGTGGCGACACCGGGGCCTCTTCCGAGGCTTCCGCTGGGCGTCGCGACGCCGAACGCCTATTCGGTAGCCTCCATTGGGAGTGCCGACGCCGGAGGCCTCTTCTGTGGCTCTTTAAATAAGGGTTCCACCGGTATACGGCATACCTATATTTGGCACAATGTGGGTCTCCGTGGGGCCCACCAAACAGTTCGAGGTCGCAACCTCGTTATCAGAATTTGTTGGTTCAGCCATGTGCACAGGTGTGCGCGCTATACCGAGCATGCAGGCGGGTTGCCTTTTGCAGAGTTTCGCCAGCGCAAGGGAATCTCTCGTGGCCCAGTCATGCACGTATGGATCTGGCAGTGCCAGCGCTTGTACATGTTGTGCGCGCGCGCTGGTTCATGCCACGTGGTGCGCGTGTGCAACCCCTGATAGTTCTTTTTCCGGGGGATTATTCTCGTTACCTTGCTTGTAGGAAATGACATAAGGAAAAGTCTCAATCAATTCTTCCCAATGAGCATGCATTTTATTCAGCTTGTGTTGTCCTTTTAAATGCTTCAAGGACTCATGATCTGTATGAATTAAAAACTCTTTTGGCCATAAGTAATGCTGCCATGTTTCCAATGCCCGAACTAAAGTATACAATTCTTTATCATAAGTGGGGTAGTTAAGTGCAGCCCCACTCAACTTCTCGCTAAAGTATGCAAGTGGCCTTCTATCTTGCATAAGAACGGCGCCTACACCAAAACCAGAAGCATCACATTCAATTTCAAATGTCTAAGAAAAATTAGGAAGAACAAGTAAAGGGGCATGTGTCAGCTTATGCTAAAGAAGTTGGAACGCCTTCTCTTGTTCTTCTCCCAATCTGAATGCAACGTTCTTCTAAAATTATATATGTATGTGATAAAAAAATATATGAAATTTAAAACCAGAATCTATTAGAGATTTCTAGACGGTTTTTTCAATTTTCTCTTATAGTTCCCGAATTTTTCCGATTTTTAATGAATAATTTATGAATTGTTTTTTCTCGATAAAATGGCACCTGCCCACCCCATGGTGGCTCAGCTATCCTCTCACCGGTTCATGTGGCGCCCAAGGTTCTCCAAAATGGGCGGCCCGACTCAGTTTTTCTAATTGGACAACTTACTGAATAGATTCAACCTAAATGGGTGGCCTGCGCCCGTTAAAGCCCAGCGCAAGCTGTCCAGCCCAAGCCAATCCAACCCAGAATGGTCTGGTTCTAATAATTTGCTAAAAGAACTGAACCCGACCAAGAAAAACTGAAAAACGAACCGAACCTCGAGGTCATCCCTAACCTCTCGCAGCCGAATGCATAGAAATAATGGTTTTTCTGCGCCGGCATTTTGGCCATCCATACTGTCGGCAAACACCGTACTGTCGGCAAACACCGTAGAAAAGGTCAATTTAATTAGGCGACCATTCTCCGGGCTTCCTGTCACAGGAAAATGACGAAAAACAAAGAAAAATCAATCGGAAAAAACGAAAATAGGGATACTAGAGAACCCTTTTTATGTGTTGGAAAGGTTATCGAATCAGCTTTCCAGTGATATATAATATGCCTATGTTTGGCACCATGTCGGTCCCACCTGGGCCCACCGAACATGACCCCGTCAGAACCCTGTATCCTGAATTTGTCGGACGTGGTCATGCACGCGGGTGCGTCCACGGGCACACACCCGGGTGTGATGCGCTTGTGCAACCCCGGGTAGATTTGCATATGGGGGCATATTTTCGTAACCCTATGAAGGGTCGTTCCTGTGCGCTTGTGTGCGTTGCGCTATGGGTGCTTCTGCCTTATGCACGCATATATGCACGTGTCTGGTGCGCATGTTGGGCCATTTAGGCCATCCCACTTGATGACCATTTGGGGTTCTTGGAAACCCATGTTGGCCTGGTGTCACCATGCCGGGGATTCTTCTAAGACCTCCGCTGGGCGTGGCCACACCGGGGCAACTTCCGAGGCATCTGCTAGGTGTGGCGATGCCGGAGGCCTCCATTGGGAATCCCAAAATTGGAGGCCTCTTCCATGTCTTCCATTGGGCGTCCCGACACCGGAGCCCTCTTTCGAGGCCTCCGTTGGGCGTGGCCACGCCGTGTCCTCTTCTGAGGCCTCCACATGGAGTCGCGAGGACGGAGGGCTCTTCCGAGGCCTCCGCTGGGTGTCAAGAGGACGGAGGGCTCTTCTGAGGCCTTTGCTGGGTGTCGCGAGGACAGAGGTCTCTTCCGAGGCCTCCGCTGCGCATGGCGACACAGGGGCGTGTTCCGATCCCTCCGCTAGGTGTGGCCACGCCGGGGCCACTTCCCTGGCCTCAGTTAGGCGTGGCCACGCCGGGGCAGCTTCTGAGGCCAAGGCCGGGAGTCGCCAGGCCAGGGTGTCTTTCAAGGGACTCCACAGGGCGTGCCAAGGCCCAAGGCTTCTTTCGAGGCCTCCGCTGGGAGTGGCGATGCCAGTAGCCTCTTTCGAGGCCTCTGCTGAGCATTGCGACACCGGAGGCCTCTTTCGATGCGTCCACTGGGTGTGACGGCGCCAGGGCCACTTCCGTGGCTTCCGCTAGGCGTGGCCATGCCAGGACCACTTTCCTGGCCTCCACTAGGGGTGCCCACGCCGGGCCAGCTTCCGAGGCCACGGCTGGGGACTCTTCCGATGCCTCCGCAGGGCGTGGCAACACCGGAGTCCTCTTCCGAGGCCTCCGTTGGGGGGGTCGCACCACTGGCGGCCTCTTGGTGTCGCAACGTAGAGGACGCTTCTGAGGCCACCGCTGGGCGTCGCCACGACAGTGCTTCTTCAGATACCTCCCCTGGGCGTGGCCACGTCGGGGCCTCTTCCAACCCCTCTGCTGGATGTGGCAACCCCATGCGAGGACTCTTGGGAGGCCACCTCTTCCCCTCGGAATAATTGTTTTTTAAAAATAATATAATTTATTAGTGGTTTTAAAATATCTTTATAAAAGTAAATAATATTTATTAAAAAAAATAATTTACCAATGGATTATGGTATTTTCAAAACCATCCTTAAATTGTTTTTTAAAAATAAATAACTTACCAGCAGGTTTAATATATTTTTTAAAAATGATTGATATTTTTAAGAAAAAAATAGATAACTTACCAACGGTTCAAAAACCGCCAGTAATTTTTTTTTCAAATAAAAAAATATTTTTTAAAACTTCTGGTAACAATTATTTTCTGCTGGTGAGGTGACATCAGCAAAATATTTTCTTCTGAGGCCTCCCGTGGGCATTGAGACGTCGTTGCCTCTTCCAAGACCTCCTAAGGGCGTGGCCACACCGAGGCAGCTTCTGAGGCCACGCCTGAGCGTCGCCACACCGGGGAGTCCTCCAAGGCCTCTGCTCGGCGTGGCGTAGCCGGAGGCCTCTTCCGAGGCTTCCGTTTTGCATCGTGACGCCAGAGGCCGAGGCCAACACTAGGCGTGCCCACACTTGGGCCTCTAAAGGGCGTGGCAAAACCGGAGCACTCTGTTGGGCGTGGCGTAGTCGGAGGCCTCTTTCGACGCCTCCGCTGGGCATGGCTACGCTGGACCACTTTCGAGGCCTCCGCTGGGCGAGACCATGCCACAGGCCCCTTTTGATGCCTACGATGGGCGTGGCCACGCCGGGGCCACTTCCGAGTCATCCGCGGGGCGTGGCCATGTGGTGGTCACTTCCCAGGTCTTCACTGGGCGTGGGCACGCCTAGGAACTTTCTGAGGCCACAGCTGGCTGTGGCCACGCCGGGGACTCCTCTGAGGCCTCTTTCGAGGCCTCCGTTAGGTGTCGCAACACCAGTAGCCGAGGACTATGCTGGGCATGCCCACGCCAGGGCCTTTTCGGAGTCCTCCGCTGGGCGTGGCGACACCGGAGGCCTCTTTCAAGGCCTCGGCTGGGAGTGGCAATGCCGGATGCCTCTTTCGTGGTCTCTACTGGGCGTCGCGACGTCGAAGGCATCTCTCGGGACCACTACGGGCGTCGCGACGCCGGTGCCCTCTTTCATGGCCACGCCGGATGCCTCTTTCGAGGCCTCTCCGCAGGGCGTCGCGACTCCGGTGCTCTCTTTTGAGGCCTTTCTACTGGGCGCTGTGACTCCAGGGGCCTCTTTCGTGGCCGCCGCTAAGCGTCGCGACACTGGAGGCCTCCGCTAGGCGTGGCCACGCCAGAGGTCACTTTCGAGGCCTCCGCTGGGCGTGCCCATACCAGAGGCCTCTTTCGATGCCTCCGCTGGGCGTGGCCACGCCGGGGCCACTTCCCAGGCCTCTGCTAGGCATGGCCACGCCGGGGCCACTTTCCCCTCCTCTGGGTGTGGTCACTCCTAGGGACATCCGGAGGCCCCGGCATGGTGTCAGCACGCCTGGCTTCTTAAAAAAATAAAACTTAGAAGTGGTTTTAATATACTTTTGAAAAGCAATAATATTTAAAAAAAAATTACTTGCTCAATGTTTTAATATATATTTTTTAAATGTGTAATTTTTTTAAATAAACAATTAATATTACCAGTGGTTTATTTTATTTTCTCAAATGAATGTTATTTTTTGAAAAAAAGTGAACTTACATACGAATTTAAAACACATGAAAAAATATTTTTTAAAACGTATAAATATATTTTTGTAACAAAAGATAACTAATTGGCGATTGTTGATGGTTTCAAAGATGCCTGTAACTATTTTTTTAAAAAATATAATTTACTGGAAATTTTAATGTATTTATTGTTTAAAATTAATAATATTTAATTCAAAAAGGATAACTCACCGAAGGTCAAGCAAAAAAAAGAGTTTGAAAGGAAAAAAAAATTTAAAACAATATATTACTTACTTACGATTTTAATATATATTTTTTAAAGCCAAAAATATTTTTAAAAAAAACATTACATACCGGAAGTTTTAATTTATTTTTAATAAGAAAGGTATTTTTTAAAATTAAATTAAACTTTTCAACGGTTTTAATATATTTTCTAAAATGAACGAATGTTTTTTTTTTTTTTAAAAAAAAGTTAACTTACCGCTGGTTACAATTATTTTCTTTTGGTGAGGTGAAACCGGCGATATATTTCTACGGGTGAGGTGAAACCACTGTTAAAGGTTTTCTTGTCTCCGGCGTTCTTTTGCTCCAGTTTAACATCTACTGACGCACTAATCACTGGTGCCTCAAAAAGCGCCAGCATAGGTCACAACGGTAGTTATGTTGAGTGGTTACCCAGGCTCATGTGCGAAAATGTGGGACGTCAATTCAATTGTAGGATCATACTTTGATCTCATTGTCGATAAGGTACAATTATGTTCTAATTGCATTATTTATATTTGATAAGTCTTATATTAATAAAAACTATGTAATTATTTTGGTCAATTAGGTAAAATTAATTCAATAAGGAAAATATTGTATATAATTTTATTACGAATAATATTTTTTAGAAAATATATAACTTACCGGTGGTTTCGAAAAATATAATTTAACTGCGGTTTGAATAAATTTTTATAAAATTGAATAATATTTAATTATAAAAAGATAACTTACCGACGGATTTAGGCATTTTCAAAACTAGCGTTAACAATTGTTTTTAAAAATATAACTTACAGGTTTTCAATAAGTTTTTCTAAAACAAATAATATTTTTACTAAGATTAAAGATATTTTTTAAAAAAAAAAAGATAACTTACCGATGGAGTAAAAACAGCAGGAAAATATTTTTTTTGGAAAAACAAATATATTTAAAAAAAAAGAACATACCAGTGTTTGTAAAAGGTTTCAAAACTACTAGTAACTATTCTTTTAAAAAATATATCTAACCTGCAGATGTAAAGTATTTTTTAAAACGAATAATATTTTTGTAAAAAAAGAGATAACTCACTTGAGATCAGGTAAAAAAAAAATTTTAAATGAATAATTTTTTTAAAAGAAATATTGTCCTGTAGTTCTAAAACATACATGCAGTTTTATATATATATTGTTTCAACGAATAATATTTTTTAAAAATATTATTAATCTTATCAGTGGTTTTAATTTATTTTATAAAATGAATGATATTTTTTTCTAAAAAAAGATAACTGATCGACGGTTATAAAATTGTCGGTAAAAATATTATTTAAAAACAAAACTTATCAGCCGGTAACAAATATTTTTAAAAACATATTATAGGGAGTTTTGTAACCGCAGTAAAATTATAATTTTAAATAGAAAGGGGTTCCTGTGAATATCGTTTCACCAGTACAATATTTATTAGCGGCGATATATTTTTTTCCATGGGAGGAGAAACAGTTCGAGAAGCTGTTCTCGTCACCGGAGGCCTTCTGCTCTGGTAAAATATCTATTTACGCACTCTTCACCGGCATTTAAAAAATGGCCCCCATTATGTTGCCTGTACAAGCGGTTACGCAGGCTGAAATGCAAAATTGTAGGGCAACAATTCTGTAGCCAGATCATACTTTGATCCCGTTGTTGATAAGATAAAATATTTATATAATTGAGCTATTTAAATTTGATAAGTTTTAGAAAACCGTGTTGTTAGTTTAGTCAATTAGGTAAAATTAAATCAAAAACTTATCTGCAAATTTAAAACTTATCTTCCGAGACCTCCGCTGGGCGTGGCGATGGTCGGGCCTCTTTCGAGGCCTTATCTGGGCATCACCAAGCCGAGGCCCATTCCGAGGCTCCACTAAGTGTTGCGAAGCCAGAGGCCTCTTCCGAGGCCTCCGCTGGGCATCATGATGTGGAGGCCTTGAGGCCACCGTCGGACGTGGCCACGCCGGAGCCTCTTCCGTGGCGTCCACATGGCCACGCCGAAGGCCCCTTTCGAGGAAAACAATATGAAGATAAATGTGAACTGAAGGCTATAGAAAGGGAATAAGAAGAAAAATATTAATTAGAGGCTATAGTGAAGAAATGTTGAGAAAAATATGGACTGATGGCTATAGTAGGGGAATATGAAGAGAAATGTAGCCTGAAAGATATAGTAAGGGAGTACAAAGAGAAATATGGACTGAAGGCTATAGTAAGGAAATAGGAAGAGAAAATATGGACTAAAGGCTATAGTAAGGAAAAACGAAGAGAATTGTGTACCAAAGGCTATAATAAGGGAATAAGAAGAGAAGTATAGGTTGATTACTATAGAACAAAATATGAAGAAAAATATTGACTAAAGGTTATAGTAAAGGAAAATGAAGAAAAATACGGACTGAAAGTTACAGATTGAGAGTAAGAAGAAAAGTATCGGCTGAAGGCTATTGTAGGAGAAATGAAGATAAATATGGACTGAAGGCCATAGTAAGGGACTATGTAGAAAGTTGTGCATTGAAGGCTATAATATGGAATATTTAAAAAAATGAATTGAAGGTTGTAGTAAAGGAATGTGAAGAGAAATATGAACTCAAGCTTATAAAAGGGCATACAGAGAGAAAATATAGACTAAAGGCTATCGTAAGGGAATATGAAGAGAAATACAAACTTAAAAGATATAGTACAGGAATAAGAAGAGAAATAGGGACTCAAGGCTATATCAACAGAATACGAAGACAAGTACGGACTGAAGGGCATAATAAGTTTATATGAAGAAACATGTTGAAGGCTATAGTAAGGGAATTTGGAGAAAAATATAGACTGAACTCTATAGTAAGGGAAAATGAAAAAAAAATATGGATTGAAGGCTATAGTAAAGGTATATGAAGAAAAATATGGACAGAAGGTGATAGTAAGGGAATACAAAGATAAGTATTAATTGAAGGCTATTGTAATGGAATAAGAAGAAAAGTGTGAATTAAAGGATATAGTTAGGGAATATAGAGAAAAATATAAACAAAAGGCTATAGAAGAAGGAATATGAAAGGAAATTTAGACTAAAGCCAATAGTAAAGAAATTGAAAAGAAATATGGACAGAAGGTTATAGTAAGGGAATAGGAAGAGAAATATGAATTCAAGGCTAGAGTATGGAAATACGAAGAGAAGAATAGATTGATGGGTAAAGTAAGAGAATATGAAGAGAAGTATGGGCTGAAGGTATAGTATGGGAATATGAAGAGAAATATAGACTGAAGTCGAGAGTACGGGACAATAAAGAAAAATATTGACAGATGGCAATAGTAAGGGAACAAAAAATGTGTGAATTAAAGGCAATAGTACAGGAAGATTGAGAAAAATATGGACTGAAGGTATGGATTGAAAGCAATTGAAAAGAATACGAAGAGAAATATGGAGTGCAGGATATAGTAGGGAAAAGGAAGAGAATTATGGACGGAAAGCTACAGTGAGTACGAAGAAATTACGGATTGAAAGCTATAGTTATGGAAAAAAGAGAAAAGTATGGGCTATAGGCAATTAGTTAGGAAATTTGAAAAGGAAATATGGACCAAAGCTATAGTAAGCGAGTACGAAGATAAATATGGACTGATGGCTATAGTAAGGGATTACGAAGATAAATATGGACTGATGGCTATACTAAGGGAACACGGAGATAAATATGGACTGATGGCTATAAAAAGGGAAAAGGAAGAAAAGTGTAAATTAAAGGCGATAGTATGGAAATATTGAGAAAAATATGGACTGAAAGGAAATAGTCTAGAAATATGAAGAGAATATATTATGAAAGTTATAGCACAGTAATATGAAGACAAATATGGACTGAAGCCTACAGTGAGGAAATACATAGATAAATATGGACTGAAGCCTATATAGAAGGGAATAGAAAGAAAAGTGTGAATTAATTGCTATAGTTTGGGAATATTCAGAAAAATGAATTGAACGCTATAGTAAAAGAATGTGAAGGGAAATGGACTAAAGTTTATAGATTGAAGTCTAGTAAGGGAATATGAAGAGAAGTATTGATTGAAAGATTTAGTAAAAGAATTCAAAGAGAAGTTTGGATTCAAGGCTTATAATAAAGTAATAAGAAGGGAAATATGGGTTTAAGGCTATAGTATGGGAAATTAAGAGAAATATAGACTGAAGGCTTTAGTAATAGAATAGGAAGAAAAATATGGATAGAAGGCTATAGTAAAGGAATAAAATAAAAAGCGTGAATTAAAGGCAGAAGAGAGGGAAGATTGCCTGAAGGCTATAATAATGTAATAGGAAGAAAAATATGGACAGAAGCCTAAGTAAAACAATACGAGGAGAAGTGTAGATTGAAGGCTTTAATAAGGGAATATGAACCGAAGTATGGGTTGAATACTATAGGTAAGGGAATTTCAAGAAAAATATAGATTGAAGGTTATAGTAAACGAAAATGAAGAAATATATGGACTTAAGGCCATAGTAAAGGAATAAGAATTAAAATATGGACTGAAGCCTATAGTAAGGGAATGCGAAGATATATTTTGACTGAAGGATATAGAAAGGGATTAAGAAAAGATTGTGCATTAAAGAAACACTTTTGTAACAAAGAAGCACTTTTGTTTTACATATATTTCTTTATTTTAATCTATTTATTTATCATTTATTTATTTTGTGGGTATGTGTGCATTTACTTGGAGAAGCGAGATACTATACATAAATACATTGATATATGGCTTCTTGGAGAAGCAGGTTTCTGCCTCTGATTAACGTGTAGTCGGAGACAGTAGATGCCGAGTCCAGGATTGATAGCTGGTGAAGCCCAGGAGCAACCGAAGGCCGAGACCTAGACAGAAAGGGCCGAGTCCAGAAGCATTTGTGGGCCAAGCAAAAAGAGCCCAGCCCAAGCCGAGGCCTCCCGTGGGCATATATCTTCTGCTGGTGAGGTGACAACGGCGATATATTTTCTGCCGAGGCCTCTCGTGGGCATAGAGACGTCGTTGCCTCTTCCAAGGCCAGGGCAGCTTCCGAGGCCACAGCTGGGAGTCGCCACGCCTGGGAGCCCTCCGAGGCCTCCGCTCGGCGTGACGAAGCCAGGGACGTCTCCCAAGGCCTCCGTTTGGCGTCGCAACGCCGGAAGCCGAGGCCAACTCAAGGCGTGCCCATGCTGGGGCGTCTGCAGGCTGTGGCAATGCCGAAGGCCACTTTCGAGGCATCAGCAGGGCGTGGCATCGCCGGAGGCCTCTTTCGAGGCCTCCGCTGGGTGAGGCATCGCTGGAGGCCTCTTTCGAGGCCTCCACTGGGCGTGGCCACGACGCCTCTGCTGGGCGTGGCCACACCAGAGGCCTCTTTCGAGTCCTCCACTGGGCGTGGCCATGCCGGATGCCTCTTTCGAGGCCTCCGCTGGGCGTGGCCACACCGGAGGCCTCTCCGCTGTGCATCGTGACTCCGGTGGCCTCTTTCATTGCCACCTCTAGGCGTCGCTATGCCGGAGCTCTCTGTCGTCCATGCCTCTGCTGGCTGTGGCCACTTCCGAGGCCTCCGCTGGGCGTGGTGACACTGGAGACCTTTTTCAAGGCCTCCGCTAGGCGTGGGGATGCTGGAGTCCTCTTTTGTTGCCTCCGCTGGAAGTGGCCATGACGGAGCCGCTTATCTGCCCACCACTGGGCGTGGCCATGGCTGGGCATCGCAATGCCAGAGACTCCTCTGATGCCTCAGCTGGGCGTGGCAACACCAGAGGCCTCTTACAAGGCCTCCGTTCGGCCTCACAATGCCTGTGGCTGAGGCCTACACTAGTGGCGAAGCCAGAGGCCTCCGCTGGGCGTGGCAACACCTGATGCCTCTTTCGAGGCCTCTGCTAGGCGTGCCCATGCCGAGGCCTCTTCGGAGGCCTCTACCGGCGTGCCCATGCAGGGGCCTCTTTGGAGGCCTCTGCTAGCGTGCCCACACTGGGGCCTCTTCGGAGGCCTCCGCTGGTGTGCCCACGCCGGGGCCTCTTCGGAGGCCTCCGCTGGCGTGCCCACGCCGGGGCCTCTTCGGAGGCCTCCACTGGCGTGCCCACGCCGGGGCATCTTCGGAGGCCTCCTCTGGCGTGCCCATGTCGGGGCCTCTTTGGAGGCCTCCACTGGCGTGCTCACACGGGGCCTCTTCAGAGGCCTCCGCTGGGTATGGCGATGTAGGAGGCCTCTTTCGAGGTCTCCGCTGGGTGTGGGGAACCCAGAGGCCTCTTTTTGAGGCCTCCGCTGGGCGTTGCCATGCCGGAGGCCTCTTTCGAGACCTCTGCTGGGCGTCGGGACGCCGAAGCTCTCTTTCGGGACCTCCGCTTGGCATGGCCAGGTTCTTTCATGGCCTCCGCTGGGCATTGCCACGCTGAAGGCCTCTTTCCATGCCTCCACTAGAGCCGGGGCCACTTCCAAGGCCTCCGCTGGGTGTGGCCAAGCCGGGGCCACTTCCTTGGCCTCCGCTGGGCATGGCCACGACGAAGAAGCTGCCGAGACCACGACTGGTCATCGTAATTCCAGGGATTCCTCTAAGGAGGACCTGGGCGTGTCAATGCCGGAGCCTCTTCCGAGGCCTCTGTTGGGCGTGGTGACAATGGATCCCTCTTTCGTGGCCTACGTTGGGCGTGGTGACAACGGATGCCTCTTTCGTGGCCTATGCTGGGCGTGGCGACGCCGGGGCCGCTACCGAGGCCTCCTCTAGACAAGAACATAACATAGAGGAGTCTTCTTTGATATTACACCTCTTCATTCCTGTGTGAACAAGCAATGAACTATTTTTGTGTATCTCTGGTGCTAGTTTTGGGCCATTTTGGCCATCCCACTTTATGCTCATTTGGGGTTCTTTGGATCCCCCTTCTGACGCAAGGACTCCGCCGGTCATCGTGACACCGAAGGCCTTTTCCAAGACCTCTTCTGGGCGTCGCAAAGGCGGGGACTCATCCAAGGCCTCCTATCGGCATCCGGATGCCGGGGCTTCTTTTTGAGGCCTCCGTTGGGCGTAGCGATGCCGGGGCCTCTTTCGTGGCCTCTACTTGGCATTGCAACGTCGGGATCTCTTCCAAACCCTCCGTTGGATGCCAGAGGCCAATTTAGAGGCCACCGATGGGCGTCGCCTCTTTTGAGGCCTCCGCTGGGTGTCGCGATGCAGAGGCTTTCCCTGGGCATTGCGACGCCGGGGCCTCTTCCGAGGCCCCCGCTGGGCGTCGCCACGCTGGGGCCTCAACCGAGGCGTCTGCTGGCTGTCGCGATGCCGAAAGCCTCTTCTAATGCCCCGGCTGGGCGTCACGACGCCGGGACCTCTTTCGAGGCCTCCAGTGGGCGTGGCTTTACCGGGGACTTTTCCAAGGCCCCAAGCCTGGGCCTCTTTCGAGGCCTCCAGTGGGCGTGGCTATGCCGGGGACTCTTCCAAGGCCTCCATGCCTGGGCCTGTTTCGAGGCCTCCGCTGGACATGGCCACGCCAAGGCCACTTCTGAGGCAACCAATTGGAGTTGCAAAGTGGGAGGCCTGTTCCATTACAACCGGCAGTTCATCATTCCTTATAGCATAATCCATTTGCATCCTCCCTATATGAAGAATAATCCATTCTTTCCAAACTTTATAATTATCACCACTAAGTTTAGGAATATCTAGATGAATATTAGAGTAACTAGAAGGTTGAGTAACTGTAGAAACTCCAAAAGGCTTATGTTAGACTATGAGGTTGACAAAACTTAATGACATGTATTACCAACGTGAACATGCCCTAAAGTTTGATTAAAGGTCATAAAAATTGCCTGTGGGCTAAATTTTTACTCAAATAGATCTAAAATTTCTAAATGATTGATATTCACTTAATGGGTACAATGACTATCTTGAACGATAAAACTACCAAACTTTATTCCAATTTATAATCCCTGTCGGTAAATTATGAAAACAGTGATATTTTATCCTAATTAATTAAATAAATATGACAAAATTTCCTGTGGGATGAATTTTATCATATTAAGTATAATTAATTACAGTCATGTTCAATTCCTTATGGGATCATTCAGTAGACATTGTGGCTACTCTCTATATAACTAAAATTATATTTATATAACCAGTAGACATTGTGTTAGATTTTTATGTTCTAGGCTCCACAAAATACCTAAGAACAATTATGCAATAACATGATAGCATTAACTACATATACTCCTGGGAAAGTCGAGTCCAGCTAAGGCTGATTAAGTACCAAACACCTTAGACAGAGGAGCGTTCCCTGGGAGACTATTGTGTACAAGTCTATGTGAAACTTACTTCGGTCATACGTCTAATGTCAGCCACAAATTGTTTGTGAATGGTTCATAACCTAAATTGTTCATCTAAAATTATTTATTAAACATGTTATGAATCTTTATGCGCTAAAACTTTAAGCACTAATATTAAATATTATGCTCAAATATTAATATGATGATAATTTAAATAAATTTTACAAATGCTAACAATTTCTAAACTTAAATGAAATGTTAAAAAGCAAGCCCTTTCACGTCAATTGTGCTTTGTGCAAGCAGGAAAACCATTAGGTTTTGACGTTGTAAATAAACAATTCTCATAATGATTAAATGGAATTGCATAAAAGTAACCTATATATCATGCAATTTACATATTTTCATGAATAACATGTTTTTCATTCTGAAAGCATGAAGATTTAATCAACCTATTCATGCTGAAGATGAGAATAATAAAACAATATTTATGAAAATCATACACTAATTTCTAATACATGAATATTATAACAAAATTTCATGCATAAAATGAGAATAATGAAAATTTCACTTAAAATCATACACTAACTTTAGCATAATTACCAAATTATACATGTATGTGATAAAACTATTTATGAAATTTAAAACCAGAATCAATTAGAGATTTGTAGACGGTTTTCTCAATTTTGTCTTTTTCACGAAATTTTCAGATTTTTAATGAATATTTTATGATTTTATTTCTAGATAAAATGGCACCCTGGCCCACCCCATGTTGGCCCAGTTTTCCTCTCACGGGTTCAAGTGGCACCCTAGTTTCGCCAAATGGGCGGCCCAACTCAGTTTTTCTAAATGGGTAACTTATTGAATAGGTTCAACCTAAATGGGCGGCCCATGCCCACTAAGGCCTAGCGCAAGCTGTCCAGCCCAAGCCTATCCAACCTACAATGGTCTGGTTCTAATAATTTGTTAAATGAACCGAACGCGACTAGGAAAAACTGAAAAATTAACCGAACCTCGAGGTATCCCTAACCTCTCGCCACCGAATGCCAAGAAATTAGGGTTTTTCTGCACCGGCATTTTGGCCGTCCACACAGTCGGCAAACACCATGGAAAAGGTCGGTTTACTTCGGCGACCATTCTCCGGGCTTCCCTTTGCCAGAAAATGACAGAAAACAATGAAAAATAAATCAGAAAAAAATGAAAATAGGGTTACAAGACAGCCCTTTTATATGTGTTGGAAAGCTTATCGCATCAGCTTTCCAACGGTATATAATATGCCTATGTTTGGCACCGTGTCGGTCCCACCTGGGCCCACCGAACATGAGCACATCAGAACCCCGTATTCTGAATCAGTGGGATGTGGTCATGCGAGCAGGTGTGTCCGCGGGCACGCGCGGGTTACGTCTTGCAGCTAGGCGCATAGCGCTGCACGGGCGTGCGAGCAGCCCAGTCATGCGTTTGTGATTCAAATGGAGCGGGAGCACGCATCAGTTGCCCGTGATTTTTCTGTGCCGTGTGATGCGTTTGTGCAACCTCGGGTAGATTTGCATCCGGGGGCATATTTTAGTAACCGCACGAAGGATCGTTCCTGTGCGCATGTGTGCGTTGCGCTATGGGTGCTTCTACCTTGTGCACGCATATATGCACGTGTATGGTGCGCGTGTTGGGCCACTTAGGCCATCCCACTCGATGATTATTTGGGGTTCTTGGAACCCCATGTCAGATCCTTCTGACACGTCTCCACGCTGGGGCTTCTTCTGAGGCCTCTCCTGGACATGGTAACACCGGAGTCCTCTTTCGAGACCTCCACTAGGAGTGATGATGCCCGGGCCACTTCTGAGGCTTCCGCTGGGCGTCGTGATGCCAGAGGCCTCTTCGGTGGCGCCTCCGCTGGGCCTGGCAATTCCAGAGGCCACTTCCGAAGCCTCCGCTGGGGGAGGCGATGCCGGAGGCTTCCTCTGAGGTCTCCTCTGGGCAAAACCACGCTGGGGTCACTTCCCAGGCTTCCTCTGAGGTCTCCATTGGGAGTCCCAAAGCCGGAGGCCTCTTCCAAGGCTTCCATTGGGCATCCAGATTGTGGAACCTCAGTTTCAGCCACCACTGCACATGCGTGGACTCATGCCAATGGGTGGGCCTTCCGAGGCCTCCGCTGGCAGGCAGGGCGAGGCCTCTTCAACGGAGGTGTCTTTCAAGGCCTCCGTTGGGTGTGGCGACGATGGAGGCCTCCGTTGGCGGTGGCGACGCAGGAGGCCTCCGCTCCGGGAGGGGTGACTCCTCCAAGGCCTCTCTGCTCAAGCGTGGCCAAGGCCAACACTGGGTGTGCCCACACCGAGGCCTCTTTTGAGGCCTCCGCTGGGCATGGCCATGCCGGAGGCCTCTCCGCAGGGCATCACGACTTTGGGTGGCCACATGGCCACTGCTGGGTGACGCGACGCTGGAGCCTTCTTTCGAGGCCTCCGCTGGGCGTGGCTGCGCCTGTGGCCTCTTTCGATGCCTCCGCTGGGCCTGGCCATGCCGGGGCCACTTCCGAGGCATCTGCTGGGCGTGGCCACGGGTGGGTAGGGGGGGGTGTGAACTTCCCTGGCCTTCGCCATGCCATGGTCTCCTCTAAGGCCTCTTTCGAGGCCTCCGTTAGGAGTCACAACACCGTTAGCCGAGGCCTTCACGGGGTGTGACCATGCCAGGGCCTCTTCGGAGTCCTCTGGTGGGTGGGGTGATGCCAGAGGCCTCTTTCGAGGCCTCGGCTGGGCGTGGCGATGCCGGATGCCTCTTTCGTGGCCTCTACTGGGCATCGCGACGCCGAAGGTGTCTGTCATTGCCGCTGCTGGACGTCGCGATGCTGGTGCCCTCTTTCGTGGCCTCCGATGGGCGTGGCCATGCCAGAGGTCTCTTTCGAGGTCTCTGCTGGCCATGACCACGCCGGATGCTTCTTTTGAGTCCTTTCTACAGGGCATCGTGACTCTGATGGTCTCTTTTGAGGCCTCTCTGCAGGGCGTCGCCACTCTGGGGACCTCTTTCATGGCCGCCGCTGGGCGTCGCGACGCCGGAAGCCTCTTTCGAGGCCTCTGCTGGGCGTCGCGACGCCGGAAGCCTCTTTCGAGGCCTCTGCTGGGCGTGGCCACGCTGGAGGCCACTTTCGAGGCCTCCGCTGGGCGCGGTTACGCCAGAGGCCTCTTTTGATGCCTCTGCTGGGCCGGGCCACACTAGAGGCCTCTTTCAATGCCTCCGCTGGACGTGGCCTCTTTCTAATAATTTTTTATAAAACGAATTATATTATTTTAAAATAAAGATAAATTACCAACAGATTTAGGCGTTTTTTTGAAAATCATCAATAACTTTTATTAAAAGAATATAGTTTAAAATTATAAGTAAAAATATTGTTATAAAAAAAATTAAACTTACAAGCGATTTAAAGAGCAATTCTAAAGGCTCTTTAAACTTACAAGCGATGTAAGGGTTGAAGGTAATAGTAAGGGAATAAGAAGAAAAATATAGAGTGAAGGCAGTCTGGAAAAGAAGAAAAGTATGGACTGAATGCTATAGTAAGAGAATAGGAAGAGAAATATGGACTGAAGGCTATAGTAAGGAAAAACGAAGAGAATTGTGGACTGAAGGCTATAATAAGGGAATAAGAAGAGAAGTATAGGTTGAATACTACTGAATAAAAAATGAAGAAAAATATAGACTAAAGGTTATAGTAAAGGAAAATGAAGAAAAAAATAGACTGAAAGTTACATATTGAGATGCAAATAAAAGGGAAAAATAGAAGTGGAGATTACTAAGACTAATGAAGAAAAATTGGAAGAGAAACAATTAGAGAAAAAATTAGAAGAGAAGAAAAATTAGAAAGAAAATTTGTAAGAAATATTAGAAAGAAAAATTAGAAAGAAAAATTAGAAATAAAAATTGAAAGAGCAGAAAATAATAGAGAAAATAAATTAGAAGTGGGGAAAGTTAGAGAGAAAAATTAGAATTAGTGAGAAATTGAAAGAGGAGAAAAAATCAGAGGCCGGGAAAAAATTTTAGAGAAAAATTAGAAGACAAGAAAAAATTAGTGAGAAATTAAAAGAAAAGAAAATAGAAGATAAAATTAGAAGAGGAGGAGAAATTAGAGAGCGCCTAAGGCAAGGAGAATAAATTGAAAAACAAAAACCCTGGTTTTGTCAGATTTTATGTTTTTGTGAACTAATAAAGACGAAGAATAGACAAGGAATATGATAAATATAAAAGATTGGGTTAAAAAGTAGTAAATATTATATTTTACTCTACCAATTAAAATTATGGAGTGGGAGTGACAGAGCAAACCTTGCCCTGAAATTAAAAGAGCAATTATTAAACCCCATTATGAGACGAGCAAAACTTGTTGATAATTAAATAT
Organism: Aristolochia contorta; assembly: GCA_022405105.1. Lineage (NCBI taxonomy): Eukaryota > Viridiplantae > Streptophyta > Magnoliopsida > Piperales > Aristolochiaceae > Aristolochia > Aristolochia contorta. The sequence goes on from CM039664.1 coordinate 20,264,125, forward strand.
AAAAAGTAAATAACGTACAGAATCCAAAAAAAACTGAATATTAAAAATTTGGGAAGAGTAGAAAATATTTGAGAGATAAATATAAGAGGGAACATAGAAGAGGAGATTACATAGACAAATTAAAAGAGAAAGTAACAAAGAAAAAAATTGGAAGAGAAAATATTACACAATAAAATAAGAAGAAGAGAAAAATTAGAAAGAAAAATTGAAAGAAGAGAAAATAGTAGAGAAAAGATTAGAAGAGGTTAAAAAGTTAGAAAAATTAGAAGTGGAGGAAAAATTAGAAGCTGAGGAAAAATTAGTGAGAAATTGAAAGAGGAGATAAAATCAGAAGAGGATAAAAAATATAGAGAAAAATTAGAAGACACGAAAATATTAGTGAGAAAAATTAGAAGACACGAAACAATTAGTGTGAAAAATTAAAAGAAAAGAAAATAATAGTGAAAAACAAAAACCTTGGTTTTGTCAGATTTCATATATTGGATAAGTAAATGAGGGGTTGATAGAAAAGTGAGAAACTTCTAGATAAATAAATCTTAAAAAGTAATAAATATTATATTTTACTCAACCAATTAAAATTATGAAGTGGGAAGGCAGAGCAAACATTTCCCCGAAATAAAAAGAGCAATTATGAGACAACTTGGGAGAGATTCAAATGATTCAAAAATATTTAAACTTACAGGACTAAGAGATTAGAGAAAAGATAATAATAGAGAAAAATTAGAAGAGAAAAATTAGAGAGCGCAAAACAAAGAAAGTGGGAAGAAAGGAGTAATGGCATGAAGGAGACAAGCATATTCATTTTTCATTTTATAACTAAATTTCACCAAACAAAGGATAGATATGGAAGAGGGAGAGGGAGGGATTTTAAAATGAAAATATAATTCAGAAAGCTAATTTCAATATTATAATTAGCATTAAAATGAGTGATTGAGAGATAAAAGTGAGAGTGGAGTAAACATTCAGAGATAGAGCAAGTGGGAGGGAGGGAGGGAGGGAGGGAAGAGGAAGAGGGGGTTTTTTATCCCATTATATAAACACTCAAAACTTCTCTTCTAAACTACAAGTGGGAGGGAGGGAGGGATGATTGAGAGAAAAAAAGTGAGATTCGAGCAAACATTCAGAGAGATAGCAAGTGGGAGGGAGGGAGGGAGGGAGGGTTGTTTGAGAGAAAAAAGTGAGAGTCGAGCAAACATTCAGAGACAGAGCAAGAGGGAGAGAGAGAGAGGGGGGGGGGAGGGAGGGAGGGAGGGAGGAGGGGATTTTATCCCCTTATACAAACTCTTAAAACTTCTCTTCTAAACTACAAGTTGGAGGGAGAGAGGGAGGGAGGGATGATTGAGAGAAAAAAGTGAGAGTCAAGAAAACATTTATAGATAGAGTGAGTGGGAGAAAGGGAGGGGTGATTGAGAGAAAAAAGTGAGAGTCGAGCATACATTCAGAGATAGAGCAAGTGGGAGGGAGGGAGGGAGGGAGGGAGGGAGGGAGGGAGATAAATTTTTATCCCCTTATACAAACACTCAAAACTTCTCTTTTAAACTACAAGTAAGTTAACCATACCTTGTACACTCAATGTCAAAACAGATCTTCCTCAGACAAATAAAACTTAGACAAGTTGGGAGAGAGGCAGGGAGGGTACAAATATATAAAAATGTGATTAAGAAAATGACCAGTATACAGTTCCTAATCTAATCACTCCTTCCACTTCTAACCTAATACACAACACAATCATGAACATATGCTAAATAATTTACTAAAGCTCCACAAGTTGCCCTTCATGAAATTAAATTTTAACAAAGGAGTCAAAGCATGAGAGGACAATTTAAATAGATATACCACACAGAAAAGAGAAAGGAGGGAAAAGGAGAAACATAAAGATTGAAAATTAAGTAATAATTTTAAAGTAAATAATATATAACTTATAAAATTAAATTACAGAAAATAATTCATAGTGAAAAAATACAGAGCGGGAGGGAGGACAAGGGAGAGAAAAAAGTCAATAACTTTTAAAATTGAAAATCCAGAAAAACTGTTGAGTGTGAAAATTAGATAGGGAGGGGGAGGGGGAAGGAGTTATAAATGAGAAGGGGACGGGGAGGGAACTAGAAATGAGAAGGGGAGGCGGAGGGAACTAGAAATGAGAAGGGGAGGGAACCAGAAATGAGAAGGGGAGGGAACTAGAAATGAGAAGGGGAGGGAACTAGAAATGAGAAGGGGAGGGAACTAGAAATGAGAAGGGGAGGGAACTAGAAATGAGAAGGGGAGGGAACAAGAAAAGAGAAGGGGAGGGAACTAGAATTGAGAAGGGGAGGGAACTAGAAATGAGAAGGGGAGAGAACAAGAAATGAGATGGGGAGGGAACTACAGTTGAGAAGGGGAGGGAACTAGAATTGAGAAGGGGAGGGAACTAGAAATGAGAAGGGGAGAGAACAAGAAATGAGATGGGGAGGGAACTACAGTTGAGAAGGGGAGGGAACTAGAAATGAGAAGGAGAAAGAGGGAGGGAGCACGGAGGGTGTGTATGGTGGAGGGGGAAAAGAGGAAAGAAATCAAATATGGGGGAAAAGAGGAAAAAAGTTAATGAAATATAAATAATAATTTAAAACTAATAATCAATAACTTCCAAAATTAAAATAACTGAAAAACAATTCAAAGCGAAAATTAGAGGAGAGAGGAGAGAGGAGAGAGGCAAGGGGAGGGGGAGGGGACTAGAAATTAGATGGGGAGGGGAAGGAGACTAGAAATCAGATGGGGAGGGGAGGGCACTAGAAATTATATGGGGAGGGGAGGGACAGGAAATTAGGCGAGGAGGGGAGGAGACTAGAAATTAGGTAGGAGGGGAAGGGACAAGAAATTAGATGGGGAGAGGAGGGACTAGAAATCAGATGGGAGGGGAGGGACTAGAAATTAGATGGGGAAGGGGAGGGGAGTAGAAATTAGATGGGGAAGGGGAGGGGACTAGAAATTAGAAGAGGAGGGGGAGGGGACTAGAAATTAGACAGAGAGGGGGAGGGGACATGAAATTAGTGGGGGAGGGGACTAGAATTAGATGGGGAGGGGAGGGACTAGAAATTAGATGGGAAGGGGACAAGAAATTAAAATTAAAAGAGAAACAAAGATATTGAAATATTAAAAATAATTGAAAATTAATGAAATAATTACTTCAAAATTAATATACCTGAAAAACTATTCAAAGTGATAATTAGAGAGAGGAGAGAGGAAATGGGAGAGAAGAGGGAAGGAGAGTGGGAGGGGGATGTAGAGGGAGAGGGAGAGGAATGAGAAAGGGGAAAAGAGGAACAAAATCATTGAAAAATTAAAATAATTTAAAAGTAAGAGGTAACTACAAATTAGAAGGAGATGGGGGGGAGGGGAAGGGAGGGTGGAGAGGGAGAGGGAAGGGGAGGGGAGGGGAGGGGTGGGAGAGGGGAGGGGAGGGGAGGGGTTGGGGAGGGGAGAGGAAGGGTAGGGAACTAGAAATTAGACGAAGATGGGGGGGTGGGGTGGGAGGGAGGGGAGGGGGAGGGGAGAGGTGGTTGGGTGTGGATGGTAGAGGGGGGAACATGGAATACTTGAAAATCAAAGCATTCATAATAATATTCTCTCCTAGAAACAAAGAAAATCAAGATGAAGAAGATTGTTTATTATACCTTTGTGTTACTTGGCTCAGATAAAGGTCATGTAAAACCATTTGGAGCTCATAGCAGCGATTAAATTTTTTAGCTTACATCATAAAAGTTTTCTGCAGCTAGATAACAGAAACTTGTTTTAGATAAACAAAAAATAAAAAATTAAAACTCCAAAATACATTACATGATCAGACTGCACAAACAAATCAATACCTGCAATTGTATGAAACAGCCCAAGAAGTGTCAAACCTTGTAAATCTTACATGTTACCTTTCTTGACAACTAACTTTCCTTGTTGAAATATCACCAACATTTGTTCCAACTGAAGAAGAATATATTTATGGAACAATCATTATCCAAAAATTCAACAATTATTTAAAGAATGAAAAAGAATTGGCTTTTATACAAAAATGTGCATCTCATAACATGCAATTACCTCGAAAAGCTCATCAAAAGTACACTTCAATCTCTTCAAGTTCAATGGAGACAATTCCATCCCACAATCTCTTAAAAATGCGTCATCAAGGCCCAAACATGTAGCACTAAGGCACAACGGAGAACATGTCTGGGTTATCTAAAAAGCAAATAATTAAGTTCATCATTTACGAGAGAGAGAGAGAGAGAGAGAGAGAGAGAGGGAGAGATCAAGTATGAGTGAGAGAGAGAGAGAGAGAGAGATAAAGCAAGAGGGCCAGCAAAAGAGAGAGCAGGTAGGCGAGAGAGACAGCAAGAGGGAAGAGAGTGAGTGAGACAGATAGAGAGAGAGGGCAAGTGGGAGAGAGAGAGAGAGAGACCAAGTGGGAGAGAGCGAGACCAAGTGGGAGAGAGGGAGACCAAGTGGGAGAGAGAGAGACTAAACCAAGTGGGAGAGAGAGAGAGAATAGAGAGAAGAGAGAGTAGAGAGAGAGAGTAGAGAGACTAGAGAGAGTAGAGAGAGGGAGAGTAGACAGAGAGCGAGAGAGAGAGAGACAAAGAGAGAGCAGAGAGAGTAGAGAGAGTAGAGAGAGGGAGAGAAGAGAGCGAGAGAGCAAGAGAGAGAGAGAGGCAAAGAGAGAAAAGAGAGAAAAGAGAGCGAGAGAGAGAGAGAAGATAGAGAGAGAGAGAGAGAGAGAGAGAGAGACACAGACAGAGAGAGAGAGAGAGAGAGAGAGAGAGAGAGAGAGAGAGAGAGAGAGAGAGAGAGAGAGAGAGAGAGAGAGAGAGAGAGAGAGAGAGAGAGAGAGAGAGAGAGGGAGAGGGAGAAAGAGCAAGTGGAAAAGAGAGAGAGCAAGGGAAGCGAGAGAGAGCAAGAGAGAGAGAGAGAGAGAGAGAGAGAGAGAGAGAGAGCAAGTTGGAGATAGAGAGAGAGAGAGAGAGCAAGTTGGGGATAGAGAGAGAGACAGAACAAGTTGGAGATAAAGAGAGAGGAGAGAGAGAGAGAGAGAGAGAGAGAGAGAGAGAGAGCAAATGTGAGAGACAAAGCGAGCTAATGAGAAAGGGAGAGCTAATGTGAGAAAGAGAGTGAGAGAGAGCTAATGTGAGAAAGAGAGTGAGAGAGAGCTAATGTGTGAGAGAGAGAGAAAGAGCCAATGTGTTAGAGAGAGCGAGATAATGTGTGAGAGAGAGAAAGCTAATGAGTGTGAGACAGAGAGATAATGTGTGAGAGAGAGAGAGAGAGCTAATGTGTGTGAGAGAGAGAACTAATGTGTGAGAGAGAGCTAATGAGAGAGATAATGTATGTGTGAGAGAGAGAGAGCATGTGAGAGTGAGAGAGAGTGAGAGAGAGCAAGTGGGAGAGAGAGAGAGAGCAAGTGGGAGAAGAGAGAGAGAGAGAGAGAGAGAGAGAGAGAGAGAGAGCAAGTTGGAGATAGAGAGAGAGAGAGGTAATGTGAGAGACAGAGAGTGAGAGACAGAGAGAGCTAGTGAGAGAGAGAGAGAGAGAGAGAGCTAATGTGAGAGTGAGAGAGCTAATGTGCGTGTGTGTGTGTGAGAGAGAGAGAGAGCTAATGAGAGAGAGCTAATGAGAGAGAGCTAATGAGAGAGAGAGCTAATGTGAGAGTGAGAGAGAGAGAGAGAGCAAGTGGGTGAGAGAGAGAGAGAGAGCAAGTGGGAGAGAGAGAGAGAGAGAGCAAGAGGGAGAGTGAGAGAGAGAGAGAGAGAGAGAGAGAGAGCTAATGTGTGTGTGTGTGTGTGAGAGAGAGAGAGAGAGAGCTAATGTGTGTGCGTGTGAGAGAGAGAAAGAGAGAGCTAATGTGTGTGAGTGAGAGAGAGAGCTAATGTGAGAGAGAGAGAGAGAGAGAGAAAGCTAATGTGAGAGAGATAGAGCTAAAGAGAGAAAGAGATAATGTGAGAAAGAGAGAGAGCTAATGAGAGAGAGACAGCAAGCTAATGCGAGAAAGAGAGCTAATGTGTGTGAGAGAGAGAGAGAGCTAATGTGAGAGAGACAGCAGGCTAATGTGAGAAATAGGCAGCGAGCTAATGTGAGAGAGAGACAGAGCTATTTTGAGAGAGAGAGAGAGAGAGAGCAAATGCCAAAGAGAAACAGAGCAAGTGGACGAGAGAGAGAGCAAGTGGACGAGAGAGCGAGAGCAAGTGGAAGAGAGAGCGAGAGCAAGTGGAAGAGAGAGCGAGAGCAAGTGGAAGAGAGAGCAAGAGCGAGTGGGAGAGAGAGCGAGAGCAAGTTGTGGGGGGGGGAGAGAAGAGAGAAAGAGAGAGAGAGAGAGCAAGTGGGAGAGAAAGAAAGAAATACTGAGAGAGCAGGAGAGAGAGAGAGAGAGAGAGAGAGAGAGGAAAACTAAAGTGCAAAAATTCCAAATAATTAAAAAAATTAAAGTAACAACTTTTAAAATTTGAAAATCCATAAGATTTACAAATATACCTGGAAAAAAATTACAGAGAGAGAGAGAGAGGGGAAGTGGGAGAGGAAAGAAAGAATACTCAGAAAAAATTGGAGTGGTGATATGCGTACTGTGACTTTTTACTGTGAGTTTTTACAGTGTGACAAGGCATCCTTGTTGGCATTCTAGGTAACAGATAAAATAGGAACTATCTTCCTATTCTATAGGGAAGCCTAAACCCAGGTCCTTATCTAGAATGCCAACTTGGCTGCCAGGAGGACATGAAGAGAGAGTAAGACAAAATAAATTATTACTTTTCAAAAAATTATTACTACTCAAAAAATAAAGCAGAATTTACAAATTCAAATATCAATATACATCAGAATTCACAAATTCCAAAATCCTAAAAATACTCTAATGTTAGGTTTATGCAAAACCATTCTTCATATTATAAATAAATTTGAGCATTTACAAATGGGGGAAAGAGAGCAAAGGGAGGGAGAGAGACATGAAGAGAGAGTGAGACAAGAGTGGGAAGAGAAGAACAAATAGACAGCGAAAAGTCTATACAATTAATAATTAAAAATAAATCTGAAATCACTTTTTCTATAAATCACCGAAATACTTAAATGAAATATTTATGTTAAACCATTCTTCATTTTAAAAATAAATTAGAGCAAGGAACCGGTAATGTGCATCTGCAGGGAATTACAACTAGTTCTTCTAGTGGAAAGAGTCAAAAGCTCCATCAAAAGTCCTGCCCAGAGACGCCCTTCGAAATCTCGGAATGATTGGCTGGAAAATAACTTCTTCTTCTTCCTCTTCTTTGGCTGCCAGAACGGCAGCAAGGAATACCACTCTGACTAGGTTCGTATATGGTATCAGAGTGATGGCGTCAAATAGAGAACGAATAGAATGAATTTGGACTGAAATAGACTCACGCTGGGGACTCCTCCGAGGCCTCCGCTAGGCGTGGCGAAGCCGGAGGCCTCCGTTTGGCATCGCAAAGCCGGAGGCCGAGGCCTACGCTGTGCGTTCCCACGCCGGGGCCTCTTCTGAGGCCGGCACTGGGAGTGGCAACGTCGGAGGCCTCTTTTGAGGCCTCCGCAGAGCGTGGCGGCGCCGCGGCCAGTTCTTAGGCCTCCGTTGGGTGTGGCCACGCCGGGACCACTTCCCTGGCCTCTCCTAGGCTTGGCCATGCCGGGGCAGCTTCTGAGGCCACGGCGGGGCGTCACCACACCAGGGACTTCTCCGAGGCCTCTCCATAGTCCTTCCTGGGCGTGGCCTCAAAAAAATATAGAGTGAAGGCAGTATGGGAAAGAAGAAAAGTATGGACTAAAAGGCTAAAGAAAGGGTGTACGAAGAATAGTGTGAGTTAAAGGCTATCATAAAGAAATATTAAGAAAAATATGGACAGAAGGCTATAGTATAAAATTATGAAGAGAAATATGGGTTGAAGGCTATAGAAAGCAATAAGAAGGGAAATACGGACAGAAGGCAATAGTTAGAGAATATGAAGAGAAAAAGTATAGAAATTTATATTCCGGCAATATTAAGAAAAATATGGACCGAAGCATTGATTAAGGGAAAATGAACAAAAATATGGACTAAAGACAATAGTGATGGAATATGAAGAAAAATTATGACTGAAGGAAGACAATATGAAGATAAAAGTGAACTGAAAGCTATAGAAAGGGAATAAGAAGAAAAGTGTCAATTAGAGGCTATAGTAAAGAAATATTGACAAAAATATGGAGTGAAGGCTATAGTAGGGTAATATGAAGAGAAATATAGCCTGAAAGATATAGTAAGGGAGTACAAAGAGTAATATGGACTGAATGCTATAGTAAGGGAATAAGAAGAGAAATATGGACTGAAGTCTATAGTAAGGAAAAAGAAGAGAATTGTGGATTGAAGGCTATAATAAGGGAATAAGAAGAGAAGTATAGGTTGAATACCATAGAACAAAATATGAAGAAAAATATAGAGTAAAGGTTATAGTAAGGGAAAATGCAGACAAATATGGACTGAAAGTTACAGATTGAGAGTAAGAAGAAAAGTATCGGCTGAAGGCTATTGTAGGAGAAACGAAGATAAATATGGACTGAAGTGTAGAGTATGGAATATGTAGAAAGTTGTGCATTAAAGGCTATAATAGGGAATATTTTAAAAAAATGGTTTGAAGGTTGTAGTAAAGGAATATGAAGGGAAATATGGACTGAAGCTTATAAAAGAGAATACAGAACGAAAATATAGACTAAAGGCTTTTGTAAGGGAATATGGAGAGAAATGCGGACTCAAAAGATATAGTACGGGAATAAGAAGAGAAATAAGGACCCAATGCTATATCAAGAGAATACGAAGCAAGTATGGACTGAAGGGTATAATAAGTTTATATGAAGAAACGTGTTGAGAGCTATAGTAAGGGAATTTGAAGAAAAATATAGACTGAACTCTATAGTAAGGGAAAATGAAAACAAATATGGACTGAAGGCTATAGTAAAGGTATATGAAGAAAAATATGGACAGAAGGTGATATTAAGGGAATACAAAGATAAGTATTCATTGAAGGCTATAGTAATGGAATAAGAAGAAAAGTGTGAATTAAAGGATATAGTTAGGGAATATAGAGAAAAATATAAACAAAAGGCTATAGAAGAAGGAATATGAAAGGAAATATAGACTAAAAGCAATAGTAAGGAAAATGAAAAGCAATATGGACTGAAGGTTGTAGTAAGGGAATAAGAAGAGAAATATGAATTCAAGGCTATAATATGGAAATACGAAGAGAAGTATAGATTGAGGGGTAAAGTAATAGAATATGAAGAAAAGTATGGGTTGAAGGTATAGTATGGGAATATGAAGAGAAATATACACTGAAGTCAAGAGTAAGGGACAATAAAAAAAATATTGATTGAAGGCAATAGTAAGGGAACAAAAATGTGTGAATTAAAGGCAGTAGTACAGGAAGATTGAGAAAAATATGGACTGAAGGTATGGATTGAAAGCTATTGAAAAGAATACAAAGAGAAATATGGAGTGCAGGCTATTGTAGGGAAAAGGAAGAGAATTATGCACTGAAAGCTACAGTAAGTGAGTACAAAGAGAATACAGATTGCAAGCTATAATAAGAGAATAACAAGAGAAATAGGGATTGAAGGCGATATTCAGGGAAAACGAAAGGAATTATGGATTGAAGGCTATAATAAGTTAATTTCAAGAGATGTATTTGTTAAAGGCTATAATGAGGGAATGTGAATAAAAATATAGGTTGAAGGCTATTGTCATAGAAAATAGTGAAAAATATGGGCAGTAGGCAATTAGTTAGGAAATTTGAAAAAGAAATATGGACCAAAGCTATAGTAAGGGCATACAAAGATAAATATGGACTAATGGCTATAGTAAAGGAATATGAAGATAAATATGGACTGATGACTATAGTAAGGGAACACGAAGATAACTATGGACTGATGGCAACAGTAAGGGAATAGGAAGAAAAGTGTGAATTAAAGGCTATAGTAAGGAAATATTGAGAAAAATATGGACTGAAAGGAAATAGTCAAGAAACATGAAGAGAATATAGAATGAAAATTATAGTAAGGTAATATGAATTAAAGGCAATAGTGAGGGAAGATTGAGAAAAATATGATCTGTAGGCTAGACTAAATGTTATAGAAGAGAATACGAAGAGAAATATGGACGAAAGGCAATAGAAAGGAAATATGAAGTGAAATATGGATTGAAAGGCAATAGTAAACAAAAATGAAGAAATATATGGCCTTATGGCCATAGTAAAGGAATAAGAATTAAAATATGGACTGAAGCCTATAGTAAGGGAATGCGAAGTTATGTTTTGACTGAAGGCTATAGAAAGGGATTAAGAAAAGAGTGTACATTAAAGAAGCACTTTTGTTTTACATTTTTTTCTTTTTTTTATCTATTTTTTTATTATTTATTTATTTTGCGGGTATGTGTGCATTTTACTTGGAGAAGCAGTTACTATATATAAATACATTGATATATGGCTTGTTGGAGAAGCAAGTTTCTGCCTCTGATGAACGTGTAGTCGGAGACGTAGATGCCGAGTCCAAGATTGATAGCTGGTGAAGCCCAGGAGCAACCGAAGGCCAACACCAAGACAAAAAGGGCCGAGTCCAGAAGCAATTGTGGGCCGAGAAAAAAGTACCCTGCACAGTGTGCAAGAGAGCCCAGCACAGTGCGCAAGAGAGCCCAGCCCATGGCTGCAGCAAACACAACCCAATGAATCAGCGAGCACAGCCAAGGGCGACAGAGAGCCCAGCCCATCATAGCGGAGAGCCCAGCCCATCCCAGAGCACCAAAGAGCCCATTCTAGGAAGGCAGCGAGCCCAACCTTGTAAGATAGCGACCCTAGCCAAGGAAGACATCAAAGCCATCCAAGGAAAGAGTTAGCGAGCGCAGCCCAGAGCAGCAGCTGCCAGCCCAGCCCAACCTTGTAAGATGGCTACAGCTAATCCTGCCCAGAGCGACAGCAACCACAGCCCATGGCGACAGCCAGCCAAGCCTAGGGCGGCAGCCAGCCAACCCCAGGGCGGCAGCCATCCAAACCCATGGCGGCAGCCATCCAAACCCATGGCGGCAGCCAAGGGCGGCAGCCATCCAAGCCCAGGGCGGCAGCCATCCAAACCCAGGGCGGCAGCCAGCGAATCCCAAGGGGCAACCAGCCCAGCCCAAGACAGCAGCAAGCCCAGAGCAGATGCCATCGCACCCCAGGGCAGATGCCATCGCAGCCCAGGTCAGCAGCCATCCCAGCCCAGAGCAGCAACCATCCCAACTCCAAGAGGCAACAACCCAGCCCAAAGGAGAAGCCAGCCCAGCCCAACGCATCAGTAAACCCAGTGCAAGACAACAAGAAGACAAGCCCAGCGCAGCAACCAGCCCCTCCCACGACGACAAAGAGATCAGCCCAAGCATCCAACGAGCCCAGCCCAGAGAATTAACGAGCCCAGCCCAGGTGAAGAGAAAGCCCAGCCCAAGAAACCAACAAGCCCAGCCCATGAAGCAAACGAGCCCAAAGATGAGCCCAATTGTGTCCACGACAAGGCGCCATTGAGCCCAGCCGAAGGCATAAGCGATACACCCCAGTACACCAGAGAGCCCAGCCAAGAGCAACGGAGAGCCCATCCCACACTCCAGCAAACCCAGCCCAGGGTCCCAGAGAGCCCAGCCCAAGACGAAAGAATGCCCCACAAAGAGCAACAGAGCCCAGCCCATTGATCAAAAGAGCCCGGCCCAAAACTCGACGAGTATACCACGTGGAGTTAGTGAGCCCATCAGCCAGCGCCAGCAAGCCTATCCCAGGCGCCATCGGGCCTCCCAGGCGCCATCGAGCCCTTCCCAAAACGAAAATAAGCCCAGCCCAGGGCGAAAGCGAAGGCAGCACAGAACGAAAGCAAGCCCATCCAAATAGAGCAGACGAGCCCAGCCCAGAACACAGAAGTGCTCAGCCCAGAGCGACAGGAAGCCCATCCCAGGCCTAAAGAGTGCAGCCCATGACGCCTGAGAGCCCGGCACCTGGAGTCCACTAGCTGAACCCAGAGAGCCACAATACCCAGTAATCAGATAAGTTGAGCCCAGCCTTGGTCGTCTTCGTGCCTAGCCCAGGCAGTCAGGCAGCCCAGGGGTGGGTGCCATGAAGCCCATCTCATGCCTTCTGGAGCACTGCACTGGGCTCAAGTACGCCCTGTCAAGATCGTCATCGAGGCCAGTCCAGGGAGCCAGCGAGCCTAGCCAAGGGTGCCAGCGAGCCTAGCCGAGCACGTCAGCGAGCCCAGCCCACCGTGCCAGCGAGCCCAGCTTATGAAGAGAAAAAAATCAGAAGCGTATAAAAAATTAAAGAGAAAAATCAAAAGCCACGAAAAAATTAGTGAGAAAAATTAAAGGAAAGGAAAATAATAGAGAAAAATAGAAGAGGAGAAAAAAATAGAGAGCGCACCATTAAAAATATGAAGAATAGTCTTCCAATATGATAACAATAAAAAGTGGGAAATAATGCACCATTAAAAATGAGGGGTTGAGAGAAAAGTATGAAACTTCTCGATAATTAAATCTTAAAAAACATGAAATTTTATATTTTACTCTGCCAATTAAAATTATGGTGCGGGACTGACAAAGCAAACATTGACCCCAAATAAAAAGAGAAATTATTATACCCTATTATGAGACGAGCAAAATGAAAAAGTAAATAACGTACAGAAAAAAAATGAATATTAAAAATTTGGGAAGAGTAGAAAATATTAGAGAGATACAAATTAGAGGGAAAAATAAAAGTGGAGATGACAGAGACAAATTAAAAGAGAAAATAACAAAAACAAAATTTGAAAAGAAACAATTAGAGGTTAAAATTAGAAGAGGAGAAAAATTAGAAAGAAAAAAGCAAAGAGGAGAAAACAATAGAGAGAAAAAAAAATTAGAAGAGGAGTAAAAGTTAGAGAGAGAAATTAGAGAAGAAAAAATTAGACAGAAATTGAAAGAAGAGAAAAAATCAAAAGCAGAAAAAAAAAAAGAAAATTTATAAGACACAAAAAATTAGAGAAAAGAAAATACTAGAGAAAAATTTTAAAGGAGAAAAAATTAGAAAGTACCTAAGGCAAGGAGAATAAAAAGAAACAAAAACCTTGGTTTTGTCAGATTTTATATATTTGAGAACTAATAAATACGAAGAATAGTCTAGGAATACGATAAGTAAATGAGGGGTTGAGAGATAAGTGTGAAATTCTAGATAAATAAATCTTAAAAGTATTAAATATTATATTTTACTCTACCAATTAAAATTATGGAATGGGGAGTGAGACTGGCAGGGCAAACATTTCCCAGAAATAAAAAGAACAGTTATTATGCCCAATTATAAGACGAGCAAAACTTGTTGATAAAGAGTAAATAACGAACAGAATCCAAAAAAAAATTAATATTAAAAAATTGGGAAGAGTAAAAAATATTAAAGAGATGCAAATTAGAGGGAAAAATTGAAGAAGAGATTACTAAGACTAACGAAGTAAAATTGGAAGAGAAACAATTAGAGAATAAAATTAGAAGAGCAGAAAAATTAGAAGGAAAAATTAAAAATAAAAATTGAAAGAGGAGAAAATAATATAGAAAATAAATTAGAAGAGGGGAAAAGTTAGAGAGAAAAATTAGAATTAGTGAGAAATTGAAAGAGGAGAAAAATGCAGTGGCTGGTAAAAAATTAAAGAGAAAAATTAGAAGACAAGAAAAAAATTAGTGAGAAATTAAAAGAAAAGAAAATAGTTGAGAAAATTAGATGAGGAGAAAAAATTAGAGAACGGCTAAGTGAAAGAGAATAAATAGAAAAATAGAAACCCTGGTTTCGTCAGATTTTATATATTTGATAACTAATAAATATGAAGAATAGACTAGGAATATGATAAGTATAAAAAAGTGGTACTGAAAAGTATTAAATATTATATTTAACTCTGCCAATTAAAATTATGGTGTGGGACCGACAGAGCAAACATTGCCCTGAAATTAAAAGGGCAATTCTTATACCCCTTTATGAGATGAGCAAAACTTGTTGATAATTAAAAATAAAAAGTAAAAACGTACAGAATCCAAAAAAAACTGAATATTAAAAATTTGGGAAGAGTAGAAAATATTAGAGATATAAACATTAGGGGGGAAATAGAAGAGGAGATTACATAGACAAATTAAAAGAGAAAGTAACGAAGAAAAAAATTGGAAGAAAAAATATTAGACAATAAAACTAGAAGAGGAGAAAAATTAGAAAGAAAAATTGAAAGAGGAGAATATAATAGAAAAACAATTAGAAGAGGGTAAAAAGTTAGAAAAATTAGAAGAGAAGGTAAAATTAGTGAGAAATGGAAAGAGGAGAAAAAATCAGAAGAGGATAAAAAATAATAAGAAAAATTAGAAGACACGAAAAAATTAGTGAGAAAAATTAAAAAATAATAAAATAATAGAGAAAAATAGAAGTGGAGAAAATATTAGAGAGCGCATAAGGCAATGAGAATAAAGAGAAAAACAAAAAACTTGGTATTGTCAGATTTTATATATTTGATAACTTATAAATATAAAGAATAGTCTAGGAACATGAAGTAAATGAGGGGTTGAGAGAAAAGTGAGAAATTTCTAAATAAATAAATCTTGAAAAATATTAAATATTATATTTTACTCTTCCAATTAAAATTATGGAGTGGGACAGGCAGAGCAAACATTGCCCTGAAATAAAAGGAGCAATTATGAGAAGACCTAGGAGACATTCAAATGATTCAAAAAATATTTAAACTTAGAAGAGTAAGATATTAGAGTAAAGATAATAATAGAGAAAAATTAGAAGAGAAACATTAGAGAGCGGAAAACAAAGAAAGAGGGAAGAAAAGGAGGAAATGCGTGAAGGTGACATAAGCATATCCATTTTTCATTTTATAACTAAATTTCACCAAACAAAGGATAGATATAGAAGGGGGAGAGGGTGGGATTATTAAATGAAAATATAATTCAGAAAGCTATTTTCAATATTATAATTAGCACAAAATGAGTGATTGAGACATAAAAAGTGAGAGTCGAGCAAACATTCAGAGATCGAGCAAGTGGGACGGAGGGAGGGAGACAGGGAGGAGGAAGAGGGGAATTTTTATCCCGTTATACAAACATTCAAAACTTCTCTTCTAAACTACAAGTGGGAGGGAGGGAGGGAGGGACGGAGGGAGGGATTATTGAGAGAAAAAATTGAGAGTCAAGCAAACATTTATAGATAGAGCAAGTAGGAGAGAGGGAGGGGTGATTGAGAGAAAAAAGTGAAAGTCGAGCATACGTTCAGAGATAGAGCAAGTGGGAGGGAGGGAGGGAGGGAGATAAATATTTATCCCCTTATACAAACACTCAAAACTTCTCTTTTAAACTACAAGCAAGTTAACCATACCTCGTAAACTCAATGTCAAAACAGATCTTCCGCAGACAAATAAGAATTAGACAAGTTGGGAGGGAGGCAGCGAGGGTACAAATGTATAAAAATATGATTAAGAAAATGACCAGTATACAGACCCTAATCTAATCTCTCCTTCCACTTCTAATCTAATACACAACACAATCATGAACATATGCAAAATTATTTACTTAAGCTCCTCAAGTTGCCCTTCATGAAATTAAATTTTAACAAAGTATTCAAAGCAAGAGAGAATAATTTAAATAGATATACCACACAAAAACGAGAAAGGAGGGAAAAATAGAAACATAAATATTGAAAATTAAGTAATAATTTAAAATTAAAGAATATATATTTTATAAAATTAAATAACTGAAAATAATTCACAGTGAAAATACAGAGGGGGAGGGAGGACAAGAGAGAGAAAAAACATCAATAACTTTTAAAATTGAAAATCCAGAAAAACTATTGAGCGTGAAAATTAGATAGGGAGGGGGAGGGGGGAAGGAGCTAGAAATGAGAAGGGGATGGGGAGGGAACTAGAAATGAGAAGGGGACGGGGAGGGAACTAGAAATGAGAAGGGGAGGGAGCTAGAAATGAGGAGGGGAGGGAACCAGAAATTAGAAGGGGAGGGAACTAGAAATGAGAAGTGGAGGGAACTAGAAATGTGAAGGGGAGGGAACTAGAAATGAGAAGGGAGGGAACTAGAAATGAGAAGGGGAGGGAACTAGAAATGAGAAGGGGAGGGAACTAGAAATGAGAAGGGGAGGGAACTAGAATTGAGATAGGGAGGGAACTAGAAATGAGAAGGGGAGAGAACTAGAAATGAGAAGGGGAGGGAACTAGAAATGAGAAGGGGAGGGAACTAGAAATGAGAAGGGGAGGGAACTAGAATTGAGATGGGGAGGGAACTAGAAATGAGAAGGGGAGGGAACAAGAAATGGGAGGAGAAGGGAACTACAATTGAGAAGAGGAGGGAACTAGAAATGAGAGGGAGAAAGAGGGAGGGGGCGCAGAGGGTGTGCATGGTGGAGGGTGAACATGGAAAGAAAAGAGGGAGAAAAGGATATAGCATACAAAAAGGAGAAAAGAGGGGAAAAGGAAAGAAATAAAATACAGGGGAAAAGAAGAAAAAAGATATTGAAATATAAATAATAATTTAACACTAATAAATCAATAACTTCCAAAATTAAAATACCTGAAAAACAATTCAATGCGAAAATTAGAGGAGAGAGGAGAGAGGGAAGCGAAGGGGGACGGGGATGAGGAGGGGACTATAAATTAGATGGGGAGGGGTAGCGCACTAGAAATTAGATGGGGAGGGGTAGGGCACTAGAAATTAGATGGGGAGGGGTAGGGCACTAGAAATTAGATGGGGAGAGGGAGGGCATTAGAAATCAGATGGGGAGGGGGAGGGCACTAGAAATTAGATGGGGAGGGGAGGGAAGAGAAATTAGATGAGGAGGGGAGGGACTAGAAATTAGAAGGTGGGTGGGGAGGGGATGGGACTAGAAATTAGATGGGGAGGGGAGGGACTAGAAATTAGATGGGGACGGGAGGGACTAGAAATTAGATGGGAGGGGAGGGAGAAGAAATTAGATGGGGAAGGGAAGGGGATCCGAAATTAGATGAGAAGGGGGAGGGGACTAGAAATTATATGGGGAGGGGAGGGACATGAAATTAGTGGGGGAGGGGGAGTGGACTAGAATTAGATGGGGAGGGGGCGGGGACTATAAATTAGATGGGTAGGGGACTCGAAATTAAAAATAAAAGAGGAACAAAGATATTGAAATATTAAAAATAATAGAAAACTAATGAAATAATTACTTCCAAAATTAATATACCTGAAAAACTATTGAAAGTGAAAATTAGAGAGAGGAGAGAGGAAATGGGAGAGAAGAGGGAAAGAGAGTGGGAGGGGGAGGATGTGGGAGTGGGAGAGGAATGAGAAAGGGGAAAAGAGGAACAAAATGATTGAAAAATTAAAATAATTTAAAAGTAAGAGGGAACTAGAAATTAGACGGAGGTGGGGGAAGGGGAGGGGAAAGAGGAGGGGGAGGGGTGGGAGAGGGAGAGGGGGAGGGGGAGGGGAGAGGTGGTTGGGT
This sequence comes from Aristolochia contorta, assembly GCA_022405105.1. NCBI lineage: Eukaryota > Viridiplantae > Streptophyta > Magnoliopsida > Piperales > Aristolochiaceae > Aristolochia > Aristolochia contorta. The sequence goes on from CM039664.1 coordinate 20,281,617, forward strand.
GTGGATGGTAGAGGGGGGGAACATGGAATACTTGAAAATCAAAGCATTCATAATAATATTCTCTCCTAGAAACAAAGAAAATCAAGATGAAGAAGATTGTGTATTATACCTTTGTGTTACTTGGCTCAGATAAAGGTCATGTAAAACCATTTGGAGCTCATAGCAGCGATTAAATCTTTTAGCTTACATCGTAAAAGTTCTCTGCGGCTAGATAACAGAAACATGTTTTAGATAAACAAAAAATAAAAAATAAAAATACACAACATGATCAGCCTGCACAAACAAATCAATACCTGCAATAGTATGAAACAGCCCAAGAAGTGTCAAACCTTGTAAATCTTACATGCTACCTTTCTTGACAACTAACTTTCCATGTTGAAATATCACCAACATTTGTTCCAACTAAAGAAGAATATATTTATGGAGCAATCATTATCCAAAATTCAACAATTATTTAAAGCATGGAAATGAATTGGCTTTTATACAAAAAATGTGCATCTCATATCATGCAATTACCTCGAAAATCTCATCAAAAGTACACTGCAAAGATCCTACTCTTCAAGTTCAATGGAGACAATTCCATCCCACAATCTCTTAAAAAAGTGTCATCAAGGCCCAAACACTAAGGCACAATAGAGAACATGTCTGGGTTATCCAAAAAGCAAATAATTAAGTTCCTCATTTGAGAGAGAGAGAGAGAAAGAGAGAGAGAGAGAGAGAGAGAGAGAGAGAGAGAGAGAGAGAGAGAGAGAGAGAGAGAGAGAGAGAGAGAGAGAGAGAGAGAGAGAGAGAGAGAGAGAGAGAGAGAGCTCAAGTAGGAGAGACAGAGAGAGAGCAAGAGGGCATGCGAAAGAGAGCACAAGAGGGCGAGCGAAAGAGAGAGCTAGTGGGCAAGAGAGAGAGCAAGGGGGGAGAGAGTGAGAGAGACAGATAGATAGATAGAGAGAGAGAGAGAGAGCAAGTGGGACAGAGAGAGAGAGACCAAGTGGGAGAGAGCAAGACCAAGTGGGAGAGAGTGAGAGAGACAGAGAGTGGGAGAGAGATACAGAGAGAGGGAGAGAGAGACCAAGTGGGAGAGAGAGAGACTGACAAAGTGGGAGAGAGAGGGACAGAGAGAGAAGAGAGCAGAGAGAGTAGAGAGACTAGAGAGACTAGAGAGAGAGAGAGTAGATAGAGTAGAAAGAGTAGAGGGAGAGAGTAGAGAGAGAGAGAGAGAGAGAGAGAAAGAGCGAGCGAGAGACAGAGAGAGATACAAAGAGAGAAAAGAGAGAGTGAGAAGAGAGAGAGAGAGAGAGATACAAAGAGAGAAAAGAGAGAGTGAGAAGAGAGAGAGAGAGATATACAAAGAGAGAAAAGAGAGAGTGAGAAGAGAGAGAGAGAGAGAGAGAGAGAGAGAGAGAGAGAGAGAGAGAGAGACAAAGAAGAGAGAGAGATAAGAGAGAGAGAGAGAGAGAGAGAGAGAGAGAAAGAACAAGTGGAAGTGAGAGAGAGAGCAAGTGGGAGAGAGAGAGAGAAAGTGGGAGAGAAGAGAGAGAGAGAGAGAGCAAGTGGGAGAGAGAGAGAGAGAGAGAGCAAGTGGGAGAGAGAGAGAGAGAGAGAGCAAGTGACAGAGAGAGAGAGAGAGCAAGTGACAGAGAGAGAGAGAGAGAGTAAGTAGGAGAGGGAGAGCTAATGTGAGACAGACAGAGAGAGAGACAGAGAGAGAGAGCAAGTAGGAGAGGGAAAGCTAATGTGAGAGACAGAGAGAGAGATAGATAGAGAGAGCAAATGTGTGTGAGAGAGAGGGAAAGTGGGAGAGAGAGAGAGAGAGAGAGAGAGCAAGCGGGAGAGAGAAACAGAGAGAGAGCAAGTGGGAGAGAGATAGAGAAAGTAGGAGAGAGAGAGAGCAAGTGGGAGAGGGAGAGCTAATGTGAGAGAGAGAGAGAGAGAGAGAGAGAGAGAGAGAGAGAGCAAATGTGTGTGAGAGAGAGGGAAAGTGGGAGAGAGAGAGAGAGAGAGAGAGAGAGAGAGAGAGAGAGAGAGAGAGAGAGAGAGAGAGAGAGAGAGAGCAAGTTGGAGATAGAGAGAGAGAGAGAGAGTGAGTTGGAGATAGAGAGAGAGAGAGAGAGAGAGAGTGCTAATGTGCGAGACAGAGCGAGCTAATAAGAAAGGGAGAGCTAATGAGAGAGAGAGAGAGAGAGAGAGAGAGAGAGAGAGAGAGAGAGAGAGAGAGCAAGTTGCAGATAGAGAGAGAGAGTGCAAATGTGCGAGACAGAGCGAGCTAATAAGAAAGGGAGAGCTAATGTGTGTGTGTGTGTGTGTGAGAGAGAGAGAGAGAGAGAGGGGAGAGAGAGAGAGAGGTAATGTGTGTGTTAGAGAGAAAGAGCTAATATTTGTGTGTGTGTGAGAGAGAGAGTAAATGTGTGTGAGAGAGAAAGCTAAAGTGAGAGAGAGAGATAGAGAGATAATGTGTGTGTGTGTGTGTGAGAGAGAGAGAGAGAGAGAGCTAATGTGTGTGTGAGAGAGAACTAATGTGAGAGAGAGAGGTAATGAGAGAGACCGTTTATCCTTATGTGTGTTATAAGAGATCTTAAAAAGCTCCTACTGTGAAGGAAGAGTGTTTAGAATCAAGTGCACAAGGAAGGACTCTAACATATCTACCTCAAGTTTCTTTAGTTGAGCCGCTATGTCCCGCATTTTCATAATGTGCTCATGCTGAGAGGCCTCTTCCCTGGCCTCCGCTGGGCATGGTCACTCCGTGGCCTCTTCTAAGGCCTCCTCTTGGGGGTGGGGGCGGAGGTGGCATGCTGGCATCTCTTCCAAGGCCTCCATTGGGTTGAAAGTCCACCAGAATTCCAAAACCGAATCCAAAGTATATGGATGGTTATGAAGTTAGATCGCAAGTTGAAGACAAATCAGTTTGTAACAGATATTTTACTATTGTATGTATTTAATTCTCGAAGAAAGATGAAGGTGGTGTGCAAAAAAAAATTATCAAGAAAAATAACTTCTTCTTCTTCCTCTTCTTTGGCTGCAACAATGGCAGCAAGGAATAGCACTCTGACTAGGTTCATATATGGTATCAGAGTGATGTCATCAAATAGAGAACGAATAGAATGATTTTAGACTGAAATAGACTCATGTTGGGCACTCCCTCCGAGGCCTCCGCTGGGCATGGTTTAGATGGAGGCCTTCGTTTGGTGTCGCAAAGCCGGAGGCCGAGGCCTACATTGTGTATTCCCACGCCGGGGCCTCTTCTGAGGCCTGCGCTGGGAGTGGCAACGTCGGAGGCCTCTTTTGAGGCCTCCGCTGGGTGTGGCGATGCCGGAAGCCTCTTTCGATGCGTCCGCTAAGCATGGCAGCGCCGGGGTCAGTTCCAAGGCCTTGGCTGGGTGTGGCCACGCCGGGACCACTTCCCTGGCCTCTGCTAGGCCTACCCACGCCAGGGCAGATTCTGAGGCTATGGCGGGGCATCGCCATGCCGGGAACCCCTCCGAGGCCTCCACTGGGCGTGCCCACGCCGAGGCCTCTTCGGATTCCTTCACTGGGTGTGGCCATGCCAGAGGCCTCTTTCGAGGCCTCCCCTGGGCGTTGCCACGCTGGTGGTGTCTTCCGAAGCCTCCATTAGGCATCGCGACGCCAGAGGCCTCTTTGTGGCCTCTGCAGTGCATCGCGACACCGGAGACCTCTTTCGTTGACTCCGCTCGGCATGGCGACGTCGGAGGCCTTTTCGAGGCCTCCGCTGGGCGTGGCGACACCGGAGTCCTCTTTCAAGGTCTCTGCTAGACGTGGTGATGCTGGAGTCCCCTTTCGAGGCCTTCGTAGGGCGTGGCGACGCCGCAGCCCTTTTTCGAGGCCTCCGATGGGCGTGGCGACGCTGCAGGCCTTTTCGAGGCCACCGCTGCCGCAGCGACACCGGAGGCATCTTCCGAGGCCTCCTCTGGGTGTAGTGACTCTGGAGGCCTTTTTCGAGGCCTCTGCTGGGCGTGGTGACCCAGAGTCCTCTTTCGATGCTTCCACTAGGAGTGGCCATGCTGGGGCCACTTATCTGGCTTCCTCTGGGCATGGCCACGGCTGGGTGTCGCAACGCCAGAGACTCCTCCGAGGCCTCCGGTGGGCGTGGTGACACCAGAGGCCTCTTTTGAGGCCTCCGTTCGGCATCACAATGCCAGTGGCCGAGGCCTATACTGGACGTTCCCATGCCCAGGCCTCTGTGGAGGCCTCCACTAGGAGTGGCGAAGACAGAGGCCTCTTTCGAGGCCTCCACTGGGTGTGGTGATGCCGGATGCCTCTTTCGAGGCCTCTGCTGGGCGTGCCCATGCTAGAGCCTCTTCGGAGGCCTCCGCCGGCGTGCCCATGCCGGGGCCTCTACGGAGGCCTCCGCCAGCATGCCCATGCCGGGGCCTCTTCGGAGGCCTCCACTGGGTGTGGCGACACCAGAGGCCTCTTTCATGGCCTCCGCTCGGCATGGGGAAACCGGAGGCATCTTTTCAAGGCCTCCGCTGAGCGTCGCCATGCCGGAGGCGTCTTTCGGGGCCTCTGCTGGGCGTTGGAACGTGGTTGCCCTCTTTCATGGACGCCGGTGGGCGTCGTGATGCTGAAGCCCTCTTTTGAGGCCTCCGCTTGGAGTGGCCACACGTTTTCAAGGCCTCCGCTGGGCATGGCCATGTTGAAGGCCTCTTTCCATGCCTCCGCTGAGCGTGGCCACGCCGGGGCCACTTCCAATGTCTCCATTGGGCGTGGCCACGCCGGGGCCACTTCCCTGGCCACCGCTGAGTGTGGCCACGCCGAAACAGCTTTTGTGTACATGGAAGGGTGTTGCAACGCCAGAGGACGACGCCTACGCTTGGCGTTCCCACGCAGGGGCCTGTTCGGAGTCGTCCGTTGGGCGTGGCAATGCCGGAGGCCTCTTCGGAGGCCTCTGCTGGGCGTGGTAACCCTGAGGCGTGGCAACCCTTGAAAGAGGCCTCTTCTGAGGACTCCGCGCTGCGTCGCGACTCCCGTGGACTCTTTCGAGGCCTCCGCTGGGCATAGCCATGCCGGTGGCCTCTTTCATGGCCTCCGCTGGGCATGGTGATGCCGGAGGCCTCCGAAGAGGCCTCCATTTGGCGTCGAAACGCCAGAGGCCGAGGCCAACGCTAGGCATACCCACGCCGGGGCAGCTTCTGAAGCCACGGCTCGGTGTCACCACGCCGGGGACTCCTCCGAGGCCTCCGCTGGGTGTGGCAATGCCGGAGGCTTCTTTCGAGGCATCCACTAGACGTGGCCTTGCCAGGGCCACTTCCGTGGCCTCCGCTGGGCATCGCTACGTCGGGGACTCCTCCGGGGCCTCCACTGGGCGTGACGACGCCGGAGGCCTATTCCGAACCCTCTGTTTGGCATCGCAACGCCGGAGGACGAGGCCTACGCTGGGCGTGCCCACCCCGCCTCTTCGGAGTCCCCTGCTGGGTGTGGCAATGCCGGAGGCCACTTTCGTGGCCTCCGCAGGACATGGCGACATTGGAGTCCTCTTTCATGGCCTCCGCAGTGTGTGGCGACACTGGAGGCTTCTTCTGAGGCCTCCGTTTACCGTCGTAAAGCCGGAGGCTGAGGCTTACGCTGGGTGTGCCCATGCCGGGACTCTTCACAGGCCTCCGCCACGCCGGGGCCACTACCGAGGCTTCCACTAGCCAAGAACATAGCATAGTGTCTTCTTTAATATTACACCTTTTAATTCCAGAGTGAACAAGCAATGAACTATTTGTGTGTGTCTCTGGTGCTAATTTTGGGCCATTTTGGCCATCCCACTTTTTCGTCATTTGGGGTTCTTGGGATCCCCCTTCTGACACGAGGCCTCCGCCTGTCGTCGTGACACCGAACGACTCTTCCAAGTTCTCTTCTGGGCATTGCGACGTCGGGGCCTCTTTGGTGGCCTCCGTTGGGGTTCGCCACGTCGGTGCCTCTTCTCAGGCCTTCGCTGGGTGTCGCGACGCTGGGGCCTCATCCGAGGCGTTTGCTGGGCATCGCGACGCCTGAGGCCTCTTCGAAAGCCCCCGCTGGGCGTCGCGACGCCAAGGCCTCTTCAGAGGCCTCCAGTGGGCGTGGCGATGCCGGGGACTCTTCCAAGGCCTCCTTGCCTGGGCCTCTTTCGAGGGCTCCGTTGGACGTGGCCACGCCAGGGCCTCTTCTGAGGCATCCAATGGGTGTTGCAACATGGGAGGCCTATTCCGTTACAACTGGCAGTTCATCATTCCTTATAACATAATCCATTTCCATCCACCCTATATGAAGAATAATCCTTTCTTTCCAAACTATATAATTATCACCTCTAAGTTGAGGAATATCAAGAAGAATATTAGAATAACTAGCAGGTTGAGTAACTGTAGAAACTCCAAAAGTCTTAATGGCATGTATTACCAACGTGAAACATGCCCTAAAGTTTGATTAAAGGTCAAAACAATTTCCTGTGGCCTAAATTTTTACTCAAGTAGATTTAAAATTTCTATATGATAGATATTCACTTAATGGGTACAATATCTATCTTGAACGATAAAACTACCAAACTATATTCCAATTCATAATCCCTATGGGAAAATTATGAAAATAGTCTGATATTTTATCCTAATTAATTATATAAATATGACTAAATTTCCTGTGGGGTGAATTTTATCATATTAAGTATAATTAATTACTGTTCATGTTTAATTCCTTATGGGATCATTCAATTTAACTTAATATATAATTTTAGTTAACTAAAGATGTTGTGGCTACTCTCTATATAACTAAAATTATATTAATATAATCACTAGACATTGTGGTAGATTTTTATGTTCCAGGCACCACAAAATACCTAAGAACAATTATGCAGTAACATGATAGCATTGACCAAATATACACCCAGGAAAGTCGGGTTCAGCTAAGGCTGATTAAGTACCAAACTCAGACAGAGTAGTATTCCCAGGGAGACTAGTGTGTACTAGTCTATGTGAAACTTACTTGGGTCATACGTCTCATGTCACCCACAAAATGTTTGTAAATGGTTCATAACCTAAATTGTTCATCTAAACTTATTTATTGAACATGTTATGAATCTTTATGTGCTAGGACTTTATTCACTAATCTTAAATATTATGCTCCAATATTAATATGATGAGAATTTAACTAAATTTTACAAATTCTAACAATTTATAAGCTTAAATGAAATGTTAAAAAGCAAGCCCTTTCACTTCAATTGTGCTTTCTGCAAGCAGGAAAACCTATATATCATGCAATTTAAATTTTTTGATGAATAACATGTTTTTCATTCTGAAAGAATGAAGATTTAATCAACCTATTCATGCTGAACATGAGCATAATAAAAAAAAATTTATGAAAATCATTCACTAATTTCTAATACATAAAATATTATAACATAAAATGAGTATAATCAAAATTTCACATAAAATCATACACTAACTTGAATATAATTCCCAAATTTTACATATATGTGATAAAAAGTAAATGAAATTTAACACCAGAATCTATTAGAGATTTGTAAACGGTTTTCTAAATTCTCTTATTTTTCCGAAATGTTTCCTTTTTTTAATGAATATTTTATGAGTTTTTTTTTTCTAGATAAAATGGCACCCTGTCCCACCCCATGGCAGCCTTGTTTTCCTCTCACGGGTTCAAGTGGCGCCCAGGTTCGCCAAAATGGGCGGCCCGACTCAGTTTTTCTAAATGGGCAACTTACTGAATAGGTTCAACCTAAATGGGCAGCCCACGCCCACTAAAGCCCAGCGCAAGCTGTCTAGCCCAAGCCTATCTAACCCAGAATGGTCTGGTTCTAATAATTTGTTAAATGAACCGAACCCGACCAGGAAAAACTGAAAAACGAACCAAACCTCGAGGTCATCCCTAACCTCTAGCCGCCGAATGAAGAGAAATTAGGGTTTTTCTGCGCCAGCATTTTGGCCGTCCATGGAAAGGGTCGGTTTACTTAGGCGACTATTCTTCGGGCTTCCCGTCGCCGGAAAATGACGAAAAACAATAGAAAATCAATCGAAAAAAATGAAAAAGGGTTACAAGACAACGCTTTTTATATGCGATGGAAAGCTTATCGAATCAGCTTTCCGAGACCTCCATTGGGAGTCCCAACGACGGAGGCCTCTTCCGAGACCTCCATTGGGTGTCCCGAAGCCGGAGGCCTCATCCGAGGCCTCTATTGGGCGACCTGACGCCGGAGGCCTCTTCCGAGGCTTCCACTGGGGGAAGCGACACCCGAGGCTTCCTCTGAGGTCTCCACTGGGCATGGCCACGCCAGAGCCACTTCCGAGGCATCCGCTGGGTGTGGCGATGCCGCAGGCCTCCATTAGGAGTCCCAAAGCTGGAGGCCACTACCAAGGCCTCCATTGGGCGTCCCGACGCCGGAGCCCTCTTTCGAGTCCTCCGCAGGGCGTGGCCATGCCGGGTCCTCTTCCGAGGCCTCTGCTAGGAGTCACAGGGATGGAGGCCTCTTCTGAGGCCTCCGCTGGGTGTCGCGAGGACGGAGGGTTCTTCTGAGGCCTCTGCTGGGTGTCGCGAGGACGGAGGTCTCTTTCAAGACCCGCTGCACGTGGCCACGCAGGGGCCTGTTCCGATCCCCCCACTGGGCGTGGCCACGCTGGGGTCACTTCCCAGGCCTCAGCTTGGCGTGGCCACGCCGGGGCAGCTTCCGAGGCCACGGCTGGGAGTCGCCAGACCGGGGAGTCCTCCGAGGCCTCTGATGGGCGTGGTGAAGCCGGAGGCCTCTGTTAAGCATCGCAAAGCAGGTGGCCAAGGCCTACGCTGGTCGTGGCCACGCCGGGGCCTCTTAGGAGGCCTCCACAGGGCGTGACGAGGCCGGAGTCCTCTTCGATCGCCACAGATGGACGTGGCCACGCCGGAGGCTTATTCCAGGACGTCAGCTGGGTGTGGCAACGCCAAAGACTTCATCCAAGCCCTCAGCAGGGTGTCGTGATGCCGGCGGCCACTTCCGAGGGGCTCTGCTGGGTGTCGTCACGTCGAAAGCCTCTTTGGAGGTCTCTGCTGGGTGTGGCCACGCCGGAGGCCACAGAAGAGGCGTTCACAGGGCGTGGCCATGCCGGAGGCCTAGGAAGAGGCGTCCGCAGGGTGTGGCTACTATCAAGGGATGGTGTTTTTCATAGAGTTTCACCTCAAGCTTCTCTTAGACTGGTTCAAGAATTCAAGGAGACCCTTGAAGAACACCATACCAACAAACCACATACCATAGTAACAATCAACCAAACTTTTCTTATGCACAGAAAGTGATTTTAGAACAATCACAGCAAAGCTTCCCATCGGTTGGCTTAAACAAATGGCTATTGGAGGTCTAAATTCTCTATTCAGATATGCTCAAACATGGATCAAATAACACTAAACATAGATCAAATAGCCTCCCTCCATAACCTTACTGTCTACATAGACCTATATGCAGAGATATCATGGATGAAAATTCAAAAAAGGGGAAAAAGCTCTCCCTGAAACAGTTAGCAATAAAGGCCACCCAAGGTTTTCATTTTTCTGCTTCTTTTCTTCTTTCCCCTCTTAGCCATTTGCCCTCTTTTTTCGCTTAATATTTTCTCCAAATCATATGCTTATCGATAGGATCTGGGAAACCAAAAAAGAAGAAAGGATAAGGGGTTAAAGAAACTAAGAAACTAATAATAATCAACAAACAAAATGCAGCCAGCAATGATACATTAACTATGTGTTAAATTCTACATCAACACCATAAACTCACAGAACAGTAAGATGAAAAGAGAGTGCCAAAACTTTAAATATTTAGAAATTAAAGAATATAAATGTTAAAAAGTAAAAATCCATAAAAATTATCAATTACTTTGAAAAATGAGAAATAGAGAGAGAGGGGTAGACGGGGAATTGGACAGACGGGAGAGAGAGGAGAGAGAGAGAGAGAGAGAGAGAGAGAGAGAGAGAGAGAGAGAGAGAGAGAGAGAGAGAATAGAGAAGAAATTAGCGAGTGCAAATTTTACAGAAGTATGAAACATATAATTCACAAGTTCCAATAACAATAAAATACTACATTACAAAGTTTATGCAAAAAAAATTTTCATATTACAAAAAATATACTTGAGCATTTAAAAATGGGGAAAGAGAGGCAGGAAAGGGGAGAGAGAGATGAAGAGAAAGTGCGACAAGAGTGGAAGAGGAACAAATAGATTGCAATGATAGCGATAGAGATACAGGGATAGGAAGAGGGGAGGAGATGGGAAGAGAGAGGAAAGGGAGAGTGAGAAACCGAAGCGGAAAAGTTTACCGGAAGCAACGATAGTTGCGGCCGCCTGAGGAACAACCGACTCGTTCCAATTCCCCTGCGCGAAGATGGTCATAGCAAATGCCGCCGTCGCCATCGATTTCTTCACTCGAAAGCATATAATGTCTTTCGAGTCTCAAAAGACTTAATTCCCCCCCTTTTAAGTTTAATTTGAATTAATTTGAACTGCCTAACATCGACACCTGGAAGGGGACGGTCCACCGGATGATTTTTGTTCTGTTATGATACTAAACAGCATTAAGCAGGATGGATTTATGTGGCCACTTGTACTTGAAGAGTAACCCTTATTCTTAGACAAATCAGAAATGAATGAAAAGGTTAAACAAGTAAAAAACAACTAAGTTCGGGTGGCACCTTTCCATGATTACCAACTCCAGGCACTGAAGTTCAGTATGTAAAACATCCACAAGCATTTCACTATCCACAACAAATTATTGGAACATTAACGAAGCAACATAAAAACAAACTAATTGATGGAAAGACTACCAGTGAATATCAAACATAAACTTCGAACACTGAAAAGTATAACCAGAATTATAAACATTAGAAAGAAGAAAAAAACGAAGAACCAAAATTAAAAAGAAGGAAAACTTTGGTCTTTTATCCAAAGAAGAGTCGTCTTGCACAGAGAATGCAAGTGCAGCTTTAGAGCACCATAAAATTAAAAGAAATGAAAATATTTCGTCTTTTTTAAGGATATTAAAATGCCCATAATTCAGTTCTAGACTCTTGAAGGAGCAACTCAATAACCCATTTCAACATTAGCATATTCAGTTCACCGAAGTGCAATGGGCAACCTCAGGAGTTTTTGTTTATTAGGTTTAAGGATAATAAAGGAGTAATGCATAGGCAGCTAGCAGTTTCCATAATAAAATTCACAAACTCAAGTGACCCATTTGGGAAAAGTATATGCAAATGTATTAATACTAAAGTAATGTAAACTCGTGAAAAAAGAAACAAGAATAAAATGACCTCTTTTATATTAAATATGTTAAAAATATAAGGAAAATAAACTAATTGTGAACAACTTGCTTGCAAAAGTAATAAGATAATAGAAAACAATTCATGAAAGAAAGAGTCTTGGTAGTGTCTGGGCAGGGTTGAGGTAGTCCGACAATAGGGAGAGGAAGAAAGGTCATTAATGGAAGAAAGATCGAGCAGGAAACAATGGTGCTAGAGGACGAGAGGAGCAATCATCGGTTTATAGATATTTTACCAAGCGTTAAGGTGCAACAGTATAAATTGTTTTTACCAAAGGTTGGGGAATGACCCTCCGTATAAATAATTTATTTTTTAAGAGGTTATATTTCATTCCATTTGTCTAGAATAACAGGAGTTACAAAATAGAGAGCATTAAGTAGGATGGAACTATGTGGCGACTTGTACTTTAAGAAGATTAATGCTTATTCTTAGCTAATTTTCCATGATTACCAATTCCAGAGGCACTGAAGTTCAGTATGTAAAACATTCACAAACATTTCACTATCCTCAACAAATTAATAGGAACAATTAAGGAAGCAACATAAAAACAAACAAGTCGATGGAAAAAGTACTAGTGAATATCAAACATAAACTTCCAACAATGAAAAGTATAACCAGAATTACAAACATTAGAAGGAAGAACAAAAACAAGAAGCAAAATCAAAAAGAACTAATACTTTGGTCTTTTATCTAAAGAGGAGTCATCATGCACAGAGAACGCATGTGCAGCTTTAGAGCACCATAAAATTAAAGGAATGAAAATATTGATTATTTTTTAAGGATATTAGCCCATAATTCAATTCTAGACTCTGGAAGGAGCAGCTCAATAACTCATTTTGACATTAGCCAATTCAGTTCACCAAAGTGCAATCCGCAACCTCCCAAGTTCTTGTTATTAAGGTTTAAGGATAAAATAATTTCACAGACTCAAATTCCCCATTTGGGCAAAAAATGCAAACGTATTAATACTAAAATAATGTAACTCTGGAAAAAATAGAAAAATGAACTCTTTTAAATTAAATGAGTTAGACATATAAGTAAAAGAAACTAATTGTGAACAACTCGCCCGCAAAAGTAATAAGAGGATAGAAAAAAAAATCAATGCCAGAAAGAGTCTTGTCGTGTTTGGTAACGCCCGAAGGCAGGGTTGAAAGAGCTAGTCCGACAACAAGGAGAGGAAGAAAGGTCTTTAATGGAAAAAGGATCGAGCAGGAAACAATGGAGCAAGGGTATGAGAGGACAAGGCATCGGTTTATAGAGATTTTACCAAGCGTTGAGGCACAATCGTATAAATTGTTTTTACCGAAGGTTGGGGAATGACCCTCCGTATAAATAATGTTAACCCACGGTTATTAGCAAAACTGTTGGTAAAACCCCTTCTACTAGTGCATTGATATAAAATAAATTGTAGTCCATTTTATTTACAATAATATTTTTTAATGGTGAAGATAATCAATTATTCAAGTAATTAAGTACTACTAGTATGCTACTAAAAAGAGAAAAATATAGTAAAATAAAAATAATAAAGGAGGATGGGAAACTGTATGGTGGATGAACACTGACCGAAGGAGGAGAAAGCAGACCAACTTGGAAGATAAAGTGAAGTTTTCACTTCCTTCTTCGTGTCGTGCGTGTTGTGGTTTGGCAGATATGCATGCTTTTTATCATTGACGCAGTTGAACCGGTCCATTGATGCCATGCTAAGGCAACCTCCACACTCTGTGGTCCCTTTCAATACACCCCTTTCAAATCTTTGTACGAATCCCTTTTTACCTAACTTATTTTTTTTCTGAAAAATAGAAATTGATCTCTAGATTTTGTAGATGCTGCAACCCTAGAAAGGTGGCTATAGAGAGCATGAAGCACGATCTATCTAGCATCTACTTGTACTTAAAGGAGTAAAAGTAATAGTTTTCTTTTATTTTCTGAGAAAAAAGTCAATTTGAGTGTCTTTATGGGTTTGTATTAATCCAATATAACTTATAAGTTTATTCCTACAATCTATAGCTCGCAAATAAAAATTGCATGGGAAATACCTAAAATTAAAATGGTCTTTAGCTATATGGCTCCTCTTACTATATTAATTTTGTACCTAAAATGTTAAAAACGCAACATTTTAAATAAGTAATAATTTTGTAAAAATAACTATAATAAATTGAAATTAAAATGCAATTGCAGAAACAAAAGTGAATCAAGGGTATTTTTTTCTGCTAATATATATTTCACTTTTTGATGGTCTAAGTTAACTGGGAATATTATTTCATTTAAATTTAATATAACTTTTAATTATATATGGTACACCTCTACATCCTTGGTACGTCATGGAAGAAGTGACAACAACACTGCTTTCGTTGTACGACCATGAGTCTGATTTGTATGACCCACAACACTATTTTCATTCATTAGCTAAGCTGGCATGGGATGTTCTCTTCTCTCTCTCACTCTCTCTCACTTTGCAAAACCACCAACAATATAACTTGACAATTAGCATCTCAAACAAACAACCGGATAATGTACACACGGTTAAGATAGTAATCATTAAAATTATTTTCATCTCCTACTCCCACACGCATTTTGTTCTCTTGCAACGAGGGAAAGGTAAGGATGAAAATTGAGTTAGTATGTGTTGAGTCTTATATGAAAGGATTTTTTTTCTTTCTTCCATTTAGTCCAGAGTGATCACCTTGCGATGTGGCATCAAGAGAATTACTATTGTAAATACATGAGTAATATATCAGATGTATGACACATTAATTTTTTACAAATAGTTGTACATAAATATTTTTTATATATTATGACTATGATCAAACTGCAATATTATTAAACCCCTTATATTTTTAGGAGTGAAATATTTTTTACCATTTCATGTAATTTTTAAAAATAATTTATTTTAGGGTTGTACCAGGTCCATGTTTCTATTATATAGAAGGTATTAATTTTGGAGTATAAGCCTGTCAAGCGGATCAACTAACTAGGTTGGACCACCCCCAAATCCATACTTTTTTAGATGAAAGTAGGTGAATATTTACCAATTGACCTGTCCTTAGAAAACACTATTCACTTGTGTGTGGTCTAAGTCAACCGTGCGTATTTTTCATTTAAAATTTAATATATGTTTTTATTATATGTGATACACCTCTACCTCCCTGGTATGCTGTGGAAGAAACGACAAGAACAATATTGCTTCTGCTGCATTAATACAACAACGCATTTGATTTGTTTGACAACACTTCTTTTATTAGCTCAGTTGACATTGGATGTTCTCTGCTCTCTCTCTCTCTCTCTCTCTCTCTCTCTCTCTCTCTCTCTCTCTCTCTCACTCTCTCTTTTATTTAATGTTTAATATATTTTTAAATTATATGACTTAATGTATAATGAATTTATAAACTAACTCATGGACTCAATTATATGCCTCATGGGTAGACTTGCAGGGTAGTATGACAGACAAAGTCATTTACTTAAGTAACCTTAAATTTGTCTTGATTAAATAATATTTTATTTAAGAACCTTAAACTTTGTTTGACTAAGTAAAAAGCCAACTAATCAATATTTAACCATATAGTGGAGCTCAAATTAATTAAAAGCAAGATCCTAAGTCACTCGGGTTCCTCCTATTATTTCAGGACGGTGTGAGTCGAGTGACAGAGAGAACCATGAACGACTAGAACAATGTGTTATGAAACAACTGGACATCAGTACTAATGTAAGACTCATATTAAATTTATCACCAAAATAGTGATTGCAGCCCAAAAAACTCAAAATCTCTTCAGAATTTGCACGAAGTTGAACGATGAGGAAATTACTAAAGCCAAAAGCAGTTCCCCTACTTCCATAGCAAACTCAATTTCACCAAACTTCATATCTCTCTAAAATTTTCAAATGCCACCTACTCTTAATGGCGCTTCATTTCTCTTAATAAAGTCGATGGTGGCTCTCAATAAATTCCTGATGAATACCTTTTTAAGCTACCAATGAATCAAGCAAGCTTCCACTGTGATTCTTCATGTCCTAGGATCACACATTAATATATCAACGAAATACTCTTGAAATTTCTTATCGTAAATAATGCACAACTCAAAGTTTTGTTTGTGCCACAAATTTTAATTCTGATAACAGGGGTTGTGTAGGTGTACTCGTCGTCCTGAGAAATTCATACCAGCAAATGATTGCACTCAAAAAGTTCTTATTGTATGAAGCCTCAGGCTTTATACATAAAACCAAGTAAGAAGATAAAGAGAAGCTCTGGAGAAGGTGGAAATACAGTCTTTTATGAGTCCGTTTGGCTTTATTTTACTAAGTGAAAAACTGAAACAAGTAAAAGCGATCCTTTGCTCGTGATATGAGATTATTTTTGCGAATACTTGAATTGGAAACAAAGACAATTTGGTGAAAGGGTATGTCAGAATCTGGAGTCCTTTCGTTTAAATCTAGTTTAGTGATTTATTCAACGTGAAACTGATACCAGAATAAGTGTGTTGGGTCCGCCTCATATGTGCCAGGCCCCACCACATATTCTTTCTCACCTGTCTCACGTGAGAGAGATGATGAAATAAAATTAAAGAGAGATGCAAGGGAAGAAGGGGTCGTGCGATAGAGACAGAAAGAGGGAGACACGCGAAGGAAGAGAAAAGAGAAGGGGAGAAAGGTTCGAGGATTTCGAACCAAAGCTTCCCGTGAGCTAATACGGGAGAGAAAAAGGAAAAGAAAGAAGAAGAAAGGAAGAAGAACAAAGTAGTCTTCTTTCTTGTTCTTTTGTTCTATTAACCTCCATTTTCTTCTTCAATGGTTGATTGTATTGATGACTATGCTATTGTTGTTGTTGCGAGCCTCTAGATATTCTAGAGAGAGCATTTGTAAACCCATTGCAAATTTGGAGATAGTGGATTCTCTTAAAGACGACCTAATGGTTGCCCTGGTATTTCCCATGCTTGGTTTCTACGAAAGAATTAGGTGTCTCGATTTAAGTATAAGAACCCATTCAGCACATAAAGAGAATAAGTGTTTATTAGGAGGGTTTTTTCCAACAAAGCAACTACTCTGATTCATAATACAAAGAGGACCCAAGGAAGTAGTTTTGTGCGCGAGGGACTGAAATGCATCCATAGTCTTCTTCCATAAATTATATCCAAGTTAAAGAGCTCCGCCTATTGGGTATCGTTCACAAATCTATATCACTATTTTCCTATATATCATTAACATCTATATTTATATGTAAGGTATAGGTACTTTGCACCGTACGATTAGTATTTTCCTTTGAATAATGCTAGTTGCACCTTCGTTCAGTACCCCTCTGGTGTACCTGCTGACGTGGATGCACAACTGGCATCCACGTCACGTTAATTAATGGGTTTTAGGGTTTAGGATTTTGGGGTTTTAGAAAAAAAGATTAGGCCTAGAGGTTTTGGGGTTTTGGTATTTAATTATTATAAAAACATTCTTGAACCAAACAAAAGACAAAAAATCATAAATACCCCTCTCATATTCGTCAAATCTGAAAAATCATTGACTAAATTCTATTTCAGTAAAACCCAACAACAATACAAAGCAACTTCTTTGAACTATTTTAATGTAATACAGTAGCATTTTTATTTAAAAGTAAAAGTGCTAAAATTAGCATTATGAAAGTATATACACATATAAATAAAAACTTACACCTAAAAATTTATCCTTTTTTATCATTAATAATATTTTAGCTATATAATCAATATGATATTCTTTTGTTTCTTAATGCAGTTATTCTCTTTCTATTACATATCATTTGTGCAAGTTTAACTTCTAAGCATTATGTAGAATAAAAGATTAAAATCTTAAAAATTATTTTTGGTGGGGTTGTGTTGTGCCTAGCAGCCCTGATGACAGTGTTTTCGGTTGCCTATTGACGTTAACCTCTTTTTATCATTAATAATATTTTAGCTATATAATCAATATGATATTCTTTTGTTTCTTAATGCAGTTATTCTCTTTCTATTACATATCATTTGTGCAAGTTTAACTTCTAAGCATTATGTAGAATAAAAGATTAAAATCTTAAAAATTATTTTTGGTGGGGTTGTGTTGTGCCTAGCAGCCCTGATGACAGTGTTTTCGGTTGCCTATTGACGTTAACCTCTTTTTATGGTTCAGAATTTTACAGCACAAACGTTGTAGAGCACATAATCCACCAAGTTTGATCGACGGTGATCTTTCAATACCCTTGTGAATATATTTTGAAGATGCAATAGTGGTTTTATTTAATTTAATTGATGCCATGTTAAATGTGAATTCTAGCTGTGAGACGAGTGGATATGTTCAATACTAGGCAACTCTGTGATTTCTTAAGACGCGTGATTTCCCTTTAACCGGTAGCAGGTATTAATTAGAATTATGTATTGCATTTGCTTATCCATCTTTATATTATCTTTAATCCTTATTTCTTTATTTATGATATTGACAGTCTATTCTCTTTAGTCGTCGGAGTATTATGCTGGAGATGCTTGGATGGTACTATGAGGAGGTCGGTAATCTTATATGCTGATATTCATCATGATGACTCTGATCCCGTGAGTAGTGTAGTGCACATTCTAGTTCCACTTTATTTCTTGAATAAGAATAATTCTAGTTTAGTACTACATAAATTTGTCTAGTCATTTTGAGCAATTATAAATTTTTTTATCCAAACCAAATAGTATATTAAGCTAAAAGTTGACAGAGTTAAGAGAGTACATATCAGTAAGAGACTCAAGGCTTATACAATCATCCAAAAAAAGAAGTTTTTGGTTAAGTGTTGCCTGTATGCAGTCATTAACTATAGCATTCTTCATAAAACGAGGTATTCCATTCATCCATAGCCTTATATGTGTCTCTCCTTGTTCTGCCAAAATATTTGCCGTCTTTGCCAAGGTGTCTGCAGCATTGTTACCTTCTCTAAACTGGTGCATTAACTGAACCTGTGGTAGTCTCTGCAGTAGGTTCTTGCAGATATCTATCAGTGATGTCAGCCTCCAATTGTTGCTCCAAGATTCCTGCATCGAGTGTATTACAATTTGAGAGTCCCTCTAAATGACTATTGGTGAGTGTGGAAGAAAATGTTTAATACAAGTGAGGGTGAGATAAAGAGCTGAAAATTCAGCTTCATTGTTAGATTTATTCAATAATGGCCATAATGCACATAACAGGATTTCACCCATTGTATTACGGAAAATAACTCCTCCCCTGCCCTCTTTGATTTCAATTTTGATGATCCATCAAAGTTTGCAAGAAAAAAGGAAGGAGAAGGTGGTTGCCAATAAAAGTGATCTCTATTTTTTTTGTTTGGATTGCCGGTTTCAGGGATTTGGTGGTGATTGATAATCTGGTGTGAAGTAAAGAGGATGCGATTGAGGCATAGAGAATAAGTAGTGGATGATTGTTCAAAGATTTTCCTATTTCTAGTACACCAAATTTCCAAGATTGTAGTAAGAGCATACACATGGGATCGAGGCAGAGATTTTGTGATGGATGAGTATGGCAGTGTATTGAAATATGATCTGATTGACTGACCTTGTTGAATTAATTTTGTGTATGGAATCAGTAATTGCCAAAGATTTGTGGCAAATGAGCAATGAATAAACAAATGATCAATAGTTTCAGTTTCTACTCCACACATAAGCACAAAAATGATTTAGGTGTAACACTCTTCTATGTAGTTGAGAGGTTATTTGTAGTTTGTCTGTGATCAGTGGTTGCCAAACAAATGATCAGTAGTTTGTAGTTTGTCTGGATTTAATTTTCCATAACTTTGACCACAGGAGATCTAAAGGACCGTGAAACATGTTATTTTGAGTAGTTTTCATGATGGAATGCATAATGTGATATGCCATTTTGGTAGAGAAGGATCTTTCTTTTGAGGGTATCCAAATAAGAGTGTCATTATTAGAAGGAGAGATCACAGAGCTTAAAACTATGGAAGCAACATCAGATTGCCAAAGCAATCTGACGCGGGTAGCAATCTGACGCGGGTTTCATTCCACTGATGACAATCAGTGATAAGGGAGGACACCGCGTCCTTGAGATGGTGAGGGCCCTGTGAAATTCGATGAAGTTGGGATAATTGTTTATCTAAAGTATCTATCCATATGTCAAACCAGAGAGAGGTGTTCTGTCCATTACCAATTCTATACCTGATATGGGAAAGGAGTAATGGGAGTTTAAAGATTTGATTCCAAATAAGAGAGTTACCTTGTTTGGGTTTTTGGGTAGCAGCTAAGTGAGGAGATGGACCATATTTTCTTCTCATGAAAGCTGAGTCTCTGTAACTATAGATACGCCAGATAACTTTGAGGCAGAAGGCTTTTCCCATGGATTGAAGACTTCTGATTCCTAAGCCTCCTTCTCTGTGAGATTCACATGCTAATGACCAACTAGCAAGGTGTAATTTTTTATTACCCTTATTAGACCATAAAAAGTTACGAAAATCTTCTTCAGTCTTCTCTGTGATTTTTTGGTAAGTGGAAACATGAAAGAAGGTGTAAGGGAATACTTGTGAGGACTGATTTTAAGAGGGTGATTCGGCCAGCTAGTGATAAAGATTTATTTGTCCATCCAGTTAGCCGTTTATTTATGGCAGCTAAGAGTGGGTCGTAGGTACACCTAGTGATTTGTGTTGTATAAATGTTTATCCCTGGGTAGGGGCCAACAGACTCTGATGGGTGAATGGCATGAGTCGGGTAAGAGTAGTTTTATTTTCAATGCTGACACTGTTAGAGAAAAAGAGGAGTGATTTGGAAAGATTGTAATTTTGGCCAGAGTCGTCAGCATATTGTTTAAGAATGTACATTATCTTTTGTGCAGAGTTAGGTTCCACGACGCAGAACAAAAGAATGTCATCTGCATAATGCAGATTGCATATAGGATGCATATTTGGAATGGGTGACCAAGGTTTAATCTGATTTGTTTCAACTTCATGTTGAATTTTATTTGAGAGAAGTTCCGTTGCAAGAATGAATAGTGAGGGTGAGAGAGGGTCCCCTTGTTGAAGTCCACATGAGGGAATAATGGACTCCGTAGGATACCCATTAACAAGGATTTGGTAGGTGGCAGTAGAAAGGGAAGAATGGATAATTTTGTGCCAGATTAAAGGAAATTTATATTCATCTAAAGCATGAGCAAGAAAAGACCATGTCATAGTAACGAATGTTTTACGTAGATCTATTTTAGCTCCTATGTAAGCATGTTTTTTTCGTTTGGATTGGAAGGTTTTTAATATTTCATGTGCAAGGGGAATGTGGTCTGCTAGTTGTCAACCCATAAGGAGGCTGCAGCACTTTACAAAAAAAAAAAAAAAAGGTTGAACCTCTTTTTCTACAAATCTCTCTTTTCAAATAGGAGAAACTAACGCATTAAAAGAGCTCCACAGAGAAGCTCTTTATAAAAAGACTCTCACAAAGAGTCCATCTCAAAAGTCATTTATCAAAAGCGTAGCCAAACACAGTGACAGGACCCAAAAAAACCCAAAATTCAACAGAAATATTGTAGCCAACAGAAATTAAATATAGTATAAGAAGCTGATAAACCATTAAAACTCACTACATTAATATAGATACTAACTCCAGTCTATTGCAGAGAACAAAGTAACTTACCGTGTGTCTCTCTTTTATTCTTTTCTTTTCAATGTCACTCTCTTTTCTCTTTGCATATAGTTTTCTTTCTTTTCTTGTCAGAATTTACTTCTTCCTCCTTTTCTTTTCATTTTTGTTTTCCCTCACTCATTTGTTCCTTCTTTTTTTTTTGTATCTTCAAGGATAGGAGAAAAAACTGTTACAAGCTCTTCAAACACACAGGTCTTCAATCCTGTTTAACAAGTAACATTAAAATAAGAAGCAAATAAACCTATAAACCATGTAAAGTAATTGCAGACCCCATTGCAATGAAACAATGTAACTTATTGTGTCTCTTTTCTTCTACTCTTTTGAGTCATTCTCTTTTTCTCTTTCCACTGAGTCTCTTCCTTTTCTAGCTGGCTTTTTATTTTTCAACCTTTTCCTTTCATTTTTTCTTTTCCCACTTACTCCTCTGTTCTTTGTTTTTTAGTATCACATACGATAGGAGAAAAACAGTGTTGCAAGCTCCTAAAACATTAGCGCTTCAATTCTATTTAAAAAGAAACAATACTATTAGACTTTACTGAAAACACCACACATTACCAAGTATGAACCCATCAGACTACTTTCAAAGCAAAGGAAGAAACAAAACCAGTAGCAAAAATGCAAAATCTACCAAAACTCTATTTGCTACAAAGGCACTATCATATTAGTCTCTCAAACAATTAAAAAACGTTTAGGAACTCCATAATACATTTAAAAACAGATTATAAATTCATAATTTACTTTTTAAATGATCCTTCTTTCCTTCAAATTCGAACAATTGAAAATTCTATTAAATTAAGTGTAGTATAAAAATAACGAAGATCATTTTATATCATGCACTAAAATTTCTATTCAAAATATTATCATTCCGTTTATATACCATAGTAAGTTAAATGGATTTCCTGAAATTTTATATCAATGTTTACATTAAATCAAGATTTTGTTTTCTTGCACATTGAACGATAACAGGTTAGCCAATCATTTGGTGTACTGTTACAAAATCGACCAATGGTGGTTCTTAATTTTCCCCCGGCACTTTCTAGTGCAGCTTTTCTTTCCTGTCTTCAAATTCCTTCAATGAACATGCACATTGTGCAAGAGATTTCAAAATCTGGAGAACTTTACTAAGATATAACAACAAACAAAGTTTGAAAACGAAACAAATCCACATAAGAAGTCATATGAAAAACAAACAGTAGCTACTAATCAATCCCAGAATTATTCCCAGGAATGTAATGCTGATTCAAGTCAAATAATCTGCTATAACATTTAGCATAAACACATGAAAGTGTTGTTTTCTGATAGCATCCAAAAGAAGGAAATCTAGTTGCTAAAAATCAATAACTAGTCCACTCAACAAACACGATACTTAACCAAAAATTCACTGAACTACTATGCAAAACTCTTACACAAGACTTAGAAAAATGAATGCTTTGGATAAACTTGAAGCATTCTAAGAGGCATGTATGCTAGGTTGTACATAATCTAAAAGCTCCTTCTTGAATGAAAAAACAGCTCTTTAAAAAAAAAAAAAATTGAACCTCTTTTTCAACGAATCTCTCTTTTCAAAGAGGAGAAACAAACTCATTAAAAAAGCTCCATAGAGAAGCTCTTTATAAAAAGACTCTTCCAAAGAGTCCATCTCAAAAGTCATTTATCAAAAGCGCAGCCAAACGCTAAGGTGACAGAACCAAAAATGACACAAAAATACCCAAAATTCGACAAAACAATTGTAGTCAAATGAAATTAAATTTCCCTATAATTCATTATCAAGTCCTTTTTAATTAGACAAAATAAAAACTTGCTAGCCTTTTCCTCGTGCTATTGGATTCTATATCTCCATGTGAAAGACAATACTGTACTACTTGTACTTTACTAGTGAATATTAAATTTTGTAGCACCACAAGAAAGAGATTCCAGCAAGGAAAGACCCCTTTAACATATTAGCATCCAGTAGGTATTTGCTCAAGCCCAATTCATTTTCAAAAAGAAAACATAATGCCATCCATTTTCTCAGATTGAGGAAAGATCATATTAACTTATGCAACATTGTTCGTTACATACATAATCAATCTGTAATTCATTGAACAAATTAGCATGTTACAAAAAATTAGCACTTGACTTGACCAAATGAACTGTCATAATAAATTATTTTACACCCAACTGGTAACAACAATCTGGAGCTTAATATTCTTGTATTCAATTTTTTTTCTACCACACCTATTAGAAAATAAATAAATTGGAGGTATCACTGAACATCTTGCATGACTTAAAAAGAGAAAAGTAGCGCATAGTGCCTAAATATTTTGGTTAGCTCATTATAGTCGACACTTATACCAAGCAGTTGGATCAATCGCATGACTTGGCCAAATGAACTATCATAATAAATTATTTTACACACAACTGGTAACAACTGGAGCTTAAATTTCTTGTTTTCAGTATTTTTTCTACCTCACCTTTTAGAAAATAAATAATTTGGAGGCATCGCAGAACATCTTGTATGACTTAAAAAGAGAAAAGCAATGCATAGTGCCTGAATTATTTGGTTAGCTCATTATAGTCCACACTTATACCAAACAGTTGAACCAGCTTCAGCCAATCACGTGACTTCCCATTGCTACAACCTAAGACATTGCTCAAAGCTATAACACTCATGCAAAAGACGTTGAATAAGGTAGACTTGACTCAGAAACAATGTCACCTCATATCTCTCCAAGAAGCAAGAGGAAGCCAAGCCTTGGTACCTGAAAGCACAATCATTACTGTTTCTACTCCACATCAGGATACAAGCTCTCAGGGGAAGAGCGATCCTACAAACCCCTATGTCAGGATGGCAACAAGCCGAGATGTGCAATCATGGTTGAACTAGAGCAGGAGGCTCCAAAACGTTCAGCCCACTTGCAACCGATCCTCAGCTCGGAAAGAGAATTAAAGTCACGACAAGATGCTAAGACATCTAGAGGAATGACATAGCTTATCCATTTTTGGAAAGCTTATTCTATGGTACCAGCAGAAGAGGAAGAAGATCAAAACCCGCATAGTCGAAGGAGACAGCAACATATCCTCGGCTTCTAATGCAAGAATGGGAATAGCTAACCCACGCCACAAAAGATGGAATTCAAATCACCCGAAGGACAGTCTGCTGGTCAGTAAGCCAAAGGAGGCGCTGAAGAGGGACCTGGTTTCCGTGAAGGACGTGAGGAGAATTTGCAGAGGTGAAGCAACAAATCCATAGACGAGAGGAGAACTTATCTTCAATCAAGAGGGTAGACCCTACATACAAAGGTGTGGTATCTTAAGAGCAGAAAATTTGAGATTTTGTTACAATTCCACCGGCCAAAGTGCCATTTGTCCAGCTCGAATTATGAGGTTACTACAAGGGCAGTGTTTCAGGCCAACATTGTGACTACTCGCCCTCAACTTCATCCAAAGATGCATAATACATCCATCCGGGTTACTCCAACTAAAAGAGACCCAAGCTTCCCATGTCCGACCTCGCAACTGTGATATTTTTAAAGGGGACACAATAGGTGGTTTATGGGGACCACCCCCACGTCAAGAGAAGAAGAAACGAGGTGGTTTATGGGGACCACCTCCGTACTAGAAGAGGAGGAAGCGTGGTGGTTTATGGGGACCACCCCCACTCCGGAAGAGAAAGAATCATTGGAATTCCTGTGAAGATATGGGGACACCCAAAACCTCTCAGCGGCTGAAACTCAGTAAGCCACCAGAGAGAGTAGGCATGATCACTGGTTTGCTGATGAGAAAGCAGGGGCCAAAGGAGGCGGGGTTGCAACCGAGAGTAACTCCAAATGCAGAAGTCCTTGTGCGACAGAGAACACCAGTGGACTCACGTATTACGTCAAGAGCAGAGGGGGACCCTAACCTCCAAACTGAGATCCCAATTGAGTCAACGAGGGCGTTGACATTATGGGTGTGGAAGGATGTAATGGGCCCCAATTTGGCCAAAAGTATTTTATGCCTTGACATGATCATAGACGTGCAACAGGCCACCGAGGTGGTATGGGACACCTCAGAAGAGCCAATGGAAATAAGTGGCATTGGCCACACGAAGGATGGTTATCTAGGCCAAGACTCCCAAAGATGCACTAAAGTGCTTAAGGATATCAGCCTAAGCGATTTGGTGCATTACCGCTCACAGACATGGAAGAGCGCGTGCACATGCACGTGCACATCAAAATGCGAACATTCGTGGGGTTGTGAGATTACACCCCAGGACGGATACGTAAACGGGGTTGCCAATGTGTGGCTCGCTCATAGCACCTAGCAGGCATACGCGCTAGTGTACATCTACCCGCGTGGGGCTGCAGGGACAGCCGTGCGTGCGCTTGGCATAGCGAGCCCCGGCACATCTATGTCCGCACTGCGCGGCCATGAGCGCACCCGCGCACATGGCCCGAGGCTCTGACCCCGAACTTTTTGGTGGGAGCCACATTGTGCCAAATAAAGGCATCTTATATACCGTTGGAAAGCTGATTCGATAAGTTTTCCAACGCATATAAATTTACCATATGCTTAGTGCATATATTCCGAGTTCCCCTAGGTTAGAACTTGAGCACCAAGGCAGGAAAGGGGTTTGAGCTTTAAGAAGCTCCATCTTGTAATAGAGGTACACGGGGAAATTTTCCCTTAATGAATTTTTGTGCATATTATATACTTTGTTTGTGTTGTCTCTCTTCAACCTTTTTATCTCCTGTATTTTTCTCTTCTTCTAGAGTGGTTACACTCGTTCTTAAGTTAGTAGTTTCAACATTAATGATCTGCCATCAAGGGAACGTCCTGAGAGGGGACATAGGGGGGTGGAGAGGGGGTGGAGAGGGAGATGAGAGGGTCTAGAGTGGGGATGAAGAGAGGACGGAGCGGGGGCGGAGAGGGGGAGGAGAGGGGAGGTGGAGGGGAGTCGGAGGGGGATGAAGAGGGGTCAGAGAGGGGACCGAAAGGGGGCCGAGAGTAGGAGTGTAAACGGTATCCAATTATCCGCTCTACCGTTTGACCGATTACCGTTCTACCATCTCCAAAAATAAAATAATATTATCCGCTTACTATTCTATCGATTACCGTTTTACCGTTTAATAAATGAAAAGGAAACGGAAAGAGCTCTTCCATATCCATTCTACCGTTTAAATAAAGTAGTATGGTAAATTTATCAATATTTTTTATGTTTAAATTTTAATTTTTATTAATTAATTAATTTTCCAAGTATACTATTCTCACAATGAGATATCATAAAAATATTATAGCAAAAAATAATACTTTACATATTTATTTGTTTTGATAAATTAAATTATTAAAATTAATAAAGATTGTTTAATAACAAATAACAATTGTATAAAAGTTTAAAAAATTATTCCCCTCCTATTATATTTGTATAATTATTTTAAAATTTATAATCTTTTGCCACAACAATTGAGTATAATGACTCATTGGCCTAGAATCTTAATTTCTTATGAGCTATATCTAATATCTTATATGATTTATTGAATATAATGACTCATTGGCTTAGAGACTTTTGAGTTTTATACATAACAATTGCAAACAATAACATATTTGCAATATGAGTTAAGTTTCTATTATATTTTTTACTATGCAATAATTAATACTATTTGTAACATATTCAATATATGAATATTTATTAAATCAACCAAATTTCTTAAATTTACTTACATGAATTATTATATTACTATCGAATGAAAATCAATAAACTTATTATTGATTATTCAATTATCTCATTAAGCAATAGTTAATACCTGTCTATGTCCATAATTAAATCAAATAAGAATTTAATAAGCTATCTAAAAGCCTAAATTCTAACATATTATATATATGTTATATCGCCTAGGATTAAATCCATGCCGATGACCCTCTAAAATATGACGTAATTGCTTACAAGTTACATCTTTTTGTTTTAAACTAAAGCATCAAATTATAAACCTTAATAAGATTAAGATAACTTTCCATTTTTCTGTGGGCTGCGTTATATTTATACATCTTGATTCTTTATATTACTAATTCACAAGAAAATATGAAGATACATAATACTTATGATAATAACACATTTAGATTTAGTATTAGTAGAATCTGATTTAATGGAAAAGAACAGTATGACCAGTTTCTTTGTATTTTGATTTAAAAAACATTAATCTAAAATCAACGTTAGTTAATTGATTGTTTAAAAAAATTGCCATATTACCCCAAAGTTCTAAAATGCAAAGACCTAAGTAATAAGTTCTAACATATTCTAAAAGCAAAGCCCTAAATTCTACCATGTTCTAAAAGGCAAAATCCTAAATCTATTAATCTAATGACTTATGTCTAGTGTAAATACTAAATAGTAACTACTCGTAACTCACTAGGTCGAACCCTATAAAAGGCTAAATGCCCTAATCCAGATTCCAGACGGACCACTCCTTGAAAACTTTGAAACTTGAGTCCGTTCAACCCTAAAACTATAAAAGGCTAAATGCCCTAATCTAGTGTCTCGTGCAACTGTGCAAACCCTAAATCCAGGCAAGAGGCGAGTCAGGCGATCATCGAGCTTCCGGCGTACCGCTCACCTCTGGACAAACTCTGTCTAAACCCGAGATATTTTTCTTCTTCCCTCTAATTCCTCTCTTTTTCGTCTGATTACTCTCTCTTTTCCGTCTGATTCCTCTCTCTTTTCCGTCTGATTCCTCTCTCTTTTTCGTCTGATTCCTCTCTCTTTTCCGTCTGATTCCTCTCTCTTTTCCGTCTGATTCCTCTCTCTTTTCCGTCCTCCGTCTTTCTCTCTCTTTTCCGCCTGATTCCTCTCTCTTTTCCGTCTGATTCCTCTCTCTTTTCCGTCTGATTCCTCTCTCTTTTCCGTCTGATTCTCTCTCTTTTCCGTCTGATTCCTCTCTCTTTTCCGTCTGATTCCTCTCTCTTTTCCGTCTGATTCCTCTCTCTTTTCCGTCTGATTCCTCTCTCTTTTCCGTCTGATTCCTCTCTCTTTTCCGTCTGATTTCTCTCTCTTTTCCCTCTGATTTCTGTAATCCCAGATTCAGTGATTATGTTCTTACCAGTCTCGTTTCCATTTGTCCGTTCTCAGCCTCCTCACACTGTTGTTACGTCCGCACGTGTCCTCATCCTTATGTTAGTCCTCGCTATTGTAGAAGTGGTCGTCTTCCTCGTCAAAATCCTTTCCAGGTACTCTCTATTCTCCTCCCTATTTCTCCCTCTCTTTTGCCCTTCAATTTTTTCACTTTTCTTGTTTTATGACTAAAATTTCTGTTTTCATTTTTCTCTTTTATCTCCCCTATTTTTTTTCTGTTTTGCTATTCTTCCTCTTTGTTGTCGATTTTCTCCCTTCGAATCTCTATTACTATAGCTTCTATTCTGTCTATGCTTTTTTTCTTTTATTATTTTCTCTGTTGTCTACTTCACATCTCTTATAGTTCGTCATTTATAGCTACAAATGACCTTTGATGCATGGGTAAACTGCAGTTGTTCCTTTGACATATTGAGTAGTTTCCGACGAAACTTTTAGGATAGTAAGTACCCCATATACCACTGTGATTTCACAAATTATCTGGACACCCAGATGTTCTGTTTACAGAGAAAAATAATATTTTGGTAGACATCAAGAAAAAGGTTATAATTTTTTTTATGTGAAGAATCTACCCTAGATTGGCAAAACGACTGCATTGTGCTCTTGATTTTGCATGATGGGTGGATTTTCTCTGTTCGAAATTCTTGGTTCTATGCCCTAGGGAGAGGGGAAAGGGGGTTTGTTAGGGTAAGCTGACATTTGCTTTAATATGAACTTCTCTCATGAACTAATTTACCCTATATTATGTTTACATCAATTTAACAGAATTTGTGATCAGGAATTCATGGAAAATGATTGGAAAAGTGCATGGAAATATTCTGTTGGCATCATAATAAAAGTAACTTCTATTTTAGTTTTCATGCTTGTCTATTTTAGTTTTCTGGTATTTTCACATGAATAATTGTTTGTTTTCTTCTCTGCTTTTAATATTATGAAAATATATTATTCTTATTCTTTTAATTGATTGTTAATTTCTATATCAGGTGGTGCTCTTATTTTTGCTTGTTGTAACTCGATTTTGTGGATTAAGAGATAAGGTAAGGTTTCAAACATATTTTTTTATTGATTTAATTTTACTTTGAGCAAATTCTTATTACTCATAGCACATTGTAGGGGAGATCGAGATAATTAGAATTGAAGTACTCCAGTTGTACTGTTATTAAATTACTGTTTAAACAATTTTTTTCCTTTAGAAGAATGAAGGGTAAATGTCTATTTCGGTTATTTCTCTTTTTTTTGGTTTTGAAATAAATTACATGAGACTTTTTTCAGGTAGACAAGATTGATGTCTCAAGGTGATCCTATTGCATTCAAAAGGTTTGAACAGTTTTACCTTTTCATGGATTGTGAAGACTTGTGAAATTTTTAGTGTGTTTTATTTTCTTTGAATAGATTTTGTTTTCAATTTTTTTTATTTAAAACAAATTTTTAACAATTTTTGTAATTTATTTAGTTTTTTAACTCATCTCTATATTTCATCATTTATGACTTTGTGACAGATTAAGTACTTAACACTCAAAAGCCTCTAATTTTTTATTTGGTATTTCTAATTTTCATCAGCTGGGGGAACGCATTGTATCGAAGAGATTTGTATTGTTTCATTACAGTCTTGAGATAGATTTATGTATGGAGATTTATAACGTAAGTTTTTGTTAGTCTTTGATAGGTTGTGTAAGTAATTATTTGTTTTATGGGACCTTCTAATTTTAGTGTGTTTTGTTTTCTTTGAATAGATTTTGTTTTAATTTTTTTTTCGATTTAAATAAATTTTTAATTTTTTTTATTTTATTTAGATTATATTAATTATTTTCAATTATTATCCAAATTAATCTTAATTAATTGAAAACTGTAACGCAATAATCGGGCAAAACATAACGAAAGTAACGAAATGGAACGAAAATAAACGGGCATAACGAAAGTCTTATATTAAATGGATGAAACGAAACTAATCAGACGAAAATGGAAGAGACGGTAATTTGGCGAAAACTAATTGGACGAAAAACGAAAACGAAAAAATAATTGGGTGAAAATGGTAACGGTATAAAATTTCGTAAACGGATACAGTAAACGAAAATGGAATTTTCGTTACTGTTTAGTTACCGTTTAGTTACGAGAGCGGGACCTAGAAGGGGGGCCACGCAGGGGGACCGCTCAGGGGGGGCTGTGCAGGGGGGGCTGCGCAGGGGGGCCGCGCAGGGGGGGCGCGCAAGGGGGCCACGCAGGGGGGCTCTCACAGGAGCCGCATTGGGGGCCGTGATTGGGGGTCCTCGACAAGAGGCACAGTGCTGAGAGGGCGCAGAGAGGGACCCGAGAGGGAGCTGAGAGGCGCAGTGTAGAGAGGGCGCGGCACAAAGAGGGCGCAGCGCAAAGAGGGTGCGGCGCCGAGGGGGCGCCGAGGGGGCGGAGAGGGGCAGAGAGGGGCAGAGAGGGGCGGAGGGGCGCGGCGCCGAGGAGGCGGAGGGGCGCGGGCGCCGAGGAGGCGGAGGGGGCACGCGCCGAGGGGGCGGAGGGGGCGCGCGCCGAGGAGGCGGAGGGGGCACGCGCGCGAGGGGGCGGAGGGGCGCGCGCGCGAGGGGCGGAGGGGCGCGCGCCGAGGGGGGCGGAGGGGGGCGCGCGCCGAGGGGCGGAGGGGCGCGCGCTGAGGGTCGCTGGGGCAGCGCCGAGGGCGGAGGGGGCGCGCGCGAGGGGCGGAGGGGGGCGCCGAGGCGCAGAGGGGAAGGGGCGGCGCCGGGGGGGGGGCGCTGAGGGGGGGGGGCGCTGAGGGGGGGGGGCGGCGCTGGGGGGGGGGGGCGGCGGCGCTGGGGGGGGGCGGCGCTGAGGGGGGGCGGGGGGCGCTGGGGGGGGCTGGGGGGCTGAGGGGGCGAGGAGCCGAGCCCGGGAGCCCGGGTAGCCCACGGAGCCCGGGTAGCCCAGCCAAAACCAAACTCGCACTATGATCCATGATTGTATAGAAGTAAAGAAGTTATTTGTTCAAAACAAAAAAAAGGAAGACCATGGAGCAGAAAAAGTATAAAAATATTTTGTATTAGGATTATTTTCTCCAAAAAGAGGACTACTAATTATAACAAAATCTTTCTTTACACTCTAACTGGGACCTTCCATTGGTATTAGAGCGTACATAATGAGCACCAACAAAGAAAGGATTCAGAATTTAGAACATGAAGTGGGAGGTGTAAAAGAATCCCTCCAACGACTGGAAAAAAGGATGAGTGATCACCTACAACGCCTTGAAGCTTCAATCGTCAAAATTTCAGCACCCTCCAGACAAAATTCTGTAATCCCAACATGTCTTCGCCATGCACTGATTCAACAACCTCCTGTCAACCATTCCATCATAACTTCTAAAGTCACAAAAATTGACTTGCCAAATTCACAATCAATGACCCATTAGAGTGGATGAACCGTCTACAAGTTCAAAGAATTTCCACATTACCAGAAAGTATGGCTTGCTTCTTTTTACTTGGAAGGGGAAGCCAATCAATGGTGGCAATGGTGTCAAAACGCCATGGACGAAAAACAACAAATGATTCCATGGGAAATGTTTGAAGATGAAGTACGCACATGCTTTGGACTACCAAAATCTGAGGATTTTGTTGAGGCATTATCTCGCATTCGTTAAAAAGGAACACTATGGGATTACCAAAGTGAGTTTGAAAAGCTCCACAATCACGTACGAGTGTGGACACAAAAGGCACGTGTAGGGCCTTTTAGAGGAGGACTTCACCATGACATAGCCGATGGCATAATGATGTCTAAACCAGGATCAGTTAAACAAGCCATCAGCCTAGCAAAGATGAGGGAAGACCAACAGACCCGACGGGGAAGAATTTTCAGACCTGATAGCGAAGAATTTTCAAACACAATAGCAATCGCCTTCCAATTCTACCGTGATGCCAACTCAATTTTCAGCCGTTGCAAACTCATCCATCAAACGCGTCTCTTGGGAAGAAATGCTAGCACCAAGAGCACAAGGACTTTGTTTCTACTGCAATGATAAATATACTCCATCTCCCAGATATCAAACACCCCAACTTCTTCTCCTTGAGAGTTATCCATCAGACGATTCAAATCTAGTCAATATCGGTCCAGCAATAATAGAATCAATTCACAATTCTGACCATGGGATTTTACAGGAAGCAAACATTATGGTACATGCTTTAACAGGTTGGGGGCGCACAAACCATTCACCTAAGAGTTTCTATCGGCAAGCAATCTCTTATTGCCCTTGTAGATTATAGATCGACGCACAATTGCAACACTACTAAATCTTCTTGCTGTTTATGCACCGATATTTTCGGTGAAAGTTGCCAAAGGAGAAAAAAAAACAGTGTTAGTGGCACCACAACAATGTTTCGCTTCATATTCAAGGTACTGAATTTTCACATGCCTTATTTTCACTTTCTCTCATCGATTTAGATTTGGTCTTAGGCGTACAGTGGTTGGCAAGTTTGGGTGCAGTACTATGTGATTGGAAAAATTCTACTATTGATTTTCATTGGCAAGAAAACACGAGACGATTAACTTTGTTGCAAGTATCTCCCGTCCAGCAGATTTCTTTAGGAATATGATGAATGAAACTCGCCAGCCCCAACTCATATTTGTGCTTTATTCCGAGCCCAACCTCCAGCTTGACCGAATTATCAAGCCAGAAATAAAATAGTTACTAGAAGAATTCTCCACCTTGTTCAACACTCCAAACCAATTACCCCCACAGCGAGAAATAGTCCACAAAATTCAATTGTTACCAAATTTTGCTGCAGTAAATGTACGGCCTTACCGCTATGCACATTTTCAAAAAAATGAGATTGAGGCAAAAGTACAAAATATGCTAGATTGTGGACTTATTCGATCAAATACATCTCCTTTCTCGCCTATCCTATTGGTGAAGAAAAAGACGGTTCATGGAGGCTTTGTACAGATTATCGTGCTTTAAACTCGACTACAATTAAAGATAGATTTCCTATCCCTTCAGTCGATGATATGATTGATGAATTATGTGGAGCACAGTATTTTACTAAATTGGATTTACGGTCTGGATACCACCAAATCCGTGTTCATGAGACCGGCGTTCATAAAACCGCCTTCAGGACTCATAATGGACATTAGGAGCACTTAGTCATGCCTTTTGGCCTTTGGAATGCTCCTTCCACATTTCAATCAGCCATGAATTCCATATTTTGGCCCTATCTATCGAAGTTCATTTTGATATTTTTTGATGATATATTAATCTACAACAGCTTGTGGGAAGACCATATCTTGCACGTCTGGTCAACGTTGGAAATCTTACGTCAGTAACATTTTTTTATTAAATTTAGCAAGTGTATCTTTGGTAAATCAGAGGTTGATTGTCTCGGTCGTATTATTACTAACCATGGAGTTCAAATGGATAAAAAAAAGATACAGGTTATGCTTGACTGGCCAACTCCAGCAATAATATCCGAGCTAAGAGGATTCTTAGGATTAACGGGAAATTATCGAAAGTTTGTGAAACACTATGGTCTCATTGCACGACCACTCACCAATCTCCTAAAAAGGGGGAGATTTAATTGGGATATGTTGATGCTGATATAGCCTTCTCAGAATTAAAAAAGGCCATGACAACGACTTCTATCTTGGCTCTCCCAGATTTTCAGAATAAATTTACCATCAAAACAGACACCTCCGGAGATGGAATCAGAGTCCTCTCACAGCATGGTCATCCTATCGCCTACATATCAGACCAGGAGATGATTTTCTCTTGTGAAAAGGAAGATTCGTTGTTCCAAAACACCTCTCCCTATGACAAAAACTCCTATTCGAGATGCATAATACAAAGATAGGAGGATACTTTGGCGTTAAGAACTTACAAATGCCTCAAACAATAGTTCTTCTAGCACAAGGTGTATCAAGATGTTCAAACCAGAGAATAAAGACCGAGACAGCTAAACCGGCTGGACTCCTGCAGCCATTGCCAATTGTATCATAAGTTTGGGAGGACATCATTCTAAAATTTATTGAAGGCCTTCCACGTTCCCAAGGCAAGGATACGATTTTTGAAATCACTCTAGATTTTATTGAAGGCCTTCCATGTTCACAAGGCAAGGATATAATTTTTGTAATAGTAGACAGATTGATGAAATATGTACATTTTCTATCTCTCACTCATTCATTTACCACCAAGAAAATCGCAGAAAAATTCGTTGAGATAGTGGTGCGACTACAAAGCATGCCCAACACAATTACAAGTGATCGAGATCTTCTTTGTATCAGCCGTTTTTGGCAAGAGTTCTTCAAATTATCTAGTAACAAACTACAGCTCAATTCCGCCTATCACCCTTAGACTGATGGACAGACTGAAGTGGTGAATAAATGTGTTGAACAATATCTAAGATGCTTTGTTGCTCAATGGCCTCGTTTATGGACTCAATACTTACTATGGGCAGAGTTTAGGTATAATTCTACTTATCATGGGTCTACTAAATTCACCCTATTCCAAGCTCTATATGGCAGGTTGCCACCTCTTCTTCCCTCGTACTCCACTACCACCTCACAAGTTCAAGAGATCGACAAGATGCTCCAAGATATAAATCATTGTTACAATTACTGAAGCAGAATTTACAAAATTCTATCAACGGAATGAAGCAATATGCAGACCGCAAAATACGTGACTTGGATTTCTCAATGAGAGCATCCATGAAGTTCGCTAAGTATTATGGACCATATTTAATTGTAGAAAAAGTGGACCCCGTGGCTTATAAATTTATATACCATATCATGGAGAACCACCTACAACTGAACCTTCTTCTGTACCAATTTCAGATCAAAATGTTCTTTTATTAGACCCAGATGAAATAATTGACATACGCTGGGTAAAGAGAGGAGCCTCGTGTACTAGGAGTATTTGATATGCTGGAAGCATCTAACCAAGTAGGACGCCACATGGGAACCCAAGGAGCTGCTGCTCACGCATTATCCGACTTTGAAGCTTGAGGACAAGCTTCCTCCTCAAGAGGGCGATATTGTTACACCTAGAAGATCTTCATATCAACCAAAACCAAACCCGCGCTACCATCTATGATTGTATAGCAGTTCGGAAGTTATTTATTCTGTTCTGTAACTAACATATAGTTATTGGTAATTTCAAAACAAAAAGAAGGAAGACGATGGAGGAGACAAAGAAGAAGAATATTTTGTACTAGGATTGTTCTCTCCCAAACTAGGAAGTGGACAAACTGTCTCTTGCAAGAATAGGTGTTAAAGAAGTTGGTTTTTGCCTTTAAAATCCTGGCTTCTAACAGAATCATTCTACATTATCTAATACACTATGAAAGCAAGCATTTAGTTTGAAGCTTACCAGGTTGTAACATAAACTTTTCTGCTTCCATACCAAAGACCCTTCATGAATGTGCTTGCTCTTCTGACTACTATCTATAAAAAATCCTTCTTTAAACTCTGACTGGGACCTTCCACACTTGTAATGGTTCACCACCCACTTGTTCTCTATCCTCACTTTCCGTGACCTGTAACCCTTCTTAATTCAGCTGAAAATAGTGGACCACGTTCAACAAGCAAGGTGTCGTTGACGGCGTGTACCCCTGCGTGACCCCTTTTCTAGGGTGCAACCCCTGGTTCGATGGCCCGAACGTTGTGGTGCGGTATCGAGATCTGACCCACTCGTGGCTCGGTAGTGGCCGTGGTTCTCCGAAGGAGGAGGGAGGGGATCATGTGGCGAGAAGGGGCGGAGGCGTTGAGCTAGTAAGGAGAGAAGAGGAACTCACCCTCGTCGATGAACATCATCCATGCACAAACGTCTCTGTGAGAGACGGTGCAGTGGGAGAACCCTGCCTCTTGTGTCTACTCCCACGCCCACAGCGTCCCCGACACGTAGTACTCGCTGGTGGCTTTGTTGTTGAGGCGGTGTATCACGACGGTGACGTCGTCCTCGCTGTCGTTGTCGTACAGGAAGAACCGGTCGACGCCGACGGCAGCGTGGTACGTCACCCACTCCCTCAAGAACTCCGTCGCATCCCGGATCATCGTGCACGAGCAGAGTAGGGATTTCGCCTCCAGCAACGACGATGACGATAGCGGCAGCGAAGAACTGTGCTTGTAGTACGTAAGCGGGGGAGGGGACCACCCGGGGAGCTTCTTCGTTGGAGACTTCAAGGGAGACTTTTGACTTTGACGGCGGCGCAGCCGTCTTCTATTTCTGCTCCCGACTCTGATGATGGATCCATCTCTCACCCGGATCACTTCCTTCCCCATGGCACTAATTGATGATGAGCTGCAGCGACTTTGTGTCATCTTTGGTTGTTAAATTATGTCGGAGGGAGGCCGTGGGAGAGAGGGAGCGGGAGGGAGGGAGGCTGCAGCCGGGAGGGAGAGGTCGAGGGAGAGGCCGCGAGAGAGGGAGAGCCGCAGGAGTTTTCGTATGCTGATGCAGCTTATGATGTGGATGCCACCTAAGCTACCACATCAGCATGTACGTCGTACATATATGCCTGCTAGGCAGGCAACTAGCATTACTCTTAATTTAGTTATCAATTCCACCAAAAGTCAGTCCCTTCACTTTCCCACTACGCATGATGGGGGTCAGACTCTGAAAAATGAACCTGCCGAAGGAGGAGATTGTGGAGGAGAGGAAGGCATTCCCTTTTGCAAGTCATGAAAACACTGCAAGCTTACTCAGTTGGACCAAGTTTTTCTTTAGCTTATCCAAGGATTGCCAAATTAAAGTAAGGACTGAAGTTCTACAAGCAAGCCAGATACCTTAGTCCGTATGATCTTCCAATCCAACTCTACAGAGACAAGTAACTTGAAAGTCCTCATAAGTGGCTTGTACAATGATTAGCTTGTAGAACAAAGAATTGATTACAAACAATTGACATAACTCCGTAATGAAAGAAAAAGACTTAACATAAATCAAATTAGTATCCAAATGTGTTATCATATTACTAGAAAACCAGACATTTGACCAGAAAAATGAAAACTCGTGAATGAATAAAACAAATAGTTTCTTTCAAATCTTCATAGCTTTGGACATCGGACACAGAGCGTACATCAACCTTTGATGATTTCCAAACATGACTACTCTTAGACTCCAAATTTGCTACTCTATATACACCAACTCAGCAAAACAACATTGCATATTCCAATTGCAAAAGACAACTTTACAGCAAATACCACTCAAACAAGCAACAGCAACAACAGGGTAGATTTTATCAAACCAAATGTTCTGCCCTATGATTTCACCTTAACGTCGTCCTTGGCTTCAGATGTCAGAGTCTTTGAGCTCGGAGATTTCCCAATAATCGCCTTCTTTACCTTCACTATCGACTGTTTCACCTTAGACATTATGTTATTCGATTTGCCAGGTTTTGTGGGAACTGCATCTTGCTTTTCAGCTTTTGATTCACCATTATATTTGAAATATGCAACTAGATTCTCAGACTCTGGTTTTTCTTCCTCATCATTCTTGTCTTGTGCTTCCTCCAAGGTATCTCCCTCAGTTTTTTTGGATTCCTCAGTCTTCAAGTCCAACTCGGGATCCAACTTTTCCACAGGTTCATTAAGAGATGCGAGATTCTCTACTTTATCCTTGACATTCTCCTTGTCATCTAGATTTACATTAATAATATCTCTAGAAGTTATCTCTCCTTCGGAGGAACTCTCAATGACTTCAGCGAAATCTGGAGCACCCCCTTCCTCTTTTTTTCCTTCAGGGGCTTTTGTCAGTTCAGCTGAAGAAGGTGGTAAATCGTCTTGATCTTTTTTCTCTTCTGGAGTAACTGACGGCTCAACCTCTTCCTTCTTTTTTGCATCATTGCTTGCAGACACATCAGATGGAGCAGGGGCAACCTCCACAACTTTATTCTCTTGAGGTGCATCTGTCAACTCAGCGGCAGCTACAGCAGGCGGACTCTGCTCATCTTTTGTCTCTTCAGCAGTTTCTGTCACCCCAACATCAGAAGCAGGTACAACCTCTTCATCTTTTTTCTCTTCACGAATTCCTGTCTCCCCAGCATCAGGAGCAGGTAAAGCCTCTTCATCTTTTTTGTCTTCAGAAGTTTTTACCTCCCGAACAACAGAAGGCAGAACCTCTTCAACTTTTATCTCCTCAGGTGTTTCTGTCACCCTGGTAGCAGAAGATGGCTCAACCACTTCCTCCTTTTTCTCTTCAGTGGTCTCAGACACTTCAGTGCTAGAATCAGGCACAACTTCTTCCACCTTTCTCTCTTCAGAAGTTGCAGACGCTTTAGTGCTAGAATCAGACTCACCTTCCACTTTTTCCTCCTGAGTGGTTGTGGTTATTTCAGCAGTAGACTCAGGAGCCGGTTCTTCTTTCTCTTCAGAAGTCTCTTTGGGAGGTGTCTCTTCAACTTTCAGATTTTCGTCTTCTTCACTCTTTTCCTCAGGATTCACCAAAGTTTCAGTGACTGCAGCCACAGAAATAGCCACTTCATTTACCTCTTTACTCTCAGTATCATCTTTCTTTGTGTCCTCTAAGCCACTACGAACCTCTTCAGGTTTATTTTCTTCAGCATTCTCGGTTTCGGCGCTAGTTGTCTCCTCTTCAACTTTTCCTACGACGCTATGTTCATCAATCAAGCATTTTTTGTCACCTATTGGCAATTCGGTAGCTTCAATTTTATCGGCTACTACAGTTGAGTCAGATGATTCCTCTGTTTCGGGAGATGGTTCCTCCGGTTCCACCGCATGTACCTTCAAGTGCTCCTGTTCATCTTTTGGCAGTTCTGTCTCGGCAACTGTTTTATCACCAGAATCTTCATTTTTATCCTCTGTTATAGCAGCCTCTGCTAACGCCACTGTAGGAACTGAAGATACCTCGGATTCTTTTTCCTCCTCCAGTGAAGTCGGTTCCTTTTCCTTCCCTCCCACCACTTCTGGTGCTACATCTGTAGCTTCAGAGGTCACAGGGGTCTCTTCCACAACCTGAACTGCTTCAACTGCTGGTTCTGAATCTTGTACTGGTTCTTTAGCTTTCTCTACTTTTGACTCTTGATCCGAACTTCCAGCCACGGGTTCTGCTGGTTCAGGAACGACTGGCACCTCCAGTGGTTTTTCAGGCTCGCTTGCTTCGACTGTTGCTTCTGGTGTCACCGCTGGAGGGTTGTCACTCTTCACCGCTTCTGCAGTGTTATCAAGTGAAACATCTGATGCAGG
Source organism: Aristolochia contorta (assembly GCA_022405105.1). NCBI lineage: Eukaryota > Viridiplantae > Streptophyta > Magnoliopsida > Piperales > Aristolochiaceae > Aristolochia > Aristolochia contorta. The sequence goes on from CM039664.1 coordinate 20,320,723, forward strand.
AGCTTTGACACCTTCTACACTTTGGCTGTCTACGACTGTCGGTGGGTTGACCTTAGAGTCTTCTGTCTTGACTTCTGACTCAGTTGGAGCGTCCACAATGGCAGCTTCTTCTTCCACCTTGGACTTCGGTTCCTCACCAATTCTTAGTTCCTTTTTCTCGTCCACCTGCTGCAGAGTCCAAGAATGTAAAAGACCGGGTGACTTATATTGGTATTCATCGACAATGGAAATGAAACGAAAAAGAGAAAGCAATACTTGAACCCAGCAATACCCAGTTCATGAGAAACAAATTGAACTGCCAAGTAGTGCAAAAGAACAACTCAAACTGAACAAGAAAAATGGAAATTTGTGATATACCAACTGGATGTTTTAAAAACTAGAGTGTGAGAGGCCTTTCATGTGCTGCAAATGCACGGACTGTCCTCTGTCTATAGTTTTCCATAATGCTTTCTCAAACAAAACATCAAACACATACTCGTAGAATTCATATGCTTTGCTCAACGAATTGTTCCAAAATCTTATTCCCAGTACTCTAAATGGATTCTCTAACTGTTAGCTTGACAGAGATGCATGTCGGATACAGAAATCGAAGCAAAAAAGTACAGACGTGATGGCAGAATCAGCGATCGTTAAAGAAGTTTCATATATATATCCTGAAATACAAAAACCAAAATCTGCTGTTTCAAAGAGCCTAATCTCCCGTAGGACCTGATCAAAATTTATAGTAAGGTTCTATATTGTGAAGTCCAGAAAGATCGGTCTCCACTGTTGTTTCCTGATAAACTCCGACCTTATTCTATACGCAGTGGCAGGGATGATGCTACTACAGGGCATTCGCTACTTTTTTTTGAAGAAAACAAGTCGGATTGGCTTAGCCTGGATGTCTCTGGCAAATATTTTCAGAAAACGTTTCCGACGAAGATCAGATATTGAAAAAAAAAAAAAAAAAACATAGGTAAACGATCTAACTTCCTCGTTTGACCAGCTCAAGAGAACAAGACATGCTTTATTTCTACTTTAATCTCGTGTTATATGAGTGCGAACAGCAGAAGCTTTCTCGATTTAATCATGGAAAATCACGGACTAATAATCTCTTGATGGACTGATGCAAAACCAACAAGGACAGATAGTGCAAAGCAAAGAAATCAAACAGAAAGGCCAAAACAAGAACAGGGCTCGTCCATATACTACCTCCTGGATACTCCGATGTTCTTCTATTGCAGAAGTCTCACTCGCCATGATTCAACGAAGAAATAACTCTCCTTCGACTTCCTGACTTGGCTTGGAAAGGAGAAAATTCTTCCGGGATTCAAGAAAAAGTACAGGAGAGCAAAGCGGAAGTAAAGCAAGGGAAATAGCAAAGTGGCAATGGCTGTTCAAAAGCCTACCGCATCCAAAAGAGAGACCATAAAGAACAGACGAACCGGTATGAGGGGTAGTTGCTGAATGATAAACAGTAACTCGGCTAACGCCTCCATAAAATATACTAAAATATTCTCCTGCGCATGCTCGCAAATTGTCATTTAAATTAAAAAACTTGCAAATTGATGGAGTTATTAGCAGGGAGGAGATTTTTTTATTGACTGGGTTGTTGCAGAACAGATGTCATGATAGAATTGGCATGTGGACTGCAGATATGGGAGAGGCCAGAGGGGACCCCCTTGTTGCTTTCCGCTTTGGCTGTTTAAATCTTTTGTGAAAACTTCTGAGAGCTTCTCTGAATGGATTCAGACAGGGGCTCATGGTCATGTGCTTTCCAGTGATGCACTCCTCCTTTCCGAGTAAAATGAGAGGCCTACTTTATACCTGTCAATGGCCAGTCTCCCTTAGAGAGCGATGAACTCCACAGCCAGTCCTCCAATATGGAAGAAGGATCGGAGATGTTGATTACCACTCATCACAATATTTTTATACCTTTCTTTAGACAGTTCAGAAGTACTGTTTGCCGCCTCTTAGGCATTACGATTTGATACATGAATCGTGAATTCTTGTAGCATAACCAGTTTCTTAATCCATCTAATTCGCTGTATAGAGAATCTTAAATCATCATCATCATCATCATCATCATCTGTTGTCTTTCTCAGCTGTAGGAGTATAACTCCTGAATGTAATATTCTGTGCAGAACGCTGTATCCCAATTAACCAATGTTCCAAAAATAAAACCAGAAGCTGTAAGTTAGCTGCCCGGTTTTATGGTCAGCGAAGAGAATAACTATAAAAAATGAGCTATATAAATTATATAGGATGTTATGCTATTTGGACAATATGGCTTCAGAAAGGTAAAAAGGAACTGTGGACACTGTCGAGTAGTTTTCTAGAAAAGAAAAGCAACGGCATCAGCATCTTTCCCGGATAAAAAGCCATTAGATTATCGAGTAATGCTAACGGTACGTTACTGTAGCGTACCGTTTGCGTACAGTCTGACGTGGAATGCTTATGTGGCATCCACGTCAGCTGCCTCTTTGGCATAGTGAAAACCGGTTCTCTTGAGCGGCAGAGAGAGGGAGGGAGGCCGGAGCGAGAGCGGGAGGGAAGGAGGCCGGAGCGAGAGCGGGAGGGAAGGAGGCCGGAGCGAGAGCGGGAGGGAAGGAGGCCGGAGCGAGAGCGGGAGGGAAGGAGGCCGGAGCGAGAGCGGGAGGGAAGGAGGCCGGAGCGAGAGCGGGAGGGAAGGAGGCCGGAGCGAGAGCGGGAGGGAAGGAGGCCGGAGCGAGAGCGGGAGGGAAGGAGGCGGGAGCGGGAGGGAGGGAGGCCGGAGCGGGAGCGTGAGGGAGGGAGGGAGGCCGGAGCTGGAGCGTGAGGGAGGGAGGGAGGCCGGAGCTGGAGCGGGAGGGAGGGAGGGAGGGAGGCCGGAGCTGGAGCGGGAGGGAGGGAGGGAGGGAGGCCGGAACACTCCGCGGGGCGGCCTCCCTCCCGCGCCTCGGCGGGCGGCCTCCCTTCCCGAGCTGCGGCGGGGCGGCCTCCCTTCCCGAGCTGCAGCGGGAGGGAGGCCGGAGCGGGAGGGAGGCCGGAGCACTCCGCGGGGCGGCCTCCCTCCCGCGCCGCCGCCCTCTCCCTCCCTCTCCCCCTTCTCCTTCCCTCTCCGGCCTCCGGCCCTCTTCCCCTCTCCTTCCCTCTCCGGCCTCCGGCCCTCTTCCCCCTCTCCTTCCCTCTCCGGCCTCCGGCCCTCTTCCCCCTCTCCTTCCCTCTCCGGCCTCCGGCCCTCTCCCCCCTCTCCTTCCCTCTCCGGCCTCCGGCCCTCTCCCCCCTCTCCTTCCCTCTCCGGCCACCGGCCCTCTCCCCCCTCCTTCCCTCTCCGGCCACCGGCCCTCTCCGGCCACCGGCCCTCTCCCCCCTCTCAAACCGGAACCCGAAGGTTCCGGTTTTCTCTATGCCGAAGAGGCAGCTGACGTGGATGCCACATAAGCATTCCACGTCAGACTGTACGCTAACGGTACGCTACAGTAACGTACCGTTAGCATTATTCAAATCGATATTAATCACACAGAATATTTATCCCTTCACGAATAAAATTTTGAAAATTCCTCTAAAAACAATATGGGTAGAACAAGAAAACGCGACATGATCGTCAGGTGAGCCTTTTCTTTACAATATCCTTAATTCCCCCATTTACAGTTATGTTGTTCTGGTGATGCAGTGCTGCAGTGGCTGATCATCTAATTTTGAATGCTTTCCATCTCCAAAACATCCTTCCCAGCAGCGCGCTCGTCGAGTACTTGGTGAATCTACCAAGCAGAATCAGAGGGAGATGGGTCTGTTCTGAGTAATCACTTGAAGGCTGAAGCAGCCCTCACTTGCAGCTCTCCTGCCCGCCATTATCGATCTGGCAAATTATATACACGGTCGCTCTCATGGCCCTGTGCAGTGTCTGGACGGCTCGTTGAGCAGCCTGGCATGGGTCCATGTCTGCATTATTTTGAAGATCCCCCAATTAGTGGGCGGTGGCTCTTTTTCTAGTCACGCCCATCTCCGCCTCCCTGCAGCAGGCCAGTCCCTATCCTTTTGCTGCCAGCTTAATTTACCGAGAATTTCCAGTTTGGCGCAGTAGTTTTTTTCAGACGAAATCGAAGAAGCTCATGTTCTAAACGGAATTTTCTGCAAAATAATCGGCTCCTTGAAGAAGGCAATCCATTTCACAATTGGGTCCTGTGCTTTGGTCTGAAGTATTCCACGCATACTGAACACAATTAGAGAAAAGATCACTGATTTGTAGTAGCAAGCAGCAGAAGTGAGAAAGGGGGACCCTGGAGCTCTTTTCAACTGGATTTAATACGACTAAAGTGAAGCTTTACTTCAAGCTGATTAATCCAATTCTTCGTCCGAGAGTGCTCATGGAGATTATAATGCATCGATCCCCTCATTTGTCACCTTCTGCGGGGACTAATCCCCTCACTGCTATCCAGCTTGGACCATATCACTTTTCTGAGATTTTCTTTTTGCCGCCACTTAAAGTTAAAAAGGATTATGGTTTTTAATTCGAGGGAGACCTTCATAAATAGACGGCTCCGATGTCATTCATACTGATAATTACATGAACACTTCCCTGGTCATATAAAATCCTCGTTGTTATAACCCTTCACTCATGTGAGGTGACATGACCTGAATTGCATTTGAAAAGCATGCATTCATGCATCAGGTCTTCATTTGAATTTTTGTGTAAGTTATTGATCACCTTAAATATACACAGTGGCCAGTACTTTGATTCAGGATCAGTTATCATGTTTTGAGACTTTTCGTTACTGTAGTAGTTTGCAAACTTTGTTTGGGGACCTATATTTACTATCAGTATAAATTGATTGCAATTCCCCTTGTGATGGGCATCCTAATGCAGGGTTTCAAGGAGAGCTTAATCTGGCCCAACCCAATGGACCCTGGGAGTTATTGAGAGGGCCGTACTCAAACATATCAGTTCATAAGGGGACCAAAATTGGGGGACTTTGATTGGAGTGAAGAAAATGACATGGGTTTTAGGGAACCTGACCTGATCCAATTCATGTCTTCCCCTAATTGTTTAGGACACTTAATAGTCATTATACCTTTGGAATTATAAACAATCTTAATTAATTCTAATCGCATAGTTAAACTAACTATAGACACCCTCTTAAGTAATAAATCCAACAGTAATAATTAATCAAATGGGTGCATGTGGATTTGTACGTAAGTAACGTAACCCGCGCATTTGTTTTGTATTTTTAAGAAAATATAAAATAGAGTAGAAGAAGTCTCTGTGTAGCAATTTTGGCGCGAACGCCTCAGGGGAGCCGCTACGCTGGAAACATCGACGTGTTCCTCTCTTACCCGCCACACCCTCCCCTTCCGATCGAGCAAAGATGAAGGACGCCACGTTTCTCCTCTCCCCGCCATTATTCCCTCTCTCTCTCCACCTCAAAACCTTCCAACTCTCCCTCTCACTCCTCGCTGGCGACCATCTCCGCCGGAGCTACGCTCGCTTTTGTCGAATTTCCCCATGTCCCTTCCCGACTCCGGTGGGGCCGCTCCAAGCGACGACTGCTCTTGGAAGGATGCTGATTGCCGGTTCTTAACCGTGCAGAGTAAAGTAGGTTCGTATGTTTCCGCCATTCTTGTGTTTGATTAGGGTTTTTTTTTTCTGCTAGAGTTTTTCTGGTTTGATCGGTGAGAGTCTGTTTTCTTCTGTAGAGAAAAGCGATGATGATCTTTTTACGGTTCCAGACATGGAGGCGCGACCTAGTGGGCCGAATGTGGCTTCGGAAATTCGGCGGGGTAGCACTGGCGATGGTTCTGGGAAGCGGAAGCGGGGACGTAATCCGGTTGATAGAGAGTATAAAAGGATCAAGAGGTGTCTTTTGCCTCAACTTTGGCCTTGGTCTTGTTTCTTCTTTTGTTGCTCTCTTATCTGGTTATTCTGGAAAATTTTGAGTGCAGTGCAAGTAGGCCCTTCTTTTGGACGCATAAATCAGCTTTATGTTTGTTGCCATAACGTGAGTGCATGTTGGAGAAAATATTACTTGTGATTGAACTGGTCATTTGTAGTAGTGGCTGATATTTCTTACTTCTCCATCTCATCCCCGGTGTAATTTTACTTCATGGAAGGGAGTACAAGTGCAACTGCTAATTAAACTCGTCGCTGAGCAAGCACTATGCCTCAATTATGCTTATCTTAACCTGTTTGACTCTTGTGATGCTCAGAAAGACGGAGTGCTAAACCTATCTGAAGAAATCTTTTTTTTTTGTTTTTTTGAAAAAAATATTGAAGACGATTGTTGAAGACAATGTTCATATGAGTATAGCTTGCCTAATTAAGTTAGTGGATTCTTTTATTTTTGGTATCATTACTATCTAATTATCTTGTTCATCGATGCTGCTCTTCATCTCTATTCTTTCCCTTTGCCCTTAATCTCTGTGCTATCGTGTTTTATTTTGGTTTAAACTTTTAACCTCAAGAAAGACCTTTCTAATGTAAATATTATCAGAGAGTGGTGACTGAGTTTTAAAATGAGTATAACGAAGTAGATGAAGCGGGCCACTATTGTTCTGCTGTTATTTCTAGAAGCTGAGTCATCTGAAGTTTGTTGTTGAAAAAGCTTCAATGTGTTGGCTAAGCATCAGAAAAGCATCAAGAGAGTATTGAGTTGTCTTCTTTCTAATTACATCCTCGTCTTCCTTTGTCATATTTCTTGTTCGTGATTCTGTAAGGCATCTTATTGGTTTTTGGTTTACTGCACTTTTTTGCTTTACCTGGAGTCCTTTGATTTAACATCATTCTCTCTCATTGTTAAAATGATAATTGTAATCTTCTACTGCTCAAAAAGCAGAAAAATATTTTGATCTTCCAAAGTGGAATATTTAGATGTGCTATGAAGAAATATTGATGTCAAAGTGAATGCAATGGAAAGAGAAGAATGGGGTTCAGTTGCCTTTAGACAAGGATAGGGAGTTTCATTAGAATCTGTCGCGGGCTCTTGAAAAGTAAATTTTTATTTTTTTTGATGAAAGCAAGGACCATAAACCTAGTAAAACATCTATTTCTTCTATAAGTTTGTTGGATTTTGTTCAATATGAAGTAGTGCAGAATATTTCTCCTTAGCAAGCTTTCACAAGAAGATTTAAAAGCATCAGTAGCTTTGTTAGATAAAGAACGTCCGTAACATATTCCAAGTCAGCATCTGAGGGAAATATGAAATCATTGCTTTGTTTCTTCGAAATAGTTTAAACGCATATGCAGGCTTGTCTTCCTATTTTACTAGTTGTATTTGCTTATTGTGTTGCTGGAAGGTGTTCAGTCATACTGCTTGTTCATTTAAGCAGACACTGGATGACAAGAGACTTTCCCATTGATTAAGTTTTTTCTTTCTTAAGATAGTGTTACAAGATGCTCCTATTCCTCACTCTCCCAAAGATATGAGAATTCAATGCCATTTTGTTTCATTCAGCTATAGATATCATCTACTACTGAAGATTCTTCTATTGTCTGGTGGGTTGCTCTTTGGTGCCCCAAGATGGCTATTTTAATAGGTTGTACTAGGAGGACGTCTTTTCTCCTTATGCTTTAATGCATCTCACACAACTTGTTCTTCAGGGTACACTAGTATTAATGGCTATCATTCATTCTTCTCTTTTGACATGTACATATTTTCCGGAAGCTACACGCATGTATATTACTTCACTATTTTTCTGGACCTACTTTACAATTTGTTTGGAACATATTTGCTATTTAAAAGACCAAAAAGAATGGTGCACCATAGAGTTTGTTTTCTTATTTCGTATATGGCATTGCATCAGATCATGTTAGTGAATGGTGGGTACACCTTATATGTGGCTGAGTTGTATATCTTCCTTGGTTGTTGGTCATCGTGCATACTTAATACTGTTGAAATATTAGGAGCTTTTCCTTATGGAGTTTATAAAAAAGCTCTGGCTTTCAGAATCTACTACTTGTAATCTACTCATTTCCCTTCCCATATGAGGTGCATATTTTGACTACTGATAGAGAATGCGCTTAACATTTTTTGAGGATTGGAATGCTGACTTAGCATAGCTAATTGCACGTTCAGCATGGTTTGCCTTGGATCTGGAGAAATCATGGGTTTGTCTTCAAGATGATGCAGGTTGAGGGCAAATCTCATGTTGTCATAAGTATGACTTGAAGGATCCCACCACTGTGCTTGTACTCTCTGTACACCTATTGCAGTGAGAAAGGAAACATAGGTAGGTTCAGTTTCATATCTCTTGGAAGGTTATCTATTGAAAGTCTACTTTTGCCTGATTCTTTTGTTAGAAGTGGACTTCCTAAGAAATCATTTGGTGTTGGAAGCTCCCTTCTTAGCTAGCACCTGCCACCACTGACATTTTCTACCTGTCTATGTGGTTGGCCACCCTAGGCCTTCTGTGGATCATCCCTTTATACAGAATGAAAAATCGGTCCATAGAATAAGTTGCAGTCCTCTTACTTATGTGGCTTCGCTTAGTGTGACACGTCATATGTTTGCCCCCCTCATTTTGACCTGTTAAGGTTGACCAAATGCAGCCTTCCCATTATGTAACAGAAGAAGAATAAATTTTAGTTTTGTATTTTCCTTTATCTTGCATGGCTGACTCTTGAAGTGGTATGCAGCGCTAGAATCATTTTGAAAATAGAGTAATTTCTAGAGCTAGTTACGTATGCCTGGGACTAAATTTTTCTGTTCATCTACCTTTCTGAGATTTCACTATATTCAGTTGATTGAAATGTTGAAACAGTTTAAATCAGCATTTGCAAACTCCTCAACTATACTTGTTCTTGTACTGCCTTTTTGTGTTTGCTATTCATATTGCTCTTTGATTGTGATCTCATACTCAAACTAAAACATGTATTTATGAATTCTTTGTTGGGGATTTTAATACATTGAAGGTATGGCTAAGTTTGAACCATTGTTGGATGTGATGGACTATGTAATTATATTTTATGGTTATTCCTACTTCATTGTAAGCACTGGTGCTTGTGATATGATTGAGTGTATCTTCTAAAATTAGGTTTTTATTTTTTTATAGGGCAATGAGAAATTGGTTTCCGATAAGAGAACTTCTGAGGGTGCAAATATTTTGAAAAGATACAAATAAAAAAGAAAAAGACTAGCAAGAGAACCCAAAGAGCTACAGAAAACTAGGGTGTATGTGAGTAAATGGCGACCATTGTTCCTATCTTGAGGTGCTGTCAGCAACACATTCCCTACCTAATGTGTCAGCAACACATTCCCTACCTAATGTGTCAGCAACACATTCCCTACCTAATGTGTCAGCAAGGCTGTATTCACTTCTAGGTGTGCTGCCAAGGCATATTATTAGACTCGAATTGGCATCCCATCTGAGTTTTCAGAAGCTTCCGCCTGCTACAAAAGATTCTGAGCCCCCATGGAAAGAGTCTAATGATGAGAATGTAGTGCATGGAGCCATTATTAGCTTTCAGTCTTTATTTTCGTATTAAGAAATTCTCAATCTTTTGATGACCCAGATATGGAGATGAGAACATCGTGGAGCTCATTTTTACCTTCCAGTTTTGTTTGATTAGAGGGCTACACAGATGAGAATGTCATGGGCTTGACTCCAAAATAGGAACATAAAATGGAATGATTATGGATTATACTCTTTAACATGCTTTTTCCATGCTGACGTGGGTGACTCAATTGATGGATTCTTTTTATGTATATCTACTTGTTAAGTGTCAGGGGTAGTTTAGTAATTTTACTAAACTTCTGTTAGTTATAATTTTTTTATTATTTAGTTTACTTGCTCCTCAAGCCATGAATGACATCATTGTAATTTTGTATTTTCTGATTCTTTTCAAACATGTTTTAGGGTTGTAGGTCATTAAGACCTTACAATCTCTTTCTTTCCTTATCTCTTCCCCTTTTTCCTATTTCTTCACTTATCTCTCATCTTCTATTTTCCTTCACTAAATCTAACATGGTATCAGAGCCAGGTTTATACGTGACGACTTGTCACTTACAAAGGTCATGGGATCTTCTTCCTCGAAGCTCGTTGCACCAGTTAGAAGTTTTGGAAAAGTCGTAGATTCTGGACGATCTTTAAATTTTTTCTCTTTTTTGTGTTCTTCTACCATTATCCCTTGATAATGGCTTCTACTGTTGATTGAAGTGTTGTGCATATAAGTTTACTCCTAAAGGGCGTTCCTTTGCTGCTGTTGGGTTCGTAGGAATCTATATCTGTGACTATTATTGCTGTTGTTGGGTTCGTAGGAATCTGTATCTGTGACTGCTACTACTGCTGCTGGTAAAAAATTGAATTTTTACACTACCTCGGGATTCGTGCTAAACCAAAAACCTGTCTTTGAGCTACGAAAATTTGCCAATTCTAGTCACAGGTAGTTCTGAACGTGTTTCAGAGCTTCCAGGTACGTAAAACTCGTGTTTTTACACAGCCTCGGGAACCATGCAAGAGTGTTTGTTCCAAATTAGAAAGGGTTTTCTGATGTTTCTGAGCTCTAGCTCTTGTGCTGACGTTATCTATCGTGTGGTCGGAAGCTAAAAGTCCAATATTTCTTTTTTCCAAATTAGAAAGGGTTTTTGATGTTTCTGAGCTCTAGTTCGTGTGCTGACGTTATGTATCGTGTAGTCGGAAGCTAAAAGTTCAATATTTCTCTTTCTTTCTGCCATTGTCGGAAGGCGGATGGTCTAAATTCATGTGTAAGTGCTAAAAGCACAACCTACTGCCCTTAAAAAGGGTTTTCTACTATTGCTGAGTCGTTGGACTCGTACTGCTGAGTCGTTGGACTCGTCTTGGTCGGACTCCTACTGCTGAGTCGTCGGACTCGTACTGACGGACTCGTATTGATGGGTCATTGGACTCATACTGCTGAGTCGTTGGGCTCGTACTGCTGGGTCGTTGGACTCGTATTGCTGAGTCGTTGACTCGTACTGCTGAGTCGTTGACTCATATTGCTGAGTCGTTGGACTCGTAGTGCTGGCATCACTGCCGCACTACTGCGTAGAATGACTCAATTTTTACTGCCTTGGTAATTGTGCTAGACTGTTTTAGCTCACCAAAGCCTGTGGAAAGGTGTTTCCAAGGCGTGAGGGGCTTCTCCAGGGTTTTAGAAGTATAAAGGTGGATTGTCACTTTATTTGAGATGCATTCCTACAAAGCACGGTTGTCACTCCATATGTTAACTCTGAAGACCAACTAGCTGATCTGCTCACTAAAGGTCTTTAAAGAAAGGAATTTGAGTATCTTCTCTCCAAGTGGGGCTTTCATGATATCTACCCTCCAGCTTGAGGGGGAGTGTTAAGAGTCAGGGGTAGTTTAGTAATTTTACTAAATTTTTGTTAGTTATTATTTGTTTATTGTTTAGTTTACTTGCTCCTCAAACTATGAATGATATCATTATAATTTTATATTTTCGGATTTTATTAATACATGTTTTAGGGTTGAAGGTCATTAAGACCTTACAACCTCTTTTTCTCTTTCTCTCTTCCCCTTCTTCCTATTTCTTCACTTTTTTCTCATCTTCTATCTTCCTTCACTAAATCTAACACTACTTTTCTCTTTCTCAATACTTCTGCTTCTAAGGCAAATTTTTTTATTAAAAGCCTAGAATTGTTCATTGTGTTTGAACCTCTCCTTTGTAGATGCCTTGTGGCTAAAGGTCTTTACGAATAGTCTTTCCTTTAAAGACATATTTTGATGAGTAAATGTCGTTTGGTTAAAACTATTTTGATAGGTCACATTTTACACAAGTCCTGTCTAATGTTTAGTTATTACTGTATGAGACAAGTTTTAATGATTTAATACTTAATAAATAAGTCCCTTGTTATGTTTGCCTATAACTGTGTATGATAACAAAGTATAAATAAATTGTAAAACGAAACTGAAGGCTTGATTGTGGGCTCACCATCTTGTAAGAATAGTAGGTTCCATGTTCCGTGTGTGGACACAAATTGGACAGGCCCATTATATGTAATGTTTGGTGAGTGAGTTTCTTACCATGCCAACCCTTAGAAAATGAGGGACATGTATGAATCTTTCAAATTAAAAAAAAAAAAGTATATTTTTGTCGAATGAGTATTATTATCTCCTATTTTAAGAAGAAGATCTTATGTTTGCAGGATTTTATTGTCTCATATTTGTGGTTATTAAGATTTCTTTGGAAGATGAATACCTTCAAATAAAAAGCTGGCCAAACATAATTTTTGAGAACTGAACTCGAGTAAAAGACCTGCTTTTCAGATCCAGTAAAATAATGCCATATGCAGTCTCATTAATAACATAGATGTGTTGGTAGAACAGCTGAGTCTCTATGTCGGTTTGTCTAATATAAGCTAGCATACTTTAGTCTTATTTTTTATTGTGTTTTTCATGTACCTGTATGGCGGTTATTTATTAGTTAAGTGGTTTTTAATATCAAACTTTCCTTTTATGAATTAGGTTGCTGCGGAACCGAGTGTCTGCTCAACAGGCACGAGAAAGGAAGAAGGTTTATGTAAATGATCTTGAATCAAAGGCCAAAGGATTGCAAGACCAGATTTCTGAACTAGAAGAAAAGATTTCTACTTTGATAAATGAAAACACAATGTTGCGGAAGGTCATTATTTCTCTGGGTAATTTTTGGCTTGTGTGTAAGGCTTTTTGTTTGGCTGTTGACGTTTATAATTTTCAGGTGATTATGAACACTAGGCCCAAAGATGACGAGATTGCAGAAGTTCATAATGATCAGTCTAGCTAACGCTTATGAGCATTATCACGACATTAATGGATTATCTCTCATGACATTGCCTACACGTTTTGCTCTGTTATTCCCTGTTTGTCCCTGTGCGGTTCTTGATCAAAAGAAGAGGAAAAGCTTCTGTCTTCCATTGGATGCCTGATGGTTGTAAGCTTCCACTTGAATTCATCTTGGGGTTTATTCTATTGTCATTGGAAGTGACAAACTTACCATCTCAGAAGTAATCTCCTTCGTGAAGATGTTTGAGGTGGGAGTAGTTTCAGGAATTTGAAACTTTTGTTAAAGCCTTTGTTTGGTGAACCCTGTCCTCCCAAGTCCTCAAAGTGGTACGTTGTCCTCCCAAGTCCTCAAAACTGTCACAAACTTGAATGGTGCCACAAAGTGCCTTAAACATTGTGTGCACTCTTATCATGCACTAAACACCTTGGTTGATCAGGCAGAGCAGATCAACCTGAGTGCAAGGGAGGTGGCTGTGTGAATCACAATGGCCGTAAGTTTTTTTTTTTTCTTTTTTCTCGTATTCGTGTAAAGCATACTTTGAAAAGATTAGAGTTCTACGGACATTTTTTCAGATATAGACTGATTTACAACTTAGTATAACAACTTGGGTATGATATAACCACTGTTAAGTCTTTGAATTTTTCAGTTGGAAAGTTTTGTTTAAATTTTAAGGATCAAGCACTGACACTGCGGTCTACATGCTTATATATTACGTTTCCTGCAGAGTTTTCCTTGCAGCAGTTCTTGCCGAAAACAATTAATACACTTATGGCGTTTGTTATTGTATTTGTCGCCTTTAGTGTTGTTTGTCAATGTACCAGTTGATAAGCAGCAGGTGAACACGCTGCCATAAAAATACTACAGGAAAAGCTTTACTCTAAATTCTGTTAGATTATTTATGCCCATGGGCAGGTTAGCAACACATCTGAATAATTCCAAGCAGTTTGCCTTCGAAAATACCCATTCTCAAGTTGGCTTTTTATGAGTATTGAATCTAGTGATTGATTGCCTTATGCTTACAAATTCTACTTTTTTTTCTTTTTTGAACATTGCACAATAGACAACTTTTTCTTTTATTCGTAGAAGAGGGACCATTTGAAGAAAAGTGGGGCATTAATTTGGCGCCTTGGAGTCTCGAACAGGTTAGCTGAAAACGAACTACTGAACTTGTGAGTGATTTGTGCACAAATACTTATCATAAAAGGAAGTTCGATGTCATCAGAATGTTCAGGTTATAGTCATTCACTTTTCTTGGAACAACTCTACTTTCAAATTTAAATTTTAGTAGTTAAATACATAGGAAAAAGACTATTACCTTTGTATGATTAATTAGTTGTATATATGTCAAGATAAATCATGAAAGCATAAAGAGAAAACTGTAATTAGATATTCTATTGGAATACTGAAACAAAGTTATAGAAGTTCCCGTAAAAAAGGGTGTTTGATATTCGAGACCTAGCTATTTGTTTAACAATTTAATGTTACTTATATGTTTACCCACTCTGACACTGACCCTTGATTAAATGGGTACGTAAATGATCAAATAAATATCGTAATATCATACCTAAAGCCTTGATACCATTACATTAAGGGAATTTTATTCTTGAAGTAACTTTAATGTAAATGAATTCTTACTTCTTAACCTTTATCAACTGTTTGTTTAATGATGAAAATCTTTATCAAATAACGTAAAAGGGACATATATCCGTTACATGATCTATTCCATTGCAAGGGGCCTTCAACGGCGGATGAAGACTCGTGTTTCATAGCTTTCAGTTAAATAAGCTAAAAATGGTACCATTGATAGCCACCCTTTAGTAATATTTGATCATACTTGGAATTGCCAAAGCATTTTGAATTACGTAAAAGACTAGTGGATATTTGATCACATATTTAATGAGGAAACAGATATTAACTTGGGCATGCAATTCAATCCAGGAGTATCCGACTTCCATATATTCGCAGTGATCAACATTAGTCATTAGCAGTGGCTTGCTATTCTCGATTAATGTAGTGCTGCAGTTATTGTTCAGCTTCTGAGTCCCAAGACTCTCCTTTTCAACTGTTTCCATATAATCCAATCCTATCATAAGATATAACCCTGAAAGCTAAGCTGTCGAGGAGAAAGCGAGGAGCGTCATGTCGACGAGAGAGCAGGGCTCCCGTTGACGTTGGAACGCCATGATGCTAACCCTCGCCCCGGTGTTGTTGCTGCTCGTCTTGGTAAATACTCGAGGAGGTTACACTCTTTCTCCAATGGAAGATTTGACTGAAACCGTTAGCAATTAGCATATCCAGAAACCGTGCTAAAGCCTATATTCTCTGCTTCTTCTCATCATCCTAGCCCCTTTACAAAACACCACCGGGCGCACTCATGGAAAGTGGAGACATCTCACTGTAGTTTCATGATATGTTTTATGGGTAAAATCTGAATCATGATGGTTTCTCATTGCATGACATGTTCAACTAGCCTTTGATTTCTTTAACTGGGAACCGGTTTCCTTTTCATGTGGCTTGGTGGTTACGAGTTGCAAGTTTTGAGGTGTGGTACCTGGGTTTGACGGCAGGGGAAAATCTGCAGTGCTACGGTTCTAGAATGTGTTTTTTTTTTCTCTTTTGTTTTTTAACTTGAATCATGAGATGCGTAAAATTGTAATGATAAACCTCCGTTAGTGGTGACTAATTTGTCAGAAAAGGAGGCTCATATCCTATAGATTCCAGCTTGTCTCCCTGCGCAAACTATGTCTGCCGACTATTTTGAACGTATCTATCCATGTCGCTCTCTGAGCTTCTCTACTCTTTCTGGGCTAGTCGAAGTAACCCTGTTTTTTTTTCTTGTTTCCAGAAATGAAAAAAGGAAAAAAAAAAGAGAGAAAGTAGAAGAGTATTAGTTACATCATATGCAGAACAGTGGAAATCATCCAAGCAGTACGAATGTGAGGCCAGGAACACTCGCAGATTAGTCCCTGAAAAGAACTGTAGCAGAATGACATCTTTCATTTAAGTGGGTGTCTTCGACAGATCGAAATTACCTCTACAGCTACAGCAATTACCAGTTAGCAATGATGTTCTTCATCAAAAGAATAAAAAGAGACTCATATCCATGGGTCGATTTCCAAATAATGGTACGACATGTAGAATCTTCCTCACTGGTATCTGTTTGTGGAATTTCTCCTTTGAAAAGGTACTCGTTCATTTTTCGACTAGTAACACCATTTGCTTCCGTTTTGCACATCAGGTTTACTTTTATACAGTGAAATAATTCTACTGAATTTAAAAAGGTTTAGGATCTGATCTGTCTCGTATTTATGAAGCAGGATATCCTGCTTTAGGTTAGATGTGTTTGAGTGGCTGTCGAGGAAGACAGGCGCGATACTTTATTCTTCAAATTCCCAGTTCTTTATAAATATAGTTTTTTACTTTGACATTAGCAGAGATCGGTCTCCAGGGACAGCACCTCTAAAATAGAGGGTATTGATATCTGAACAGAAAGTTAATAGAAAAGGAGAGATAAAAAGTAGTATGGAGCAATTGTTCGTGTGTGTGTGAGTGTGTGTGTTTGTGCGAGAAGGGTGGGAAGAGCTGGAGAAAGGGTTAAGTAAAATAGAGGGTATCTCCGAACAGAAAGTAGAAAAGGAGATAAAAGGTAGTGTGGAGCCATGAGAGCAATTGGTGATTGTGTGTTTGTTTGTGTGAGAAGGGTAGAGCAATTGGTGATTGTGTGTTTGTTTGTGTGAGAAGGGTGGGAAGAGCAGGAGAAAGGGTTAGTTTGAACTTTGAAGCATTGAAATGCGAGTGATTCTATTGGCAGAGTCTGGTCTGGAGTCTTGACATGTGCACAAAAAGCGGGGTGGAGGGGACGACAGGAATGTCATTCCTGTTTGAAAATAAATCTACTTTATGCTCATATAGATGTTTTCCCCGGGTTAAGTGATTGATTAGACAACTTTAATTAGTTATTTAAAAGGAACAGACTAACCTCAAGATGACACCTACCACTAAGAATCATTGGTGGAGAAGACCAAATATCTGTGTAAGAATCTCTTACTATTAAAAAAAGGAGGTTGGTTTAGGGGCTAAGTTCCCCCAAAATGAAGTCAATGATGTAATGTGAGATCAAAGGTGACTTCATCATTCCCCACTATAACATAAAAGAGGAAATGTAATTATGCAGAGAGGGGGGACAAAGGAGCATTTCAACCAGACAAAGACTGATCATTGATGGGTTAAATCTTGAGAAGAGCTTAAAACCCTGAACTTGATGGGGTTTGTAACGGGAGGTCTTGGGTTCAAGTCTCCTGAAATGGGAATGATTAGAAAGAAATACCAACTTAAAAAATAATAATAACAAAAAATTAAAAATTAAAGCCTTCATCCAGTGTTATGTTTCTTCTCCCTAAAGTCAAATGCCATTATTATAATCCACCTTTTACTTTTCATCAACCAAAAGCTAACCCACTTTTCCACATCCCACATCAATAACCCATTAACACTGACTAAAAGACTAAAAACGTCATTCGGTTCTTTTTATGTCCTTGAAGCAAGCATTGTATGTGCCACAAACCGTCTAATCACTCTTCAATTCATTTGATCACATCCATCCGAGGCCTGCTCACATGGGTCCTGATTGATCTATCCTCAGTGGCTCTACCTTGCCTTGTGGTCACCACCCCGCCCCCCGAACCCCCTCTCCTCACCACGAGGTTTTTTATCGACTAACCCGTGATTATGGAGTAACTAAACTCTAGAAGATGAGATCACATGAAACCATGTGCTGTGTTAGACGAAGCTGACAAAGCTGATTAGCTTTGTCATGTTGTGTGATGATTAAAATGGTAATTGACAACTTTGATTATATAATTGTGACACTTCGAAACACTTAAATATGCTGCTTAAATTGCCTGTCTGAAAGCTTCAAATTAATTTAATATTTATCAAATCCACTTATAGTCGAGGGATGGGAACATTTGGTGGGCATGTCCACTCCCCCTATGACAAAAACTTGTTTTCTTGGTGGTGAAAGTGAATTATTTAAGCCAAGATCAGTCTAATCTAATCTCATTGGAACCTCCCCATTTACAAAGACAGTAACGACCCTGATGACGACTTGAACATAAAAGTTTTAACCTCATAATCCACTTGACGAAGTGCTCTTTCTTGTCAATTAGTTGTCGTCTTTGTGGTTGTGTGTGTGTGTGTGTGTGTGTGTGTGTGTGTGTGTGTGTGTGTGTGTGAGAGAGAGAGAGAGAGAGAGAGAGAGAGAGAGAGAGACGTTTCTTGTGTAGCTCGGGAAAGGATGGTTAATTATCCCAACCTTCCCACATCTTCTAATGCCTCGGATTTCAACCGCCTTTTGATTAGATCTTTTGATTAGATCTTCTAAAACTTTCATCTTTCATGAAATTCATTCAAAATAAATCCCCCCTCACTTGCATATCTTTTCCTCGTTTATACCTTCTCTTTCAAAAGTAAATGTTTCTGCAGTAATTTATAAGCTTACATGAATGATCAACAGTACTCTTTCTTCTTCCACCACTACCGCTTCATTGATGGCAGTGGATTCGATTTGTTGGCTGGAAATGTTTTTACCAGATCATCATATGAATAATATCCTTTAACCCAGAAGAAGATTTTTTGTTTTGAAAAAAAAAATTGTATTGATCGTACGTACAAATCCTATGACTAGGAGTCAGCAGTCTAGTGACTCCATTTTCATCAAATGCAAGGTAAAGGGCTCCATGAAAAGGCTGCTGCATGCATCGCCAGTTACTTGAAGAGAATATCGTGGACCACAGGAAACGGAAGATAAGGTAGAAGAATATTATTGTAGTCCTGGCAACTGTTTGATGGTGCTGCAGACGACCTTTGCTTACTGTAGGACGACGTTGAATCAGCTCAGACACTCCGTACCATTGTCTTGGAGTATTAATGAGCTGCTAAATCAATTTTTCTATAGGTTACAAATTTTGGATTCACATAGAAAATACTTGTGGCAGAGTGATCGGGTAATATATTTTTAGCTTCAAATACCTAGACATGCATGTTGGTGGCTTGATATATAATGTTAAATATAATTTGACTCTCTTAGAGTACACATTTTCTTTAGTGTTTGTAACATTTACTTGATTAGGCAGCATGTGCACTAAATTATCCTGCTTTCTTTCTTTCTTTCACATTTCTTAGTGGTATGTTTATGCTAACGCGAAATGCAGTTTGACCAATTTTTTTTAGGTTTTGTGCTCATTTTAGAGAATTAATATGGCTGCGCGCGCGTACGATTTTAGCCATCCTCGCCTGCTTATAATGGTGATTTGTTATTCCTCTCTTCTCATCTCGTGTTGTTTTTCTGTGTCTTTCTTGCCTAAAAGCAGCAACTAATTGCAGCAGCCCTGCTGTAGTTGCGGCTACTTTTGGAGAGGGTTGGGCCTATGTGAGGATAGGAAAGAGTCAAGACTATGAGAGAAGAAGAAGAAGAAGAAGAAGAAGAAGAAGAAGAAGATGACTCGAAAGAACAACGTTTCATCTCATATTGAAAGATTGGAAGAAGAAATTGAGGAATTTCCGTGAGGGGGAAACAAAAATATTTTATAGCGAGAAGGGATAAATGGGGAAAAGATATGCAAGGCATTTTTCATACATATAATCTTACAAATGTTTGATCAATTTTTTTTGTCACAGTTGTAGACTAAGATAACGCTATTTCTATTTCAAGAACCATTCTAATTGATTCCCCCCAAGTGTATTTTTCTGTACTAAATCCATTTGTAATTCCGTTCCTTGGAAATGTCAGCTATCATCGTTCACTAATTAATTAATGAATGTTAACGAGCTAAATGATACTTGATT
The DNA here is from genome assembly GCA_022405105.1 of Aristolochia contorta. Taxonomy (NCBI): domain Eukaryota; kingdom Viridiplantae; phylum Streptophyta; class Magnoliopsida; order Piperales; family Aristolochiaceae; genus Aristolochia; species Aristolochia contorta. Next base: position 20,340,263 of record CM039664.1, read on the forward strand.
GATATGAGTTCCTGATTTGTACTTTTTACGGTTGGGTAAACACAATTAAAAAGAAAAGACATTACTACTAAAATGTATCAACTTCATGAAATTAAGCTGGGGAGAGTCAGAACTGTATAACACATCCAACCCCCTTACAACCATCCTTCCTCCCTTATTACATGGGCTGTCGTGTATCTAGCAAGTCGCATTATTGAATTTATGATGTGGGACGTAGGTCTTTTATCCCATGCGAGCGTGTATATATTAACTTTTAGAGTTTGGGGGCAGGTAGAGATATAATATAGTACTTTTGGATGCTTGTGTACGTATATGGAGTCCATTTATTTTTGACGCTTACATACATCAAATCTATCTGTCCATCCATCGACGTTCGAGGCTCTTTATTTGTCGCTTCTTCAGCTTTTAGACAAAACTGCGTGATTTGCAATTGTATATATTGGTGGTGGTGCTCATGTACTATGTACAATAATTGCATTTCAGCACATTCAAGTGATTTACATGGCATGTAGGATCAGTATGTACTACCACCCTCTTGAAAGTTGAAGAGGTGGAGGACCAAGAGCCATCCCCTTTTGTTGTTCAGGGAAAATACAAAATAGGTGTTATTTTATTTTTTATTTTTTAAAAATTCTGGGAAAAATAGGTGTCATTTTATTTTTATTTTATTTTTTGAAAAAAAATAATTTTTTTATTTTTAAAAATGTTAGTTGCGCTCATGTGCACTACCCATTCTTAATTTCGACGTACCTGTAGCCAATCTGAAACACACGGTGTATCTTTTAGAATTTATGATTTTGTAATATAATTTTTTAAATATTTTCTAAAAAATATATTAGATTGGCTGGTACATGAGACGATGGATACCGTGCCTAGGTGCAGGTAGTATTATTCTACTCTTTTTTTTTTTTTGTTTTTTTTGTATTTTTCCTTTCCTCGTGGAAACTGTTGACATCTGGCGGTCGTGGAGGACAAAGTCCAAGAGGACACCCGCACGGTGTACCGGGGCGATTTATACAACGACGGCGTACGGTGGGTCTTGACTTTTCAGGTACAATTTTTTTGTGGGGCCCCACGGAGTATGGGTCCACGTCTGTGTACGCCCTGACTAACGCAAGACAGATACGAAAGGGGTAAAGGGCACGAGATCGGGCAGGAGGGCCTCCAATGAGAGTTCGACAAGTGCTCGGTCGATTGGACGGGATGAATGAGGACGTGGGATTGAAAGCGCACAGTTGGCTGTCCACCCTCTCGCGGGCCCCACTTCCTCAGTCCGACACACGTGTTCTGTTGAAAAGGTGGGGACTATCGATATTAAGCCCTTTAACCGTCCCCGACCCCACCTCTGCCTTTTCCCATTTTGACGGCTTAGTATATAGAGTCGTTGATAATGGAGTTTAATACATGTGATTAATAATTAAGAGATGGCTAAGAGTGAAAAAATGATTATGTGGGGGAAATAAAATGCAGGGGGAGATGAGATCAGTGTGTGTATAAGGACGATAATCATGGGTGGGGAGGTGGCCAACAAAAGTGACATAAAGCCTCTCATGTCTGCCCCCTTTGGCGGGCCATCTCCCTAATTCCATGCATCCGATCGAGATCATACGACTACTGAAACAACAACAACTCTTCTTCCCGTCTCTGTCTAAAGAGATAGGGAATGGATGGTGCAGGATGTGAAGATTTTTTTTTTTCGTTAAGCTCGTGATTTCTCTTTCGTGGCAGAAAAAAAATGGCGGAGGTGGCTTCCATCTGGGGCTCTTGTACATGTGTGGTGGGTTCTTTTGAGTTTCTGAGAATCCCCACAATTAAGAATTATTCAAAGGGGGGAGAGAGAAAAGGAGAGGGAAGGAAAGATAAAAAGGTATTTAAAAATTAGTCACTTTTCTTCTCTTCTCTTCTCTAGCTTCTCTTCTCTTCTCTTCATTGTGGCCGCTCATCATGTGTTGGCAAATGTACTTTGCATGCATGGATCGATGACATTACCTAAGAATGGAGAGCCTAGTTTGGTCCACCTTCAGTAGTACTGTCAACCAATTCTGTTCACTGGTTTCGGCCCCAGCTAGCTAGCTCTCTATTGGTGAAAAAAAAAAAAACACAAAACAAAACAACAAAACAAAAAAAATCGAGTCTCCGCCTGGTGCTATCGGACGATTGCCTGTATCATTGGCTTGTCTTCAACCACAATCCGGCCTTCTCCGTGTCTTTTATTTTGAGTAGTGTTCCTTAATTTGTAGACGTTTTTAAGTTTTCTAATTTCTTCTAATTTCTGATCTACTAGCTAGCTAGCTAGTGATCAGTACTAATTAATCAGTATCGCACGGGGACCACCTCATATATGGTTGCAGAGATTCTCCTGCTGCCATGCGGATCATATATAATAAGAACGAAGCTGTGAGAAATTATGGAGTTGTGCCACCCAGACGTGGACACTGCTGCTACTCACTACTAAATTAAACCCCTTATAGGGGCCGGCCGGGAAAACTTCTTTTTGGCACTTTCTAATTCATCCCCGCCGGCCCCCGCGGCCTTTTTCCCACTCGCTGATGATTGTATATATATATATATATATCAAGACTAACGCTATGCTTACATTACTGTTTGCTTACATTTTGGTACACCTGTAGAAGATGGACGACTCCCAAGAGGAATATCTTAATACCCCACTTCTACAGCAAGGGGTGTTCCCAGAATGTAAGCAAACATTATTGTAAGCATATCATTATTCATATCAATTATCCTTTTCTAGCTTCTTCCTCCATTCCCAAAATGAAAAGCCGGGTAATTTTCTTAATTCTTGTTCGTGAGTAATTATTGACAGAGGAGGAATTAGGAACTGGCCTCGGAGATGGAGGTCGTCCATGAGAGGGGCCATGGATCGAACAACATCAAGAAGCTGCTAGCGGCCTTAATTGCCTATGCTCCCAGCTCCCAGACATGCATGCACAATTCAAAACTCTTTTTCAAACAAAAAATAATTAATTAATTTGCAGATCGACGAAGAGAGAGGAAGAAGATATATTTATTTGAAGATAAGCAGGGCAATGAATGTAGACGAGCGAGTACAAGTAGTGAGGAATTGATCTCCAGGCAAGATCAGAGTTGGGATTATATATATATATATATATATATTTCATGCATCCATCATCATGCATCCTGGGGCACCCGGGTCCCATTTCTTCTCAGCTGAGTCTCCATTTTGAGGAGAGAGTACCCCAATAATTATGGATCCAATCTCCTCACCTACCCCGACTTTCTCCGGCGGCAGATCGATCGAATTTCTCGCCGGCCGGGAATTTTATCGAACAGCACTTTATATATATCCATATCCTCTGGAATTGTTAACGATAATCATATTAACGTGTAGTTGACTTCTCTAAGCAAGACCATGTGCCTTGCATACTTATGATAGGGTGTCAGAATTAAGCTGATGATGATGAGATACGTTCCGGTCTGGCCGCATCTTCTTTCTTCTTTCCTCACCTCAAACAATCAGATTATTTTATATCTATACATGCTCCCATCGCTAAGGTCAAGGCAGGCCTCCCCGGCCTTTTGATCGATCATGAGATCGAATTAATAAATACATGCAGAGACATCAAAAAAGAAAGAAAACGTATGGGATCATCAGCTTCTTCCTTCGAGTACCTCAAAGTTTAAAATTTAGATCATAAATATTTAAGCTGGGAATTAACTGCAAAAAAAAAAAAAAAAAAAAAAAAAAAAAAAAGTGGAGGAGGAAGATGCCTGCCTGCCCTTCTCAATCCTCCCCTTAGCTTGTCGGGCCGGATTCCATGCACACCTAATTGGTACAAATTTTTGCCCCACACACTTCCCCCATCGTTTGTTATATAGTTTCCTAAATGCAATTTGGCAGGGGATAATATATATGTCCTACACCCTTCTCTGACTTATCCTCCTTCCTGATCTTCCATTATCATTTCTTCTGGTACTGCAAAGCTTCAATATTATTCAAGTGTATCGTAATCCCATGCATATAAATATTTATATCTAAAATTTTTGAGAAATAACATGAGTTGGTATCTGAACATTTCTAAACGTATTTTTGATACAATATGCATAGTGGGTCTAAATCAAGGTGTACTTATGAGTTGGAACAGGGACTTGATCTCTCAGGTCCTTGAAATTTTGCTTACTACTCAAGTTGGACAGATTAAAACAAGCTCCAAGTGGGCCTGAAATTTATTCAGATCCTACTTACGTGAAAGGACAACCCAAAATTAAAATAATCTTACAATAAAACAAAACTTTGAATCTAACCCTCAAAAAACGCTTAGGGGTTTGGTTTTAACTTTTAAGGTTCTGTTTAAAACAAAACTTGATGTCATTAATGGACATTGAGTCCTAAACTCGGAGGTGACTCAGTTGAGAGGTGGGTCAACGAATTGAAGAGGGAGTGACAAATTACAAGGATTGCTAAAAATTGACTGAACAGAAGAGCCGAAACCAGAAGGGAAAAGTTGGGAGTCCGATACATCACCATCAACGCATACGAGCTGATCAGCCAGGCTCAAAACTGAAGGGACCATGTGAATCGTCTGCTACGTTATATATATATTCAGCTAATAACGCAGCAAAATTCACTGCTCGAGCTCCCTCTTTTTATTTTCTTTCGTAGCTAGCTTTTAAATCAGCGCACAAACTACAAAACAAGGAAAGCTGGGAAATGAGAGATGAGGAGGGTTTTCCAGTACTTTCATGGCGGAAATGGATGACTTTTTCTCTTTGTTTCTGTGTCGGTGGACAAGTACACGAAATATTCCAATCACCTCTCGTGGGACCCTTTTAAAAAAAAGAAGAAGAAAAAAATCGATCCAGATATCTTTAATCTTCTTTCAGTGTATTCTTCTCGCAGCCAATTAAGTCTCTCAAAATGCTTCAGCCGACGACATTCCCTCATTATCATACCATTTCTCGAGTTTCTTCACTACTTTAGAAACACCCACGACGTCCTTCCCCCACCAAGAATAGTAGCCATTCTAATCCCCCAGTTTCACGGCCATTATCGATTCTGATCTGAATTAAAAATATAGAGCAGAGGTAGCGTAATTACAGACGAAAGACAGACTGTGAGAGAGTCAAAAGAAAAAAAGAACCAAGACCAACATTCTCTGCTCTGGAAATGAGTTCGAGCTTAATTTCTAAACGTAAAATTGTGATTGAGAATGTACACTAGCATATTGCTTCAGGGCTTGCAGAGAGCTTGCTCTTCCACATTGATTGGGAAGGGATCATTATTGACACTTTAATTATTGATGAGAAACTACGAATAGGGGGCATAATAATATTGCAAAAGACAGGAGGAAATTAAATGTTTCAGTCTGTCTAATTTCTTCCTTTTTTCTTTTTTAATGGTTCGGAGCCGGAGGAGAATCGAGAGGCTGTCTCAAAATCGAGGCGGCGGCAGAGACGACAGCTCATATCTCCCATTATTCTAATCCAGTTTTTAAATCCCGGGTTTCATCTTGAATTTCATTCTACTGATTTTCCAATCAGATCACACGATTTTTTTCTTTTTCTTTTTTCTGTGTGTGTGTGTGTGTTTTTTTTTTAATTTACCGAGACTTTGTTCTTCATACTTTTTTTAATCTAAAACCAGACAGATGCGACTGATAACATATATACCAAAAATATTGCTAGACACAGCGGGGATTGAGCAATATTAAAGAGTTGAAAAGCTCGAACTGCAAAACCTGTAATTTGTCACCAAGTCACCCATGAAACATGGCCGCGCGCGATCTGTTTTTCTATTACATGAGCTTCTAATTGGTGTTTTTTAATTTTTCTCAAGCCAGCCGTTCAAATTATTCAGAATCATATGAACTCTCTTACATTGTACTGTCCTAATCATTGACGGTAATATTAATTCCAAAGATACGGACTGGCTACAGAATCTCACGTTTTTTTAAAGAAAAAAAAAAAAAAAACAAATACTCGATCATAAAGTCTCAGCTGCTTCTGTTCCTTTCATGGCTTTCATCTTCACCCAATTTTCATAGATGTTGATGTCACAGCCCGGAATTACCAGAAACAGTACTACTGATCTTCACACTAGTCAAATATATCCCTTCCATCTGATCCCTTTTGAGCTTTTTGCCGACTTTCATACTCAGCTTTGATCAGAAGATAATAGGCCAAATTACCGTAAGCCGTAAATCCCCCGGCCTTCCTATCGAAGAGTATCTTCCATATATGCTGCAAAGGAGTGGAGGATAAGAAAGATTAAGACGGGAAAAAAATTAATAAATGCTGATTCTTCTGGCGATTTGGGCATGTGAATTTTCTCAGATATGTCGAAGTGGGTCTGTAGTGTTCTTAAATCTGTTGGGAGAGGATGATTCGGAGAGCAAGATTTTGTGTCTGCATCTCCGGTTTTGGGCAGAAGCGTGCAAAGAAAATGGATTGGGAGAGATTAAAAAAGATGGGTATTTCTATTTCTCTGAATCGAGAATGGAGAGAATATAATAAAAGGGAGCTGCCCAGAGAGTTTGTAGAAGAAACTAGCTCGGCCATTTTTCCAGCAAAAAGAAAGATACTCTTCTTCTTCTTCTTCTTCTTCTTCTTCTTCTTCTTCTTCTTCTTCTTCTTCTTCTTCTTCTTCTTCTTCTTTGAAGACGTCCAATGTATTTTTTTGTTCTTTCCACGTAATGATGAAACTTTTCAAAGCGATCATGATTTTAAGAAATTGCCCAGAAAGCCAAAAGGGCCCCCTTCCTTTCTGCTCTCTGACAAAAAGCATCAGAAAATTCCGTGACTGCATTTAATTTCGTTTTTCCAATTGTTGTCAGAGGGAGGAGGAAAGGAACAAAGTACTGTTTGTAAAATTGCGATACTAAGAAATGCAGAAGTGGCTCTCTTTGTTTTCCCTTTCGGGTAATAGTAATATGCAGTAGGGACCCGGAAGGGAAAAGTTTAACCGAGCGAGCATGGGGGGTGTACTATTACTTGCCATGGAGCTGGAAGCTTTTCCTCTTTACAGAAAAGTTGCTGTGCTCGTTTCCGTGGTAGAGCCAGGGAGGAGATGAAAAGGGGCATTACTTCAGACTCTGTACAAAGTCGCTCACTGCTGAGACCACCCCCCATACGAGACGGACAATCGCCCGTGTTTTTATCTGGTTTATATATATGAACCCCAGCTTCCTCCAACATTTGGAGCTTTTTATATTTCTATCTTCTCCGAGCAGAACAGTGGTGTTGTTTTTTACTGGCAGGGATTTTTCAATCTCCTGCCTCTCCCTGTTTTCTCTCTCTGATTCGCAGTATCACCTGTACTGGAATAAAATATCATGGATAAACAGCCCCACTGCGGAGGCAACAGACATTAATTCTCAGACCTTTGATGAGACATTTGCAACTCAGATTAAACTCCCTTCTTTCTCTCTCTTTTTCGCTCGCTCGCTCTCCCTCTCTCTCTTTCGCTCGCTCGCTCTCCCTCTCTCTCTTTCGCTCGCTCGCTCTCCCTCTCTTTCGCTCGCTCGCTCTCTCTCTCTCTCTCTCTCTCTCTCTCTCTCTCTCTCTCTCTCTCTCTCTCTCTCTCTCTCTCTCTCTCTCTCTCTCTCTCTCTCTCTCTCTCTCTCTCTCTCTCTCTCTCTCTCTCTCTCTCTCTCTCTCTCTCTCTCTCTCTCTCTCTCTCTCTCTCTCTCTCTCTCTCTCTCTCTCTCTCTCTCTCTCTCTCTCTCTCTCTCTCTCTCTCCTCATTCCCTTCCTTCAAAAAACCTCAAACTCCCATCGCCTTCTTGACTGCGACACCTCCCTCCCTTATGAGCCTCTCCCCACGCCCTTAATTCTCTCGTCGCGCTGCCATTTCGTTTTCTCCCGCTCTCGTCGCCTGCGCTCCCCCCACTCCCACTCGGCCACTCCCCACGTTTCCTCGGGTTCCAGCAAAAGGATATTATTCCACGCGAGCAAGACACCCCCTTTCTGGTGCTGACAATTCCCAGCTAGGTAGCTACCAGCCGAATTCATCCATCAGGTACTACGAGTACTAGTGGGTAATTAAGCAGCAGCAGCAGCAGCAGCAGAAGAAGAAGAGAGAGAAGGGGGTCTAATTAATTTGCAGGAAAATGGGGAGGCATTCTTGCTGTTACAAGCAGAAGCTGAGGAAAGGGCTCTGGTCCCCGGAGGAAGACGAGAAGCTTCTCAGGCATATTACCAAATACGGCCATGGGTGTTGGTCCTCTGTGCCCAAACAAGCAGGTCTAGTACTACTACTACTCTAATTTGTAATATTGTAATGTACAACGTCCCCCATAAATCCAGTCCAATTGGGGAGATTGAATTACATAGAGTTAAGAGTTGAGAGAGTGGCTAGTGATCATCCTCCTCCTCATCATCATAGATAATTATATTGCATCTAATTATTCGATGATACACACCACTTGGTCTTTAAATTTCCAGCTGCCTCCTCCGAGCCCCACCAAGTAAGTAATTTTTCCCGTTACGGAAATTTTGCAGGTCTTCAGAGGTGCGGAAAAAGCTGCAGATTGCGGTGGATAAACTACCTCAGGCCTGATCTTAAAAGAGGCACATTCTCTCAGCAAGAGGAGAACCTTATCATTGAGCTCCATGCAGTCCTCGGCAACAGGTAACTGCATATATTTCGTCTTTCCAATATCGATCGCCGTCCGTAGCAGTTTCTCCTAATTCTCTCTCCCCTTGTATAATTAATTTGTTTTGATTTGACGACGACGACGCCGGCGACGCAGGTGGTCTCAGATAGCCGCGCAGCTGCCCGGAAGAACGGATAACGAGATCAAGAACCTGTGGAACTCGTGCATTAAGAAAAAGCTACGGCAGAGGGGCATTGACCCCAATACCCACAAACCGCTCTCCGAAGTGGAGAAGGGAGAAGACGGCAAATTAGGGGCCGCCGGCGACAAGGCCGCTTCCGGCGAGCTCAATCTTCTCACCGCCGAGACCCCAAACCCCTGCAGGTCGTCTCCCCCTAATTTATCGGCGGACGGAGGAGAAAAATCCATGGCGGCGGCGGAGGCTCATAATTATAACAATTCGAGCAACAGCTCAAAAAATTCGACCAAGGACTTTTTTCTTCTGGACAGCAGGTTTAATAATGTCGCCGGGTCTAGCAGCGGCAGGCCTTCGGATTCCGTGTCCGGCTACTTCTCCCTCCAAAACATCAACTTCGTCGGGCCCGGGGGGAGTGATACTGGCACCACCACCACCACCACCACTAATTCCGCCGGCCTTTCTGCCTTGAACCAGAACCAGAACATGACCGGCTCTTCCTCCTCCTCCTCCTCCTCCTCCTCCTCCTCCTCCTCCTCCTCCGTCGCTGCCGCCGCCGCCGCTCTCTGGTTCAACCAGACCTCATCGTGTCGACCATTAATGGAGCTGAATCCCGACCACTTCAATTCTAACTCGGTCGGATCCAGTACCCATGTCTTGCCTTCTCTTATCACAAGCCCCAGCATCCTGCAGCAGTCTAGTACCAGTACTACTCAAATGACCACGACTAATTTCAGGAGCAGCTTGATCATGAATCTCCCCCCCGAGAACCCCAATTCCTCCGTCAATCATATCGGTCCCGCCGGATACAACTGGGACACCGCCGGAACTTCGAGCACTTCCGGCGGCGGCGGGAGCGGGAGCAGCAGCAGCAACGGGTCCTTGTTCGAGAGCAGCGTCTTCTCGTGGGGGTTAGCTGATTGCCGGGTCGACTCTTCCGATATAACCTCCGACAAGGCCGAACCCCATCATCAAGTAGCTCTACTCCATCATCATCAACTACTGCTCGACGGCGCCGAAGACATCAAATGGTCGGAGTATCTCCATCCTCAAAGCTGCTTCTCCGCCATTGCTAATTTGCAGGCCCAAAACACTAGTACTGCAGGTACTAGTACTGCCCAACCCCTCTACGCCGACTTCATCAAAACCGAGAACCAGTTGATCAATTTCAATAATCTCGGTACTGCTACTACTAATTGGCATCATCAGTCGTCGTCCACCCAGCAGCCACAGTTCCAGGCGGCGGCGGCGGCGGATTTGTACGGTAAGGCCGATTTCCAAAGAATTGCTGCAGCCTTTGAACAGATATAAGTCGTCGTCGTCGTCGTCCTTCGTATACATACATATGTTTCTGATCCGAAGAAGGGATTAAATGTTAGTAGATGGATACGGCCGGCCGCGGGAGGTGATCACAGCAGCTCATCAGATCAGCAGTACCACTCGATCGAGCTACATTCAGTACTACTACTCATCATATTGGGGGAAAGAGATGATCTATAAAGCTGCAAATGCTTACCGAAATCTCTAATTCATGAAAACGATATTCCAAGACACAAAAGGCTTGAATAAAAAATGCTTCTAATTAATTATAAGGGTGTGTGTGCCATATATAGATTTTTGCCAGTGTAAATAGGTGATCTCCGCTGATACCAAGTTGATCTCTCAGTTTTTTCTCTGAATGAATATTTGTGCAGAAACAAGCAGATCCATCTCGATCGTCTTCTGAGGTGGTGGACTGAAGTGAAGTGCCCAATAAAGTTTGTTTCAGTGTCTTCCTAATTTGCCTTCTTTCTTCCTGTTTTTTTTTTCTTTTTTCTTCAGTTCATTGTTTGGGCATTGATTGTAATTCTATGTAAACGGTCAAAATCTCTACTTTGATTTTCAAGTTTAATTTAATCAGCAGTATCCTTCTTCTTCTTATATTTCTCTCTTTCTTTCTTTCTTTCTTTTGTTTCTTTCATTTTCTCACTTTCTCTGTCTTCCATTGTACTTAAAAATCTTCTAACATCAAATAATAACAAGTTAAAATGATTCTAATTGCTAGAAAAGGTAAACCATCCCAAAGGCATACTAGCTGGAAGAACTGTAGCGAGAGACTACTTTCAATTCAAGACCCTTTTGATTACTTGAGACAGAAGGCTTTCTGGGGAGGGTAAAAGCTGGCTAAAAGCGCCTCTTGAAGGTCTCAACTTGTGGGCTTCCTCCTGCCCAAGCATTGTACTACTTCCACAAAAGAAACAAAGACAATAGAAGGGAAGACAGTGACTGTCAATCTGTTGTTGGCCTTATCTGGCGCTATTCTTAATATTTTAGCTTCCTCCCTTGTTTGGGCACTTTCTTCCAAACCAATCCAATTGAAAGGCAGAAACTTGCAGTTTCAGGCAACATGTCTGCCTAATTGTTAAAGAGGCTTGCTGGGAGGGTCCCTAAACTCTCAAACCATGGCCATCTCCACTTAATTGCCACAATCTGATTTTGCATGAGCACCGACCCCTGCCAGTGGATGTCCCATGAATCCAGTACTCACTCTCCTTTTACATACCAGAACAAAGAAAAAAAGAAAAAAAAAACTGTAATTCGGCAGATCTAGTAAAAGACCTGATAATTAAGAGAGGAAAAAGATAGAGAGAGATAGCCATACCTCTACTTAGGCTACGAGTTTTATGCATGTAAACTCTCCCTTGAAGAAATTAATCTTCTGAGTGATCTATTCCAGAGGAGAATCTCAACCGTTGGAAAAACATATTGGGTTTTCTGGAAGACCTTTAAAAGCCACCAACACGGAGTTCCCTTGACAAGTGCAGGATTGATGGAGATGGGCCAACATGCATGTGAACATGCCGAGCCTTTTTCCTCCTCTCGTCGACCATAAGATTCAAAAATAACTGAAAATAATCAATCACAGAATCATGTATTTAACCACAAAAATATATGATTTGGTGCGATTAATTAATGACATGGTACTTGTCTCCCTGACTTAATTAGTTCGTGTTACGCTCTTGTTCAGTATACCCAAAACAATTAAATTAAAATTAGGCAAGCGTGGTCCTTTCAAGCAATATACACAAGATCTCTCCCATTTATTTTTTTTTGTTTTTTTTTTTTTGAAGGATTTCTGACTTATAGTTAGTGACTTGGTGCCATTATTAACGCATTTGTCTTGGGTTTTTGCATCTGAATTGCCAAGGCATGTGCACCAAATTATTGGGTTCCTTTTGTCTAATCCATGTGTTGATGATCGAGATTTGTGTTCCCTGTGAAGTAATCTAATTTGAAGGGAAATGAACCAGACACGTTTGACTTATTTGGACTGCATTAGCACCTTTTAGATAGAGACTTTATAATTAATTATGAGCATCAAATATCTCATAATCCCCCCCATTTGAGAGAGATTTTGGCGGTAGATCAGATGGCTTTGCTTGCTTAGTGATGCGGTGAGACTGTCAGACTTATGTCACGGTGTACAAACCAATGTTTAGTGCGGTCTAATCGCTTACGCATCAGCAACAATAAGATGAAAAAAGGAAAAGGGAAACGAAGAGGAGGTGTGAGGTAAAGAGGAGAACGACTCATCTTTCAAAGAACAAACGGATATGAAGACAAAGATACATTGAAAGGAGCGGAAAGCTAAAAGCGACCCATAGCTTCAAGAAAGAGACGAAGACTCTTAGCGGAAACAAGGACCTGGACGCTGCCCCCAAGGGGGTCGTCTTCAATCTCTTAATTAGGAAGAATATCAACCGGAGAATCAAGTGACCAAAAGAAGCAACCAAATGCATTCATTTTCTTTGGATTATCAATAACACAATAGGGATTATGCCGTTATCCTATCCAAATACCTTATTATGCTCCTTACCCATTTAAGTGCAGCGAACTGAAAGGACCGCAAATGAACAAATAAACAGAAAGTAATAGCTTAAATTGAAGATTTTGAAGTACCCTTTACCAATACAATTGTTCCTAGTTAGCAAATAGAAAGTAACTAGGCAGAAAATATCAAGTACACACGCACATTAAAAATTTCCCCTATACTATACCTTGCTATCCCCCTTGCTTAGACAAACTTCAAAGTGGTAAAACAAATACATATATATTGGGTAAGATTGCTGATTATCAAGGCTAATTTTTTCTTTTCTTTTTTTTTTTTCAAATTTTGATTGAATGGAATTAAATTAATACATATTTTGACGCGGATAATGGAAAAAGTGAATCGTGCCGTATGGAGGGTGGGAAGAATGAGAAACCTTGATGATGCATGGGAGTGAGTTCCCTTTCCGACAGTCTTCCTAGCCACGAACTTTGTTCACATCCGTGTGGGGGTCAGCCCACCTGCAACGTCTCTTTCCGGTGGTCAATCAGATAAATGAAAGCACCAAAGCTACCCCTCATTCATCCATCTATCCATCCGTCCATCCATCCATCAATCACCACCCGAAGAAATTAGCGACGGATAGTCGGATTTTTTCCAGTCCATTGCTTTCAGAATTGAAGCTTACGCTTATATTACCTGGATCAATGATAGAAATCGAAGGTACAAAAGTTTTCGTTTCGTGTGCCGTACCTGCGTCACCTCCTGTTTCTAACTTTCCTGCAATGTCCGCGGCGAGGGCTCCCCCGCGATCAGCAGTTGATGCCACAGTGTTCCTGATCGGGGCCTTGGTAGGTTGTGACGAAGGGGTTCGCCTTTAGCCAGAGCAGAGAAAATAAGGAAGCCAAAATGAGAGACCAAAGGGTGATGGCTGTTGGAATGTGATGTTTGCTGACGAGTATCCCTTTTAGAAATGGATAGAGATGGCTCACTAAGAAGAAAGCGAAGAAAAGTTTACTGAACAATGTCTTCCAAGAGAGGTAACCGTTCTTAAGAGCAAAAGTGACTCCAGCAACCATTGCCAGTAAGTTTACAAAAATCAAAGTAGTGGGCATGATGAGAAGAGGGGTCCATATGAATGCATAGGACTTCCTTCTCGTAGAATTGTCAGCAAGGTTCTTCTCCCTTGTGAGTGAATCAGTAGAGTATTTTCTCGTTATGACAACCAGTAACCCCTGAAAGACAGCAAAGAAATGGGAGGAAACTCCAGCAACAACCCAAAACTGTTGATGTCTCCACCACTCTTGGAGGCCGACACCACTCCACTTTACCTCCAGAACCCGAGTAGCAAAAGTCGCAGCCATGAAAAGTGGAAGCCAGACGCTAGTGGCATAACTGACCTGTTGCAGAAACATAACGTTGTAATTCATAAGACACAATAGCACACAAAGAACTTTGCACACATCAGTTGAAACATACCACTGGGGCAATGAATTTTCCGGTTAGAAGGCAGACTGCTGGTAAGGTACAGTAAATAACCAAAGGAATAGAAGTAAGAGGATATATTGTAGAATTGATATACGCAATTCTCTGTAACAATTTGAGTTTGCCACCATAGCCATACCAAATTGGAGAATGTCGACTAAGAAGAACCTCTACAGAACCAGTGGCCCAATATAGCAACTGACGTAAACGATCAGAGAGATTGACAGGTGCAGACCCCCTGAATGCCGGCACCAAAGGCATGCAATATACTGATCTCCATCCACGCGCATGGAGTCTAAAACCAGTAATGCTGTCCATCATTAAAGGCCCATACATCCAACCAATCTGGAGAATAACGTTGAAAGAGTAGCAAAAATAAAATCAAAAACCAAAAACAATATGCAGTACCCAAGGATGAATAAAAAAAATATATCAACCTACTACCTCTATCATCAAGAATAAAAAGTTTAATGGCAAAATGCGCATGTACCTCTCTCCCCCATGCCGTATTTTCCTCAAAATCACAACTTAGAACATGAATAGCTTGTTTTAACAGCTCATCGCTACTTGCAGAACGAGAATATCTATTGTCCTTTACAAGAGTAGAAGCTAGAAGGAAAGTTGACCGACCAAAAAACTTCTCCAAGCTTTGAAAAGTAGCAGGGAATTCTCTCTCCACAGAAGTTGGTTCAGTAGCATTAATTAAACTCTTATGCTGTTCCAGACGAGCACAATTAGAAGGATGCTCTCTTCTTCTTAGTCGGCCAGAAGACGGATCCCAACTATACAATGCTTTCCTGTTGAAAACACAGCCTGTCCCAACATACATAGGTCCTTGTATTCCATCGAGACACTTCATTGTAATCTGAAAATATTTTTTAACTGCACAAATCAGATATTTGTTATTATTAAAGCATACATGCACAAAATGGAATAGACTCCTATGCCTGAGGCTGGAACCTGGGGCTGTGAGACATGAACATATCTAGGAAATGTCTCACCAACTAATTGATATAAAACAAAATTAACAGCTCACATCATAGAAGACAGTATTATGGCTAGAGTAACGATCGTTAGCATCAAGACCATCAAATCTCTGGGGGAATTGAATGTAGGATATCTTCTCCGAGGCATCACTGTCCATCATAAAGCACATAGCTTCCAGAAGAGCTTTACTGTTGTTTATGTAATGATTGCAACCGAGGTTCAGAACATACGGTCCATTTGTGAGAATAGCAGAAACTCGAGCCTAAAAATTAGACAGTGTAAAGATTTTAATGTTTCTATTGTGGGATATTATGCATATCCTAGTTAGCACCAGCTCATTTCTTAATCAAGCACTCAAATAGATTTACCAGAGCATTCAAGGCCCCTGATTTCCAGTAATGCTGGAATGCAGGACTCTTTTCTCGTGAGACATAAATAAGTTGTGGCAATTCTTTATGGTAACCATTTTGTCCTCCGTGGCCTATTAATACCTAAACATAGAATGCGGTGAAGCTCTTTGTTAGTAATCATATTCATAAACTACCTATTAAAGCCAATTCAGTAATTCCACAAACGATAGTCACCTGTATCATAGCAGGATGGTTCCCAGGGTTATTTCCAGGCCATGGAGTGCCATCCATCATGGTCCACCCATCAGAAGGCACGTTTTTAAATTGAGCTACAAGATCATTAATACGAACTTTGAACTCCTCATATCGCCTCTACAAACAGGACGAAATTTCAAGGTATGCTCTAGAATTATCAACTAAAAGCAAACATCTCAGTAGAAGTATTAGTTGTATTTTTGGTACTGATTATAATAATAATAAGAGTAACAACAACAATAATAATATAAATATAATTTTATAAAAACTCAATAAACTTAGAAGTATAAAATGCCACTTTCCCAACTATTTCATCAAGATACTTTCACTATCCCACCACAACTTAAATCATTCATGTCATTAATGCATTGTATCTCATTACTAACAGATATTGCTAGAGAAAGAGTCCTTCACCTCAAATGAATTTTAAATGTTTCATAATGGTCAAAATAGATCTTAAGACTATAAAAAGCGAAAGAGGAAGAACAAGAAAAAAATTACTCAGACCATTTAAAAGAGTCAATTACCTTCATTTCTCGCCTCTCCTTGGCAAACAATGGAACTGAATTACATTTCAAATAGTCAACCTTCTGTGAGAAATAACACTCTGGTGCCCTAGGTTCGATAGCATACTTTTTGCAGAACGGAGCCCACTTCCTTGCAAACTCACAAGTTTCTAGAAGTGTTTGATGAGTCAAATATGATGCCCCATCATCAGATACATAGCAAGCGACCTTATCTGCAGGGTAGTCTACTGAAAGAATCGAAAGCAAAGTGTTTGCTATGATTATGGGAGGTTCTCTTACAGGATCAACAGTACAGACAAATATGTCAATGCAAGCCAGTTGTGAATCTTTCCCAAGACTGTTGTACCTGAAAAACAAAAAAGCTACGTACATTCAAATAAATAGCTAAAGGAAGGCACGACATGGTGATATATATTTTTCCTCCATTTATGTGCTAAGGAAGAATAGAGCATAGGTCCATGTTTTGTCATTTTTGGTCAGTAAATTGAGAGATTGCCTTGGATGGTCATAATAAAAATCTAAAAGACGCACCAGCTCATGAAATATAAAAAAGTACAGTTCGTGGGGAAACAACATTGGGTAAAAGAATCGGAAGGATTATCAGTTCAAAGAAAATCTTCATCTTCATGATTCTACAATGATCACTCACCTCAAGCGTAGCCGCTCAGGGCAGGTTTCTCTGTCAACAGGACACCATTGTGGAAGGTGCTCAAAAGCCCAAGATAGGACAAACCAAATCTCACAGAAGACTGATGTTAACCAAAGGCCATATGCTCTCTTGACAGGATTCTGTACTCGATCTTGAATATAGAAAACCAGGATTACAAGACGGAGGAGGATCAGAGCTCTGTGAGGGTTTCTCACTGAGGAAGGTAACTTCACTTTCCTGGAAAGAGGTCGTCTGAATTCATTGTCCCTATCATCAGGACAAAGAAAATAACGAGAAATATAGCTGCCCGTTTCCTTTATGTAAATTATAATAACCATGAGAATGGACAGAGGTGTACATTTCCAGTTCCTCAAAGTTAACCTCCTTTGAAGCACAACACTCTTTTGCATAGTGTGATTGGTTTCTGCTCCCACATAAAAATTTTTCTCGCACCAATTTCCATTGTGAAACCCTTTCTTTCCAAGTAGAAGACCTTAAACTGGAGAGTTTTGGTGTCTCATAACCATCTGTAGGCCTTGCTTGAACTGTAGACATATAATATGTCTGAATTAATCAAGATAGTTAACTGAAGCAATTCGGCATGCTTTTTCAAGGTTCAAATAAAGCGTAAGAAAGGAAATACCAAGTCATATGTCTTTTTTTGTGTGATATATCTTACCCCAAATACCAGAAGATGAATGTTGGAATACGGACTTGTGAAGAAGGTTTGCCGACAATTCTGAAACAACCTGAGATGGCCAGGGCGTTCATGATATCAATGGTAGTAAACAACTAAAAATGTGATCAATACCCAGAAACTAGTTTCTGGCCAAATGATAAATGCATAATAGAAATTCAGTTAAACAGTTAACAAAAAAAAAAAAAAAAAAACCTTTTCTCCATGGAACTCTAACTTTGTGGTGGCTCGAGGAGTAGAAAATTTGCTTGAATTGTTAGATAAGCTTCCGAGTTGTTCCCTTTTGTTATCCATTGAGTATCACAATCCACTCACTGGGTTAAGGTTGCTCAGGAATACCCCCGTTAGCCGGCTTTCGTAGCAAATTCTATTTGTTCTTCGCCGCTTTGGGTTGTGGGGCTTACTTCCTAGCCCCAGTGGGAGTAGTGACTAGCGTTATAGTGCCAAAATATGGTATTTCAAGTAAAAATTCTAATCAACTTGCCCAAAGCCAATGGCCAACATACAAAATCACAACCTTATTAACAACCAAAACGATGGAAAAAGGAAAAAAAAAAAAAGGAGAAAGTTATATGAAAATACAACCATCAATAACCTTCTTCGACAATTATAAACAAATAATTCAGCCAACCACAAGGATTTATATATACTTGCGGAAAACAGTGTTCCGTAAAATCAACATACAGAACAGAGATAGTTCATGTTACACTAGTGCTGTTCTTTAATCCATATCCATTGCAAAGGTAAAGTTACTTTTAAAAGTAGCAAAACTGGGCGTGGAAATCATAATACGAGAAAGTATATTCCAGACACTAGTACGCAGATTATTCATCGAATAGAAATAACAACACCACAGAGGACGAAGAAATAGTTAAGAAGCAAACCAAGAGCACGGAGCCCCTTTTTCATATTTTACCTTTCCATGGGACATGGTAAACAGAGAAGGAGATGGAATGCAGAAACAGCCGGCGGTCTAGAATGGGAAGAAAAGTGGTAAAAGTAGAGGAGGGAGGGAAGGGGTAAGTTGGAGGGTGAAACATGAGAAATCCACGGTGCAGAACCCATTTGGTTAATCGTTCAAGGAAGCGGGCGGACGGACGTGCACGTTGATCGGAATGCTGTTCGGAGTGGGTTTCTGCTGCTTGGGTCGTTTTCAACGGGAATGGTGAGAGAGGAGGGAGCGTTGGGAGAGACCCCGATCGCGCGCTTCGGAGGACGGAAATGGGACAATCCGTTCAATCAGTTTTCGAAGTTGGATTCGCTTTCGGCCCTTCTTCCGACTCGCGTTTCGTGCTTTCGCGATTTTGTAGGCGTATCTAAACCTACACGCCAAGATGATTCCCGCGTTAAGAGTTTTAGATTCATAATTGGCCTCATTTTATCAGTGGAACGAAGAAAAAACGACTTGAATGGAATGGGCTCTATTTTATCTCTAAATCCTAGTCCCGTCTACAAAGTCCTAATGTCTTCAACCAAGGGCCGGGCCCCAGGGTTGGTCGTCGTTGTTGTTCTTCCCAATTTTCTTTACATGGTTTTTGAAGAAAGAGCGAAAGGCTATTTTTAGGCAGACAGAATTTTGGGACAAGTTACGAGCTGGGAAGGCCTCTGAGCCCACAAGGCTGCAGTACTACAAGTCTACAACACACGATCACTGATTCGCTACTAGCTACTCAAAGAGGTGGGCCCTCGGCCTACGCCTTTTGTATCATATACATGTCATAAATGGTTTTACTCTGTCATTATTTTTTCGTATTTGATAAATTAATATAATTCCAAATTTTTAATCATGCACTGATGCACATTTTGGTGTTGATAAATAAAACTATTAAATCCAATATATATTTATCTGTGTGTGTGTGCGCGTAAGTAAGGTGTTGTCGACCACAGGGATGTAAACGGGTAATAAACGGTGCGGGTAATGGGTTTCCGTCTACCGTTTATATTTTTGAAACCTTTACCCGTTATCGTCCGTATCTGTTTAGTTCCGTGAAATCCTTACCCGTTTATTACCCGCCGGAAAACTGGGTAATGGGGTAATAAACGGGTAATAAATGGGTAAATAATAAAAAATATAAAAATCACAAAAAAAACACAAAAAAAGGAAAAATTAAGAAACTTATTAATAAACAGTCAAATACAACACTTTTCTAGAATTCAAAATACAAGTTACATAACACAAAAATCAAATACAAATATAAATTGTCTCCTACACTTAAAATTGACTAGAGACTAGAGAGAGACAAGAGAGGGAGCAATGAGTCAATGACTAGGGACTAGAGAGGGAGCAATGAGTCAATGACTAGGGACTAGAGAGGGAGCAATGAGTCAATGACTAGGAACTAGAGAGGGAGGGAAAACCAAAATTAGAATATTAATTAATTAGAGAAGTAAGTAACTAGTAATTAAAATCAATGATATTACTTATAACTTATTAAGAATTTAGGGTATATGACATAATATGTTATGGGCCAAAAAATTTGAATTATGTAAGCTAATTGAAAAAATATGAAATCATCTCGTGTATTTGTTAATTACTATGTTTATCTTTATATAATTTTTATTATGAATTATAATATGTTTATTTTTGTATGACAGTTGTTTACATTTATAAAAACAATTGTCATTTGTATAAAATCTGACATTTGTAAGAAAAATAAAATTTTTTAATCTTAGATTACTAATACTACCTTATTTAGTTAATTATGAGATCTATCCTTTATGACTATGAGTTTATGACTATGACTAGGGATTCTTTATGAGACCATGAGCTAAAGTCAATATATATTGACTTCTAATAATTACTAAAATATATAAATATATTTAAATTCTTTCCAAACTTTTCAATTCTACAATTTTTTATAATAAGTGATAAAAAATATAATAAGGTTATTTATATAAAAATAAGTATTTTATGATTAAACTAAGTAGATATATAAATTTACTATATTACTCTTACTTAAACAGTAAACGGGTAAAACGGGTTTGGAAGAGCTATTTCCGTTTCCGTCGTTTATTAAATGGATAATAATATTTTATTTCCATTTTGTTGCGTTTATATATAGGGCGGACGGCGGGTAATCGGCTCCGTTTACATCCCTAGTCGACCATGCATATTAATTGTAGGCAAAATGAAATCGCATGCATCAAAAGTTTTCTGATCAGCGTGGATGACTTATGTGGCATCCACGTCGCTGCCTACTTGGCAAAGAGGAGAGAGAAGAGAGGCGGAGCGGAGAGGGAGAGAGGCGGGCGGGAGAGCGAGAGAAGCGGAGTGGGAGAGAGAGAGGTCGGGGCGGGAGAGGGGAGGACGGCGGGAGAGGAGAGAGGACGGAGGCGGGAGAGGGAGAGGAGGAGATCGCCGGCGGAGGGAGAGGAAGGGGCTGCCCTGGCGCCGCCCCTTCCCTCTCCTCCCAATCAGCGACCTCCGCCCCGCCGTGGCGTGGCGAGGCAGAGGCCGCCCGCCACGGCGCCTCCCCTTCCCTCTCCCTCCTGCTCGGCGGCCTCCCTGGCGCGGGAAGGGAGGCCGAGACCGCCCCGCCGCGGCACCTCCCCCCATCCCTCTCCCTCCCGATCAGCGGCCTCCGCCCCACTGCGGCGCGTAAGGGAGGCCGAGGCCGCCCCCGCCGCGGCGCCTCCTCCCTTCCCTCTCCCTCCCGTTCGGCGGCTCCCTCCCGCTCGGCAGCCTCCCTGGCGGGGGAAGGGAGGCCGAGGCCGCCCCGCCGCAGCACCTCCCCCCTTCCCTCTCCCTCCCGATCAGCAGCCTCCACCCCGCCGCGGCGTGTGAGGGAGGGAGGCCGAGGCCGCCCCGCCGCAGCGCCTCCCCCCTTCCCTCTCCCTCCCGTTCGGCGGCCTCCCTCCCGCTCGGCGTCCTCCCTGGGGCAGGAAGGGAGGCCGAGGCCGCCCGCCGCAGCGCCTCCCCCCTTCCCTCTCCCTCCGCTCGGTGGCCTCCCTCCCTCTCCTTCCCGCTCGGCGGCCTCTCTCCCTCTCCCCCTCTCCTCCGGCCTCTCCCTCTTCCGCTCCAGCCTCTCCCTCTTCCGCTCCGGCCTCTCTCCCTCTCCGGCTCCGGCCTCTCTCTCTTCCACTCCGGCCTCTCTCCCTCTCCCGCTCCGGCCTCTCCCTCTCCGGCCTCTCTTCCTCTCCCGCTCCGGCCTCTCCCGCTCCGGCCTCTCCCGCTCTGGCCTCTCCCGCTCTGGCCTCTCCCGCTCCGGCCTCTCCCGCTCTGGCCTCTCCCGCTCCGGCCTCTCCAGCTCCGGCCTCTCCCGCTCCGGCCTCTCTCCCTCTCCCGCTCCGGCCTCTCTCCCTCTCCCGCTCCGGCCTCTCTCCCTCTCCCGCTCCGGCCTCTCTCCCTCTCCCGCTCCGGCCTCTCTCCGTCTCCCGCTCCGGCCTCTCTCCTCTCCCGCTCCGGCCTCTCTCCCTCTCCCGCTCCGGCCTCTCTCCCTCTTTGCCAAATAAATAGCTGACGTGGATGCGACATAAAACATCCACGTCAGACTGTAAAGAGCGACCGTAAAAGGTCGCAATACGCATATCACGACTCTAATTGTAGTTAGAATAATACTAACGGTACGTTACTGTAGCGTACCGTTTGCGTACAGTCTGGCGTGGATGCCTTAGCTGGCATCCATGTCAGCTGCCTCATTGGCAATGAGAAACCGGAACCTTAGTTTCCAGTTTTCTCAGAGGGAGGGAGGCCGGAGGGAGGGAGCCAGAGCGGGAGGGAGCCGGGCGGGAGGGAGAGGAGGAGCGGGGGGAGGAGGAGAGGGAGGGAGCCGGGAGGAGGGAGAGGGAGGAGCTGGGGGAGGAGAGGGAGGGGCCGGGGGGGAGGGAGAGGGAGGGGCCGGGGGGAGGGAGAGGAGGGAGCCAGGGGGGAGGAGAGGGAGGAGCCGGGGCGGGAGGGAGAGGAGGGGCGGGGCGGGAGGGAAAGGGAGGGGCCGAGGCGGGAAGAAGACGGAGGTGTGGGAGGGAGGAAGAGGAGGGTGCGGGAGGGAGGAAGAGGGAGGGTGCGGGAGGAGGGCCGAGCTCTCGCGGCCTCCCTCTCCCGCTCGGCGGGGCCGGGCCGCTGGACCTCCCCTCCCGCTCGGCGGGGCCGGGCCGCGGGCCTCCCTCCCCCCCTCGGCGGGGGCGGGCCGCGGGAGCCTCCGTCCCGCTCGGCGGGGGCAGGCCGCGGGAGCTCCCGCCTCCGTCCCGCTCGGCGGGGCGGGCCGCGGGAGCTCCAGCCTCCCTCCCGCTCGGCGGGGGCGGGCCGCGGGAGCTCCCGCCCCCTCCCACCTCCCTCCCCTCGGCCTCCCCTTCCGCCTCCCTCCCGCGGCGTGTCTACCACGGCCTCCCTCCCGCGGCGTCTCTCCCGCGGTGTCTCTCCCATGGCGTCTCTCCCGTGGCGTCTCTCCCACGGCCTCCCTCCCACGGCCTCCCTTCCATTGAGAAACCGGAAACGGAAGGTTTCGGTTTCTCATTGCCAAAGAGGCAGCTGGCGTGGATGCCAGCTAAGGCATGACTGTGGTATGCTACAGTTACGTACCGTTAGCATTAATCATGAGTAGCGTAGGTCATGGGGAAGCCATGCAATGATATGAGCTCGTAGAAGCTGTAGAACCCGCCTGAGAGCCTACATGGGAAATTAAGTCAGTCCAGAGACGATGAGGAGGACCCACAAAAAAGCAGAGCGTTCGAGAAAAAAGAAAGGAGACATTCACCACCACCCACGTCCTTTGGTAGAATACATGCGTGCGTGGCCACTTTTGATCCCGCTTGTACTTACTAAAGCATGATCGATGGCGACGAGGGCAGAGGGGCATGGCACAGCTAGCTGCCCCCATCCACCATCAACTAGCTAGCTCCTCCTTCGATGATGATGATGAGCAGAGACCCAAACTGGATAATACTTTGATCAATTATTGGAGCTGTAGTGATCGATTGATTTCTCAAAAGAGGGAGGGGAGAGAGGGACATGCACTATTAATTATCAGTGCATGCTTCCAAATTCCGATAATATTACTAGGTTGGTACCTGCAGTACTGATCTAGCTACCTACTACGGACATACGCACTTAATTTGTGGAGGGGGACTCATCAGGTACTTGTTCCATTAATTTGCAGCTCGATATCCATGCTATATTTGTACATGTACCAACAAATTAATTGGATCCAATTAGTATCAAATTAATTACATATATTATCCACGTCCTGCAGCTATTATATATAGTCGCTCGCTCCTTATGATGATTTTGACGGAGCAATCTATAATGTCCAAGAGATGCGTATATATATCAATGGAGGCTTCGCTGACCACTTTCTCATTCTTTACCCGTTCCCTATCCTAATTTTTTTTCTGATCAGAGAAACGAGGAGGGAGCTCCGGGGCTTTCTGCAATACTACTGTGACGACGACCAAAACACGCGTCGAACCGCGCGCGCGGGTATTATTTGATTCCATACCGCGTACGTGGTGGCAGCTCTCCTCTCTCCGTGGCATCCAATCCCGACTGCGCGCGACATACCTCGACTTCTTCGCTTCTCCTTCTCCGGGCAATTAGAAAACGACGACATAATGACATTCGCTCCCGAAGATGAATGATATCGTAAAAAAAACAAAATATATTAATTACAACAAAAGGTCGATCCATCATCAGCCCTCACCGCCTGGCACTGGAGTCTGTCTTCTGTTTGCCGAGTAAAAGTGTCTGACTATACTGGAGGGTAACGAATAAAAAACTCACCGGGTTGACACGTAGAACGCGGTTTTGCTGCGCTTTTGTGTCCGTCTCGTAAAAAAATAATGGCCACAAATGCTACTCAATTGATGCTCTTTATGTAGTTGTTAGTGGTGTTGACTTGAATGACGTTTCTGGAAAATCTTTCAGAGAGAGATCGATATTAATATATAATAATTACATGTCCATCGGGGTACTAAGGGAGCTACAACGTTCATTAATCTCTCTTTTAACGATTGATAAACTTCCAAATCCAATCTGGGTTCTCTTTCGGTCACAAGCCACCACCATCTGAAAGACACTACCGCCTCCATTATCTTTTGTTTCCTTGTGCGACGTCGCAACCACGAAGGTGCGACCCTGCAGCCATCCCAAAACCCACAAGACGACAAAATGCCACCGCCACGTGTCCCTAACATTTAAAAAACGAGTCTTATCGGCGACCGCGTGGGTATCAAAGTTATTATAAAAAAGGCCGTCCTCCGCCATCGCGATCAACGGTAGAGAAGACTTCTTACAGATGAATCAACGGTCGGCAGGGGTAGGATTTTCTTTTTGGATTTCGATAATGTTGTTTACGGGAGTTAGAAAGAAGACCAGGTTTTTTTTTTTTCTTTTTCTTTTTTTTTTGTTGAAGAGATAAAGAAAAATAATAGTCTGATTAGACCAGAGAGAGCCTGAACACGTTTATGGCCTGGTCCACGTGGGACCCGCTGTGGGTTTGTACTGTTTTGCTCTTGGACTACCGCTCGTGTTCGCAATGCAACGCGTGTAATCCTCCACTAAAATAGACATTTTGTCCTTGTGCTGGAGTGGACTCGTCTACTTTGAATTGTGATACAACTAAACCGATGTAACATTTTCATCAAACTGGGGTCGGGAGGAACCAAATTATGTTAAGAAAATGACCTTAAAAAAATTGGCCGACTATATATAGCGTACAAAAAGGTCTTTCAATAAGGATTAGTTTCACATTGAGAGTTTTAAAATAATACATGTAATAGTTTTAAATCACACGCTTTATCTAAAGGGATCCGACTTATGCTGTTATTAAAAATTTATTATCATGCCGACATCTCTTCAAATTCCGAAATATATGTATAACATAAGGCCTAAGGAATGTTCACATGAATTTGATTGTTGGATAATTTTGTAAATTCAAATGAAACTCTGTCTTAGTGCTCAATTAAACCTAAGGCTAGTTACCGCGTAAATCTATTATCCTGATGCCATTTCAGTGCTTCCTTCATTAAGATAACATTTCTACCTTAAAAAATTAAAGACGAGTTTTAGTCAAACAAGAAAGTATAACTATTTATATTCGGAAAGTGACCCTCTTGAAATTTTTAAAATGGTATGTCAAAATGTCTAAGATATTGTTTTGCAATTATTAAGCTATCTAATGGCTAAATTAATACATTTCTATATGATTTTGGTAAGTTTTTGTTCTCTTGCTACAGGTGTTATAGCTTTATGAAGCCATGTTGCAACGCATAGAACACAAGGATGTACACGTGAAAAAAAAGAAAACAAAAATTCTAACCATTTCATTTGTAAACAAATATTTTAAAGGATGAAATAGCAAAAATATCAGACAAAAAAAAACAGTATTCTAAAAATCGGACCAGTTTAGACAGTCCCACACCGCTGGGTCAAAACCTGAGGTTATTTGGGTTAGGAAAATGCTAACTGCATTTATTGCCAATACCTATCTCACTTACATATTAATTTAAACCATTGATGCCTAGATTTATCCTCCAGAATATAAAGTCTTAGATTAACATGTACGGATAGGTATTGTGCATTGGTGCATCTAACATTACTCTTCCAGTTAAGATTAAAACTATAACCTATTTCACCCCAAAACTAAAAGAGTGGTGATACTAGTACTCCAAAATGCGGTAAGAGATTAAGTCAGATTTTTTTTTTATTCTATGGGTAAACCATAAACATTAAAATTTATCTGGACTGCCAACCTCACAATAAAATATTGTAGTATTAATATCATTTTTCAAACTAAAGAAGAAAGATTACTAACTTATTTTACTTTGAGATTTTTACATCATAATGTTTACCCAAAGAGAAAATCTAGGGTTTAAGGTTTACCCAAAGAATAAGAAAATAATATTTTATTAAAAAATACACTCAATATTATCTTCGAGTTTATTCTTGCCTGAACTGTAATGTGGATGCGACTTGAGGATGTAAACCCTTGCAGTAATACTTCCATGCAAACATGATATCAAGTACTGCCATAATTTACTTTGAGTTTTTACTGATGGCTGTCCTGGCAGTTCATAAAGTATAGGGGTTTAGACTTACCTACTCTATCTCTGGACTGCGAATGACTTATAATAAAATTTGGCAATACATATATAACCCCTCGTAAAGAAAACAAAGATATAAAATTTCAATTTAATGTTGCATATAATCGGTTAATTAGCCTAAATTAAGATATAAGTTAAAAGGTTTTATTATTTTTAAGAACAATGGAGTCGGTAGGCAGATATGTGGCGAGGGCGGCGACGGAGTGGGGCCGCGTCCGGGACCCATAACTCGTTTCTCCGTCGCTGCTTCGTCTTCAACCTTTGTATCGTCTCACTCAACTCCCTAATTAAACTGGTCATGTCAGAAACCGCTGGGCCGCTCACTCATATGTCTCCTGACATTTTCTGCAGCAGCTTGCAGCAGCACTCTCGATCTCTCGTTTCTGTGCAGCTCTTTTGGAAACACACAAACATACTCGTACTCTCACACTCGTACACTCCCGCTCTACTGAATTTATCATCAGCTCATTCCTCATCGCCCTGCAAATGTGTTCGTTGTCACACTACTCAGCTGGGGCCAATATCTGGTATATTAAGGTACCCGGAAGAAGAAGTTGGAACAATTAATAACTGATCATAACGTGTTCACCCGCAACATTCATCTTCCATGAATACGTATCTGTTTAGTAATATATTAAACGTAACATTCATTAATACAGCTGAGCAGTCTTGAATATTAACGGGATCGTTCTGCCGGTCAATTTCCATTGGAGTAGTAATGTCATTTATTAACTTATGGTTTTTTATTTTTTCCTCCCCACGAGATGAAGTTATAAGGTGGTAATAAATCAGGGGCCGACAGGGCATAATTAGTGTATATAATCTCTGCTTCATGTTGTTTTATGTTCATATATGTTCATATTAACTTAGGTTTTTTTATTTTTCTTTTCACTTTATGAGCTCTTTGAAGCATTTCATAATTACACAATCAAGTTTACATCCATTGATATGTAAGGCCAAGACAGCTTGTTCCTTGGGCCACAGAGATGATAGCTAATTAATATATTTGAGTGTTCCTTAATTCCAGGGGAATATAGACAGGTTATTAATCTCCAATATCTAAACCATATATTATCTATTAAAATATCATACGGCATTGAATGTAATACATGTAATATGAGACTTTGACGTTATGCACACTTTTGTTATAAGCATACAAATAAATTGCAATAAAGGTAACTGATGAAATTAAATGAGGTCATTATCGTTAGAAAAATGATATTAGTACTTTCTGAGTTTATTTCGAGGTTTTACATCGTGACGCGGCTGCATAAAAAAAAGTCTAGGGTTTGGGCTCTTTACCCATAGAAAAGGTAGATAATATTTTATTAGAAAAATAAAATCTTACAGTTTTATCTCGGACCTAGATGTAAAATCTTGGAAGTAAAAAGCCGCAGTATTTATATTACCGCTCTTTTAGTTATGGGTGACATTAAGCTAAGGAGGTAGCTAGTGGAACCAAACCAAAACCAAAACCAAAACCAAAATAATCCAAACCTAGGTTGTGAATCTTTAATAAGTTCAAACTAGTGGTGTGTCATCATGGGTCACATGCTGGCCGAATCTAAAATCTTGGAAGTAAAAAGCTATAGTACTTATATCACCGCTCTTTTCGTTATGGGTGAGTATTAAGGTAAGGAGGTAGCTACTAGAACTAAACCAAAACCAAACTAAAAGAAACCAAACTTAGGTTGTGAATCTTTGATAAGCTCAAACTAGTGGTGTCATGATGGGACACACGCCCTAACTAGCCAAAAAAGAAGAATCTAAAATCTTAGAATTAAAAAGCTACTGTACTTATATCACCCGCTCTTTTCGTTATGGGTGAGCATTAAGCTAAGGAGGTAGCTAGTGGAACAAAACCAAAACCAAAAGAAACCAAACCTAGGTTGTGAATCTTTGATAAGCTCAAACTAGTCGTGTGTCGTCATTGGTCACATGCCCTAACTAACCAGGAAGAAAGTAATAAGTGCGACGTAGACTCACCACTCCATTCATCTCTCCCTCCTCTTACAAATACATACATAGCACAGTAGTACATGTTAAGTACTAAATCTCCTTGGCTTCAATATTCTATTTAATAAGGGCATCGGAAGACATTTTGGGCCCGGGTGGGTCGACGTCGTTCGTGTTAGACAAAAAGATAAGGGGTGTTTTGGGTCATTTCCTGCTCTCCAACTTTTCTATAAGACGGTCTCCTCTGTTTCGTTCCCGACCTCCAGAGTCATCCACACGATTGATCATTTCAGAAGAGAGACTCCATAGTGCTGCTAGTTGCTGAGAAGAGAGCAATTGATGGGACGCACAAACTCGGGGAAGATGGCTTTGGATGAAACGATGACGGTTCAGTCGTCGATGCACGACGAAGACGAGGATTTTGATGATGTGATCAATATGGATTTGGAAGGGGCCGATCACCATCCTTATAACCTGTCTCGCCTCTCCGTCTGCTCCGGGAGCGGCGACCGGGGATACGGGGATGATGAGGATGACGGCGAGGAAGAGGAGGAGGAGGTGGAGGAGGAGGAAGACGATGAGGATACGACGGTGACGACCCACTTGTCTCGTTTGTCGATTGATGAGGAGTGGGAAGGGGAAGCCGAAGCCGACGGCGAGTTGTCGGACGGCGCCAAAGAAGAAGAAGAAGAAGAAGAAGAAGAAGAAGAAGAAGAAGAAGAAGAGGGGTTAGAAGAGGGGTTGTCGGATAAAGAGACGATCGTGACCCCGACGGCGGCAGCTGCGGCGGCGAGGGGGTGGTTGTCTATGCCGTCGACGCCTCGCCGGAAGTTCCGACGGCAGCCGGGAGGCGGCGGCGCCGTGGATCTGGGGAAGGAGTACGCGAGCGAGAACGAGGCGAAGGGGCGCCGGCGGCGGGGGAGGAGCCAGACGGGGAGACTGCGTGAGCGGTGGCTGGAGAGGGCATGGGAGATGAGGAAGTGCCGGGCCATGGATCAGGAGGAATTCGAGAGCGGGGAGAGCGAGTGCGTGGTCATCGCTCGTCCCAAGGGCGGGGGCAAATCTCTGTGTATGGACTTGGAGGAGGTGAAGGGCTGCAGAGACCTCGGCTTCGACCTCCAGCACCAGTGGACCGTCGAGATTCCCAGCCTCCTCTCCGCTTCCACCGCCGACACTGACAGCGGCGGCAATTCCCCAATTGCTAACTGGAGGATCTCCAGCCCTGGTAAGAAACAAACACCTCCAAAACCCACCTCTCTTCCTTCCTTTCTTTCTTTCATCACCACTCTCTTAATTTATCGCACTTTTTTTTTTCCCGTTGTCGTCAATAAATCAGTCTCGGTTTTAGAAGAGCTACAATTTGCCTTCACCATCAATCCATCGATGGGTTTATCAGACTTATAAGAGTTATGGGTCTCTGACATTGTTCTGGTTTCTCAGCAATCGAATTTAATCGATTCACTTGTTTCGGGTGTCTAGAATTGTTTCCACTCTTTAGGTGGGTGAAGAGGATCAACCCTTTTGGCAATCTGGTTGGCTTCCACCTCTGTGTCTCAGACTAATTGCGGCTTATGTCATGCTTTTGCTGTTCAATAAGATAAATTAAAAGATTTCGTCGCCCCTCACCACCAAATAGAACAACGCCAGATGCCCACTTCATGATTAAATTATACCTCTATCCGGGGTTTGAGGATCAGAATGGTTAAAGAGTAATCAAACCCGAGAAAGAAACAAGCTCTCCTCCCCTGCACCCGTCTCTGTAGTTTTCTTCTTTCTGCCTTTGTTATCACCCTACCCGAAAACATCTCAAAAAGAGGGAGAATGAATGGTATCCGTTGAATTCCTGCTTCCAAACAAAAATCCGGACTCTGGAATTTGGGTGTGAGTTGAGACCTGTGAATATGACCTTTTGTTTTGTTATGGAGAGAGTTTGTGGACTTGTTAGAAACCGTCGGCGATGGGATTACTTTAATTAGTTTCCCCCCTTTTTTTTTTCCCACTATCCCCGGATTTGTTTCTGATCAATGGACCACCCGCAAGCGCGGGTGAGCTACCTCCTCTCCATCTCATTATTTTTTTAATAGAAAAGAAAAACAGAGCAGAAGAACTGGGTCTTCGGAATCCTCCCATAAGGATCCAAAAACTTGGGAGCAACACTTTCACTTTTCCGTTGCAATCAAACATATTAATTGCACATAAAGACGGAGAGGAGGGAGGAGGGGAGGAGGAAAAGAGGTTCACATGCTCACAGCAAATGATCCTTTCTTTTCCGAAACATAATTTATTCTTTTGACTTCTTCTGACCCTTTTTGACAATTTTCACCTAAGAACAGCATTCTTAAATCTTACCTCAACTTTTGGCTGCACAAAGATCCAAAGAAGATCAACAGCTTCAGATTTTACAATCTTCATTGACTTGTGAAACATACTTAGATTTGGTTTCCGTGCTGATAATGCAGGCGACGATCCGAGGGACGTAAAGGCCAGGCTCAAAGTCTGGGCACAGGCTGTGGCACTAGCATCTGCCTCCCGCCTGAACGCCTAGCACTCTTATGTAGAAGATTTTTTTGTTTTTTAAGTTTTGTCAATGGGTTCTACACGTCTACGCTCTTCTTCTTCTTTCACTACTCTTTTCTGAGTTTTTGCGTTCCGGTTCTGAATGTTCATTACCATGTATTGAGTCTGTATTTTGCAGTCTCTGCCTGTACATATATGTCAGTGGAATATTAAACGAGGATAGATTACAGAGAGTAGCGTTTGTATCTGATGCATTTAGGTTTTTTGGTTTGAAACTGGAAATGGCTGTTGTAACAGTACCTATCAACCTTACGTTACATAAATCAACAAATAACTGGTGAAAAACAGAAACAACTGATCAGATTATGGATTATTTTCTGCCTTGTAATGTCACCCCTGTTGATTCTGGGATTGAAAGCTTGAAAAATTGCATTCCTAGATTCCAAGAGAAAAGAGAAACGGAACAGCTAAGGTTACCAGTTTCCCATTACTTAGACGTAAGCAATGGAAATATAACCAATCAAACGTTATTTATTTCTAAAAAAAGCCTAAATAACATTCTCAATCACGAATAATCAAAATATGACATACCTACGACGAAAGAAAAGAGCTTGAAGACACACATGAAGATCATAATCTATATCCCATACCCATCAAGTCATTAATACAAGTCTTTGAATTGACCCAACTTTTCTAAAATAATAATTCATATAAAACCCACAAACATTAACTTCCTCTCTGTTTTGCTAGCATGGGGGGAAGCAATCTCCAATAGAGTGCAAAAGAATTGGCATGCAAACTACAACATGCCAGTCTCTTCAGTAACAGCAAGATACTTACCGGGTCTCTTCTTCTGCTGCTTTTTTTTTATTCGTAGTAAATCCTATACTTATTTCTCAAATCGGCTTGATATGAATCTGCGCCAGTCTTGAGGTACAAATAAGAATGAGATCCAATGCTGATTTATTCAATGAAGAACGAGGTTCTGACAGCTCTGATCGCAAGGGTAAGTACAGTTGATCATCGTCAATTTGGCTCAGTCAAAGTAGCAATCACTGATGGCTAAAGCTATCCCCTGCATTTGATAAAGAGTCGTGATATGCGCACTGTGACATTTTACTGTCGGTCTTTACAGTCTGACGAGGATATCTTATGTGGCATCCACATCAGCAGCCTATTTGGCAAAGAGGGGAGAGGAGAGAGGCTGGAGCGGGAGAGGGAGAGAGGCCTGCGTGGGAGAGGGAGAGAGGCCTCCCTCCTGTGCCCCGGCGGGGCGGCCTCGGCCTCCCTCTCGGGCTGCGGCGGGGCTGAGGCCGCCGACCGGGAGGGAGAGGGAAGGGGGGAGGCGCCGTGGTGGGGCGGCCTTGGCCTACCTCCCCTGCCGCGGCGGGGCGGAGGCCGCCGAACGGGAGGGAGAGGGAAGGGGGGAGGCACCGCGGCGGGGCGGCCTCGGCCTCCCTCACGAGCCGCGGCGGGACAGAGGCAGCTGAGCGGGAGGGAGAGGGAAGGGGGGAGGCGCCGCGGCGGGGCAGCCCCCTTCCCGCTCCCTCCCTCTCGGCGGCCTCCCTCCCTCTCCCGCACGCTCGGCGGCCTCCCTCCCTCTCCCTCTCGCTCGGCGGCCTCCCTACCTCTCCCTCCCGCTCGGCGGCCTCCCTCCCTCTCCCTCCGGCTCGG
Source organism: Aristolochia contorta (assembly GCA_022405105.1). Lineage (NCBI taxonomy): Eukaryota > Viridiplantae > Streptophyta > Magnoliopsida > Piperales > Aristolochiaceae > Aristolochia > Aristolochia contorta. Next base: position 20,372,973 of record CM039664.1, read on the forward strand.
CGGCCTCCCTCCGGCTCGGCGGCCTCCCTCCGGCTCGGGCCTCCCTCCGGCTCCCTCCGGCTCGGCGGCCTCCCTCCGGCTCCCTCCGGCTCCCTCCGGCTCGGCGGCCTCCCTCCGGCTCGGCGGCCTCCCTCCCTCTCCCTCTGGCTCGGCGGCCTCCCTCCGGCTCGGCGGCCTCCCTCCCTCTCCCTCCGGCTCGGCGGCCTCCCTCCCTCTCTCCTCCGGCTCGGCGGCCTCCCTCCCTCTCGGCGGCCTCCCTCCGGCTCGGCGGCCTCCCTCCCTCGGCGGCCTCCCCCCCGCCCGGCCTCTCCTCCCGCCCGGCTCCCCTCCTCCCTCCCCGGGCGGCCTCCCTCCCGCCCGCGGCCTCCCTCCCTCCCGCCCGGCCTCCCTCCCGCCTCCCTCCGCGGCCTCCCTCCCCGCCCTCCCTCCCTTGGCCTCCCTCCTGGCCTCCCTCCCCCTCCGGCGGCCTCCCTCCCGCCCGGCGGCCTCCCTCCCGCCCGGCCTCCCTCCCCCTCCCTGGCCTCCCTCCCGCCCGCCGGCCTCCCTCCCGCCTGGGCGGCCTCCCTCCCGCCGGCCTCCTCCCGCCTGGCGGCCTCCCTCCCGCCCGGCCTCCCTCCTCCCCCGGCGCCCTCCTCCCCGCGGCCTCCCCCGCCTGGCGGCCTCCCTCCCGCCCGCCTGGCCTCCCCCGCCCGCCTGGCCTCCCTCCCGCCCGGGCGGCCTCCTCCCGCCTGGCCTCCCTCCCCTGGCCGGCCTCCTCCCGCCTGGCCTCCCTCCCGCCCATGGCCTCCCTCCCGCCCGCCCGGCCTCCCTCCCGCCTGGCTCCCTCCCTCCCGCCCCGGGCCTCCCTCCCTCCCTCCTCCCGCCCGGCTCCCCTCCTCCCCCCTCCTCCCGGCCGGCCTCCCTCCCCGGCCGGCCTCCCGGCGGCCTCCCTCCGCCCGGCGGCCTCCCCGCCCGGCGGCCTCCCTCCCGGCGGCCGGCCTCCCCCGCCGGCCTCCCTCCGCCTGGGCGGCCTCCCTCCCGCCCGGCCTCCCCTCCCGCCCGGCCTCCTCCTCCCTCCCCCGCCCGGCCTCCCTCCCTCCCGCCTGGCCTCCTCCCCTCCATGGCCTCCCTCCGGCCCCCTGGCCTCCTCCCGCCCGGCCTCCCTCCCGCCCGCCTGGCCTCCTCTCTCCCGCTGGCCTCCTCTCTCTCGCCGCCTGGCCACCTCTCCTGCTCTGGCCGGCCACCCTCTTCCGCTCCGGCCGGCCTCCCGCTCCGACCTCTCTCCTCTCTCCCTCTTTGCCATATAGGCAGCTGACGTGGATGCCACATAAGACATCCACGTCAGACTGTAAAGATCGACAGTAAAATGTCGCAGTACACATATCGTGTTTCTTTGATAAATTTCAGTTTACTTGTTCTTTGACGAGAATCCGAGAGCAAATTAATTGCAAATATTTGAAACAAAGCACGTTGCCATTTATTTCTTCCCCAGAGTTGGTAAAAAAGGTAACAACAGAGAGTGAGCTGAAATCACGACCCTCAAATTCAGTTATGGCTCCATTTCACATACAATTTTGCTACTCTAATAGAGGGAGGGAGGAGTCCTAATACCTTGTTCCGGATGGCAGAAGAATCAGCAGCGAAGCATGTGTCCTGTCTTTCTGTTTGACAATGGGCAAAACATGAATTTATGAACAACCCATATTGCTTGGGCATTGAGAACCCTTTAATAGCAGAAAGCATTTGGTTCTTAAAATCCGTTTAATCAGAAAACACCAACGCTTCAATGAAATTTCAAGGCAACCCGTCAACATAAAATACGCAAAAAGTAATCATGCAATAACACATAAGAGATACTCTGGAAAAATCTGATTTGATTGGCAGTGCACTTCGAATGTTTTAATTTGCATGCATTCCATTACCATGAGGATCAGCTGATGGTGGACATAGACTAGCTTGTACCTGAAATAGAAACATGAAGAAATGATTCAAAAAAAAAAAGCGTATATATTCGGCAAAAGGGTCATTCAGAATGTACAAGGTTACCTGCCATGCGTCATATGCAGCATTCAAAAGAAAAAGAGGTATCTTAACATTAATCTCCATTTATACAAATGTTTGTCAGTGGTAAAAGTGAAAATAAAAAAAAGATAAATTTATAGATGTTGGATCCTTGTGTGATGTACAATAGGATGGCAGGTTCCTTTGCACCCCAGAAACAAGCATAAAATTTCATGAGAAAGAACTTTAGAATAGCAGTGCAAGAATAGTAACTTCAATAAATACCTGGAAATCGCATGAAGAGATCTCTAAGAGAAGAGTTGGTCCAATAACTGGGACATAATCTGTGTAATGTCCTTGTGGCACATCATCTTTGGCCATCTCGACGATCTCCACCTCGTTTGCTTCCTCCCGTGGCAGAAGAAGCGGAGTAGGAGAAGAAAAAAAGCATAAGTCTATTTGGTTCAAACTCTCATGGCTGAAGAACAAAACACCCACTGAAGACTATTCACCTCCTTAGCCTCCACCACCTCGACGATCTCCGCCTTGTCTGCTTCCTCCCATGGCTGAAGAAGAAGAGGAGGAGAAGAAAAAGAAGTCGATTTAATTGAAACTCCCGTAAAAGACAAAATCACCTGCTGCCGAAGACTCTCAACCACCCACATTCCCTTGCTTTTCCTCTTAACTTCAATTTGCAATTGGAAAATAAAAAAATTAATTTATTCTCTTTTTGATATATTAAGATATTAGCAGAGGTAGAATTTTATCTTTCGTCTTCAGATTTAATACGAAGAATATTTTTATGCAGGCTCCGACATGATAATAAGTGGTTTTCATCCGATAGAATAAAATATCTGGAATAAAGCTTTGTTTTATTTGGATACCATTTGTTGGGGTATAGTTTTGATACTATTATTTGGGTATAGCTCTAATACCAATGTTAAAGTATAGCCCTGATACCACTCTTAGAGTATAGCTCTGATACCACTTGTTGGGTATAACTTAGATACCACTGTTTAGGTATCACTCTGATACCACTATTTGGGTATGGCCTTGATACATTTTTTAGGGTATAACTCTTATATCATTGTAATGACATGACTCTAATTGTATTTGTTAGGTTATCGTTTTGATACCATTTGTTCGGGTTTTGTTCTAATATTTTTTGTAATTATAGGGAGAGGATAAACCAAAGCAGAATGCCATGGATAGTGAAAATAAGCATCTGCGCCATGGATAGTGAAAATAAGCATCTGCTCTAATAATTGAGACATAGTTTGTGTAATGTTCATATCACACTAATAAATTGGCGAGACAAAAAGCAGCTGGCAAAAAAAAAAAAAAATTCTCAAGAAAATCTGCTCTTACAAACTAAGCCGGTCTGGTCCAAACTCGGCTAGTCCGTTCTGATCCAGTCTGGTTGACCCTTATCGGATCAGGTCCCCCTTCCTTGGTTACATATGAACAAAGTGGTTTTCTTTATTTTGGCAATGCTAAAAACCTTAAATACCTAGCATACGTCAAGCTTCACCGCCTCTTACCGAATGTCATTCGTAGAAGAGGGTATTGCTAGGTATGTGTCTTTTGAAGAGTATTTTTCTTTATTTTAGGTTTTATGTTTTTTTTTTAATTTTTGAGTGTACTATGAGTCTCTTTTGCAGGTCACGACAGCAAGAAAATGGTACAACATAAGCAAGTGGATGGGTTATGTGAGGAAAGAGAATGTAGTCCCACGTTTGAAGAAGATATACTACGAGTGGCCATGGCTATGGGAGAATGAATTTCACCCCCTGCCCAATAAGGTTGTTTTTGCTTCTTTTCAATAGCTTACTTCATCATGTATCTTTATCTGATGCTAGCTAAATTATTTTCAGTAGTTGTACTTCATCATGTATCATTATCTGATGTAGGGTAAATTATTTTCACTAGCTGTACTTCATCATGTATCATTATCTGATGTTGGGTAAATTATTTTAATTAGCTTCACTTCGTCATGTATCTTTTCATTCACTTTACTTAATCATGTATCACTTCATTAGTTTTACTCTGTTGTTTAGAAGTATGTAGCAGCTACCATTTGTAAGTGGAAATGAATAATTGATAATTATAATGTTGGCTGTTTGCATAGGTAAAATTATTTTATTCACTTTTGATATATTAAATTATTAATAGAGGTAGAAATTTATCTTTTGCGACAGATTTAATATGGAGAATGTTTTTTTATGTAGGTTCAGTAATGATAATAAGTAGCTTTCATCCAATTAAATAAAATATCCTGGATGAGGTTTTTTTTATTTTGATACCACTTGTTAGGTGTGTTGTTCTGATACCATTATTTGGGTATGACTTTAATACCAATGTTAGAGTATAGCTCTGATACCACTGTTAGTGTATAAATATGATACCACTAGTTGGGGTATAACTCTAATACCACTATTTGGGTATCACTGTGATGCCATTGTTTAGGAACCACTGTAATACCACTATTTGGGTATGGCTTTGATACTGTTTGTTGGGATAGAACTATTATACTATTGTTACGATATGACTCTAATACTATTTGTTAGATTACCTTTTTGATACCATTTGTTCTAATATTTTTGTAGTTACTAGAACTAAGTTACTCTGCAACAACTATAGGAGTGGAAAACGAAGGAGAAGCAAGCATCGAGGAGGTAGAAGAGAGGGAAAAGCGAATTGAGAGAAAAATTAAGAGATGCGGCTGCAGAAGGAGAAAGAAGAAGGAGAAGAAGGAAGGGAAACACAGAAGAAAGGTTAGTGCTAGCAGAGTGGAGGTTGCGCACTGGCTCTTTCGGAATGTCAATCGCAGAGGAAGGTATTGTCTGGTATGTGTCTTTTGAAGAGTGTTTTCTTTAATTTAGGTTTTGTATTTTCTTTTATTTTTGAGTGTATTATGAATCTCTTTTCCAAGTCACGATAATAAGAAAATGGTACCGCATAAGCAATAGGATGGGTTACGTGAAGAAAAGAATGCCACATTACGTTTGAAGATGATATATTGTCAGTGGTAATGGTTATAGGAGAATGAATTTCACCCCCTGCCCAATCAGGTTTTCTTAGCTTTATTTCATTAGCTTTACTTTATAATGTATCTTTATCTGATGCTAACTAAAATATTTTCATTAGCTTTTCGATTACATGTATCTTTATCTGATGTTGCGTCAATTATTTTCATTAGCTTTACTTCATCATGTATCTTTTAATTAGGTTTACTCTGTTGTTTAGAAGATTGTAGTTGTTACATTTGTAAGTGGAAATCGATAATTAATAATTATCATCTTGGCTGTTTAGAAAGGTAAATTAATTTATTCACTTTTTGATATATTAAGTTAATAACAAAGGTAGAATTTTATTTGTCTTCTTCAGATTTAATACGAAGAATATTTTTATGCAGGTTCAGTCATGATAATAAGAAGTTTTCATCCGATTCAATAAAACACCGAGAATTAAGGTTTGTGTTATTTTACTACTATTTGTTGGGTATAATTTTGATACCATTATTTGGGTATGGTTCTAAATAACAATGACAGAGTATAGCTTTGATACCACCGTTAGGGTGAAGCTCTTATACTACTTGTTGGGGTATAACTTTCGTTCTACTGTTTATGTATCAATGTGATACCACTATTTGGGTTTGACATTGATATTGTTTGTTGGGGTATAATTCTTATACCACTATTACGACATGACTCTAATACTACTTGAAAGGTTATCGTTTTGATACCATTCGTTCGAGTTTTGTTTTAATATTTTTGTAATTACAGGGAGAGGAGAAACCAAAGTAGAGATCGGAAGCAGTTCGCCAAATAATATTTTTGATACCATTTGTTCTAGTGATTGAGACACAATCTTTGTAATGTCTGTTCCACTATTAAATCGTGGAGTTTGGAAGCAGCTGGCCACATGAAAAAAAATTCTCAATAAATATGTTCTAGCCAACTAAGCCAGTTTGGTCCCAACAGGGCTGGTCCGTTCTGGCGTAGTCTAGTTGACCCTTATCGAATCGGGTCCCTCTTCCTCGCATAGAAAGGAGCAAATTGTTTTCTTTATTATAGGAATGCCAAAAACCTTATACCTATAATATGTCAACCTTCGCCGCCTCTTTCGAAATGTCATTCGTAGAGGAGGGTCGTTCCGGGTATGTGTTTTCTGAAAAGTGTTTTCTTTATTTTAGGTTTTAATTATTTTGAGTGTATTCTGAATCTCTTTTGTAGGTCACAACAACAAGAAAATAGTAGCGCATAAGCAAGAGGATGCGTTTCGTGAAAGTATATCATGTAGAAGAGCCAGATGAAGATGGACGGAGAAAGATTCTGTCTGTGCATTTAAGGGGAGTTCCTCTGGAAGAGGATCAACAACTTACCAGCAATCATCACTACTAAAAATACCTATTCCGCCGGCGGATGGAATTCTATCGGCCGGCAGGAATCAATACTTCATCGGCTAAATTCAACGAAATCTTACCCAACCGCCGGCAGAGTAAAATCCGGCAATTGGGCCTGATTTCGGTCTGATTCATATGGGCCCTTTAAGCCAGAATAAAATTAATATTCCCGATTTCAAATCTGGACCTAACTCCCTGCCCCACGTTACACACTTAACATGCGCATGCGTAATGCCCCTCTCCCTAATCCCTCTCCTTCCCTGAAAATCGACGAAGCACTATTGATACCCGCACTCCAGCGCTCGAACTCCTTTCTCCGGCGTTCTCTTCAGGCAGAAACTAGCCGAAGCACCTCCGTCCGTCTAGTCTAGGCGCACATTCTCCTTCGGCCAAAGACCCTTCCACAAAAATTTAGGGTTTGAAAACCATGTGCAATCGAAGACTCTTGACGCGTGTTCCGGCGGTCTCCTCTGCGCTTCTGCCGCCTTCTCGCCATCGACCTCCTCCGACCTCGTTGCCGTTGAGGTAAGGACCTTCCCCTTTGCCATCGCAGTTACTTTTGTTTATTGATTTTTTAGTATTGATGGGTTTTAGGCTAGCTCTATTGTTTATCTTATTTTGTTCATTCGGATTTTTGCTTCATTGTGTGCAGGTGGGATCAGACAAAGCTTCCTTCTTTGTAAGATTCGATTCTTCTAACTTACAAAGAGGTAATTTTTCTCCCTTGGTATTTTTTTTTCGTTTAAGACATTTGAGAAGGTAGTTTTTGTCGCTGTTTTAATATTTGAGTTGCTTATACAGAATGCGTTGTTTAGTTATGTTGTGTCGATTGATTTGATTTGATTTGATTTACTTTGTCCGAGCTCTCAATGGTGTTTTCTTCTTTCTGCATATATGCTCTTACTTTCGCTTGGTTGGGCTTTTCTTTGATGTTTAGCTAGTACAGAAATAGTATGGAAGTTTTTCTTCTTTATTGGAATTCACTTTGGTGCTCGTAAGATAGTTGTTTATAACATTTTGGAAATAGTATGGAAGTTTTTCAATGCTTAAAATTTCATATCATGTTTTACTAATGGCTTTGGTTTTGTTCTCATATTCTGATAAATTTTACGTTTCTCCCTGTAACTTCCTCTCAGTCTATCTCTCAAAATTGTTTTCACTCTCTAATTCTCTCTCTCTCTCTCTCTCTCTCTCTCTCTCTCTTCCCTCTCTCTCTTATCTTTCTCTCTCTCTCTGATTTCTCTTTAGTTAAATATATCTCTCTCGGTTTTGTCTCAAATTCTGTCTCTTTAATTCTCACTCTCCCTCTGCCTCTCTTATCTTTCTCTCTCTCTTTCTCTCTGATTTCTCTCTAGTTAAATCTTTATCTCTCTCGGTTTTCTCTCAAATTCTGATTTACTCTTGAATTCTCTCTCTTATCTTTCTCTCTTATCTTTCTCTCTTTCTTTCTCTCTAGTTAAATCTCTCTTGGTTTTCTCTCAAATTCTGTTTGACTCTTTAATTTTCTTCCTCTATCTCTCTTATCTCTCTCTTTCTCTCTCTCTCTCTCTCTGATTTCTCTCTAGTTAAATCTCCTCCCTCCCTCTCTTGCTCTCTCTCGGTTTTCTCTCAAGTTCTGTTTCACTATTGAGTTCTCTCTCCCTCTTTCTCTCTTATCTTTCTCTCTCTCTCGCTCTCTCTCCCTCTGATTTCTCTCTAGTTAATTCTTTCTCTCTCTCGTTTTTCTCTCAAATTCTGTTTCACTCTTTAATTCTCTTTCTCCCTCTATCTCTCTTATCTTTCTCTCTCTTTTTCTCTCTGATTTTCTCTCTCTGATTTTCTCGGATTTCTCTCTCTCAGATTCTCTCTAGTTAAAATTCTCTCTCACACTCTCTCTCACTTTCTCTCAAATTTTGTTTCACTCTCTAACTTTCTCTCAAATTCTGTTTCACTCTCTAATTCTCTCTCCTTATCTCTCTCTTATCTTTCTCTCCTATTTTTCGCTCTGAATTCCTCTCTATCTCTCTCGGTATTCTCTCTCTTTCAGATTCTCTTCAGTTAAAACTATTTGCAGTATGCATTCTCCTTCAAACTATTATAATTTTCGGAATGTTCCATAGAGAGAATAATATTTTCTATATTTGTAGATTTTTTAATGATTACTCATCTCCCTTTCGCTCTCTAGACCCCTCTCTGAATTCTTCTTTTTCTATCTCTCAAACTCGTTTTCACTCTCTAATTCTCTCTCCCTCTCTCTCTGTCTCATTGATTTTTCTAGTTAAAACTTTATCTCTCTCTCTCACTCTCACTCCAAAAAACGTTTCACTCACTAATTCTCTCTTTCCCTCTCTCTCTGAAAATATGTTTGACTCCCTAATTTTCTCTCTGAATTCTCTCTCTCTCTCTCTCTCTCTCTCTCTCTCTCCCTCTCGGTTTCTGTCTCTCTCTCTCTCTCTCTCTCTCTCTCTCTCTCTCTCTCTCTCTCTCTCGGTTTCTCTCTCTCTCTCTCTCTCTCTCTTGGTTTACTGTCTCTCTCTCTCTTTCTCTTGGTTTTCTGTCTCTCTCTCTCTCTCTCTTGGTTTCTGTCTCTCTTCTCTCTCTCTCTCTCTCTCTGGGTTTTCTCTCTCTCTCTCTCTCTCTCTCTCTCTCTCTCGGTTTTCTCTCTCTCTCTCTCTCTCGGTTTCTCTCTCTCTCTCTCTCTCTCGGTTTCTCTCTCTCTCTCTCTCTCTCTCTCTGTCTCATTGATTTTTCTAGTTAAAACTCTATCCTCTCTCTCTCTCACTCTCTCTCCAAAAAACGTTTCACTCACTAATTCTCTATCTCCCTTTCCCTTTCTCTCTGAAAATATGTTTGACTTCCTAATTTTCTCTCTGAATTATCTATCTCTCTCTCTCTCTCTCTCTCTAGGTTTTCTCTCTGTATGTCTCATTGATTTCTCTACTTTCTCTCTTTCTCTCACACTCTCTATCTCAAAATCATTTTCACTCACTAATTCTCTATCTCCCTTTCCCTTTCTCTCTGAAAATATGTTTGACTCCCTAATTTTCTCTCTGAATTCTCTTTCTCTCTCTCTCTAGGTTTTCTCTCTCTCTCTCTCTCTAGGTTTTCTCTCTCTATGTCTCATTGTTTCTCTAGTTTCTCTCTTTCTCTCACACTCTCTATCTCAAAATCATTTTCACTCTAAATCTCTATCTCCCTTTCCATCTCTCTCTGAAAATTTGTTTGAATCCCTTATTTTCTATTTCTGACCTCTCTTTTGTTTTTCACTATCTCAGTTTTCTCTCAAGTTTCCCTTTCCCTCTCTAGTTCTATCTCTCTGAATTCCACTCTCTCTCGGTTTCGTCTCCCTCTCTAATTCTCTCTCCCTCCCTTTCTCTCTCTGAAAATCTCTGTTTCTCTCTAAATCTCTCTCTGAATTCCTCTCTCTCTCTCTCTAATTTTCTCTCTTCGTTTTCTCTCTCTAATTCTCTCTCTAATTCTCTCTCCCTCTCTTTCTCTCTCTTACAAAATCTGTTTCTCTCTTATTCTCTCTCTAGTACCTACTCCTCTTTAGAGACATGAACAATGTGTTTAGAACTTAATGTGTTTTGATCTGTAGTAGATCAGTTACTATTTTTCTGTAGTATTAGATAGGTATTTCATGTAATGATGCATTACTGTCTCGCAACTTGTCTACTCACAAATGTCATTTTTTTATCCTCTCTTCCTCACCCAGGAAGTCCAACTGATTGGAAGTGTGGAAGTAAGAGGAGGAGAATTGGACATAGTGAGATTGATATAGACAAGGATGGAGATAAAGTGTAGGTTGTGAGTTATTAATTGCCTCCCAAAAGTACTTAACACCCATCTGTTTGTTGTGTGTAGTCTATCTTTAACAATTATCGCAGAGATGGACTATTTTACTGACAGGAAAATGATGTATGAGTACAAGACCAAACCAACTTGGTGTCATCCTAGATTTGTGGGTGGTTTCATTATAGATTATGCACAACAACAATTGTGGGTGCAGGGAAACGGTGCTATGCGTTGTCCATGTTGGAAATGTGAAAACAATCAGTATTTTGAATGTGAGACAATCAGGGCCCACATTGTCCTACATGGATTTGTCCCTATGTATGGGAACCTGGAGACATCACAGAGAACTACCCGAACGTCGCGAAAATGACATTTTTACGGACACTGGTCACGGAGATGAGATGGCTCATGAAGTCGATCATTTAGAATTGCGCAAATTTGAATAGCTACTGGAAGAGGCGAGAAAACCACTGTACGGAGGATGCGATAAATAGTCAAATTGTCTTTTATGGTACATTTATTCCAATTGAAGTGTTTGAATACATGGAGTAACAAATCATTTTCAGATGTGTTTTCACTTCTAAAAGACGCCCTGCCATTGGATAATTTGCTTCCACGAAGTTGGTATGAGTTAATGAAAATGATGGCAGACTTGGTAAAGGACTAAGGGTCAATAATACAGATCTAAATGTAATATAACATAACTTTAATGATTGATAATTTTTGTTGTGTTGCATTTAATAATTAATTAAAAATTTCCCTTTTAAGCTCATTGTCCTGAATCCTTCTATTTTGCAGGATAATTATGCCACCTAAGTGGGAGTTCGTGTCAGCAAGGCACAAACGCAATCGTGCGACGAAGTCATGCCAGGCTCCAGCAGCTCCCTCTCCATCGGGGTTGATTCCAGCAACCCCCTCACCATTGGGGTTGACTCCATCATCCCTATCTCCAACGGGGTTGACTCCAGCAGCTTCATCTCCTTCAGACAGGGCTCCACATCCCCTTCGACGTCGGGCCGGGCTCTAGCAACCCCCTTTTCTTAGTCTCGGGTTCCTGCTACATCTTCATCAGACTCCGTGTGGATAGGTACTTGTATTCTTCAACCTTGATTGCCCAATGGTTTTTATGTTCGTAGTTTGTGCAATTTTACCTTATTTAGTTTGAGTTTAATACATTTTAGAGAAATCTATGCGTAAATTTAGAGAGTTGTTCCCAAGTTATCAATCACCTGAGAGTCAGGATTCAGGTACACTTTGATTAATATGGCTTGACGAAATGCCATTTTAATGTTGACTGTGTATGCATTTTTGGTAGGCCCGATCCCAATGGAGGACATGGAGACTCAGACGACAGATTGCGCTGTTGATGGCATTGACACTTCGCAGCCACAGGATCGACACGTCAAGCGTAAGGTGAGAGCGACTTCATTCATACCTATGAAAGAGGTAACCATAGTAATCAAGGAAGGACAGATGGTCTTTGATGCGCAGCATGACCTGTCTTATCTCAGTGGAACACAAGTTCGGGCTTAACTGCATTTCCCACTGCATCTCCAGTGGCGTGACCTCCCCCAAAATGCATTCAAGGACTGGTTTAGAGAAATCAACGTAAGATACAAAACAAGATGATTGTTCTCGTAATGGTGATAAGTACTAACCACTATATTTTTTCTTTGCAGCAAAAATACAAATTCGTTAATGACAGGGATGAGCCCATGACTAAAGGCGTGGCGATGAAAGCTCTTCAACTGGTTGTTCAGAAAATCATACGAGACAATCGTACATTGTATAGGAAGCAGTACTATGATGGCAAGACAAAAGATCAGTGCCGACGCTGTCCCATCCCAACTATGCCTCCTGAAAATTGGACATCGCTAGTTCAATACTGGGATGAGGTAAGCAAGAAAGAGATTGACGTGAAGAATAGGGTAAATCGACAGCTTATGAAGACGACTCATGCACTTGGGACTAAGTCCCTTCCCCATTTTTTAGAAGAAGAGGTACTTATATGATTTTTTGTATGTTTTGTCATGAATATTTCCATTTTTAAACTTTGCACAATACTTAGATATAAATAACTTGCAGCGACAAGCTGAAGGTCTGAACTTCGTCTTTTTTAGATCTTTCCTCAAGGCGCACGAGAGGAAAGATGGGACTTATTCTAATTAATTCATATTTTAAGTTAGAATTTAATTAACCCAACCCAAACTAAACATAGCAGCATGTTCAAAATAGTTGGTTTAAATCACTCTTTAGTTGAAATTAAGATAAGTGTGAGTCCAATTATCTCGTATGAGTTTCAGGAGGCATAGTTGGGATGGGCCTACATCAAATGCACACCCAGTCAACATTAAAATGACATTTCATAAAGCCATATTAATCAAAGTGTACCTGAATCCTGACTCTCAGGTGCTTGAAAACTTGGGAACAACTCTCTAAATTTATGCACAGATTTCTCTAAAATGAATTATACTCAAATTAAATAAGGTAAAATTGCACAAACTACGAACATAACAACCATAGAGAAAGTAAGGATAAAGAATAAAAGTACCTATCGACATAGAGTCTGATGAAGATGTAGAAGGAACCTGGACCTAAGAAAAGGGGGCTGCAAGAGACTTGCCTGACGTCAAAGGGGCTGCGGAGCCCTGGCTGAAGGAGATGAAGCTGCTGGAGTCAACCCCGATGGAGATGGGGATGATGGAGTCAACCCCGGCAGTTGAAACTACTGCTGGATACAACCGTTATAACGGTCATTGGCGGTATTTGAATCTAGCTGCCGGAGGATATACACACTGCCGGCGGTCGTATACGTTAGTGGAATGAAGTTCCGCCGATGAGAGGGAGTCGTTGGCGGAGAGATGCTCCTCTGACGTCGTAAAGCTATCGGCAGAATGACTCTCCGTCGACGGCGAAATGTTTTGGTCAGGGAGGAAAAAAACCTGTCCGGCGGTTGTTTTCGTCGGGGGAACCATTCTGTCGACGCATCTCTGCCCAACGATACATCACCCGTCGACAGAACAGCCGCCAGTGGGTTTTGGCTTCTCCACGGGCGAATTCAACTGCCGGGCGAATTCAACTGCCAGGCGAATTCAATTGCTCTTGAAGTACGTTTTTTTAGTAGTGCATGTTGTATTTTTCACTCCCGGGTTTGTAGGTGCTGCTCTAGCCAACATTGTCAATGAAGCCGTTTTGTTGCTGCCCGCCCAGGTCTGTTCTACCACCAAAATTTAATTTTCTGGATTGATTTGCTTGGCACCAATTAATTAATATAGCTAGTATGCATATTCACAGACCGTATTATATTTTGAACCTATTAAAGCCAGAGGCAAGTCAGTTTTCGATTGCTATAAGTGGACTAGTATAAATGAATATTTGTACTAGTGACAGAATGTTTTGTAATTGGCACTGGTTACTGGGTTGAAAAAGTAGTTGTGAAAGATATATTGGCGGCAATATATAGAAAGAGAAAGATTTCGGCTTGGTGAAAACCACATGATGAATCCCAAAGCTATGTTTTCAAATACTACTATTTGGGGGCTGATTCCACAGACAAATAATGAGTACCAAAAGTAAAAATGCTAGCTACATCTACGTACCAACCAATCCGGGTACTACTAGCTTGGTGCAGTCGACTGCTAGAATAGCTGGTCAGCAATCTTTTCTTTGCCTGAAACTTGAATACTTTAATTGGTCAGCATAGACGCTCTCAAGAATTTACTGCGTGCATTTTGAGTTATCTTGTGAAATTCTCTTTAGATAGTGTTGGGGGACAGTAACACCTCTTATTAAATTACACGCCTTTGCTATGTGCTCAGGGTGAAAGTGATGTGCCTCAAGGATCTACAACTGGTACGCTTCAGGTACTCCCGTGGAACCCTTGAATATTGGCTTCTTGAATTTCTTTAAAAATTGACTTTGAAACTCTTTCTTAGCTCTGATTACTTTATTTCTCTTATTTTTTCTACCAACCTCTGCTGTAGACACATGCCGGTAATATAGGTGATTTCATACTCAAAGAATTGAGATCATCACCAGTGTTGATATTGGGAGCCAACGTTGAAGAATACTTCGTGCACTATTTTTAAGTTTATTTTGTTTACTGTGTTTCCATTCTAATGCTTGTTATTGAATTCGTAGACATACAACTCATGATGACATATGTAAATGGACATGAATGTATCAGGTTGATTGTATTAGGTTGATTGTATCAGGTTGAATGTATCAAGTTGAATGTATCAGGTTGATTGTATCAGGTTGAATGCATCAGGTTGATTGTATCAGGTCTCTTAACAGAGCACAACGAAAATGAAAAAAAGAAAAAAAAAAAAAACCAAAAGCCGACGGTCCACTACCCGTCGGCAAATAAGACAATCACATTAGCCGACGGTACATGACCGTCGGCCATGAAAAGAAAACAAACGACGGGTCATTACCGACGACAGATAAGCAAGAAAAACGATGCCGCCGACAATAACCTGTCGCCCAAATTACATAAAGTTGCCTAACCCGACGGTTTATCACTGTCGGGCAATAGAAGGTACAAATGGACGGTATGAACCAGTCGGCCAAGAAAAAAAGAATCCGACGACGGCCAACAACCGTCGGGCCAGAGACAAACACTCAAAGCCGACGACGAAAGCCACATCGTCGGCTAATGAGCAACAAAACACTAGCAAATAGCCGACGGCTTCGAAGCCGTCGGGCAGAGTAGAATTTTCATCCCGACGGTAGAAGTCCGTCGGGCTAAATGACAGTTAAAATTGAGGTGCCGACGGTGGACGCCCGTCGGGCCCAAAAGTCATTTAATCTTAGAATGGCCGACGGTGTAATCCCGCCGAGCTTAACTTTGTATTCGACGATGGTACAAAACCGTTGGCTATGAAGGTAGGTTTCCGACGACGGTACGTAACCGTCGGGTAGAACTCAAACTAACAAAGCCGACGACTATAAACTCTCGGGCCAAAAACGCAAACCCGACTGGTTACCACCGTCGGTCATACTTCTAAATTATATGTCTTTTATACCCGACGGTGTGATTCCAGCGGCTATCTAGCGCTACGGTATTTGTCGAAATCCGACGGTTATGAACCCGTCAGGCACATATGCTTTCTTAATGCCGACAGTAGAAATCCGTCGGGCTAATTAAGAGTTTCTCTTGAAATGGCGATGGTTGGTATCCGTTGGGTAAAGCTTCTGTCGACGAGTTTTCCCGGTGGTTACGACCGTCGGGTATTCTTCTTAGGGCCGACGGTATGAATCCGTCGACCATAGACGTTTGAGGCGACGGTTGTGAACCGTCGGCAATGAATTCTTTGATTTGGTTATGTCGACCGTCGTGTTCTCTTTTTGTTATAGCCGACTGTCATTTACCGTCGTAACGTATTTTTATTGCCGACGGGTGTTTACCGTCGTGTAAAGTTTTGCCCGACCCAGTAATGACCCTACGGTTGTGTCGCGTCGGGAAATTATGTGCCGATGGTTTTGACTGTAGAGCCGACGGTGTTTCACCACCGGGTCAACTCATTTTTCTACCTGTGGTCATTACTCTTTTAAAAGATGGTGAAGGAATGCGAACAACCTATGCTGATTGGGTTGCACTCAATCAGCACTCAGGGTGGTGATAGCGGAAGCTTTCCGTCGTGGGCTAGTCAAGTCCAGAGAGAAGCTCTTCATCACGTCGTCGTGGGTCATGCGCCCACGGCGACGCGAGTAGCGATCTATGTTACGAAGCATATTTAGCCAAAAATAGCTCATATACACTAATAAAGGCAATCCGGACTGAAATAGGGGAAGCATATTAAGTTCCAGAAAACAGTTGAAATCATGGTATTTGAAGCTGAATAATATGTCTGGTGGGGTCCAGCTAAAAGCGTTGCAGCGCACTCAATTAAGTTCCATTTTGTCTAAGTAAATGCAGTCAACGACGCTACTGCGAATATGACTACTGTAAGAATGCATTGTTCTAGTGGAAAGTTCTATACTAAGTTTTTAGAAACAACGGATGATGACCCTTTCGAGCATGTAAGTGGAAAAATCCGAAGTAAAATAATTATCTTGTTGTCTTCCTAAAGCAACATTATCTTTTTTGTCCAAAGAAGATTTCTATTTTTGCTCAAATTTCTTTTCCTACTGCAACTTGTTCCTACCATCACCCTCCAAAGTCATCTCTGTCCCCTGCACTCTTTGACTATACAATCCATTATTTGGAACTATGACCACTGCTTGCGTTTGTATCGCACCCCACATTCGATAACATCTCTATGGCCTGCTGTTTGTTTGCTGCCCGCTAAAGAATGAAATGAATTCCTATGGGTCGGGGATATACTATGAGGATTTCAATGACTTCAGTGTGAGATCGTTTGGAGAGGGAAAGATATATTTGGTAAAAGTACTAGTACAGAATTAGTTAGCAGAAGCCGTTCAAGTGCACAGGGAACCACTTGTTCCAACCCAGCTGACTCCTCTAATGACAACACGTTTGTGGCATACCGCCCAAGCACACTGGAAGATGAATTGCCCGCTTCGTAAAAGTTTACTAGCACAGCTCGTTTTATATCGTTATTGTTTATTAATGCGGCCACTTATAATTGGAATCAAATAGCTTAGCCGATCAAACATGACCACGGTAGAGCTCATTTGGGCCCTTTCGCAGTAGGATGTCGTGTCTCTGGGAAAAGAAGATTTGGCTTATGCGAGGATGCATATATGAAGAAGGCATCCTAGTTCACTCAGCTTCTCAGCTAATTTTATTGTTCTTTGTGTTCACTATCTTTTTTAGCTGCACGGGTATCGGAAATACTTTGGAATAGACTAATTTATTAGTGCTATATATATATATATGGCCCTTTTAGTATTATTAACTTATCCGTATTAATCTTTAAAAAAAAAAAATAAAATAAACCTAACCGTGACAGTTGGATCAAGCAAACATCCTCAATGCTTGTTCGGGCAACTAGACACCGTTCGCGGATAGATTCTAGATTTCTTATTAAAAAATGCCTTGGCTTAAGTAAACTTTACAATCCCTTCCCACTACAACACACCCACGTGCCAAAAGACAGACTGTTAGAAAAAGAACATGAACGTGCTAAAAAATTGATTCCACGGATGGTCGTTTGATTCTCACGAAAATATGCAATAAAGATAACAGCGTCGCGACAAGTACAAAATGCAGCAGTAAGAAAAGCTGAAAACATTTTTTTTTAATCAAAGATTGCAATAGTAACAAATCTCATGGTTTCACTTATCTGCTCCTACGTGTAGTACGTCATAGATTGCCGACAGTCAAGAAATGAAAAAGATACTTAAAAATGTAGAAAGCTGTATTCCTATGTATATTTTAAGTATAAAAGGTGTATAAGTAGTGATTCTGTAATTTTATGTAAAACTGTGTCTCTTAAGATAAGATACCTGAATTGTATATATATCCCTATTGTGGGATGATTTAAAATACACAGAAATTGAAATTCTTCATGGTATCAGAGCCGACTCGTTGCTGATTCGGTTCGTACACTGAAACTCGGCCGTATTCACGCCGGACTTGGCCTGACTCGTTGAGACTCGTAGTAACTCGGACTTGAAGACCGAGTTAACTCGGCGCGACTCGTTGTCTTCCCCGTAACCTGGATTAGGTTTTTTTGCGCCACAGCGCTTCCGACCTGGTTTCTCGACGATTAAGCCATCGTTTGGCTCGGAAATCAGTCGGAAACACTGATTCACTCCGAGATTTGTCAGATTTCCTCTGATTTCTTGGAGATTTGAAGGTTTTTCGGAATTTTTTTTATGTGTCGCCCAGTTGTCCGTCCGCCTCCGCCGCCTGCAACCGGTGACCTCGTACCGTGCCGTCGCCGCCCCCATCGTGCTACTTACGTGCATCTTCCGAGCCACTCTACGACGACTTGTGGATTCAAATCGAAATACAAAAGCTCGGTTTGAAGGTAGGCCATTGAACTTGTACCTCGGATTAGATTTGCTCTGGTTCTCTTCTTTGAAGGCAGAGATAAAAAAACGAGAACAGAGCGTGTTGTGTTTGGGAAAAATTTTTGATTCTTGAAGAAAAACAAAACACAGCTGCATACTACAATGGCCGACTCTATAATTGAGGACAGTCAGTCGAATTTCGACAATCCTATTGTGCAAGAAACTCAATCATCTTCATAGGTGATTCATCATCATTACACCCCTGTAGATAATTCTGCATTTCCAAAGATTGTCTTGTTGGATGAATCCAACTATACTGAGTGGGCTCCTCTTATGCGAATGCGCATAGGAGCACTGGGGAAAATTGGGTATTTGACTAGTGCGAAGGCTGAACCCCATATGAATTCTCCAGGGTATGAAGGTTGGGCAACTGACAATGAGAAAGTCAAAAGTTCGACTCCATGGAGATTTCTCTTATGAACCGATATATTCGCCTTCCTACTGTAAAGGATATTTGAGAAGCTGTGGAGAAGACTTTTTACGACGATTCGGACGAAACTCGAATATTTGAATTGAACAAAAAATGTTTTGAAGTGAAACAGAATGATCGACCAATTCCTACATACTACAATGAATTGGTGGTCATGTTCCAGGAGATTGATCAGAGGATGATCTCTCAGAACAATAACGTTGCCGTTGTAGTCCTCGAAAATTCGATGATGTCACGATTGCGTGTTCACATGTTTTTGAGTGGATTAGACTCAGAGTATGATCAGGTGCGTGGAGAGATTCTGCGCAAGGAACCGAAATTCTCCTTAGAACAGAGTTATGGCTACATCTGCAAGGTGTAGTTTGAGAAGCAGGCCATGGGGCGATCCGTACCTTCGAAATTATCTGTTTTGGCTGTCCGGAGCAAAGCAGCTAATACTCCTCATCGTCCTACAGGTAAATTAAATCCATATGCTAATAAGAAATGTAATTTTTGTGGAGAGTTAGGCCATAGCAAGGAGAGATGTTATGAGGTGATCGGCTATCCTGATTGGTGGGACTTCACAACGAAACCACAGAAAAAATATAAACAAGACTGCCCATACTACTGCTGAGAAAGAATATCGGGAGAGTGCTTCTGCTAATGTAGCACAATCAGGTATGCATTATCCAATTATTTCGAATAGTACATGGATAATTGATTCAGGTGCATCTGACCAAATGACAAATGATCCTACCCTTGTGAAAAGCGTTCGCGCTTCCCCTCAAAATGTTGTCTCTATGGCTGATGGTACTCCAACTCTGGTTAGCGGAGAAGGCTCTATTGTGTTGTCTGATACCCTAACTCTTGAGTTTGTTTTTGTTGTTCCATCCCTTGCTTATAACTTATTGTCTATATCTCAGATCATTTTCCAACTTGCATGTACTGTTACATTCTATCCATCTTTCTGTGTGTTTCAGGACATTCTGACGCGGCAGATTCTTGGTTATGGTGTTAGAAGGGGGAAATTGTACTACTTGGATCTGACAGAGAAAGGAGAAAAATACAAAAATCTTTTGGGGCAAGCTAATCAGGTCACAAGAGTCAATAGTGCGAAGGAAGTTGTATAGTTATGGCATTGTCGTTTAGGACATCTTTCTTTGAGTTATCTTAAAAAGTTGCAACCTCATTTGTTTTCAGTTGTTCGTGAATCAGATTTTTATTGTGATACTTGTGAACTGGCCAAGAACCATTGTATTTCATACTCACCAAGTATTAATAGATGCCATGTTCCTTTTATGAAAATTCATTCAGATGTTTGGGGCCCTGCCAAAATTCCCTCGTTTTCTGGAGTGCAATATTATGTCACGTTTATTGATGATTGTACTCGTATTACTTGGGTGTCATTACTGAAAAATAAAAGCGATGTATTTAAAGTGTTTAGTGATTTTTACAAAATGGTTGTGACATAGTACCAACAGTCCATCAGGGTCTTTCAATCGGATAATGGTGGGGAGTTTGTCAGTACTCGCATGTCTAAGTTTTGCAGATCCAATGATATTCGTCATCAAACCTCTAATTCTGGTACTCCTCAATAGAATGGTTTACCAGAATGCAAGAATAGGCAATTGCTGGAAGTGGTTCGTGCTTCCTTGTTTGGCATGAATGTACCTTGATCTTATTGGGGTGAGGCAGTAAAATCGGCAGCATATGTTATTAACCGCACTCCCTCAAGAGTCATTGCATTCCAGAAATCTCAGAGTAAGCTGCATGCACTTTTATCCATCCCATCTATGCCGAACTTGGAGCCCCGACTGTTTGGGTGCACAGCTTATGTCCACATACCAAAACCACAGAGAAGTAAACTTGATCCTCGTGAGAAAAAATGTATTTTTGTGGGATATGCAGAGTTTCAAAAGGGGTATAGGTGTTATGACCCGCTCACTAGCACCATGTATATAACTCTAGATGTCTCATTCCGTGAATCTGAACCATATTACTCCGGGGGAGGTTCTCAGTCTTCCCTTCAGGGGGAGAGCAGTAGTGAAGGGAAAAATTATCGTTCTATTGTTGATTGTGATGTCTTTGATGAATTAGAAGACTTGGAGGAAAAATTTGAAGTTTCTGTAGAAGCTGATTTGTCGCATGAAAGAGATATTTCTAATGGGCAGATAACTGAACACGTGGTTTCTAGTGACCAATTCCTTTGTGAGACAGAGGTTCGTGATCAAGAAGAATCTAGAACAATACACACATACAATGTTCCCCCTTCTACATCAGCAACTGAAGATCTTGCTCAGAATGATCCACCTCAGGTACCTTTAATCTCTAATGAGTCTACAGTGTTAGAAAATGTTGAACTTAGAAAGTCACAAAGGCTTACTAAGGGAATTCCTAGAAAGCGATATGAACCAGACATCAAAGCCAAAGCTAAATATCCTATAGCAGGTTTTGTGTCTAACCATAGGCTATCTGAGTCATATGCACTTGTTATTGATCAATTATCTACTGTATCTACGACCCGGTTTTGACTCTGGTTCGGGACTCGTCTCCTTCCTCTATGTTTAGGGTTTTGGCCATTGTCCCTATTTGTGTTTTCGACCTGATTTTGAACCGATTTTGTGACCTTTCGGGTTGGATTTTCATCGGAAACTTGGTAATTCGTTAGAGTTATTTGTTTTTGGATTTGGAGAAGATTTTTGGCTTTCGGGGAGGGCGATTTGTAGGTTTCTGTTGCTCTGTCGTCGCTCCAACTTTGGTTGTCATCGCCATCGCCTTTCGTCTTTGCTGTTGCTGTTACCGTGCATCCCCTCTGCCCGCCGTCCATTAATCGACGACTTTCGCCATCGCTGTTGCCGGAAATACAGTTGGCAGCTTTGTTATTTTGTTGACCTAGCTTCCTCTGGTCTTAGGGGAGGAAGAATTCTATTCTCTGGTTCAAGTGAACCAGGCAATACCGGACCAGACCAGACTAGACCGGACTGACCCGGCTGATATAAGATCGGTCCAGACCAGACCAAGCTGGCCCAGATTTGACTTATCCAGACCGGCCTAGCTCAAACAAACCAGACTGGATCAGATTGTTTGTGCATTTGATTTGGGTTGATCTATAGAGCTTAGTGTACATTTTGGGCTGTTATGCATCGTTTGACCGTACCTTGGATGTTTTCTAGGGATATTCAATGGAAATTTCATACCTGTCCGGCCAAGCTAAAGAGGACTAAGATTCATTTTCCGACTCCCACTTCTACATTGACCGTTGCAGACAATCAAGATATAATTAACAAGGCTATTGTTGGCCTCGGTCAAGGTGCTACCTCAGTTTCTTCTTTGTCTGCTCATTCAGGTAAGGGTTCTTGGATTCATCTTGCTCTACCTCTGTTTCTCATGTACGTGAATTTTTATACAGGTCCGTAGATCTCTTTTTGTTTATTACTTTACATATTTTAAGTATTGAAAGTAGTTTTTGAGCATCATCTCTCTCTTTCCTCTGTATCTCTGTTTCTTATGTACGTTTATTTTTTGCGCAGGTCCTTAGATCTCTTTGTTGTTCTTTAAGCGACAGATCAGCTTAGAGATTTTATGTAAGTATTGAAAGTACTTTTCGAGCTTCATCTCTCCGCTCTCTCTCATTCCACTCACTCCCATTCCGCTCTCTCATTCAACTCTCTCTCTCTCATTGCGCTCTCTCTCATTTCTCTCTCTCTCTCTCTCTCTCTCTCTCTCTCTCTCTCTCTCTCTCTCTCTCTCTCTCTCTCTCTCTCTCTCTCTCTCTCTCTCTCTCTCTCAGTGCGGTCTCTCATTGTGCTCTCTCATTCCACTCTCTCTCATTCCACTCTCTCTTATTCCGCACTCTCATTCCACTCTCTTTCATTTTGCTCTCTCATTGCGCTCTCTCTCATTCCACTCTCTCTCATTCCGCTCTCTCATTCTGCTTTCTCATTCCGCTCTATGTTTCTTATGTAAGTTATTTTTTTAATGCAGTGTAACGTCTTTATTTATGATGAATAACTGTTAATTGTTTGTAATTCTAAATTGATTAAATTTAAAATCTCTATAGTAACGGTTTTTAGTATTTTCCTATAAATACTAACCTGGTACCTAAGCTCGTTTACTGTGAAAAACTTGAACTTTGAAGATCTAGTGTGCTGAAATTTTTGAGCTTTAATCATGGAAAAATGTTTTTATATTTTCCATAATTATATTTTTATATCATGTTTCTTGTAGATCAGACACTTGTTAAATTAGAAATTCATGAAAGCAGTTAGAAATTTCTGACATTTGGTATCAGAGCAAGTTATGGTGATTTTTAGATGATTTTTGGCATAATTTACATTAATTTTCACTTGAATTTCGTTTTTACGTGTTTTCGCAAAATTAGCATATTTTTCCATATCCTGCTACCTCGTCGCCGAAACGCGTACCATCCAGCCAGATTCCGTCGATATTCGGTGACGTGACCTTGGCCAATTGGTCACCGGACCTCGGCTGCCAATCTGCCCCTATCACTGGCCGTGTTTAGGACCGGAAAGCCGGTTGCGAAGCCAAAAAATGGGATGCATATGCAACCCTATTTTGACGTATCTTTTCGGTGGGATTTACGTCGCTTTTCGGCAACGGGAAGGCTGAGGGATGGTCGCCGAAGTCCGACCAACCTTTCTGCGGTGGTTGTCTGCCGTATGGACACCAGAACACCAATGCAGAGAAACTAGGCATTCGGTGGCAAGAGCTTAGGGATGACCTCTTGCGGTCCGGCCCCATTTTGTGTTTATTCTAGTTCGATTCCAGTTCACTAAATGCACAATTGAAATTGGACCATTTCTGTACTGGACCGCTCGTGTTGGGTGCATCGCTCACGCTGGGCTGGACGGCTCGCAACAGCAGATGTGAAGCAAATCCTGAAAAATATTTATACTTCCCCATCCCAGAACCCTTCCACTAACAGATTGGAAACTGTAGATTAGCGGTACACTTTGAAGGATTTAACTTGCATGCAATCCATATGAAGATCAGCGGATGGGGTGGACACAGACTAGCTTGTACCTGAAATAGAACATGAAGAAACGATTGATGAAGCCCGGTGGAGGCTATAAATACACTCTCCCGCCCCCTCTTGTCTTTAATCCTAAATGTTTAAACTTTGCCTCACTATGTCTGCTCTTCTGTTCCCTCTGGCATCGCTTCCCCTTCCTTCTTGTCCACCTCGTCCTCATCAATCACCAGACGGTCATTCTCTTCTCCTCCTCCGCCACCTGAAGGATCTCCACCATGTATGCTTCCACGCGATAAGAGGAGGAAGGAGAAGAAGAGGAGGAGAAGAAGAGGAGGAGAAGAAAAATATGTTAAAACTGCCGTGGTGGAAAAAGGAGGCGAAGAAGAAGTACTAGTCGAAAGAGGAGGTGAAGAAGAATCTATTCAAACTGCAGGCTGCTTCCTCTTGTCCAAATTACTTTTCTTTTCCAATCAACTTCAATATGCCACTGAAAATCAAATTAGCTTTGAAACATAAAGGTAGTTTTGCTGGTAAAATTGAGCTTCATCTCTGGGCTCTCTCTCTCATTCCGCTCTCTCTGTTCTTGCTCACTCTCATTCCGCTCTATCTCATTCTGCTCTATCTCAATCTACTCTATCTCAATCCGCACTCTCTCATTACACTTTCCCTCATTCCACTCTGTCTCATTCTGCTCTCTCACATTCTGCTCCATATCTATTTCTTATGTACGTTAAATTTATGCAGGTTCTTAGATCTCTTTCTTGTTCTTCGAGGGATTAATCAATTTACAGTTTTTAAGTAAGTATTGAAAGTAGTATTCAAGCTTCATCTCTCCGCTCTCTCTCATTCCGTTCTCTCTCATTCTCTCTCTCTCTCTCTCTCTCTCTCTCTCTCTCTCTCTCTCTCTCTCTCTCTCTCTCTCTCTCGTTAGATTATGTACTTTTTTAGGTACTTTTGTAATTTTACCTTTTAAGGGTATTTTGGTTATTTTGCCTCTTAATCCGGTTGTATATAAACCTACTAATTTGTTAATAAGAATTTACCCTTTTGTATCTGATTTTGTTATTTTAACATGCTATCAAATCTGACTCCTCCCCGGCTTGATAATATTTGTTTGACTCACACAAACTTCCCTTTATTCATCGCAACTCTGTATTGACTCGTCTCATCTCGGTACGAACTCGTTACAACCCGGTTTAGACTCGGGTTTGGGACTCGACTCCTTCCTCTGCGTTTAGAGTTTATGCTGTTGTCCCTGTTTGTGCTTCTCACCTGATTTCAAGTCGCTTTTGTAACATGTCAGCTCAGATTTTCATCGGAAACTTGGTGGTTCGTGGATTGTTATTTGTTTGGATTTGGAGAAGATTTTCGCCTTTCGGCGAGGGTGATTTTTAAATTTTCTGTTGCTCTATCATCACTCCAACTTTGGTTGTTGTCGCCATTGTTGTGTAGCCCCTCTGCCCGCAATCCATTAGTCAACGGCTATTGTCGTCGCCTGAAACACGGTCGACAACTCTTTTATCTTGTTGCCCTAGCTTCCTCAAGTCTTACGGGGGGAAGATTTCTTTTCACTGGTTCGAGTTAACCCGGCAAGACCGGATCAGACCCGACCAGACCGTACTGACCCGGGCGATATTAGATCGGTCCAGACTGATCCGGCCCAAATCAGACCGTCCCGAACCAGCCTAGCTTAGACAGACCATACTAGGCCAGATTGGACCAGATTGTTTGTGCATTTGATTTGGGGTTCATCTAGAGTGCTTAGTGCAGTCTTTTGCCTGTTATGTTTCGTTTGACAATACCTTAAACTAATTTCGATGTTTTATAGTGATATGACTCATTTGCAAAGCCATTATGGTAAGAAATTTGAACTAATTTTGATGTTTTATAGTGATACGACTCATTTTCAAAGCCATTATGGTAAGAAATTTGAACTAATTTCGATGTTTTCTAGAGATACGACTCGTATTTTTCCGGTGGTTTTTATGTCGCTTTCCAATGATGGGAAGCCCGGAGGGATAGTTGTCAGAGTCTGTTCGACTTTTCTTTGCATTCGGTGGTGAGAGCTCACGCTGGGTTGTCCCTCTTAGAGTACATGGGCCGTCCATTCGATCGGCACAAAGCACAGGCCACCCATTTAGGTGGCCCATAAGTTTGCCATGGGCGCAAGTTTGACCCCATTTTGAGAAAACTGGGCTGCCATGGGGCGGGCCTAGGCACCATTCACTCCAGAAATTCGGAAAAAATGGAAAAATTCATAAAACTTCAGCAAAAATACGGAAAAATTATGAAACTTCATCTAATAAATCTCAAATTGATTCTGGTAAGAATTTCACATTTTTTAGCCATATAATTATCTTTATTAATTATGCTCAAATTATTGTTTGCTTTCATATAAAATTTTGATTATACTCATTTTAAGCATGAAATGTTTGTTATAATATTCATGTCTTAGGAATTAATATGATTTACATGAAATTTGCTTTATTATGCTCATTTTGTTCGTGAATATGTGGTATTATCTTCATGCTTTAATAATGAAAACATGTTATGCAAGAAAGCAAGTAAAATGCATGATTTAGTTTTATGCAATTCCTGTTTTCATTATGAGAATTGTATATATGAGAATTTTAACATTTCGTTAAAGTTTACAAATTTTTAAAAATTGTAAAATTTAGTTAAATTGTCATCATATTAATATTTGTACATATTATTTAAGATTAGTGCCTAAAGTTTTTGCACATAAATATTTATAACATGTTCAATAAATAACTTAAGACGAAAAATTTGGATATGAACAATTCAAAAACAATTTTGTGGTTGATATGAGATGTATGACCCAAGTGAGTTTCAGATAGACTAGTTCATGGAGGCCCACAGTGCCACTGGTCTCCCTAAGAACGTTATTCTGTGTAAGGAGTTTGGTACGTATTGAACCTTAGCTGAACCAAACTTTCTTGGGAGTATACTTGGTTAATGCCTATCATGTTGCTGCATAATTGTTCTTAGACATTTTGTAGAGCTTAGATCAAACAAATCTCGCACAATGTCTAATGATTACATAAATATAATTATAGTTAATTAGAGAGTAGCCACAACATCTTTAGTTAACTAAAAGTATATATTAAGTTAAACTAAATGATCACATAAGAAATTAGACATGAATTGTGATTAATTATACTTAATGTGATAAAATTCATCCCACAGGAAACTTAATTATATTTATATAATTAATTAGGAACAATATCAAACTATTTTCATAATTTACCCATAGGGATTGTGAAATGTAGTTTGGTAGTTTTATCATTCAGGATAGATAATGTGCCCATTAAGTGAATATCTATCATATAGAAATTTTATATCTACTTGAGTAAAATTTAGCCCACAAGCAATTTTTATGTCCTTAGATCAAACTTTATGGCTTGTTTCACATTGGTAATACAAGCCATTAAGCATTGTAAACCTCATATTTGCAAAGAAATTGTTGAACTTAGTGGTGTTAATTATAAAATTTGGAAAGAGATGATTATTCTTCTTTTAGGGTGGATGGCTATAAGGAATGATGAACTGTCGGTTGTAACTAATCAAAGTACTCCTGCTGAAGTTGTGCTATACGAGCAATGTGATAGATCTAATCGGCTTAGTGTAATATTCATTAAGACTAAAATTACAACAAGTATTCGAGGTTCAGTCGAACAATATGACAAAGTCCAAGCTCTGTTTAAAGCCATTGATGATCAATTCATCACTTCAGAAAAGGCATTAGCAAACACCCTCATAATGATATCTCACAAGCGCTAAGAGTGTGCGTGAGCACATTATGAAAATGCGGGACATTGCGACTCAAACAAGAAACTTGAGCTAGATATGTCAGTCCTTCTTTGTGTACTTCATTTTGAACACTCTTCCTTCACAACACGGGCTTTTTAAGATCTCATATAATACACATAAGGATAAATGATCTACCAAAGAATTAATGACCATGTGTGTTCAAGAAGAGGAGAGCCTTGTAATGGAATTAGGTGAAAGTCTCATCTTGTCTAGAACTTGCAGGAAGAAAAAAGCTCATAAATATGACAAATTTGAAACTAGCACTTCCAAATCTTAACAGAAGTGGAAAGGTAAAATACCACCTCAAACTAATATTAAGAAAGACCCTAAGTGTTTCTTTTATAAAAAGAAGGGACATGCTAAGAAAGATTGTGCAAAATTCAAGACATGGTTTGAGAATAAAGGTACTCTATCCTCATTTGTTTGCTATGAAACTAATTTGGTTAATGTTAATATTAACACTTGGCGGATTGACTCTGTATCTACAATCCACATTACAAACTCCTTACATGGTATGTAAAAGCTAAGGAAACCAATGGAAAGAGAGTTGACCGTCTTATTCAGAAACAAGATGGGCTCACATGTGGAGGCTATAGGAATTTGCACTTTAACTATAACTAGTGGCTCTGTTTTAGCTTTGGAAATGACCGTTTATGTACCAAGTTTCTCTAGAAACTTGATTTCAGTTTCAAGGCTTGTACCTTTCGGATATTTTTTATTTTTAAAGGCACATCTTTCAGTGTCTATTATAATGTTGAATGTGCTGGAAATATATTGTCTGACGGTTTTTTCCATATTTCCTTACATACTGAAGCCACTAATAGTTCACCGCATGTTCTAACTGACACTAAAAGATGTAACATTAATGAAGGCTCCTCTATGTTATGGTACTAGAGATTAAGTCATATCTCCATAGATAGAATTAAGAGGTTAGTAAAAATATGGAGTACTTAGTACTCTTGACTATACTGATTTCGAAACTTGTGTAGACTACCTTATGGGTAAGCAGATAAACAAGTCTAAGAAAGGTGCGACTAGGAGTTCTGACTTATTAGAAATCATACACACTGACAAATGTAGTCCAAATTTAGATATGTCAGGTCAAAAATATTTTTTAACTTTTATAGATGACAAGTTATATGAATGTTTATATGCTTCATAATAAGTTTGAAACATTGGATGCTTTCAAATGCTTAAAAGGTAAAGTTGAGAACCAATGTGGGAAAAGAAAACAAGTAATGATATCTGATAGAGGTGGTGAATATTATGGTAGATACACAGAGAATGGGCAAACACTTGGTCCTTTTGCAAACTTTCTTCAAGAGTATACACTATGCCTGGTTCTTTGGACCAGAATGGTGTTGCAAAAAGAAGAAACCGAACTCTAATAGACATGGTGCAGAGTAGGCTTAGCAACTCTATTCTTCCTAAGTTCTTCTGGACTAAAAAACAAAAGACGGTTATGTATATATTAAATCAGGTTCCAACCAAAGTTGTCCCAAAGACACCTTTTGAACACTTTAAAGGTTGGAAACCGAGTTTGCAACATTTGCGTGTTTGGGGATATCCGTCTGAAGTGATAGTGGTTTTTCATTGGTTATGCTAAAAGGTCTAAGGGTTACAGATTTTACTATACATCCCTTACAACTAGGATTGTGGAATAAAAAAATGCTAAGTTTCTAGAAATGACATGATCAGTGGGAGGGTTCAATTCAGGGATTTAATTCCAGCTAATGATAATAAAAAAGTTCAACCATCTACATTGTCCGATGGATTGGTTATCATTCATAGTACTCTTCAAGTTCAATCGAGTACTGCATAACCAATCACTGAAGTTCCTCGAGTTGTTGATAACCCTCAAATTGATCAACTAGTTGAATCACATGCTCCTCAAAGAGAAGGTGGTCCAACATTAAGACGATCTACTCGAGAACGTCAACCAATAATTCCTAGTTATTAGGTTGTGTATTTACAAGAATGTGACATAGGAGCCGAAAATGATCCCGAAGCGTTTTTCACAAGCCATGAGTTGTACACGGTTAGAATTAAGGAATAATGCCATAAAGGAAGAGATGAATTCCATGAAGAGAAGATGGAGTTTGGGACCTTGTAGAGTTGCCTAATGGGGCAAAGGCCATTGGCAGTAAATGGATCTTTAAGTCCAAAAGAGACTTGTTAGGCAACGTTCAGAGATACAAAGCGAGACTTGTTGCTTAGGGGTTCATTCAAAAAGAAGGAATCGACTACATAGACATTTTCTCCTATATCTAACAAAGATTCTCTTCGAATTATTTTGGCATTAGTTGTTCATTTTGACCTTGTATTACAACAAATTGATGTGAAAACTGCATTTCTTGACGATGATCTAAAAGTAGAGGTTTATATGAAACAACCAGAAGGTTTCTCTTCTTGTGATGGTGTGAATTTGGTTTGCAAATTTATGAAATCCATATACGGTTTGAAACAAGACTCCCGTCAATGGAATTTAAAAATTTTATGGTGTAATTTCTCCATTCGGTTTTTGTTGAAAATCCCTTTGATCAATGTATATTCCAAAAGGTTAGTGGGAGAGTAAAATTTGAAAATCCTGCTCTCTCTCCCTCTCTCATTCTCTCTCTCTCTCTCTCTCATTCTGCTCTCTCTCTCATTCTGTTCTCTCTCTCTCATTCTGCTCTCTCTCTCTCTCATTCTGCTCTCTCTCTCATTCTGCTCTCTCTCTCTCTCATTCTGCTCTCTCTCTCATTCTGCTCTCTCTCTCTCATTCTCTCTCTCTCTCATTCTGCTCTCTCTCTCTCATTCTGCTCTCTCTCTCTCTCATTCTCTCTCTCTCTCTCATTCTGCTCTCTCTCTCTCTCTCTCTCTCTCTCTCTCTCTCTCTCTCTCTCTCTCTCTCTCTCTCTCTCTCTCTCTCTCTCTCTCTCTCTCTCTCTCTCTCTCTCTCTCTCTCTCTCTCTCTCTCTCTCTCTCTCTCTCTCTCTCTCTCTCTCTCTCTCTCTCTCTCTCTCTCTCTCTCTCTCTCTCTCTCTCTCTCTCTCTCTCTCTCTCTCTCTCTCTCTCTCTCTCTCTCTCTCTCTCTCTCTCTCTCTCTCTCTCTCTCTCTCTCTCTCTCTCTCTCTCTCTCTCTCTCTCTCTCTCTCTCTCTCTCTCTCTCTCTCTCTCTCTCTCTCTCTCTCTCTCTCTCTCTCTCTCTCTCTCTCTCTCTCTCTCTCTCTCTCTCTCTCTCTCTCTCGCTCCAAACTAGACGTTCTACTATGTCCCAAAACCTTTTTCTTCGTCCCTTGCACTTTATATGATTTTAGAGCACTACTAAAGATCACTCTAGCTAGGGATGTAAACGGGTAATAAAGGGTACGGGTATTGGGTTTCGTGTACCGTTTATATTTTTGAAACCTTTACCCGTTACCGTCCGTATCCGTTTAGTTCCGTGAAATCCTTACCTGTTTATTACCCGCCGGAAAACCGGGTAATCGGGTAATAAACGGGTAAATAATAAAAAAATATAAAAATCACAAAAAACCCAAAAAAAAGAAAAAATTAAGAAAATTACTAAAAAACAGTTAAATACAACACTTTTCTAGAATTCAAAATACAAGTTACATAACACAAAAATCAAATACAAATATAAATTGTCTCCTACACTTAAAATTGACTAAGGACTAGAGAGGGACTAGAGAGGGAGCAATGAGTCAATGACTAGGGACTAGAGAGGGAGGGAAAACCAAAATTAGAATATTAATTAATTAGAGAAGTAAGTAACTAGTAATTAAAATCAATGATATTACTTATAACTTATTAAGAATTTAGGGTATATGACATAATATGTCATGGGCCAAAAAATTTGAATTATGTAAGCTAATTGAAAAAATATGAAATCATCTCGTGTATTTGTTAATTACTATGTTTATCTTTATATAATTTTTATTATGAATTATAATATGTTTATTTTTGTATGACAGTTGTTTACATTTATAAAAACAATTGTCATTTGTATAAAATCTAACATTTGTAAGAAATTTTTTTTTTTTAATCTTTGATTACTAATACTACCTTATTTAGTTAATTATGAATTTACAATATATGATCTATCCTTTATGACTATGAGTCTATGACTATGACTAGGGATTCTTTATGAGACCATGAGTTAAAGTCAATATATATTGACTTCTAATAATTACCAAAATATATAAATATAATTAAATTCTCTCCAAACTTTTCAACTACAAATTTTTATAATAAGTGATAAAAAATATAATAAAGTTATTTATATGAAAATAAGTATTTTATGATAAACTAAGTAGATATATAAATTTACTATATTACCCTTACTTAAACGGTAAACGGGTAAAATGGGTTCGAAAGAGCTATTTCTGTTTCCGTCCGTTTATTAAACGGTAGAGCGGGTAAACAGTAGAGCGGTAAACGGATAATAATATTTTGTTTCTGTTTTGTTCCGTTTATTAATCGGGCGGACGGTAGAGCGGGTAATCGGCTCCCGTTTACATCCCTAACTCTAGCAGCTTGATGGTGAAAGAAAAGATATTTTTTCTTGGCCAGTGTCCGGTTCCTATGAGAAACAGTAAAATGTCTTATTTCCTTGAGTTTAGAATAGTCTAAAGAAGTGTTTGGCGGAGCTCTTTGAGAAAACCTTTTTAAGATACTCTTTGGAAAACCTTGATTTTTTGGACTTCTTTCAAAACAATTTCCTCTCTGAAAGAAGGTTTTATAAAAGAAAGTGTATCCAAATACCTTTGTTTTCTAAAGAACAACTTTTTCATCCAAAGTGGAGTTTTTAACCTCCAAAAAGCTTAGCCAAATACCCCTTAACAAAAAAATCCCCCAAAGAAATGTCTGTGAGCGAAATAATCTCCTTAATTTTGTTTTCTTGCCAATTCCAGTCAAACTCTCCGAATAGCCTACCCAGTGTACTTGTTTGTTTAACCCAAATAAATAGTGATAAAACTGTCTTTTTAACTAACTTGCTTAATGTGATCTTGTTTTAAACTCTAATCGACGAGTAAAACTTATGTCTTATCTGTAAATGTATGTTATGATCCTCACTAAGGATATTTGGCATCGGTAAATAACCTAGTAACATCTCCTGTGAGAAGAGAAAATCAATCAGTCATTGTTACTTTTTCTTTCCTTTGATATAATGCTGTCGTTAATTAGCATCGTGTTTCAAGTTCACTTTCTGTATTTGATGATTGCTGCTGCATCTGGGCGGTCTTACTTCAATGCCAAATTTAAAATCCTAGGCATTCTTGAAAGAAGGTTATAAATTGGGAACATGAATTAAAATCTTGAAAACAGGTTGAAGTAAGGTATTATATAGAAAATCTCAAAAGAAGGCAATAATAAGGAAATTATAAGAAAAAGTCAATATGAAGTGAGAGTATGAGAAGAGTTAGAGAATGTGAGAATTTATAAATTTAAAATTATAAATTACTCTAAAAATGATATTTAAAGTGGGGCACAGGAAGAGTTCGAAACTAAAAAATAATAAATTTTCATGATTATAAATAGAGTAATGATTAGGGCACAGCAGCTGGGCCCGACTCGGGCACAGCTGCTGACGTGGATGCCTCAGCTGGGATCCACTTGAAAGAAGCAACAATTTTTAAAATTTTCTGGACTGGAGAGCTTGTGAGGAGGGCATGGACAGGAGAGGAAGAACGAACAATAAAGTACTTCAGCAGCCAAAAATCGATTTTTTGCCTTTAGCGCTTCAGACTTCCAAAGCGATTTCGAAAGATTTGCCATCGAAGCCTTTAACGCGTCAGTCTTTCGGAGGGAGCTGCGTTTTTCAGGACTGGAGAAGAAGAACGAAAGGAGATAAAAAATTCCCGC
Organism: Aristolochia contorta; assembly: GCA_022405105.1. Lineage (NCBI taxonomy): Eukaryota > Viridiplantae > Streptophyta > Magnoliopsida > Piperales > Aristolochiaceae > Aristolochia > Aristolochia contorta. The sequence continues at coordinate 20,406,195 of CM039664.1, forward strand.
GTCCCCTTTAATGTTTCCCTCCTGCGTAACTATAACCGGTTCACGATTGAACCGGATAGACTTACGAAAATCGTATAATCTTGCTCCTTCTGACTTAACTTTTCACGTGGATGCCACTCCACGTCAGCAACTATGCCCGACTCGGGCACAACTGTTGTGCCCGAATCATTACTGTGATAAATAACTGTGACAATTAAAATTAGAGATAACAAAAGGATCGGAACGGGTCATGGGGAGAGTTTAAAATATTTAATCATTATAAATTACTGCAGCAAATAAAAGTTGATAGGGCTAGAGGGCAGAGAGAGAGAGAGAATCTCTAAATATCCATGACTAAATATGATAAATTATATAATTTAATAATCAATTAAAAATATATATACTTTAAATGTAAAAAGAGGGAGAGAAGGAGAGCTAAAACTTCAAAATACATATTCGAAAATTATGAATTACTTCAAATATAAAAATTTAGAGGCTGAGGGGTAGGGAGCAATGCAATTAAATACCCTATTTCTTTTTTGAAGAGATTGATTCTATTTAAATACCCTATCTCAATCACTCAAACTTCTTTTCTATGTCAAAATAGATTATGACTTCCCTTTGAAAGGAAAGTTTAAATAGATAGAGCAAAAGTTAAAGAGATGTAGATAAACCGTAAATATTTTAAAATTTAAAAATAAATTTTTTTAAAAAAATAAAAATTAAAGTGAAAGAGAGGGGGAGCATTTGAAATTAAAAAGGTAACCTAGGGTTTATCATTTAGAATTTAGGATATTAAAAAATAAAAAACTTCTGTTTTACTTTTAAAATTTTCTTATCAAGCTCGTGGACACACGGGCGCCATAGCCGCTCCTAGACCCCACGGGCCCATACCAGCTCCTTGGGCACCAAGGGCGGCATCCCCACTTTTGGAAGGGCGTCGCAGACTAAAGTTGAATAACAATGACCTAAATCACTGTTTTCACTTGCCAACAAACCTTCTCCCCCTTTTCAATTCATATTAATCCAACGAATTTCTCCATCTATTAACCTACTCTGATACCATGTAAAGTTGGGTCTAACCCTATCCCAAAATAACTAGTCAAAGTTAGAAAGCCTCTTTCCAACTAATAAGTCAGGATTTATTCTACTCGTTTATCAATGTGGGACTAAACTCTAACATCGGATAGGTACTTCGGACTAGGTGCAACTAGCATTTCTCATTAAAAAATAATAAATAACAACTGGTGAGATAGATAGTGGGAGAACTCTACATATTTATTTCAAACAATAAATTTTAAAAATAAAATAATAAAAATGATAATCAATGAGAGAGGGGGGGGGGGGGATGCGATTGAAATTTAAAAAAGAAAATACGAAATATAATTTTTTAAAAATTGTAAATAACGCTAACAATTAGGGAATTAGAAACTTATAGGTGAGGAGCGGGATAATCGGAGAGTTTAAAGTTTTAAAAAACTATAAATAGCATATAAAAATAAAATTTGACATAGATAGAGGGATTGAGATGGGAGTGGAACAGGTTTAAGAGAGAGAGAGAGAGAGAGAGAGAGAGAGAGAGAGAGAGAGAGAGAGAGAGAGAGAGAGAGAGAGAGAGAGAAACTCTAGATATTTACAAATTTAAAATAATTTACTTAATAATATTCATAATAAAGTTTAAAAATTATATTGTTTTTTTTTAAAATGCAAATTAGAGACGAAGATCTAGAAAATAAAAATAATAAATTAATACAATTAAAAACTTAAAATTACTTTAAATTCAAAAAATAGAGACGGGAGGACAGGTGGAAAAGAGAGACGGAAATTTAAACATTTATAAAGAAAAATTGGGAGAGCCCAAAAAGTCTATATATTTGGAAATTAAATATAATAAATTATAGAATAATACTAATTACACTTAACCAACGTTCCTATCCTACACACTTGTTAATCTAAACTATTGATGCCTAGGGTTTATCCTCTAAAAAATAGAATTTTATAAAAAAATATTTTTTTATATTTTTAAGGGCTTATATTACCATGTACGAATAGGTGAGTCTAGCATTACTCTAAATTATATAATGTAAAAATAATTAGAGTGGGGAGTGGGGCAGAGAGAATGGGAGAGGGGAAGAGTATGAAATTAATAAACAAAAACTTATAAGAGTGGGACCGGAATCGAATAATACTCATAAGGTCATTAATACATGTCTTAGAATCGACCCATCTTCATTGTGCGCCAATACTTTTGTAAAATAATAGTTCATATAAAACCCAGAAGCAATAACTTCCTCTTTTTGTATTGCTTGCATGGGAGAAGTAATTTCCACAAAAGTATTGGCATGCAAATTACAACATGGCAGACTTTGCAGCAATAGCAAGACGCTTATCGGGTTTAGATATGAATATGCACCTGTCTTGAGGTGCAAATAAGAATCATGCGACATAATGCTGATTTCTTCAGTGAAAAACGAGGTTGTGACAGCTCTGATCACAAGGGTAAGCACAGTCGATCATCTTCACTTCGGCTCGGTCGAAGTACCAATCACCGACGGCTAAAGCTATTCCCTGCATTTGAAAATTTTCAGTATGTTTGTTCTTTGACGAGAATCTGGGAGCAAATTAGTTGTGCATATATTTAAAACGCATATATTTAAAACAAAGCACTTTGCCATTCTTTTCTTCCCCAGAGTTGGTCAGAAAAATAACAACACAGAGTGAGCTGAAACCACAACCCTCAAAGTAAGGAAAGGCTCCGCTTCACAAAAACCAATTCTGCTACTCTAACAGAGGGAGGGAGCAGTCCTAATACCTTGTTCCTGATGACAGGAGAATCATCAGCGAACCATGTGTCCTGCCTCTCTGTTTGGCAATGGGCAAAGCATGAATTTATGAACAACCCATTTTGCTGCGACATTGAGAACCCTTTAATAGCAGAAAGCATTTTGTTCCTAAAATCTGTTTAACCAGATAACACCAACACTTCAAAGACATTTCAAGGCAAACCATCAACATACGCAAAACAGTTATCCTGCATAACAACATAAGAGAAATACTCTGGAAGAATCTGATTTGATTGGCAGTGCACTTTGCATGATTTAGCTTGCATGCATTCCATTCACCATGAGGATCAGCTGATGGTGGACACAGACTAGCTTGTACCTGAAAAAGAACATAAAGAAACGATTCAAAACAAAAGTGGATATATACGGCAAAAGGATCATTCTGACTGTACAAGGTTACCTGCCATGCATCATATGCAGCATTCAAAAGAAAAAGAGGTGTCTTAATATTAGCCACCAAATTTTCAGGGAAGAAACACTGCAACGAATTTCAAACCATATATATTAGTCTCCATTTTATAAAAATGTTTGTCAGTTGTAAAAGTGAGAATAAAAAAGGATGAATTTACAGATGTTGGATCCTTGTGTGATGTACAATAGGATGGCAGGTTCCTTTGCGCCCCCTGAAACAAGCTGAAATTCAATGAGAAAGAACTTGCAGAATAGCAGTGCAAGAATAGTAACTTCAATGAAAAACTGGAAATTGCATGAAGAGATCTCTAAGAGAAGAACTGGTCTTAAATAAACATTCTTTTGGCAACGTCAATACAGAGAAAAAGAAAGGGCATTTTCTCCCAACATGGTCAACCAGGTTAAACTTGCTGGACCTTTATTTCTGTAGCTCTATGAGCTACTTTGTCATGAATTATTGGAACGATTAACAGGAAAACTAAAGCAGGGATTTCTTGTATATTACCTGCAAGCTTACAACACCTTGATAAAGGTTTCTAAGGGTATGTGCACCAGATACATCAACACTGTAATTCCATAACAGAATATGAGTAAAGTATTAAGTCATTCCAGAATACAAGGAAGAGGGATAATATATCAATGCAATCGTGTGGTAACACTGATCTCTTAAAAAAGGCCATTTAGGTAATAGTCCTTTTCAAGAAAATAATAGCAATGCTACAAAACCTGACAGCATTGAATCAGGAGCCTTGGTCGGGAAAGTTTTACATTTGCTAAGTTCTTAACAGAGGCAAAAATAATTAAATAGAGCATGATCAAGGAACATACACGTCAAGGAACATCCCAGCATCTGCAAGACACTTGACTTTAGTTGATCTTGGAAAGAGTTCCCTGAACTCATCACAATGCAATATAGATGCTAAACCACCAGCAGAGCAACCAGAAAGAAGAGCCTACAATGCACCAACCAATTAAAATCACCAAAGAGGCAAAAGCTCTAAGATTTTGAATTTACAGATCTCATACAAAGGAGTGATTAATGGACGAAAGATCAAACCTCCTTAGCATGGCGCATCCCTTTAGACATGAGATCTTCCATGGCAGCCAACCAAATACGCTGCCCACGAAACACAAGCCCTGCAGCCTAGGTAGAATAGAGGAAACAAATATATGACAGAAGCTGATCAATGCTAAGAATGAGATTATGGTTTTTCTTATTCTGGAAATGAGAAAATAAATGGGAAGTAACCGGAGCTACCTGGTTTACACCTTCGCCACTAAAGGATGCCCCATCACAATACCGTACCTTAACTCTGTTCCAATTGAAAAAATCTACAAAGAAAACAAAAGGAAGAAGAAAGTTCAAACGATAATTTCAGTTCCATGTTCAGTAGGATAACACCAGAAGAAAATTTTTAAAAATAAACCTGGATTTTCCTCAGCTTTATTGCTTAATATTCCGGTGAAGGCAATCTCCTTTTCCATGTAAGTAGATGAACCACGTCGAGTTTTCTTGCGGTAAACACATGTCCTGATGTTGTTACACCAGCCTCCACCCTAAAGAACCAGAGATCACATGTCAGCTACCAATCACATATGAAGTACAAGGACTCAATTAGTCATTGGCATCACTGCTTTTATAAACTATTTCACCTCCAAATTAACGAGCCAACTGTTTGCTCCAGATCCATATCCTCTATGTAAGTGGTAACCAGGTAATGTCCCATCCAGACATACTGCAGAATTTATCATACCAATATTTTGAGAAATATGTTTCCATTTGCTAATAAATCAGTCCAAGTAAAAGCAGGAAAGATATAAATATCAAAAGTTAACTAAGCATATTAGCAATATTTAAAATTAGGAATATTGAAAAATATTTACATATATTTTGGCAATTGAGATACCAGTAAACTCAAGAACCATTTATATGCATTTATCTCACATGTCCCGAACCCTGTCTTGGTTCTTAGGCTCCACTCCCTTTCCTCCTGCCAAATCACTTAAAGAATGGCTACACTAGAGTATTTCCAAGGTCATGAGGACAGATTATTTTAACATGTCAAAGTTTAACACTAAATAAAGCATACAATTGTTCTTTTCTTTTTTAAAGAAAAAATAAAAAAAGCAGCGAGACTAATAACAGGTTAAAAAGAGTATGAACCAGTAACAATCTCAAAAATGCAGAGACATCAGATACTATTTCGAATAGGAGTCAGTATTGATTAACAAATTTAGTAGCAAAAACTAACTCTAAGGATGAACTTGCTGTCAATATGACCTAAAGCAAAAATGTGCCTAAATATTGTTGTTGATAAAACAGAAAAGAATTGAGACGAATGCTTTATGATTCTCACAAAAAATATGCAACAAAGATAACAGCATCACGACATGTAAGAAAAGCTGAAAAACAAGTTTTTTTAATCAAAGATTGCAATAGTAACAAATTTCATAGTTTTTAACTTATCTGCTCCTATGCATAGGTCTTAGATTGTCAACAGTCGAGAGATGAAAGACATACATAAATAACTACGCGATTAGAGGACGCGAGAGAAAGAAAAGGTTAACAGATTTCAGACAAACCCAGAAGAGAAACCGTAACCATGAACCAAATCTGGAAAAGTGAATATGAACAAAAACTAACAAGAAATCAACGAATCATTAGCACAAAGAGAAGGGAATAGCCTTTCCGACAACCCGGAACGGCAATCATGAACGAACTCTGGAAAGCTGAATATAAAGAGAAACTAACAAGAACGCAACGAATCAATAGCAGAATGGAACATCAGGTTTAAAGAAGTAAAAAAGAAGAAGAGAAGAAAATATTTGCCGTGGAGAGATGCGAACTGTAAAGTTCCAGAATGTACCTGCTCCTTTTGCATCTGCTCCTTGAATTAGAGTCAGACCCACCATCAAAGGATTTAGAGAAACCTTATTTTCATAAAGCATAAGCTCAGTCACATTGAGGTCCTCAAAAGCATCAGTGACCAAGCCAAAGAAGAGAAAAACCCAAAGAATCTTCATGGCGTCCTTCTCCTCCCCACAGGCGTTTGCTCTAAGATAGAGAAGAAGACAAAGCAGCAGACTCAACTAGGAGAAGCTTCATATAGACAGGATCATCCTTACCAGAAAGCAAAACAGAATTACCAATCTATCACAAATGCATCAAACTTAAAGCGCTTTTCGGTTACTTACCTTCAGGAAACGCCCGCGGAGCTCGAAAAGAAAACGAGACGTGGTGAAAGAATCTTCTGGGGAGACTCGGAGACCCTGACCCACTTTGTAGGGGTAGGACTGCTGTCGGGTATTGAGATATTTTTTCTCCCCGGGTTTATAGGCCGAAACTCTCTATAATCTTACACACCCTAAAGACCAGCCCCCTTTTTAGCACTTGTTCTTGGAAGAAAATGGTAGAAAGGAATCTGTATAGCAAGATTTCCAGCTGCTTTCACACCCCATTCGCATTCTGTCGTTTCCTTTTCTTTCTTTTCTATTTAATCTTCATTTGGATGCGCGTTTTAATTACTCCTGGAGACCTCCCTTGTCTGGACTCTGAAAATTTGGCAACAATGGCGTCGGTGTATTGTACCAATCAAAATGACTTTATTTGGGTTTCTCTTCCGATCAATGTATTTAACCATTCCACAGCTCCCGCCATGAAATCCCGTGTACTGTGTTCAAACTGGAAAGCTGAAACACTCAAGACTCCTGCCGCTATAATTAATATAACATTATGAATGAAAACGGACGAAAAAAAAAAAATTAAAGAGGGAGGTGGCCGTAACGCCGGAAACCGAAACTGGAAAGCTAAAGAACCAGTGAGCCAACTCGGGGATTCATGCTGACTGGCGAGTTGCGAAAAACGACAACCCGGTGCTTCTGTAGCGTTTTATAATTTCCCGAGAACCCCAGAAAGCTAACGAGAAAGTTTCGTTTTAGAATTCAGAGTCCTCCGGCCACCTCCCCAGCCTGAAAACGAAAATGGGTATCTGAACTGAAACAAAGATGTGTGATTTCTGCAACTTTCTAAAAAGGAAAAAAAATAAAAAAAAAAGATCCAGAACTGAGCATCGAAAAGTTCAAAACGGACATAATGGCGGATCAACTTGCAGTTTGCAGCTATAATGTATTTCCAAGCCTAACACCGCTTCAGAAGCGTAGTGGGGTTTTCTTCTATTACTCTACTAACCGCATTATATCTTCGGACCTTCCTCTCAAAGTAAGGAATCTGTATCTAACGTGGATTTTCTTTTTCTTTTTCTTACAGTCTGCTCTAATTTACAATATCAAACAGCATAAAGTCACTGTAATAATAAAAAAAATCATCGGGAGATCGACTGTTCAGAGTCCAAACTAAAGAATTTTATTTCCCATTATATATAGTATTACACTAAACCATGGATTGAAAACTATTATTTATTTCTCCAAGAAGATGCGTCGAACTTAACTATTTATTTATGGGGTCAAGATCAGAATCCAGACCATTCACAGGCACCCCTAAAAAAGAAAACAAAACATTCTTAGAGATAAAGATCTACCACAAGGAAATCTTGGCCGGGTTTCTTTCTTTATATATAAATAATCAACTGATTCGCCGAGTTCGTCTTCTCTGTCTTGACTCTTTCGTAACCCTGTATCGTTCTCAAGGAGAAGACGCAACAGAAGAAGGGAAAACGAAAGATTGGGACCAGAATTTTCTTTTCTTTTTTTTTTTTTAAAGTAAGAATTTAAGGGATAGATTGAATGGATTATTAATAGATAAGGATGAGTTATGCCGTCGTCGTCGTCGTCAAAATCTTCAGAACATAAATAACATTAATATGTGGACATTCTATTTTCTGGCTTTTCCTGCCGACACTTCGGTTCCTTTGCTCCACTCAAAACAGCGCGCTCCATGTGACTGACCCGTGCTTTTCAGCTCTTCTTCTTTTTTTTTTTTCCTCTGTTATTTATGTTCGTTTTCTTTCTCTGTTCTTGTTTGACGAATTTGGAATGTCTTGTTCTGTGATTATAGATGTAATTGGGTGTGTCTACTTTGAGAAGAAGAAACTACAAAATGCAAAGTAATTATTATGGATCAATGAAATTCCGAAGAGGGTGACAGTTTTTTTTTTTTTTTTTTTTTAACTTTTAAGAGAGGTAACGGCACTCCCACGTCGTCAAAATCAGTGGACGATCGTATACGAAAAAATAGTTTATTTTTAATCATATACTCAATATAATGCAACCAATTTGTAGTTTGAGGAGACTTGAGCAAAATAAAGGTAGTTGAGTGGGGGTGAGTGCTTGCGTTTGCCCTTCCATGTGACATGTAACATATGCATATGCACGCGCCTTTGAGATGGACCACCCAATATACCATGCGTTCATGAGTTGGCAACCATCAATTGTCTCAACAATAATTGGTCCAATTTGGAGACTAATTTGACACTATATTGTTCCCTCTGGACCGACGTAGTAACCTCTCAATCACAGTACTAAGACAGGCTCATTCAGGGCCTCAAATTCTTTTCACTATTAATTTGAAAGTGAGAATTTAACTTGATTATTTCTAAGTCCCCAAGGTAATTGAAGGTCCGTCAAGTAGCATCTCAAGTTTATTTGTTGTGAGACGGAGGAAATAACAGCTTGAGAAAGGGGTGACTCGTCAACATTATCCCCATCGCCCTTCTCTTTAGTCTTTATGATGACCACCTGATTGGTCTACTATATATTTGCTCTTTGCTTGTCTAGTTTTCATTTATTGTAAGAGATTTCCTGTAAAGGGCTTCCCCTCTCTTTTGTACCTTTTCCTTTCCGGGCACAATGGATTTATGTTTCTATTAACTCTAACAAAAATTACTTGATCATGAAATATTAAAATGATATACGTACCCCAAGAATTGAAACTTGAGGCACATCATTCACCCCTCTAGAGAGAGTTCAACGAGTCCAACATCCGAACCTAGTAGTCCACTCGACTGTTCTTTTTCCGGTTCTTTCTTTTATTTTTCTTTTTTATTTTAAAAAATGGATGCTAAGTATTTATTGGACCAATGTGGCTGATAGAGAAAAACCAGGTTCAGGTTCTCACTCCAAAGTAACCCAATCCTTCAATGACTCTCAGTTTCCTTGTTAATATTCTATTGTATTATGTAAAGTTTTAGTGTCACTATAATACTATCTCTACAACTGTCTACATGTATGTACTGTACAACATCATTACAATCTCAAAGACTTTTCGTGTACATGGTATCGGGCAAACTCCAGGCTTTCAAATCCTAGGTCTCTAATGGTTCCCTCTTGTTTTCTTCCCTTCTCTTCACTGGTACAAAAAACACCTTTAGCATGGGTTCAAAACCGCCACTATAATGTCGAAAACCTCCTCTAAAAACTATAGCGTCGGTTTTTTAGCGCCTGTATAGAAGACGTAGGTAAAAGTATATACAGGCGGTTTAAACCAACCAATGCTAATGAAACCTTTTTAGTGGCGGTTTACACCGCCTGTAATACAGTAGTTATAGAGGTGAAAAAAAAAACAGACGGTAATCTTAAAAACCGCCACTATAATAAACCAGGTAAAAATGTCGTCGCGGGTTTTAGTGGCAGTTTGTTAAACCACCTGTAAAAAATATTTATTTAGAGGCGGTTCGTTCTACCACCTGTAAAACGAACAATGTTTAGTGGCGCTTTTGCCAACCACCACTATAAAATTTCACACTTATTACAGGTGGTTTGCCTGCCACCACTATAAAATTTCGCTCTTATTACAGGCGGTTTTGACAACCACCACTATAAAATTTTGCTCTTATTACAGGCGGTTTTGACAACCACCTCTATAAGTCGTCAACATTTGTTTTTTGTCTAATGTGAACCTCTAGTAAAATCTTTTCATATAAATCTATATATACATTCAAAATTACATTCATTTATTCAAACAATGCCAACCTGCAATATCCATTCACACACGTTCAAAAAAGAATGTCATCCCATTCATAATTACTTTCATTCAAACTATGCCAACCTGCAATATCCATTCACACACGTTCAAAAAAGAATGTCATCTCCTTCAATTTTACTTTCATTCATTCAAACTATGTCAACCTGTATCCATTCACAGACATACATTCAAAAAAGAATGTCATCTCATTCATAATTAAGTCAACCTGTACACTATCCATACACATAAAACTATGATAATGCATAATTGCCATTAAAGAAAGGAGTCAAAACTAAGTTACCCTGTACAACTACAATTTCCTATACACCAAAAAGTAGTATACCAAAAGAGATAGTACAACTACAACTGAAAGTAGTTATATCAAAAAAGACCAACCAATTTAACTTCGTGTTCACTCCTAATTGAGATAAATGGTCATATAAAAAAAATGACCAACTCCATTCAACTTCTTGATCAATCCTCATTGAGATAAAAGGTCATTCCCCTCTTGTGTTCCTGCAAAGCATTTAACTTTATTTTAACAAATAAAGAACAAAGATAAACAATATACTAGCTTATCACTTATTATTTAGAGAAAGAAAGAACAAACCTAAACAATACACAAGGTTAAAATGTAGTTTCTTTAAATATTTCAAACCTGGAGTTGATGTTGTGCTGCCATTGCACTCTGCAACCAATTGTTGCACCACTTGCTCCAATGACTGCATTCGAGCAGTAAGTGATTCAACCTTCTCTCTTTTTTTGTCCCTATCTTCCTCTGTTCTTTCGAGTTGTGATCTCAACTTGTCAACTTCAGCAGAATTGCCGCTCCTACCTTGAGTATATCCTGTCCCCACACCTCTCTCATAACCACCATGGTGGCCTCCAAATATGTCGTCCAAGACTGCAGTGAACTCCTCAAGTCCTTTGGCTTTTAATGCAGGTTTTGAACGAGCTACAACATCCTCCACAGCTTTCTGCATACAAAAAAAAAAACCAAAAGGTAAGAGTATATTTGCACCATTAAGTAAACGCTATATTAATATCGGATATACTCAATTTGAATATATATATATATAAAAATTAATTGAGAACGATATATTAATATATACCTGATTCATTGCTTTGTGGGGATGTCTAGCTCGGAAATATCACTCGAATATCTACAGCCTCTGAATGAAATAAAAAAAAAACATAAGTCCTACAAGAATAATATAAATTAAACAAACAGAAATGATTTATGCCTCTAGTGTCCGACTCATCCGAGTCTGTGGATGTAGATCTCGTATGCCTCTAATAAGACATGTCGGAGACTTTCTTCACAACCATTATCCTGCAAAAAGAGAAATAGGTTTACAGTTCTTAACTAAGGGGTACAAGCTTTGGGCTTTAAGCTTTTGCCCTACGTTTTTTAAGCTTAAACTCTATTATAGACTATGCTCCATTTTGTAGATTCTTCTTGTAACCAAAATTTTTAATAGACTTCTCACCTGACTTTCAGCTTTTTTCAAGCCGGAGTCTACCAAATTACAGAACTACTGTCCATTCAGCTACTATATACTCTTGATAAAAACAAATAGAAGCAAATCAACAAAAGCCTTGAGAATGTTGTAACCAGTCTAAGAAAGCAACTAAGTCTAAGATATCCAAAAGTAATAGATATATTGAGTTAAACGCACAAAAGCCTTGAGAATGTTGGGCACAACTAATAGGAATGTAAACTTCTAATAAGCTATCAGCTATCCATGGAAGAAATTATATTTTAGGTGGATAAAGAAATTCTGGATAAAAACAAATAGAAGCAAATCAATTCAATTTGAAAAATAAACACACTGCAGAAAAAAATCAACAAAGATCTACGACATAAAAAGCAGAATGCAGCAGAGACTACATGCAGCAAATCAATATAATTTGAAGAAAAAAACACTGCAGCAAAAGTGGGGAAAATCACGACGTAGTTAATTAAAAATTTCAGAGGGAAAGAGAGAGAGAGAGAGAGAGAGAGAGAGAGAGAGAGAGAGAGAGAGAGAGATAGAGATAGAGAGAGAGAGATGGAGAGAGAGAGAGAGAGATGGAAACAGAGAGAGAGAGGGAGAAAGAGAGAGAAAATTCAGACAGAGAAAAGCCAGCAACAAGGTGTTCATTCCCCATCTACAAAGAGAGAGAGAGAGAGAGAGAGAGAGAGAGAGAGAGAGAGAGAGAGAGAGAGAGAGAGAGAGAGAGAGAGAGAGAGAGAGAGAGAGAGAGAGAGAGATAGATAGATAGATAGATAGAGAGAGAGAGAGAGAGAAAATTTCAGAGAGAGAAAATTTAGAGAGAAATAAAAGCCAGAAACAAGGTGTTCATTCCCCAGAGAAAAAATTTCAGAGAGAGAAAATTCAGAGAGAAATAAAAGCCAGAAACAAGGTGTTCATTCCCCATTTACAAAAAGAATGAGAGTTAACACAAAACATGAAAGGATAAGTAGTCCAAAAACAACCAGTAAAAGTTCTATAATATCAAACTATTGTTTTGAAGAAAATCAGAATGATCAGGCCCAATATCCTGAACATAATTATTTGACAAGAAGAGCTAGTTTTGTACAAAGAATAAATTCAACATTAATTCATTTGAAGGATTGGAAAAAAAGTGGAATAGGCAAAAGGATTATGTCCTTTATTTGTGCAAAGAGAAGGCCTAAAACTGCTGGCTAATTATCTGTCAAAACATAGGACTTGGTTCATTCTCATATTGTTCAAAAAATTGTACACAAAAAATTTTGGTGGAACCCTTCAAGCCAAAGCCTAAAGATGATCCTTTTCTTCATTTATATCCAAGATAAATTTTTGAGAAATACGTGGATGCAAAAATAAGTAAGAAGGGGAGAGATAGAAGTGTTTCTATTTTGGGCTCTTGTGTTCAATTATTATTGCAGAAAAGAGTGTAGAGTGCTTGCATAACCAACAATCCAAAAAAAGGTAGGAAACCCCCAAATATTTGTAGTCAGTTAAAGATTGATGCTGACTAATGAGTATGAGATAGTATGATGCGAAAAAATAAGAGTTTGACTGAACCATATATAAGGATACACTTTTAGCGCAGGTACGGAATGGGTTCAGACATCTCAGAGATCATAACATGGATGCAAAAAGGGAAATAGAAATTTCTCATACGTCCACTAATAAACAGATCAATCCAGAAATCACACACGCCCACTATTTTGCAATTAAAAAGGAAAAAAAAGAAATCAACGCCGTCTATGAATTTTTACGGGAGAAGCCCGACTTACGTTGGAGCATAAGATTCGAATCCCAGCAGCGATATGAGCTTAGAACCCAGTCTACCTCCTCAAAAAGCCCAGTCGGATGACAGAAAAAAAACAAGGATCTGTTTGCTGCAAACCCCACGTTCTGATTGCAGTAGCTGGTAGACAAGAATCGAATCGAGGAATACGTAAAACAGGGGGAGGTGCGAAGCGGAAGAGGAAAAAGACTAGCCCTACAAATGAAAGGAACCAAAAAGCTTACATTTTTTCAGTGATTCACCACCAACACAAAATTTGGACGACGACACGATGCTGTGAACAACACCAGCCAGAGGAGGGCTGTCGGCATAGACAACTAATGTCATCTCATTGATTGAACGCAAAGGGGGAGGGAGAAAGAAAGAGAGAGGGAATAAAAAAACGAAGACATTAGAGCAAAAAGGCTTACCTTGAAGTTCTGGGATGCTGTCCGGTGAACTCCCGCGATTGGCCTGCGCCGGTATCCTACGTCGATTTGGAGAGGGAAGAGGTTATGGGGGAGAAGGAAAAGAGGTCACTCATGAAGGAGAAAAGAGATTTGCGTGGAGAAGGAAAAGAGGTCGCACGTGAAGGAGAAAAGAGGTTTGGGCGGACAAGGAAAAGAGGGCGCGCGTGGGAGAAATTTGAGGTGGGCTACTGTAGGGAATTATTGGGTTAAAAATACAGCCGGTCTGAACCGCCTGTGTAATTAAATCTAAATCGGGTGGTTTAATAAAACAGACGCTAAAACCCATGAAATACAACTTTTACAGGTGGTTCACAAAAACCGCCTGTAATTATCTGAATTATAGGCGGTTGTTAACCTATATCCTATTTTGCAGCGGTTATTCAAAAAACCACCGCTATTTTGCAGCGGTTTTGGAATAAACCACCTGTAAATGTAAGTTTCCTAGCGGTGCTTCTATCGCCATCCCTGGCTTTCATGGTCGTCGAAAGTTCAACTCAATCGTCTATCACACCAATTGTTAATCCTATAGCAAACAATCTCTCTCTCCCATGAGGTCTCTTATTTGATCTCAGTGGAAATCTAGGCCAATACTACACAACATCCAACATCTCATATTATGCATCCATTAAACTGGATAGGTAGAATTATCTTTGGCACTCCGAATTTTTAGTGTGAGACCTATTCCCGGTTGTTACAGTGGAACCCCCGGCTTAAATCATAATTTATGAAAAACCGCCAGATTTACAGATATTTGTCGGGGGTTTGGCTAAAACCCCCGGTTTAATTAACTAACCTAGGTGGTTTTCTGAAAAAACGTCGGGTTTACTAATATTTATTGGGGGTTAGGATAAAACCCCCTGCCAAAAAAACTAACCCCAGCGGTTTTCGCTGGCCAAAACATTTCCTGGCGATTAAAGTCGTCTAGCAACATTGGCGTGGGTTAACAACAAAAACCCCCGGTGATACGTATTTATGTCGGCTGTGAAAACCGCTGGCAAAAACAAGTGTTTTACTAGTGAGTGAGTCTTAAATCCATTGTATACGCAATGGCAAGTGTTGGATCAAATTATTTGGAATTGGATAGTTGAAACTCTCTAAGAGGCTGCTCTTAGACACACTCTTGGCTTGACGATTGCTTGTGCAATGTGGCAAAAGCTGAATACAGTGTACTCATCCACCTCTTAGGCTCATCTATACTATCTTTAATTCCAATTTCAGTTGCTCCAGAAGGGTTCTCAGTCTGTCTACATATCTCGAGAAGGTGAAGTCCATCATTGATGAACTAGCTGCCTCAGGCAGCCACATGATGATTATATTGTCATGCATTATGTGGTCACTGGTCTTGGACTTGATTTTGAACCATTTGATCAAATAGTTGTAGGGCAAGACAGATTAGAGACCTTTAATACTCTTCAGAATCTTCTTCTTACACAAGAGCATCCACTTCAAATGCAAGAGAAGTTCAATTAGCTTAATATCTCCAGTGTCCTTCAACTAACATGACCATCAGAGGAGTATGTGGCAGTACAACTAGATGAGGCAATGCCACTCCAATAGATGTTGTGGACAGGGTGCAAGAGGTGGTCAAGGTCATGCACTGATTGACTGCATAAAAAACCCTAATTATCCCCCTTTGTCACATTTGCAACAAGCGTGGACACATAGCTATCAAAGTGTCATAATCACTTCAATCTGATTATTTATCATCTTTCAGCTTACCCTGAAGTGAATTTGTTGCATGCTCTTGCTCGGAATAATATTGCATGGTACATCAATGTAGGGGCCCTGCATCACATTGTATCTGATGCATCAATCTTGACTAGTAGCGCCGCTTACAGTGGTAATGATTAAGTCATGTTTGACAATGAATCAGGTTTGCCCATTAGCCATTGGTACCCATCGTCTAGCCAATTCTGTCCAATTCTGTCTCTTCATAATGTTGTTTGTGTTCCTAGTTCACCTAAAAAAATCATTATATGTCACTCATTTAACTTCTGCTAATAATTACATTTTCATATTCAACCCCCATAGTTTTTGTGTAGTGGAAGTCACTACATGCTAAATCTTGCTTAAGGGGTAGAACAAGACTAGACTCTATGTTGTAGATCATGGTGCATCTCCTAGTTGTTTGCTTTCAAAATTTTCATTTTCCTTCTTACATCGTACATTAGGGTACCCTGGTAGTTCAGTATTATGTGATATATTTTGTAATTTAAAATTAAAATTTCAGGTTCTAACAAAAAAAAGTCATCTTGCCATGTTGATTTAGTAAGCCTTCTATATTGTCATATTCTATATCTCAATCTAGTGCTCCTAATACTTTACATACTATGTTAGCGAATGTTTGGGGACCATATCCTTCCTCGTTTTATAGTTTAAATTTTACTATTATTTTATTGATCATTATAGTTGGTTCACAGCTCACCTAACTGTATTTTATTTATGCAAAGCCTGGAGTCTTATTTACCAACGCGAAATTCAAATCATTAGTTGAAAATCTACTCTTGATAAAAATTAAATATTTCTAGTTAAATGGAGACATTGCATTTATCAATAGCAAGTTCCAAGAAATCTTCACTGAATAGGGGATTCAACAATAAATTACATGTCCGTACACACCCATACATAGTGGTTTGGTTGACCGCATGCATCGTCATATAGTTAATATGAATATGACTTTGCTTGCAAAAGCATCAATGTCAAACCTCCGTTGGGATTTTGCCTTCTTAATATTTTTGTCATGATAATTGTGTTTTGACTCCTGTTTTGTTGTCAAAGATCCCATTTCAGATCATCTTCCACAAAAAGGCAGTTACTCTATGCTAAGGGTTTTTGAATGATTGTGTTATTGACAAATACGACCCTATACCGCTCATAAGATAGAAGGCTGCTCCACAACATGTTTGTTCTTAGGTATCATGTCAATTACTATGCGTATAGGTGTCTTATTTATAGAACAAGCAAGGTGTATATCACTCGTAGTGTGATCTTTGTTTAAACAGTCTTTCTTTCTTAAAGGCGCCCTTGCTTCCTATAATGTAGACTATGTCTCTACGTATCAAAAGTATAGAACTACTACCGTTGCTGAGGCAGCCACCAATATCTTCCCCTTTGTTTCAAACGTTACATATAACTTAGTCTTTGTCGTCTTCAAATGCAAATATACAACGAAACCTTTGTCTCCACCAGTGAAATTTCAATGGTCCTTCATCCTCTTCACGATCTGATCAATGTGCAAGTACCCCTTGCTCTGGTTTTGTCCTAACAAGTGGTAACAACCAAGTCTAAATAGTTCCACTAGAACAAACTCTTCCAGAAAACCCTTTGGTCACAAGTCATCCTAACACCCCACTTGCTACTCATCACATGAAAACCACATCAATGACGGAAGTCCTACACCAAAAGCTTATCATTCAACTTGTCATCCGCCCCTACTTCCACCCTCTCTTGTCGAATTGACTTGTTGCAGTCAAGCCGTGAATATCTAGAACGACACAAGGCTATGCAAGCTGACTTTAATGCCCTATTAGCCAAAAAACTTGGTTTCTTGTCTCTTTGCCACAATGAAGGCGGGTAACAAAGATGCAAATGGGTGTTTAGATCAAGCCAAATGAAAGCGTTGAAGGCTACAAGGCAAAATTAGTTTGGTAGTAAAGCTGGTTAGAATTCGAAAGATCTTGGCATAGGTAGTGAGCCGTGGTTGAGGTATAAATCAGCTTCATGTTAGTAACACTTTTCTGAATATAAATCTCACACAAGAAGTCAATAGAGTGCAACCTCCGAGATTTATTGATAAAACACAATTCAATATAGTTTGTTGATTTCATGAGTCAATGTATGGTTTGAAGCAAAGTCCAAGAGTATGGTATCATCTTTGGACATTTTCCTTCTCAAGCTTGGTTTTGTCTCATCAAAAGCAAAAATTTAGTTGCTCTATAGGTATTTTTCAACGTAGGCTGTACAAGTTTTGTCTTGGGAGTATCACTGATATTATTATAACAAATAGTTCTCAAATCGAAATTTTTGAGCTCATCTCCAACCTACAACATGAATTGTTGTCAAGGACTTGGGTGCGCTCACTACTTTCTTGGAATTAAAGGGTGCGCTCACTACTTTCTTGGAATTAAAGTGACTAGATTATCGATGGGTGCACTCCATGACATTTCTGAGTCCAAATGCACTATAGACTTATTGAGTACTCCTCTTGGGCTCTCTGATGTATATCGGTGTTTACACTAATGGCTGCGGGATCCAAGTTATATGAAGGTATCAAGTGATGCTACGAAGTGGCGATATTTGACTCTCACTGGTCCCAACATGTAGTACCTGTCACTATTAGAAAAGCTGCTTTTACTCGGGGTTATTTATAAATAATCGCCAGTAGTCAATAGCTTACCGGCTAACAAAACAAAAATGCCCCCGGTAAGAAACCCCGATGGGTTCAACCGCTGGTAAGTCATACTTACCGCGATAAATTGTAAGTGCCAGTCGGGTTTGGCTCATCGGGAGTTTCGAACCGCCGGTGAGCCTCTAAATTTTTTACCCAAACCAGCCCTATTCCCTTCACTTCCATCCAAGGTTTGCATTATCGGAGATATGCAAAGTATCGCCCCTTAAGGATACGGATACATATCGTGGATACGGATATGTATCGTGGATACGCTAAGAAACAAATGTAATAAGTATGGATGCTTTAGGAAAACTTATTAAAATATTAAAAATATAATTATTCATTAATAATATTAATATGACAACATAATATTCTTATTTATTAAGTATTTGAAAAAACAAACAAAATAACTATCCAAAACATTACCAATCGTCTATTTCACTTGCAACATGATCTTGTGTAGCATGATCACAATATCATAGATACCACAAAAATATACTTTTAGATTAATTGAAGAATGAAAAATTGAGATTTTAACTATTTTGACCCAAAATGCTTAAATCCAATCTTAACCAATTCGCCAACAAAATTAAGTATCTATTGCTAAAATTTATAAAATGGTAATAACCAATTTGCATCCAATAAAACTTTAGGATTATCAAGCATAAGAAATATAAAGCATGATGGAATAAACATCAATGATGAGAGAAAGTGTGATGGCCACTTGGCCATAAGGCTATAATAAACAAAAAAAAAATAGAGGGATAAGAAAAAGAAGTCACAAAGTTGGCTTCTGTATTATTGTAATTTTTATAGTTTTTAATTCCATGTTAGTGTCTTCAAATCCTGTATTTAATTTCTATATTTTTTATCAATATCTTTAATCCATATGTATCTTAGGTTTCGTATCTTATCGCCCTGTTTCCTGGATAAGTTAGGAAATAAAAGGGATAAGAGAGGAAACGGGGGTCTATTTCCTGTAAAAGGAAACTACCCCCGTTTTATGTTTCCTTTATTGTGGAAACGGATACGTATGCATTTATCGGACGATGCGTATCGATAAGGCAAACCTTGCTTCCATCTCCTCGAGCGAACTCCCTCTCTCTGGCCTTCCTGTTTCTCCTTAGCTTCCCATTCCTCTTTTGCTTCTTGTTCCTCTTTCGTTTCCCGTTCTTCACGATGGCCCAATTTCCAGCTACAAACGAGCGTGGCAGCCGTTTCCGACGAGGAGACGCGGCAATGCCACTTCAGTAGACCGAATCGATTTACAAAATCGACCCTTCATCAGGTATTTCGGGCTAGGGTTTTGATTTTAACTAGTTATTCATGTGCTATTTCTTGTATTTATGTTTTGCTATTCATCTAGTTTATTTGACTCTAGGTTATTCTCCATTTTCCATTTCTCAAATCTCTTTTTGCTCATGGTAGCTGCTGAGAGATTTTTGGTTTTGTTTTTGACAATGTCTAGTTCTCTGAATGTGATATTTACAGATAGATCCATACATTGGTCTTCCCGTCTTGTCTTGAGCACCTGAAACGGGTGAGGTTGCCTAAGATGGGTCTGCACAAATCAGAAGGGCAACTCCAATCCCATATTTTACACTTTTGTATAGTCGAGCAGAACTAATAAGTGTATCGAAACTTCAGATTCATTTGATCATTCATTTCTCACTCTCTCTCACTTTTTTTAAACAAGAATTGTTTTCAATATTCTTTCCCTTGTTCAGTTTCTATTGCATGTACAACTCTTTGTTCTGACTTTTTTTCATCCCAGGTGCATGAAACCACCCCAGTAATCACACTTTAATTTAAATAACCTTTATCATATAAACTCTTTTTGCTTATTTCTTTTGCATGTAATTACCATTGATGCAAATGAATTATTTTTTATAAATGGGGAAGTGTAGTATCAAGTCTGCTAGTGTGCTTCGTGCTTCTCATCATTTTTGTTTACGAAAAAATGTTGCAACAATAAGGCCGCAAACTTACTAGATTGGTCTAACAAGGATGGACTAGATGAAATAGAATTACAATGAGGCTGCAAGCTTTCTCTTCACGAATTGGTTCTGGTTGCAGTAGATGATTGTGTGAGATCTTTCTCTTCATTTAGTAGTTTCTTTCAACGTGTGCTTTTACATAAAAGTCGATTTGTAGTACATCTCCTCCAAAGGGTTTTCTTAATGCAGAATGATCTCCAAATGGTTTTCTTACTGATACAGCATCAGATGCAATATTCTGATGCAGTCCTACCTTTGCTCTCACGGTGATTAGATATTCATGGATGGTGAATTCACTGTTTGCATCTGTTGTCTCTCTATTTTAATCTCTATATCTCTCTCACCCTCTCTCATAGAATTTTATCTATCTAAATATATTAATTTGTTGTCTATTGAATATCTAAGTATGTATGATACTGAAATGTGGACTGAGTAACTAAATATGTATGATTCCGATTTGTTCTCCTTGTTGCTTTTGTTACACATTCTAAGGTATGAGTTCATATATAGATACTTCTAAAAGTTGATCTCTCCCTATCTTTTTTCTCACTTGCTTTCTCTCTCTCTCTCTCTCTCTATCTCACAAAGTTGATATATAGACACTTCTGTTTTATTCTTGTTTTTTAAGGATTTAGTTCTAAACCTCGTTTAACTTGTAGATTAGTTTCAAATTACCTTCTTTCTGCGTGTGCTTATTGGTATTTACTTGTACTGCAGCTCTTGTACAAGTGGGTTGATGATGATGAAAAAAAAATTGAGTAGCAGAGAGGCAAAAAAGTTCTTTAAGCCGATTCTTCAGAAATTAACTAGGGACAACATGTGCTACATGAGGAGAGACTATGTTGAAGGCAAGAATCTAAAAGAGCATACAACAAATCTCATCTCAACCATGACACAAGAATCGTGGGATCTTTTACTAGCCTATTGGGAGCGAGAACATGTGAAGGAAATGTCGAGGAGGAACAAGATCAATCGGTCAAAGCAAAAGGTCATTCACACTCTCGGCACATACTCTTTTCCTTGGTACTATGAGCAACAGGTAAGTACTTATTCTTTCATCTTAAATTTTCATGACTACAAGATCACCTCGTTTATTGATGGATTGATGTTTTTGAAAATAGAGATAGCAAAAAGGGAGAGCTTTTAGATTGTTTCATGGTTACATAGGGGCCCATAAGAAGAAGGATGAGATGTTTCCTATTGAAGGCACACACGAGAAATGTGTAAGTTTTGAAGTTCAACATAATTCATAAGTTACTATATAAGATAAGAAACTAATACATTTATTTAATGTGTTTTGCAGGAACCATTACTCGCCAGATATTTGAATCGCGAAACCCAGAAGATTTGAGATCGGTATTAGATCATCTACACAATGAACATCACGGAGGATATGAGAGGGGGTTTGGCCATGGTTATTTACGTGGTCAGGCCAGTCATGTGCGCAAGTTGGCGTCCCTACAAGAAACTGTAGCACTCAAAGAGGAAGTGAAGGAGTTAAAGGAGAAAGAAGCTAACACGCAGAGGGAGCTAGCAATTACGAAGGGGAATGAAGCTGTTACACAGAGGGAGCTAGCAATTACGAAGGAGAATGAAGCTGTCACACAGAGGGAGCTGGTGATTATAAGAAAGCACATTGCCATTTTAACACAATCACATCGACGACAAATTATAGGTATGTTATGCCTTTCTTATTAACTGATTATGATAGGTGATGATCATGTCAATTATAGTGCTAATTGCTTTCTTAACTTATGTTCACAGGTGATGATAATGAGAATGTCAATCCTGATAGAGAGGTTTGAGTTGGGGGCTCTTGAAGATGGGCATGGATGTTTTGCGCAGCGTAGCTAGCTTAACCATTTGTTTGTGTACAACTTAGTTCATAGGAAGAAAAAGGGGTTTTCTAGATGGTTAAATACCGCCGGCCAAAACCCAAAAATCGTTGTTTAAAACCATCACGATGAGAAACGACCGTCGGGTAACTACCGGGTCGGGAAATCCAACTCCCGACGGTAAAGCACCATCAGCAGAGAAAATATTTCCCACGACGGACCCCTATTGTCGGGAAAAAGATAAATCTTCCCGACGGTTGAAGTTCATCAAGAATTTGATTCAAACCACGACAGGTAAAAGCTGTCGGCCAAAGTTGAAGTAACCCGACAGTTATTTGCTGTCAGCATGTGCTTTCTGCCCGCTTGCTCAGCTTGGAGCGTTGCCTGATGGCAGCTGACTCTCGGGCAAGAATTTTGGTTGCCCGACGGGATTTCTGTGTCGTGATAAAGCTTTCAGTGGTTTGCCCGGCGGCTCTTGACTGTCCGATGGCATTTGACCGCCGGGCTTGATGTTTGGTTGCCCGACGGACTTTTTCTGTCGTTATAAAAGTTTTTGTGGTTTGCCCGACGGGTTTTGACTGTCGGGCTTTTTTTTGCTCTCCTACATTTTTTATTCATTACATTATTTTATATATTTGGTGGACGAATCTTTAAATAATATTTTTCTTTGCTCGATGGACTAACGCTTTTTAACAGAATATAAAGAACACATGTTTCACAAAATTAAAATATAATAATCCATTTATAAAATATTGAAGAAATTTATTCCACATAATTTGTATAAAAAACAAGAACTAATGTTGGATTACATAAACATAAACAGTAAAAAAAATTAACGATTGAGCTTTCAAATTTTTGCAAGCACCACCCTCGTTATCTGCCAAAATAATTAAGTACGGTAAGCATGCAAGTTTATACCCTTACCCTCGTTATCTGCCAAAATAATTAAGTACGGTAAGCATGCAAGTGTATACCCTTCCAACATAAGCTACATTTTAAATTAGAACTTTTCTTCTTAGCTTACCAGGAGTTCCTCCGTTGTCAATGTTCATTGGCTCAAAATTAATTGAACCCATCCGTGTAGCATGTGCAAGGCCAAAGTGCGCAACTTTAACCTGGACATGAGGAGAGAATAGAGCCAGTAAGGAGATGCCCACTACAAAAACATCCAACTGATCATTAGCTGAAATTTTCCACCATAGCAACAAAGTGTTCATCCAATAGGATATTGCAGGACTTAATATATCTATGAGAGAGAAGAGGATCATAGATTCACAATAGAAATACAGGTATTCCTGCATGTAAAACCATTAAGATTAGTGATTGCTTTTAATGAGAGAATTATGAACCCTACTCGATTTGCTAGAGAGTTAAAGTAAAACTGCAAACAAACCCCTTGATGTGCAAAGTAAAATAAAACTGCAAGGTTGCGATCAGTAGTTAAGAGTAAGAGGCCATGATTCACCAGAGCATTGACTATAAGGACGTCACAAAATGTGTGTCTGAGAGAGGGAGAGAGAGAGGGGAGAGAGAGAGAGAGAGAGAGAGAGAGAGAGAGAGAGCAAGAGAGAGAGAGAGAGAGAGAGAGAGAGAGAGAGCGAGAGAGAGAGAGAGAGAGAGCGAGAGAGCGAGAGAGAGAGAGAGAGAGAGAGAGAGAGAGAGAGAGAGAGAGAGAGAGAGAGAGAGAGAGAGAGAATGACAGCGAGAGAGAGAGAGAGAGAGAGAGAGAGAGAATGACAGCAGCAAGAGATCACTTAAAATTCAAAACAGATCCTGGATAATTAAAAAAAAACTTCATTATTCAAAACAGATCACCTCATAATGAATTCGTTTTAGTGAAAAAATAAACTTACATTAAGTGATTGAGAATTCTACCTAAAACAGCTGCAAGAGATCAGTGTTTGAGAGAACACCCAAAAACAGGACGAAAGAAATCAAATGTTGTTATAAAAAAATGGCCATAGATAGAATGATTCAAAGTCACATTGAGATATATAATATAGAGAGAAAGCCAGGAGATAAAGAGAGAAAAGCACACTGATTTGTTCTTTTTTCATTTAAGTGACTAGCTAGTGAACGAAAAATAAGTTGAAACCAACAAAGATGATACATCTTAGATTCCAAAAATATATAGAGTTCTTATAATTTCTAAGTAGAAAACCACATGCAACAAAAAGCTGCAAGTGATGTGTGACAAAAAACAAGCCACAACCAAACACTTGTTTGATAGCCAAGGTTAACAAAAATGCACATAAAAAATATTTAACCTCAAAATACTAGAAGTGGACCTGCTAAAAACTTCTTATGCTGGTATGAAGCACTATCTACATAATTCAGTATAAGAACAGTGTTTCAATAAGCAGCCTGAACATGCAAAAAAAAGTCATGACAAAAGAAAAAATTAGCTTACTTCTGAAGAATAAAAAAAAAAGTAGCAGATGTGATGAACAAACAATTGCGAAGAAAATATCTGAAGGGAGAATGCACATATATAACATGAAATTAATTGCAGCTCCATTCTTGTAGCACCATAAAAACAACAATATTTGCCACAGAAAATCAAGCATAAATACTAAATAACTGTAGCTCTTCTAATCTGACTTCTAATCCATTTGAGTTTAATTTCTAATTTCTAAGTATATATCGTAAATCATTAGTACTTACACCTGAAAATTCGTACAGTATTATCATGGGAGAAGGGTGTGCAAAAACAACGTTGGTATTTGGAGAAAAAAAACCACTTTCACCAGAATAGTGTAGGTTTGAATGAGAAACGTAGGTTGTTCAACATATAAATGAAGAATATCCGGAGCCAGAAATGATCCTATGAAAATATGTACTGCCGAATAACCCTGATCATCTCTTTCATCCATCCTCCTCTTGCAGTCTCTTCTTCCTTCAATATCCCTCCTCTCCAGTGTTTTCTTCTTCCTCTTCTTCGTCTTCGTCTTCTTTGTCTTCAATAACCCAAGATTTAGGGATAAAAATGCGCCACCACTCCCCTTTCCTCTACTGAACCGGAAAACGCGACAAAGTCCAAAGAGAAGAGAAAGCGAGGTACTGATAGTATGAGAGAAGAACGAGAAAAAGGTATTACACAAATGACGATTAAAGGCAGAGAGAAAGAGAGAAAGAGAGAAAGAGAGAAAGAGAGAAAGAGAGAAAGAGAGAAAGAGAAAGAGAGAGAGAGAGAGAGAGAGAGAGAGAGAGAGAGAGAGAGAGAGAGAGAGAGAGAGAAAGAGAGGAGAAAAAGAGGGCGCAGAGAAGAGAATACGAGGTATGAACCGAAAAAATCAAGAAAGCTGAAATTAGGGTTAAAAAATGAAATTTTACCTCGAGGGAGACTGAGACGCTCTCTGGGGCCGTACCACAAGCAGATTCCTGCGTTTGGCATCGGAATCCGGCTAAGCTAAACTTAAGCGAAGAGGGCGAGAGGAAGACGGTAAAAATCTGTTTCGCATGTAGAGAAGATGGGAAAGAACCCTTTTATTTGTTTAGCTCTCTCCCTCTGGTTTAGTTTGCTTCACGACGGTCCAGAACCATCGTGGTCAGACCCAAATTTTCCACGACGGCCCAAAACCATCGTGGTCCAGACCCAAAATTTGCACGACGGGTTTTTTTTTTATTTTCCGGAACTGGACGGGTCAGGCCATATTTCTACTAGTGGTTAGTATCTTTAACCATTTTTTGTATAACTTTTGCTAACTTTAAATTTTTTTTTTTTTTTTGCAGCTTTGCTAGTATCTTAAGCATATTTTGTGCAACTTTGGTACCTTAATCTTTTTTGTACGGCTGTGATCTTCTTTTGATATGTAAGGATGAAATGATACATTATATTGTAATCATTTTTGGTATTCTCTTTGTAGGTTCGTTAGGTAGCCTCCAAGTAGCCACAATAGGTCTAATGCTGAAGTTGTATACAAAGCTTTAGCTACTACGTACAACATTGGAAGTCCCATGGGTGCTTCAATCACTAAAGAACTTCAGAGTATTTTTTTTTAAATCCTCTTATACTTTGGTGTGACAACCTATCAACAACATATATTGCTACTAATTGATTAATTTATCCAACATATATTGCTACTAATTGTCTTGTACGCATACATCCATCTCTTGTCATTCAAATAGTCCGTATCCATGGTAATTCTGAAAGATAATCTACATAAAAGAAAAAGATTGGATGTTTAACACTCAATTGGGTAACTCACCATGCTAAAAATCTTCAAGGCCATGACTACCCACAAACCTTTCTCTAAAGAAAAAATCAAATTCGGTTGTGATGGTAGTGCTCAAAATGGACGACAACCATAGCCTTGAAAGATTGGACCTCTTAGCTTTGAGAAACCAAAAATCAGACATGGTGAAGAACACCTAAACCTGTGGCCTTATCATGGATTCTCCATTGGAGAGATAGAGGGAGGGAGAGAATTAAATAGTGAAACAGAATTTGAGAGACAATTGAGACAAGAGAGAGAACAGAGTGGTTGAGAAAGAGAGAGAGAGAGAGAGAGAGAGAGAGAGAGAGAGAGAGAGAGAATAAGAGAGAGGTTTAAGAGTTTAAAACAGAATTTAAATTCAGAGAGAGAGATCAAGAGAGGGGGAGAGAGAAAATAAGAGAGAGATTTAAGAGGTTAAAACAGAATTTAAATTCAGAGAGAGAGATAAAGAGAGGGGGAGAGAGAAAATAAGAGAGAGAGACTTAAGAGTTTAAAACAGAATTTAAATTCAGAGAGCAAGAGAGCGAGAAAATAAGAGAGAGATGTAAGAGTTTAAAACAGAATCTTAAATCAGAGAGAGAGAGAGAGAGAGAGAGAGAGAGAGAAAATAAGAGAGAGATTGGAAGAGTTTAAAACAGAATTCTAAATCAGAGAGAGAGAGAAAGAGAAAAAAAGAGAGAGGTTTAAGAGTTTAAATCAGAAGTTCAATTCAGAGGGATTGAGAAAGAGAGAGAGATAAAGAGAGAATAAGATAGAGATTTAAGAATTAAAAACAGAATTTTAATTCAGATGGAGAGATAAAGAGAGGGGGAGAGAGAGAAAATAAGAGAGAGAGACTTAAGAGTTTAAAACAGAATTTAAATTCAGAGAGCAAGAGAGCGAGAACATAAGAGAGAGATGTAAGAGTTTAAAACAGAATCTTAAATCAGAGAGAGAGAGAGAGAGAGAGAGAGAGAGAGAGAGAGAATAAGAGAGAGATTGGAAGAGTTTAAAACAAAATTCTAAATCAGAGAGAGAGTGAGAAAGAGAAAAAAAGAGAGAGGTTTAAGAGTTTAAATCAGAAGTTCAATTCAGAGGGAGAGAGAAAGAGAGAGAGATAAAGAGAGAATAAGATAGAGATTTAAGAATTAAAAACAGAATTTTAATTCAGAGAGACAAAGAGAGAGAGTGAAAAAAAGAGAGAAGTTTAACAGTTTAAAACAGAATTGTATTTCGGAGAGAGAGAGAGAGCAAGAGAGGGGGAGAGAGAAATAAGAGAGAGACTTAAGAGTTTAAAACAGAATTTAAATTCAGAGAGCAAGAGAGCGAGAAAATAAGAGAGTGATGTAAGAGTTTAAAACAAAATCTTAAATCAGAGAGAGAGAGAGAGAGAGAAAATATATAACAATGGCGAAATCAGAGAGAATAAACCGAGAGAGAGAAATATATAACAATGGCGGAATCAGAGAGAATAAGCAAGAGGTAAAACCAGAGAGAGAGAGAGAGAGAGTAGCACATAAGGAGAGGGAATTCAGGGAGCAACCAAAGAGAGACAAAGACACATCCACCATTGATGTTGAGAGAAACACACCGGTACACATCCACCATCGATTCAACAAGGAAACACACTAGTAAAATAATCCCATCATCATTCAACCCATGATTGCAACACCATGCAAAAATCATTCAACAAAAACAATAAATCTTTAATACAATCCACGAGTTTTTATCAATCCACGAGAAAAACCTTAACAAAGAATTAATTCTAATACATGCTTCTCAGTAATTAAAACAACACTAACGACAATGTAAAACTCACTCGCTATTGTTTTGCAGCGGCTTTCGGGACCGTTACCACTCTCTGATTTTCGCCCGACGATTGCCTCTCGCTGGTTGTCAACAGAGGGCTTGAGGACGGCGAACTGTAGCTCAGAGGGAGGCAAAGAGATAAAATAAGAGAAACTTGTGAGAATAATGATGAAGAAGGAAAAGGTGAAGCAACTGAAAATTAATAGAACCAAAATAAACTTACCTGCGGCGAAGAAGAATTGACGCTTGCCGGCGGGAGAGGAATTAACTCAGAGGTTTGATGCATAGTGGTTGGTCGGAA
Source organism: Aristolochia contorta (assembly GCA_022405105.1). NCBI lineage: Eukaryota > Viridiplantae > Streptophyta > Magnoliopsida > Piperales > Aristolochiaceae > Aristolochia > Aristolochia contorta. The sequence continues at coordinate 20,434,606 of CM039664.1, forward strand.
CGCCGAGCACGCCCCCGCAAAATGTGTTTTTTGGCTTCGAAAGAATGGAGTTCCTCGTCCCGCGCATGACGTCGAAGTAGGGTCTTCGGCCGGAGGACTACACGCGACGCCGAGAAGAAGAAATCCGAGAACTTTCCGGCGGAATGCCGGGGGCACGCCGGGGAACGCCGGGGGCACGCCGGGGAAGGCGGGGAAGGCCGGGGAAGGCCGGGGAAGGCCGGGAGAACACCGGGAGCTTTGATTTCGCGCGCTCGCTTCCGTCGACGCGTTTCGATGCCTTTCGTCGAAGGAAAGGGTTTAAATTTCGGTATACCCTGTCTTCCCGTTACACGCGTAACGCTGCGCGGGAAGTAGGGTCTGAATATTTCAAACCGTCAGCGTACCAAATAAGACACAAGAGTAATATTCCCCCGACGGGTTAGAACTGGTGTGCGTCGGCGCTTCAGTGTTGAGTCCGCCGACGCGCGTCAAGGTGCGTATCCAGACGAAACCTATGGTTCCCCCGACGGGTTAGAACATGATTGCGTCGGCGCTTGAGTTCTGAATCCCCCGACGCGCGTAAACGGGCGTCGGCGGACGCGATCGTTGGTTCCACTGACGGGTTCGAACAGGGTGCGTCGGTGCTTCTGTTCACTGTTCGCCGACGCGTGAAATGAAGCGTCGGCGGAAGTGATTAGTTGTCCCGCCGACGGGTGGACTGGATTCTGCGTTGTTCCGCCGATGTGTCAAAAAACCCGTGGGCTAAATGCCTCTCTGCCGACGTTTTATGTCCCAACCGTCGGGGGAGGGCACATTTTTACTAGTGATTGTTCCACGTACAGACTTGTCAAACATGTTGAGTTTGACTATCACACTATACGAAAAGGTAAGTATATATAGGTCATTGACAAGTCAAACGTCTCAATTTAAGATAAAGTTGCGTAAGTCTTCACTAAAGGGCTATCAAACATAACTAACAAGGTTTCTTTCCAACCTTCACGCCTTCTCCAACCGGTATTACGCTCACCTTGCGTGGGAATGATAGAGGATAAAATCGGGGTTCAGTTTCTCTCTTTTAAGTAACCTGATTCGTTAATGACTCTTAGTTTACTTGTTTATACTATATGTAATCTCTTGTATTTTGTAAAATTTCTTCATGTGACTGTAACAGTACTATTTCTTCAAGTGCCTACGTGTATTCTCATGTATACAACAATATCAATACAATCATCAAAGACTACTCATCTATAGTGGGCAATTAAGATCATGAGGAAGACCCATTTGAAAAACAAACGGAGTTACAACCATTTTATATATGTGTTCTCTCTTCGAGAAGAAGTAGCTTGACTTATTAAGTTAATTAACGAAGAGAAAGAGAAAGCAAAAAAAGAATGGCAGCCAAAGTGATCAGAACTCATGATGATCCCATATATATGGTCGTGACCTCGCCAGCTTCTACCTGTTGATCGTGCATTCTCACTAGACCAGTACCCTTTGCTGATCTCCACCGGGAGAGGCGGCCGCAATATTAATCTTGGGACTCTAGCTGATCATCACGATGATCTCCAGCTTCTCCAACATTCGTTGCCTCTCGAGAAGAATTAGGGGCCACTTCTACCCCAGCTTGACTCGGAGAGCTGGTGTTTTCTTTATAAAGATGATCGTGATTATCGCCACCGCCGGGAGTTGTTGGAATATTAATGGAAATATTTATGCGATGACTAGCGTAACTCTGATCATCATCATGTGCTTCACGATCCGCCTCTGATTCATTAACTGCAGGTTGTTTCTTCTGATGATCATCATGATCAGTACCGCAGTTGTACTTGTGACCAATATTATCTGATATTGTTTCGGTACCGGGGGTAGTACTAGTACTAGTGACGTTCTTGTATTTGTAGCAGGAAGCCCAGTAGAGGTAGTTGAAGAAGTTAATGCAGCTGAGGATGGCCAAGAACCAGTAGAAGAGGTGGAGGTTGTTGTCGTTCAAGTTCAAGCCGTGGAGCCAGCCCTGGTTGCTGGGCGTGATCCTCTTCGTGACGGAGTTTATGAGGTTGACGAAGACGCTGCTGAGGTAGTAGCCGAAGGCGAGGGAGAGGAAGGTGAAGGAGGTGGAGAGTGAGCGCATCCCGGCGGGCGCTTCGGTGTAGAAGAAATCGAGCAATCCCACGAGCGTGAACATGTCGGCGATGCCGAAGATGCCGAACTGGAATGAAAGCCAGAAGAGACTAATCTGCTTCATGTCCCGGTTGAAGGCGTTCCTCCTCTTCAACTCGACGGCGCCGGCGACGGCCATGGAGATGGCGGAGAGGACGAGTCCCACCCCGACTCGTTGAAGAGGGGTAATGCCCGAGGGGTGGTTTGTCAGCCTCCTCGCGTAGGGGACGAAGACGTACTCGTACAGGGGGATGAGGATGCTCATGAACGCGAGCGGGATGACGGGGATAGAAGCTGGTGGGACCACCAGCTTCCCGAGCTTGAGGTCCATCATGTTGCCTTGTTCCACTGAGAATGTGTTCAGCTGCGCTAAGCATGTGTTCATGATGATGGTGCTCAGAAGAATCGGCATCATCCTCACCAGTACCTTCACTTCCTCCACTTGGGTCACAGTGCAGACCCTCCAATTATTATATGGTACTAAAATATGTTCCTTCTCTAACTTGGAACGAGTACCCACGTCGTCGACATTAGATATGGCCGCCTTGTCCAACATCCTCAAGCTCCTCTTTGTATCATGATATTCAATATCGAATCCTCCTTCTTCCTCCGGCAACGGCATATTCCAGTTTCTAAAAGCGGCGACGAAGACCTGCAAGACTCTTAAGATGGGGCTCTCCCCAGGTACCCGGACGCGGTAGAAGGGCTTCCCGAGGGCGAGCACGGCGAAGCCGACGACGAGAGAAATGGTGGAGATGAAGAAGCCCATGTCCCACCCACTGTCCCTACTGATCTTCACGATTGCTGTGACTCCGACAGTGGCCCCCAGGGTGACACTCAAGAGCATGTAGTTGAAGTAGGTGGAGATGCGTTTTCTGTCGTTTGGGTCGAACTGGTCCGCTCCCATGGCGGGCAGAGAACCCCTGACTCCACCCGAACCGATGGCGATCAGACCCAGGGTGGCGTAGAAGAAGAGGGCGTCCCTGCCTTTGATGCATGGCGGGGCCAAGCAAGGCGCTGGTTGCAGACTCTTGTAATGTGCTTGAATCGTCAACATCACAAGACCCTACGTACGTACGTACAAACAATATATATGCATGCACGCACGCACGCACGCACGCATATTGGTTTATTAATTATATATGGAGCGAGGTGCATGGTTGAGAATTAATTATTAAGGTAGTACGTACTAAATTACCACAAGTTCGACGAGTCCGAAGATGAGACAAGTGTTGAGCCTGGTCATGTAGGTGTCTGAGATGAAACCTCCGACGACGGAAAGAAGGAAAGCAGAACCCAAGAAGTTTGTCAGAGTCGTCGCCGCGCCGGACAAATCGAAGAACATCACGCCCATGAAATACAGGACCATGCTTACCATGTTCGCAATGAACCCCATGTTCTCCAGTCCTATCATGACTGCTCATGCAGGACATGCAAGATATATATAATTAATTTGATCCAAATTAATAAAGAGAAACGTCTGAGGTCTCAATATATATATATATATATTCATATATATATTCTCACCAAAGATGAAACTGGTTGCTCTGAATTCGCCTTTTTTTGGTGTGATCCATTTGTTCGAAGCTTTGAGTTCCTGCCCCTGAGCTTCCACAGTTGACTCGGCCTGATGATCAGTGTACGTAATCAATCAATAGAAATTTAGAGCATTATAATTAAACATTAATTACGGTATTTTCTGCTCATGTAATTATCATTAAAGATATATAAAACTACTGTACTAGCTAGCTAGCTAGAGAAAAATACTGGGTCTTGAATTACTTACCATGGCTGCACCTGATCTATAGGCGGACACGCAGAGAGTACAGGACAAGAGGAGATCTAGAGAGAAGAGTAGGGATCAACAGAGAAGAAGAAGATGATGAAGAAGTCTGAAGGCTTAATGGATGTATAAGAGGAGTGGCGGCTCTTAATTAAATTGAACTTTGTGTGCGCCGCTGACGGGATTAGATTTCGCCGCCGCCTTGTCTTCTATCTGTAGTCATCTACAACTGCCCAAATGGAATCTCCTTTGCCGGCTTCATAAGCATAAATATTATACGACAAACTTATAATCTCAAGCCTTCTACCTTGCTCTTTTCCACTCCTGGCGACGTATCTTGAATGAGAAAGACGCGAACCCGTTTTTGTCTGATTAATTGATGTTACAATGAATCTGAATTATAGAGGTATAATAAATAAGGAGAGGATCGAAAAGAACATGAGAAGCCTCCTCCAATGAGACAGCAAAAGAGGTTTATCTTATAATCTTCGAGGTTAATTAAATAGGAGCCAGAGAGACAAGTATACGATCTGGCTCAAGGCTCCTGTGCGAGGATTGCCAAAAAAAAAAAAAAAAAATCATCATGAGATGCTCTTCTTGTAAATGTCCACCTTATATCTTGAAAGCAAGCTGGTGTATCGTATTGTTAGGGTTTAAACAGCTTGGTTGTTTAAAGTTTAAACTGGAAGCGATTTAACTGTTCTCATCAAACTCATCGAATTATGGTCCACTAATTAATGACAAAATTGGTATAATATATAGTTGATCCCTATGGCACTAATTCTAAATAGAATTTCTTGGACGAGATGAGGAGTTAACTTGTGAGTATCTGAACAGATTCAGTCACAGATGCTGCTTTTGCAAGCTCCGGACGCGGTGTCCCATCTCTGCTTCCTGCTGTTGAGCACCTTCACGGATATCTCTCACACATTGTATTGTAAAGTGGTATGTGGTAGGCTTATCTGGTCTTCAACTATTCTCTGAGATCGGCTTTATGCTATGAATAGTCCATGGCATCCTAAATGTATTTTAGTAATCTCATGGTATTAAAAAAGTAAATGCCAAAACCAGTAGATGAGAACATTTTCGTAGATCTTCATACTTCAGTTTGGGATAGGCCTCAACGGGAATGAGTCTGTCCCGCACAGGGCAATTCCCGGCTCAAATAGACACGGATGAATTCACAGGGCAAGAATTTATAAAATCGCAGGGCGAGAATTGATGAAATCACAAGGCGAGAATTGATGAAATCACAGGGCGAAAATTGATGAAATCACAGGGCCAGAATTGATGAAATCACAGGGCCAGAATTGATGAAATCACAGGGCCAGAATTGATGAAATCACAGGGCCAGAATTGATGAAATCACAGGGCGGGGCGAGAATTGATGAGATCACGGGCGAGAATTGATGAAATCTCACATTTTGTAGACGAGCGACATAAAATCCCGCTTTGTCTGGCTACCTTTTCAAGCTACAATTGATACGCATTGCTTATTAGAATGCTAAATAAAACATCCGGAAAAGTTATCACTGGACAAAGTTGGCACACCTGAAATCTGGTATTAAAAAAGCTAGCACCTCAAATCAACGTGATACCAGAAAATGTTAGTAATTGATTAATCAAACAGGTTATATACAAAACCGATAATACATAATGGTTCATGGATTACAGAGAAGTGAGATATGGAGATATTTAGAATTGAATCAACTATTTTGTAGGAAAAAAGAATTCCAGGAAAAATATGTCTCAGTAGTAAAAGAGACTAGCCAAGCAAATCAAGACATCGGTCATATTAAAAACTTGGCAAAATCAACTGGTCCACAGAACAACAGAGAGATCCGAACAGTACATTTGGTCATAAATAAATAATCAAATAAGTGTGAACATCTCACCATTAAATGCCGTCTATGAATAGAGACACATATTATTGTAAATGTTGTTGTTACAGCAGTAGCTAATCCATACATTAAAAAAACCTGAAAAGCATGTAAATAAACAGAGATTGTATTACACAGTCAAGGAACCTAAAGAAGACTTGCAAAAGTATAATTTGCATAGGAGGGCACCAAATCATGAAACATTTACCTTAATCAAGTCTGCAAAAAGGTTTTCTTTTCGTTGGCTACCATGAGGGCATCTTAATGCAACCAAAAACGGAAGGCAGAAAATGGGGAGGACATGAGAAAGACCAAACGTATCAATTGAAAGAAGGATCCCTTGACGCACTATGTTAAAATCAACAAACCTGAAATAAAATTTGCCAAGACCTAAAAGGTTTGCCCTTTTTTTAAATTAAAAAAAAATGTAGGCTCAATGATTAAAAGTTGAGTAATCGTTTTTGAGAACTAACCCAACAAATGCTGCACCATAACGGAGGCCATCAAAAGTGCACCTGAGAGAATTTGAAATCACATAAAAATGTTGCCATGGGGTACAGTCACTTATATCCTTTTTTATTAATTTTCTTGGCGTTAACAGCAATAGACCAAATAAAGGTAAAAGAGGATTTTCAATAATTAATAAAGAACAGCAATAGATTTTCAAAAAATTAAATAATAATAAAAAAAATACCTATTATTTCTTTCCTTAAGAAATAAAAATAAAGGTTGTGCAGGTTCTAAGTTCAGCTTTAAAGGATCCAAGTGATATAAGCAGTACAATTTGTAATACATATAGTAGTTGCTTTACATTTTACATCTGTAGTACCACCTATTAAAATAGAATAGGAAAGATACTGACCGTTGAGTATAGGAAGTAAACACAAAAGGAAAAATAAGGGAAACCAGAAACAGTAAATTCTCTTGACAAGAAAGAAAAAAAATCTTACCAGTGACCTGTATAGAAAAATAAACACACTGCTAGAAGATTCATCTGTATTACAGAAATAGGTTCGCAGCCAAATGATCTAATGGCAGTGTCATCTACAGTGTCTTGTGCAATCTTCCACAAACTTGTGATACACCATACTGCAGTCCCTGAATGACAGGAAATAATAAATCTCTCAAAGTTGATAGACAGACAGAGGAAGAAATTTGCCAAGAAAGAAAAAACAAAAGGTCAATTATGTGGATAATTCTGAGTTGCAGACTAACAATAACTCCCTGTTGAACATTTCAGACCCTGGCTGAACAATTTGGAATATAACACTAGGTTGAGTGAAGGCTTCTTGGACATTAAATATGGGCCTCATGATAGTGGAATAGGTCCTAGATGGCTATTCAACTTGTCAATATTTTGTCAAATATCTAAATTCAAAAGGGATAACTTCCGGATGATGTTATAAGGATAATGTGAGTCTATTAAAAGATGAAATCCACATCCCTAGGTGCAGTTTATTTTTTAGCAGGTTGTATACTGTTTGACTACCCATCACAACTTACAAATATTATGCTCAAAATCCCTTGCAAAAGTTCTAAGGTGACTTCACTCACAAGGACTGCAAAATATTTAGTTTCCAAGTAGGTCCAGTATGAAAGAACAAAAAATTAAACGACCACGGGTGGTGTTAATATGAAAAGTTGTTTTTAAGTTAGAAATGTAAAAGCTCTGCTAGAAGTTATAATAAAATGGACAAAAAATACCTCCCATGATGAGCACTAAAACAACAAAAGGGCCTTGTCTCCCGAGTACGATCATGACTGTTGGACTCCATATGGATATCATGGCAATTGCTCTAGTGATAACACTTTCGGAGTAATCAGAAGTCAAATATTTCTGCTTAAACATCTCATGGAATACCAATAGTGCCACTAGTGCAAACCCAATGGCATAAATTACTCGAGGAATTAAATTCTTCACAATGCCTTGAAGACCAGCAACTGAATTGGCCAAAACGTTGCTCTCGAGTGTCCAATAAACTGCTATGAGAATATAACTTACAAATGTGCCCCTGAGGAGAAAATATTTCAAAAATGCCCACCAAGGCTTTCCAGCAATACTCTTATACAGCAAGATTGCTAATAAAACTAGAGTCAGAATTGCAGAAACCTCATAGAAAAGCATCAAAATAGGGTTATTCATAGATTGTGAATCGAGAGACTGCTTTGATAGCCCATGCTCAAGACCAAATCCAAGAAATATATTTAATAGAAGGAAAACAACCGCCTGCATGTAAATTACAGAATTATATTCACTGTAAGTGTTATTTCGGCAAGACATTCAATTCACATCATTGCAAAAGAAACAATCAAAATGACATCTGGACCCACCTCTACTTGTATATTTGCCTTCAGGACTAAATGTCTTAAACTAAGTATCCCAGTTGTGGCTAACAAAAACTTCGCTACTTTTCCTTCCACCACTACAGAAAATGAGAAGACATTTCATAAACAAGAAAGAGAAATGACAAGGAGAGAACAATAAAAATATATCATAAGGGCAAAGATAAGATAAGAGAACTCACAAATACAACTGTTTGAGAGGAAACTACATGCCCGTATAGTCACAATTAGAAGTGGAAAAGTGAATCTTAGGGAGCTTTGGGAGTTACCAAACAGAAGTTTGTTTATCCTCCTTACCAAAAAAAACTGCATAAGAAGACAAACTAGCAAAATACCCAAGCCAATGCCCATCATCCTGGCATCAAATTCGGTCCATTTGGAATGTGCAAGCTCAGACACACCATGGAGGAAACTCTTATATGCACTAATTTGTTTTTGCAGAACTGGTAAAGAGATCACACAGTTCTCAGTTGGGAATTCCTTCGGAATCAGGTGATTGTTCTTTATGGCATCAGAGTAATTTGCCTGAGCTTGAGCATATAGTTCTCCCACATGCAGCATGTCCTCCTTCGAAAATCCAATTATTAACGACGATGAATAAAGATCAATGTATCTTTTCACCTACATAAAAAAAGGCGCTATTTATTTATGACTAAAAAATACCGAGATATTCAAAAATATCCCATCTAGTTTTTAGGGAAACATATGTCACTACCTTACCATGCATTGCGACAGATGCTCTAACACCTATTTGACCAGGAAAATTCAATAAATGACTAACTGAATAAAATTAAATTTAGTGTTGAGGAATCACCAGCCAGCTATTAACACAGAGAACATCGATATAGTTTTGCATCCATAACTCCAAATCTGAGCAACATGCACATTTTTTAGCATCTGCATTCTGTTGACTCCAGGTGCCAGCTACTAATGTAAAGAGCTCATGATTAACGGTGCCAATGCTGCAAAAATAAAACCCTCGACAGAACAATGAAAAATATGTGTAGATGTCCCCAAATGTGACAAGAAAAGGCTCTGAAGATGACTTCAGAGATAAATTAGAAAGAAAAGCAACTCAAAAGAAGCATTCTCTATGCACTGATTAGTAGCCAGAGGAAAATTATATAAGCAAATGCCACCAAAGGAAAAGAAACTATGACCAAAAAACCAAAGCTAAAACTAGATTACACATTTGTTCTCATGGTCTTCAGAACACAAAAGCAATCCCTAAATACCCTAAGTATGACTCATCCACCTTTCTTTATGTTTACTCTAAGCTTCTCAAGAAAGACCCAAAATTCAAAAGAAAGTAACTTAATTGTTAAAGAAAACCAAAACGAAATGGAGACATATCTGCCTTGTTTTCAGAAAAAAAAACAAACAGAGAGAGAGGAGAATATAAACCTTAAAACGGCAATCTATAAAAATTCAAATGAAAAAAAGGGCAATTTATACAAAGAGGGGGGAGGGGATCCCAAAGCAAAGGAAAAGAGAACTAGCAACAGAAAAAATAAAATAGAAGGGCCAATAATGAGCCACAGAGAGGAAAGTCAAAGTGGGAAGGACAAGCTGAAACCAAGGAGTAGATGAGTAACCCCTTCCCAACCTAAGGGAAGAAATGATGTATACATGTACAAATAGTACCTGGTACATGCCAACCAGAAGCTACAACATATGTAAAACTGTTTACACACCTTCCAAAAGGAAAAGGAACCCCAAGCAATGGTGCAACTGTTACAGAAAAATCAAGCTACAAAGAGGAAAAAGTTATTACCAAATACAAATCGCACAGGAGAAGTATTAAAAGTTCGAATTCAGAGATTGATGTAAAATCTACAACTTAAAAGAAAAGAATAATTTAACCTGTTGGATTGTGCTTAGACAGTGTTCTTTCCCCTCCTGCAAAAAGATAATTATATTACATGAGCTTTAGTAGAAAACATATTGGAAATAAAGATGAAAAATACTCCTCACATATGACTCAAGTAACAAAGTTTCAGAAGATCCTAACAGGTCATTTTTCTAATACCTCAATGTCCATCCTTTTGTATCTTTTAGAGCAAACTCATTCAATCTAAATAGAGCAAAAATTACTCAAAACTGGCAAAATTCATATAGAGTTAATGAGTACCACATTTAATTGGCATGAGGAGCTGTCAAAAATAGATGATGCTGTAGTTGGAGGATTCTTCAAGCTCAAAGCAAAGAGAGCTGTTTCAACTTACAATACAGATTTTTTAATTCAGATCTGGAAGAAGCTCTGAACCACAACTATCAAATTGGTGAAGTTAATCACACATAAAAGGCAACCTCTTCAGGAGTTCCTCCACCATGATCACTATTTAGGGTTTGGCCACGATCTCCCATCACAAGTAGGAGTGTATTCTCATGCAAACCCGCAGATCCAGACTGATTTCTAAGAATTTCAACAATTTGCTGCAAAAGAAACAGCAGATATGGTTTTGTTATCACCAAGTGTGACTCAAAGTGCTTACAGTCAAGAGCCAGTGTTAAGATTGAAGAACTTGAGAAGCAGATTTATTTGTTAAAAGATAAGGAACTAGTTGTCACGAATGCACTCAAACAAAGGGTGCCATAAACAAACTAGTCAAACTGTATTCAGATGAAGCATACTGCAAGTAAATTATAAAATTTTGCCCTTAAAGTAAAACACAGTGAACCATAGACACTCAATGAATGATATAGAACTGCTGACTGACAGCATAGAAAATTGAAATTAATACCTCCAGAATGACATTGTACTGCTTCAACTTTTCAATCATCGGAGTAGAATCAACTCCAAATATATGTCCAGCATGATCCTGGAGCAGCAGACAGTGATCTCTTATTACACAATAAAAATTCTCCACGCAATGAATAGTTTCTCGTTGAAGGGTAGCATACCACACCAAGAAAATGTGCAATAAGAACATCCCAGTCATCTTGAAGCAGAGATGGGAGCAAGTGATCAACACAACCATCATCCACCCGGAGGTCAACAGGTACACAACATAAAATATCTACGTAGGAAGAGTCACGATGTTGCTAAAAGTAAAAGAATGAGCAACTTAAAACACACCGTATGAAGGTCTTTAACGTTGAACGATGGGAAAGGGAAAGATATTTCAAACTGATCTGGGAACAATTGTAACCAGCTATCGTCGCCCATGATCACCACCCGCTTCCCCTTTTTAACCAGCTAAAAAAATTCACAATCCATCAACCACTTAGTGACACATTCATGACTAGTACGTTATGTGTTTTTTTTATGGGACTTTTCTCAGTTTCATAATAACTTTATGTTTATCATTGTTTCTTAACACTCATCACTTTCAATACATAATTAAATAAAAAAACAATTAGTATGAGCAATGGTCGGACAACCGAGTGAGAGATAATGTCAATAGAAGAAAGTAACACAAGATTCAGAAATGAAACCTGATATATCAAATTATCTTCCGTGATTGCAGGTGCACCAAAGCTATTACCAACATCTATAAATGTTGGAAGCCCACCAGTTGTCAAACCCTAACGAACAAGCAAAGAAAGGTTAAAAATTAAATTTACTAATATAAGTAGAAGGTTCAGTAGTGCTAGTAGAGTGGACAACATGATGTCATTCAAATAAAACTCACAACCAAGGGATTCAGCAATAAAATTGATAACATTGTTGCATTTTGATGAACTTACAGTGGAAATTCAAAGCTCTCTTGCGTAATACATTGAAAGCAGAAAAATATCACAATTTAAATGCTCTTCTCACCTGAATGATTAAGATCTCTTACTGGAAAATAAGATTATGAAGGTATAAGATAGTAAAGGAAATGCAAAGTTGTAAGCAGACGTGCACTAGTAAAAAAACTATATCTGCCGGCGGTTGTTTTAGTCGGCGGAGAAGGTAAAAATCGCCGGCGGAACAACTGGCGGCGGGCAAAGAGACGTCGACGCTCGCGGCGTCGGCGGAATCAAAGCGGCAACGAAATAACCCGCCGCCGGACAAAACACAGTCCCCTGGCGGTCGTCCAAAGTTTTTTATCAGCAGAATCTAGTTCTACTGACGAAACGTAAATTCGTCGCCGAAAAAATTCTTTCCTCCGACGAAATGAGAGTCATCGCCAGAGATTTATCCGCCGACGAAAAGGGTCGTCAGATCGTTATAACGGTCCATGTCAGCGACGGTTTAAACCGCCGGGGGAATTTTTTTAATTTAAAAATAATATTTTAAAATTTCGTTTTTTTTAATACTTGGTACCTGTGATAATTAAGAACAGCCCATTACATAAAAAAAATAGTTTGCACTTCAAAATGCTGACATTACAAAATATTTTACATAACTAAAAATTACATAATACATTTCAACAGTCTTGTTCAAACAAAAAGAAAATTACAATTAGATCTATCAATTGTGCGACTGACTGCTGCCCTGTGGGTTAGAAGGCCCTGCAAATGAATATAAGTTTATGATAAGTGTAATGAAATATATAAAATTAGTAACTAACTATGTATTTAAAATTATACTAACCTGTAGGCGACTGGAGAGAGGCTCGCCACTGGTTCAGTTCCTGCAATTGAGACTGAACCAACAACAGCTGGTTCTTCATTGATTCTTTGTCTTGCCTTTCCTGTTGCAGTTGTTCCTCTAGAGCTAAGTACTCTGGTGCTCTCGTAACCACACCCCTACAAGGCGGCACACCAGTCCCAAGTCCTCTCTCGTAACCCCTATGATAGCCCCCAAACACCTTATCTATGATAGGTGTCAAATCCGCGGGGTTTGCCGAGTTGTGGACCTGTAGCTCAGTTGCTGTCCTAACAAGCTCCTCCTGCATAACAAACAAAACCTAATTAAATCAAACACTTGATATTAGGAGAGAATGTCAGGAACCTGATAACTTACACATAATGCCGTTGTCTCCTCATCAGGATATGTCCCATCTTTCCTCTTATGCGCCTTCAGTAAAGATCTTAGAAACACGAAGTTCGGACCTTCTGCTTGTCGTTGCATAAAATTAAATTTCCTAAAATAAGTATTGTGCAATGCATAAATTGAAGTATTGACAAAGCAGACAAAAAGTTAACTCAATACGTACCTCTTCTTCTAAAAAACGAGCAAGGGACTTACACCCAAGCGTGTGAGTCGTCTTCAGACACTCTCAGTTCGCCTTGTTCTTCACATCATGCCCGAACTCCCTTACCCCATCCCAATACTTCACTTGCAGTGTCCAGTTTTCAGGAGCCATACCTTGAATGGGACAGTTTGCTAGCTGCTTTGGGGTCTTTCCATCGTAGTATTGCTTCTTATAGAAATTACGGTTGTCGCGTATTATTTGTGCACAACCGGCTGAAGAGCTATCATCGTAACGACTGCAGTCACGGGCTGATCCTCCTGATTAACAAACTTGTATCTTACCTACCAAAAAGCATTTTGTTAGTACTTACGACTATTACAAAAAACAGATTTTGAGTTTTTGGTCTTACATTGATTTCTGTGAACCAATCTTTGAATGCATTCGAACCGAGTTCACGCCACTGCAAATGTAGCGGGAAATACAATTGACCCCAAATCTTTGTGCCCAGGAGAAAGGAAGGTCATGCTGTGCGGATGAGACCATCTGTCCATCCTTGATTACGATCTTTGCCTCTTTCTCAGGCATGAATGATGTCGCCCTCACCTTACGCTTGATGCGTGGTACTTGAGGCTGCGAATCCTCAATCCCATCAATAGTCCAATCTGGCGGCTGGGTCTCCATGTCCTCCATTGGGACCGGCCCTACATCAAATGCATATTTAGTCAACATTAAAATGTCATTTTATTAAGCAGTATGAATGTGATTATACCTGAATCATCACTCTCAGGGGATTGGTAAGAGAGGAGAACAGTTCCTTAAATTTGCGCCTTGATTCTTCTGAAATTAAATTAATGAAACAAAAATTAAATAAAGTAAAATTATACAAATGACAGAGAAAATGAAGTTAATGAATGTGTTAGTACCAAAAGACGGTAGTGCTGATGAAGACAACAGCGCTGATGAAGACGGCAATGTTGATGAAGACAGAAGGGCTGAGGTAGGATCGACTGCAGGAGTCGGGGCCAACGTCAAAGGGGCTGCTAGAGTCAACCCCGATGTCGAGGGGGCTGCTGGAGCCCTGGCCGATGTCGAAGGGGTAGCTGGAAGCAACCCCGATGCAGAGGGGGTCGCTGGAGCCCGAGCCAATGTCGTCGCCCGGGTGCGTTCGTGCCTAAGTGACACTGTGGCCCCCTTCTGTGGCATAATTATCGTGCAAAAATAAATAAATTAGAGAGAGAAAAAGAGAAGGTAAGATTTGTAATTACATATAACGGATGTATTTACAAACTTCAATGGATTAAACATACTTAAGTATCCAAGTCGTCACTGTTGATCCAAGTCGTCACGACGCACCCATATAACATCATCTTGATAATTGATGTTTGCTGAGTCTCCAACTCCTGCATCTTGAGCTAATAACAATGCTTCATCTTCTTGTGTCCTTAAACCTTCCTCATTTAAGGGGATGCCGTAGGTATCTCTAGGTCTCCAACGACAAACAGCGCTCCAACAAGGCTCAATCGGGTCTTTTGAATAAAAGACATGTTGTGCTTGACTTGGTAAGATGAAAGGCTCATCTTCATATGCTTGTCTCGTTGGGTTTACCAACGTGAAGTCTAGCCCGTTAATGAAGCAACTTGTGCCCTTCTTCATATCGTACCATTTGCACTTAAATAGGTGCACAGGTGTCCATGATCCAATATAAACTTCTATGACCAGCTACAAGACACCATAAAATATCTCGTCTCCTACCCCCACTGTTGCAATGCCACTATTTTGTGTGGTCCGATTCAGGTCAACGGCCTCCGTGTCGAACTTGTAACCATTGCCAAAATATTCCTGGTACGACATAGTGTCACGAGATGGACCACGGGCAAGGTTCCTTAATTCCTTTGTGTCCTCAGAATCAGAGGACATATCTATTAAACAACTTACTCGTTTTCTAAACCACTGTACAAATTGGTTGTGTTGCTCTGTTTGTATTCGATGCTCAGTCCCCTGGGGATTTAACCCTCTTACGTGGTCTTTATGTTCCCTTCAAAGAACCCAAATACAATGATTAATAGGAAATTCAATTTATGAATGAGACAAATCTAATAAAAACAATTGATTACACTTACAACAGGTACGACTGAGTCTCTGGAGTATTGAACAACAAAAAACGATGTAGCTGGTACGCCTCCTCAGTGGTTAGCAGAAATGGATGAGAAGCCCCCAACGGCCCATCCTCGTATCGTACTGCCCTTGTAACTTTTGTTTCCATCTCATCAATATAACGTGCACAAAAAGTTGTTACTTCTTCCATCAAAACACCTCTGCAATAGTGCCCTCCGGCTGATTCATATTACGAATGTAATTCTTCAATGTAAGCAAATTGCGTTCAATTGGGTACATCCATCTGTAATGAACCGGTCCGGCTAATCTCACTTTTGATGCCAAGTGTAGTGTCACATGAATCATGATGTCAAAGAATGCCGGTGGGAAGATATCCTCTAGTTTGCACAGGATATACGGAATAACTGATTGTGTGTCCTCTATCTTCCTCACATCAATCGCCTTAGAACACAATTCTCTGAAATATGCGTACGATTCATTTATTACTTTGGTAATGGGCTTGGCCATTGATTTCCTCACCGCTAACGGAAGGAGTTGTTGCATAATAACATGGTAATCATGGCTCTTAAGACCAATCACTTTCCTCGCTTTGACTTGTACTTAACTGGAGATTTTTGAAGAAAACCCCGTTGGGAGTTTCAATTCCTTCAACACACGGAGGAACCTTGTTTTTCTTCCTTCGTCAAATTGTATGAAGCATGAGGAATGATTACATTTCCATTAACTTTTTTTGAAGGCCTGGGGTGGAGTGGTTTCCTTATGTTGAGACTTTGCATATCCAACCTCGATTTTGTATTATCTTTTGACTTCCCATCTTTCTCCAAAATGGTATTCAAAATACTTTCACATATATTTTTCTCGATATGCAATTACGTCGAAATTATGGCGGATGAGCAGAGTACTCCAGTATGGGAGCTCAAAAAAAATGCTCTTCTTCTTCCACTCTTCAGGCAAATATCGGGTTTCTGCCTGTTGTCCTTTTCCAAACACAATATTTTGAAGCCCTACCCACAAATTCTTGATGCCATTTCCTGACAGGCCTGTGGGTGTACCATCACGTTCCTCTGTCCCATCAAACAATTTTTTATCGGCCCTCCATGGGTGATCCTCTGGTAGAAACCTACAATGACGCATGTAAACACATTTTCTACTATGCGGCAGATATAACGAAGCAGTGTTTACGCGACAAGTAGGGCATGCCGTGTAACCTTTCGTACTCCACCCAGACAACATGGTATACGTAGGAAAGTCTGATATTGTCCAAAGGACTACTGCACGCATTTGAAAAAATCTTTTGGTCTGTGCATCATAAGTTTTCACACCAGATTCCCATAAAACCTTCAACTCATCTATCAACGGCTGCAAGAAAACATCTATATCATTTCCTGGCGACTTTGCACCTTCAATAAGAACGGTCATCATAAAATAGTTCTACTTCATTGCCAACCAAGGGGGCAGGTTATAGATGGTAATAATAACTGGCCATGTGCTGCGGTTGACCCAGACCCAATCTTGAATGGACTGAAACCGTCACTCGCAAGACCAAGTCTGACATTCCTTATGTCTGAACTGAATGATGGATGCACTGAATCAAAGTGTTTCCATGCGATCGAATCCCTAGGATGAATCATTTTCCCTTCTTCAGTAGGTGGAGCCGAACCATGCCACGTCATAAGCTCCGATGTTTTTGTAGACATGAACAACCGTTGCAACTTCGGAATCAGAGGAAAATGTCTAAGGATCTTTGCCGGCCTTGTAGTGCTTGAACGCTTACCTTTTTTTTTAATGGGCCATCTCGACTGACCACATCTTGGGCACGCATCTAAATCTTTATATTCATTTCTGAATAGCATGCAGTCGTTTGGACATGCATGAATTTTTTCATAATTCAATCCCAAGTCACTCATCATTTTATTGGACTCATACCAATTGCATGGAAGCAAATTATCAGATGGAAGAGTGTCCTTCAGAAGTGAAAGAAGAACCGAAAAAGATTTGTTACTCCATCGATTCAAACACTTTAATTGGAATAAATGAACCATAAACGACAGTTTGGAGTGTTTATGACATCCTCCGTATAGTGGTTTTCTGGCCTCATTCAGTAGGTGTTCAAATTTGCAGAATTCTGGATCCTCTGGATGATTCTCCATATTGGCATCTTCCACATTTCGTATGAAAGCATCGCACAACATTGTTGCCATCTCTTCGTCGTGACCAGTTTCCACAGCAACGTCGATTTGATGACGTTCAGGCAATTCCCCGTGATGCCTCCAGATTTCGTACATTGGGACAAATCCATTCAGGACAATGTAGGACCTGATGGTCTCGCATTCCAGAAATTTATTGTTTTCACATTGCCAACATGGACAACGCATAACACCGTTTCCCTGCACCCCGAGTTGCTGTTTTACATATTCTATAAAAAAAATAGACTCCACCCACAAATTTTGGATTACACCGAGTTGGCTTGGACTTGTACTCATACATCCATTTCTTGTCGGTAAAATAGTCCATCTACGTGACAATTGTTGCAGACAGAAATGAGTATTTAGTACTGTTAGGAGTCAATCAATAACTCACAACCTAGACTTTAGAGAGAAACAGAATTTGGGAGCAAACCTAGGGAGAACTATTTACCTAGAGAGAAATTAGAGAGAGAGAGAGAGGGAAAGAGAGAGAGAGAATGTTTGAAAACCAACTTTAACAATGACAATAATAAACTAGATTTGAAAACTCTAACCCAAGTATAGCTTATTTCCCAAGATACATTCTAGAAAGTTAAAGTATACAAAGTTATGGATAAGGAATAGGTGTTCCAGTTCCAATCACCACTTAACATCAATACAGTTACATGTTTGTGTATATCATCTACTAATGGAATTTTGTTTTCTCTGCTTGATCCAAGTTTCTTCTTTCTGTTCACCTTCTAATCTATAAACTGATATTAGAAAAATGTCTTCTTTGTCTCGAAATACCATAATGCTTCATAAAGATTTTCTTTTGTTTGACAACAGGAAATTGCATCAAACACTAGAACCATTCATAAAGATAGAACATGCACCTTTAAACGTTGAAGACTGGTAGTAGGTGGATCGGCAATAACTTTAAAAATCCTAGCAGATAATCTTTCGTCAAATGCCAGCTCTTGCAACACTTTCAACTTGTTCATCCATGGCTTTTCCTCTGGAAGAAAACGGTTGGGTGATCCCCCATCCGATAACAAGTTATTAAGGTAATCAACTTTGATTTCTTCTCTCAACTGAAATACAAGTGTAGTTCTTTTACTAGCCTTACAAACAAATAATCACGTAAAGCCTACGTGCTATACTACACCCAGTGTGAAAAGCATTTTTTTTCCAAAGGATCTGACACCTGAAACAACTAGGAACAAGAAACACCCAAAATCGACAAATAGGGTTTCTTATTGAAATAACTCACGATGTCTTTTTACAGGAATCGAATCACTTATATAGCTAACTTAAATTAAGGGTAAAATAGTAATTAACTAATTAAATAATAAAGGGTTGTTACAACACCATTATCAATAAGAAACACACAAGTAACTACTAATCATCGAAAAATGACGGGCATAGCTCATCGAAACTATTAACCTTCATAAAAAGAGCGTGGGGCCACAAAGTCGATCCTGCAAGACAGAAGGTGGAAACCGAAAGCTAAGAATTCACTCTAAAGAAATGTATAAGAGGAAAAATAATTAACATACCTTCGTCGCCAAACCAAGTTCTTCAAAATTCAGCTGTGAAATAAATGCTTTGAACTAACCTTAAGGCATCAAGCACGATAATAATGAGACGATCAACGACAGGTTTCGTCCAGCAGCTGGAAGATGCTTTTGGATGAGATTCAGTGCCGTTTTCAGTAGGATGAGATATGGTGCAAGGAGACTCCGATATATCAGAGCAATTGCTAGAGGACGAGAGCTCTGTTCGAGTGAGGAGAAATCCTCTGGTGAAAAACAAAATAGCGAGCAGATGAAGGAACAGAATTAAAAAGAATATCCATGTAAAACGACATTTATCAGACGATGCCGCCATGGGGAATCAGAAGCTCAGAAGGGTGAGCACAGCACCAGATGCAAGAACTTCTATTTGCTATACGATGATATTGGAAAACATGCCCGAATGAGGGATGTCGCAAAGAGATAACGAACAAAAGCTGGGTTTCTGTAACGACCTTTTATTATTTATTTATTTTTAGTTAATTATTTTTTTGCCCTTAATTTAAGTTAGCTATATAAGTGATTTTATTCCTATAAAAAGACATCGTGAGTTATTTCAATAAAAAACCCTATTTGTAAATTGTGGATGTTTCTTCTTCCTAGTCGTTTCATTGGTATTAGAGCAGCGATCTGGACCATAAAAATGGCAGAGGGGACTAGAGCATCGGAAAAGCGAAAGCTAGAAGATACATTACACCAGTTAGAGGAGGCTTCTGATCAACAAGCAAAAGAGTTGAAAGAGTTTTCTCGCATGGTGGTAGCATTAAATCTTAAACTGGATCAAATAACAGGGAAGTCTGAGGGAGTCGGAATATTATCAGAGACTGGAACCATTATTTCTACAAAGCAAAGATCTGGGTTTAATTCCGGTATGCCTTATTCCCAAACAAAAGTTTCTAAATTAAAATTTCCCACTTTTTCCGGAGATAATCCCAGTGGATGGGTTTACTGGTGTGAACGTTTTTTTTTAAATATAATGGCGTAGTTGAATCTGATATGGTGGGATTGGCTACTATTCATCTGGAAGGAAAGGCTTTAGAGTGGTTTCAAGGGTATGAGGTTGTTGTTACAGACCCATGTTGGCAGTAGTTTTTTACTGATTTAATTGAGAGGTTTGGCCCAGGTATTTATGATGATCCGGTTGGTGAACTTACTAAACTAAGACAGACTTCAACGGTAAGGACCTACCAAGAAAGATTTGAAGCACTTATGGCCAGAACATGAGGATTGCCTGAAATTTTCATTGTGCAATATTTTACGAGTAGTTTGAAAGATGCTATAAAAAATCAGGTTACTATGTTTCAGCCAAAAAAATTGATTCAAGTGGTTGGTTTAGCCTTGTTACAAGAAAATACCATGGAAGCAATTTTTACTTGTTGGAAGGGGAAGATGATGAGGAAACTGTTAGATATAACTCTTACGATCTTCCCTCAGATCTTCTTATCCTCTATCCGTATCATAACTTATTTGATGATCTGCTCCTCTGTATCATAACTTACCTGATTTGTATCAATCTCCCAGATTTGTATCCTAACGAAGATCCCTTATCTGATCTTCACAATTTGTATAAATATGTGTAAACACATTAATGAAAATCATCGAGTTCTCAAATTCTCACATGGTATCAGCGACCTAGGGCTTTCCGATACGAAGCTTACTCCCTTCTTTTCTTTTCGCCTTCTCCTTTACTCTTATGGCGACCTCAAAAACTTCCTATCCCGCCAATCTGGTTGAGTCTCTTCCCCTTCCGGTGGTGAAGAGCATTTCTCAAGAAGTGTCTTTAAAGCTCTTGCCCGATAATTTTCTCATTTGGAAAGTCCAGATTATTCCAGTGATGCTCAGTCATGGTCTTCTCGGCTTACTTGACGGAACTCTTCCCCCTCCACTTTCTTCACCCGAGGACCTCGCCAAATGGAGAAGACTTGATCAGCTTGCACTGGGCTGGCTTTTCCAGTCCCTCTCTGCTGAAATTCTCCCACGTCTGGTTGATGCCGAAACCACTCGTGCTGCCTGGCTGACTTTGGAGGAAGTATACGGCACAATCACTTGTTCCCGGCTTCAGCTTGCAGCGTGGCAGCAAGTCTGTTCACGAATATCTTATCCATGCCAAGTCGATTGATCTTGCCCTCACGAGTACCGGGAACCCGTGGATGATGACGATCTAATTTTATGTACTATGTGTAGCTTAGGATCCGATTTTGATCCTATTATAGCAGAGATTGACTGTCAGCCGACTACTCCCTCCTTTTCCTGTCTCTGCTCTTTTATTGGACCACGGACATCGCCTTCAACAAGCTCAACCTGCTGTTGCTCAACCGGCCCTCGCTCTCACTGCTGCAGCCCCGCCTCCTTCCTCACGACCATCAGGTGGACGTCCTTCACGAGGCTCCTCTCGTCGCCCTCCGGCCAATCGTGGCCGTCATAACAGCAACCACGGCCGTGGTCGCACACAAGCCTCTCCGCCTAATTCAGCACCGAATTCTTCTGATGGCACAAACGTTGTTTGTTACTGATGTGGACATCCCTACCACAAAGCAAACAATTGTTGGGTTCCAGATTCTGCACTATCCGCTTCCACTGCACTTTCTACTTCATCCTTGCCCGCTCTGTCCGATGATTGGTTCTTAGATTCTGGGGCCACCCATAATGTCACTTCTGATCCTGCTGACATTTCTGGTAAGCATCCATATATTGGTACTGACTCTATCCTTGTTGGCAATGGTCGTCCCCTGTCCATATCTCACTCTGGTGACTCTACATTACCTCTCTCATCTGGTACTACTGTCTCTTGCTCCACTCTTTTGGCTCCAACAATTTCTAAGAAATTAATCTCCGTCTCAAATCTGTCTTGTACTAATAATTGATCCTTCTTATTCACTCCAACAGGATTTGTTATCCGTGATTTACAGAACCACAAGATCATTCATAGCGGGCCTAGTAGATGTGGACTTTATCCCCTTCCAATAGCTTCGAAACAGTGCCTTTCCGTCAATAAAGTTTCTTCAGCAAACTGGCACTACCGGTTGGATCATCCTTCGCAATAGGTCCTCCAAACTCTGTCATCAGTTTTATCAGTTCCACGTTCGTCTTCAATTGCTCCTCCATGCAGTAGTTGCCAACTCGGCAAAAGCCGTCGCCTTCCTTTTAAGATGCATCCAATTCGTACCAATAAACCTATGGAATTGCTTCATTGTGAGGTGTGGGGCCCAGCCCCTACTTTATCTGTTGACAATATTAAATTTTATTTAATTATTGTTGACGATTATTCACGATTTACATGGTTTTTTCTTCCTAAACGTAAATCAGATGTGTCCTCAATTTTCCAAAATTTTCTTCCTTTCATCGAAAATAATTTTGGTAAAATTTGTGGCATTCAAAGTGACGGAGGCGGAGAGTTCATTAGTACTAATCTGCAAATCCAATTTCAATCCCGAGGAATTGCACACCATTTATCCTGTCCAGGTACTCCTGAACAAAGGTAGCATCGCCATGTGGTTGAAACAGGGCTCACTCTTTTGGCCCATTCCAATCTTCCACAGTCTTATTGGTCGTATGCATTTTTAAGTGTTGTTCACTGTATCAATTTATTACCCAGTCCTTTACTTCATAATGAGACTCCGTATTTTCGATTATTTAATCTCCAACCAAATTATGACCATTTACGAGCGTTTGGTTGCCTTTGTTTTCCTTTTCTCAGACCATTTACCATCAATAAATTGGATTTCAAAAGTTGTCGTTGTCTTTTTCTTGGGTATAGCATACGTCATATGGGGTATTTGTGTCTCGATATTCAAACATCCAGACTGTATATATCTCAGCATGTAGTCTTTAATGAACACTCATTCCATGGTCTACCCACTTCCAAAACTTCCTCTTTCTCACCCTTTATGTGTAGGAAGCTCCCTCAAATTCCTCCAGATTTATGGCCCCATGCCACTGCAGCTTCTGGAATCAATCCCCTAACAGAAACTACTCCCATGGTGCCGCCGATGCCGCCTTCCTCAAACACCGGTCCTTGTGTCCCTGCCGCCCTCCCTCCAGCCGACCTTCTCCGAACGCTCGCTGCTTCGGCTTCCCCGACGCCGTTGGCCTCCGCCTGTCCCAAGCCACCGCGACCACCTCTCCGGTCCTCTCCTCCGACGCCAGCCAAAACTCAAACATATTCCAGACGATCTTGCGGACCACTTCCATCTCGCCCCTTCTCAGACGGCGTCGCCTCTTCTTCGCCGGACGGTTGTCCTCCTCGCCCACGGTTCTCTTTCGCACTGGTTCATCACCTCCCGCCAGTACCACGCCGTCCCTCTTCTTTTTTCGAAGACACTGGTTCATCGGTTCCTCCCGCCAGTCAATCTACCACGCCGTCCCAGATATGTCTCCACCCCCCCGGTCCGTCCCGTCTCCAGAACGCCTGTCCTCCTGCCTCGCACCGACGCACCTGCTGCCATTCCGGCCGCAGAGTCCTCTTCACCGCCCATACTTGCTGATCCTTCAACTGCTGCCTTGCTGCCGGCTAGTTCTCCTACATCGGCAACTCCTGCTCCAGTGTCTGCCTCCTTGGTGCCCTCTTCCATCTCTACCAAGCAATCTCCTGCAGATCGAACACACACCATGGCCACCAGAAACATGGATGGCACTCCCTGTGGCAAACTCTTGCTGGCCGAACGATACCCTCTCTCCGAGTGCCTTTCCAGTGAACTCACCTCAATACCACAGGAACCTCAGAGTTATTGTACTGCTATTCATGATGCTCTCTGGATTGCCGCTATGAACGACGAAATACATGCCCTCAATAAGAATCAAACTTGGATTTTAGTTCCTTTTTCTCCTAATATGAATGTAATTGGCAACATGTGGGTTTACCGATTGAAACAACGGTCTGATGGTATTCAATTAGCAACCCCAGTCGTGAGTATAACCATACATTCTCTCCGGTGGTACGCCCTGCCACAATTCGCCTAGTTCTTGCTCTTGCAGTTTCTCTCAATTGGCCTCTCAGACAACTAGATGTTAAAAATGCATTTTTACATGGAGATATCTCTGAATCTATTTATATGAAGCAGCCAGAGGTCTATGTTGATCCAGACCGACCCAATCTTGTTTTTCGTCTCCAAAAGTCACTCTATGGGCTCAAACAAGCACCTTGGGCCTGGTAGTCCAAGTTAAGTTTATATCTCCAGAAAATTGACTTCATTGGTTCTTTACATGACTCATCATTATTTCTGAGGCGAAGTTCCAAATCCGTGATCATTATGCTCATTTACGTGGACGACATCATTGTCACCGGATCTTCTTTGCCCGACATACAACATATTTTTCATTGTCTACGATCCGCCTTTGATCTCACCGATCTGGGCCCATTTAAGTATTTTCTTGGCAAACATTGCATCGTCTTGATGAATTATTTCTCTCTCAACATCGTTATACACTCGACCTACTACATACTTATGGAATGGAGGCTGCCAAGCCTATCAACACTCCCCTTTCTGGCGACAAGCTATCTATTGATGTTGGTGACTTAATTGCAGATGCCACCACTTATTGACAACTCGTTGGTAGTCTACAACATCTCACGTTAACTCGTCTCGATATTACGCATGCCGTAAATACTCTATGTCAATCCATGCAGTCTCCTCTTGTACCTCATCTGCAAGCCGCCAAAAGGATTTTGCATTATTTGAAACATGCGCCCACCCAAGGTACTCGCTTTTCACTTTCCCCATTTTTCCTCTCCGGCTACAGTGATGTGGATTGGGTAGGATGCCCCTTCACACATCAATCCACCACAGGATATGCTATTTATTTGGGTAACTACTTGATTTCATGGGTATCTCAGAAACAACGCACTGTCTCTCGCTCCAGCTGTGAAGCCGAATATTGTGCCTTGGCCGTCCATTGCAGTGAAATGCTATGGACCCTCCATGTTCTACGGTTTCTTCATGTTCGGTTAACTTCCACACCTACTGTTTACTGCGATAACGTCAGTTCCATATTCTTGGCATCGAATCCTGTCGTCCATGGTCGTAGCAAACATATAGAATTGGACATTCACTTCATCAGAGAGAAAGCATCTCTATGTTTAAGTTTACTAGGAAAGTGTTTGAGTTTGCTTTATCATTGTAGTTCATCTTTTCCTCTTTATTACTACTATCACAGTGAATTATGATATGAATGAGTTGTTTAATACTTTGACTTGTAGCTGTGATGCCCCATTTATGTGTTTAATGTTGACACTTCAAATTTTTCCTTATACACACACACACACACACACACACACACACACACATATATTATTTATTTTTATTTATTTATTTATTTTTTGGAAAAAGTGAGACTTTATTAATGGAAATCTAATGATACAAGTAGGGGTACTATAGTTGTGCAAACATGGGCATAGCCTATCTCATTAAACATATGTCTATTTTTCTAACCCAGCTTTTGCAAGCTTATCTGCCACTGGAATTAGCTGAGTGTGGCACATCTATCTAAGCAATTTTTCACTCTTTGATAAGGTCTCCCATCTTATTAAACATATATTTTAGTGCCCAGGAAGCTATGCTTTTCTTAAATTTTCCTTATATATTAGTTTATTATTGTCGTCATCTCTCTTAAAAAGAATATTGTCTTCAACTTTTGGTTAATGGCTCAATTACTATCCATAACCATCTTTTCCCATTTCTTTTATAGTTGGGAAGTTATATGGCTCCATAGCCTTCCTATATTATGTCTGAAAAATATTATCTATTTGATTTGTGTTAGTTCATCTTTGAGAGTAATAGAGTTCTTGTTTCATTATTTTTGTGACATTTTTGTGTAGATATTTTTTCTTTTAAATAGCTTCTTGTACTTTCTTTGATTTTAATTATCATCCATACTTCTGTACCCACTGTGTGCATAATTATATGTGGTGATTGTCTGTATCCGTTAAGTGTGTATGGTAATTTACTGTTTCCTGTGTTGTTCCTCTTAGATCTTGCCTTTGATTACATTTTTTAGCTTCATAAGTGTGTGTAATTAGTAAGTATTTAGTCTTTCTGACTTATTTTAGTGTTTTAAATTATTAATAATTGATTTTTTCTTTGTATGAAGAAAAAAGAGCTTGAGGCAGAGCTTGTGAATGTCTGTGGCACAAGTAAGCCATCGCGTAAGATACGGTAAATGGCTATTCCTTTTTGTTTTATACACCATTTTTTTAGTTTTCTAACTTTTATGGTTGTGAGAATCAACTGACGAGCATTGTCTTGTTAATATTTTTTTTTTTTCAATTTAAGGCTTTTGTGCTATGTTGTTCTTCAGTATTCTTAGGAGTGAGACAAAACCCATTTTCTTAGCATTTGGTTCCTGCTTTTTGGTTCATTGATTTGCCATCATTGATCTTTCACTTGCAATGTCCGCAAAGCAAGTGCAACTCTCCTTGTGTTGGGTGCGAAGCTTGCCGAAGATTATCTTCTCATAATGCTAGATGAGATATGTCTGGCCTTTTAAAGTGTTGTATGTCTTTTGATGATACATTGTTTTGATGATACATTCTGGTGTTCTGTATTATTTTTGTGATTACTAATTGGTTTATTACTTTTTTAAGCCATAGTGTTTTTGTTTGTAGGTTTACCAGATCTTGCCAATAAGCATTGTTGGGGTAAGTTTGGTGTGATTCTTCAAAAACCACTTTCTGTGCATTAGAAGAGTCTGGTTTATTGTCACTATGGTTTGTGGTTTTGTTGGTATGGTGTCCTATGAGGATGTCCCTGAATTCTAGAACCAGTTTGAGAGATGGTTGAGGCGAAACTCTTAGAGAAACACCGTTCCTTGATATGATTTAGGCCATCTTTGGATCGTTTGGGCTTTTTGAAGCCACCCCTATTAAATGTTTATGATGCATCACCTGTAGTAACCCAAATTGAGCCTTTGAGACCCTATGTTGTTTTCATGTCCTATGCATTTGTTGAGCCAGACCTTCGTTTAAATTTCCTTGTTTGTTTTTATGCCCTATCTCTCTGAATTGCATAAGTGTTCTGTGCTAATGAGCATGGAGATCAGCTATTATGAAGAGAAGTGGAGAGATGAAAGTGATTGAAGATCAAAAGAAGAACGGATTTGAAGAAGAGAAAAAAGAGTCTTTGCAAAAAAAAAAAAGAAAAAAAAGGAAAAAAGAAAAGAAAAATTGACTCAAAAGTTGAAAAGAAAAAAAGAGAAATTCTTTGAAGTGAAGTAGAAATGGAAGAAAAGAAAGAAAATGAAGATGAAAAAGGGAGAACAAAAGGAAAGGAAGAAAAGGGAGAATGCAAGAAGGAAATATTTGCTCAAAAGGCTAGAATATGCATGTAAGAAGGAGAGAATTTACCCACATAGACTATCTGAATATCCTACCCATGACCCCAGCCCCATTAATACCTAGTGGAAGTCCTAATGATCTTGGGATGGAGTTTTTCACCGTTAGTGGAGAGTGGATCGAAAAACTGGCTTATGGAGTTCAGTGTGAGTATCCTCATAGACACAGGGTTTGTGGAGGACTGGAGAGAGTGACAGTCAGCTAGATGCATTCTAGTGTATGGTTATGTGGTGGAGAAGATTGTGGTCAAAGTTAATCTCACTCTACTCCATTCGTTGCGTGAAGCCTAATAATCATCTGTAGCCATCAATTTTGAAAATTATAAGCAGCTCTGTTGTGGGGTAAGAGGGCTCTCATCTATATGATTCATTAACTTGTGGGGTTTTGTTGCTTGCAATACTACTATTAGTAATAACTTTTTGTTTGTTTGACAATTAGGGTGTCATGGAGGCAATACGGATAAGCTGTGCAGGCTGTCCAACAAGGTGATATTTGTTGAATTTGTTGACCATTTTGGGTTCCTTGCCCCTGAAGTTTTGGATGGAAGGTAGCTGAATTACTTTGGTGTTTAATATTTAAAACAAGTCTCTAGATGCCATTTTCTATTTTCTTTAAGAGTTTTTAAATGTCTTTTCAATTTATTCTTCTTAATTTCAGCTACAATGAGGTCACTGTTGCTAGAAAGATGCCAGAGAAGGCTGGTTTTAAAGGCTATCAGGTATGTTGGAGCCAATTTGGAGGGATTGTTGTATTATATGAAATTCGGTAGTAGTCTTATGGTTAGAGCTGAATATGCAGGTAGGTAAAACAAAGACGTTTCTTCGGGCTGGTCAGTAGGCTTAAATTGATGGTTGATGGAGTGGAGATTTGGAAAGATCAGCTGCCATCATCCAAAGAAAATTTCGGTCCCCCTTGCCCGGAAAACATTTGTCACATTTCGTAGATCTACTATACATAATCATTTTGTATGCATAGGTATTTTACATTTTAAAGTTTGTTTTCGGAGATTCATGTACTGTTGCTACGATCATTCACTTCTTTTCTGCAATAGGGATTGCATTTAGTATGCTTGTTATAAAGTTGTGTGTTTGACTGGTTTATTAGCTTCTTATACTATGTTTTTCTTTTTAAACATGATCGAATAGCTGGGTTTGAGGAGCTTGAAACAGTTTTTCTCACCTATCCTATGAAATACCTAAAAAGAAAGAACAAAAGAGTAAGATGAAAAACAATGGAAAGAAAAGGTGGAAAATGAATAAGCTAGCAAGAAAAGTAAGAAAATCATAGTGGAAGGAGAAAATGAGAATGACAGGGAAAAGAGAAGAAGAAAGGAGAGATAAAACAATAAGTTATATCGTTTTCCGCAATGGGGACTGCAATTAGTTTGTATGATAAAGTTGTATGTTTTACACGTATATTAACTTCTAATAGTATTGTTACTTTTTAAACAGGATTGAAGCGCTAAAATGTTTCAGGAGCTTGAGACAGTGTTTTTCTCCAATCATATGAGATACTAAAAAAGAAAGAAAGAACAGAGGAGTAAGTGGGAAAAGAAACAATAAAAGGAAAAGGTTGAAAAATAAAAAGCCAGCTAGAAAAGGGAGAGAACTTAGTGGAAGGAGAAAAAGAGAATGACTCAAAAGAGAAGAATAAAAGAGACACAATAAGTTACATTGTTTCATTGCAATGGGGACTGCAATTACTATACTTGGTTTATAGGTTTATTAGCTTCTTATTCTTTTGTTACTTTTTAAACAGGATTGAATACCTCTCTGTTTGAGGAGCTTGTACCAGTTTTTTCTCCTATCCTTGAAGATACACAAAAAAGAAGGAACAAATGAGTGAGGGAAAACAAAATGAAAAGGAAAGGAGGAAGAAGTAAATTCTGACAAGAAAAGGAAAAAAACTATATGCAAAGAGAAAAGAGAGTGACACTGAAAAGAAAAGAAGAAATGAGAGACACACGGTAAGTTATTTTGTTCTTTGCAATGGACTGGAGTTGGTTTCTATATTAATGTAGTGAGTTTTAATTGTTTATCAGCTTCTGATACTATATTTAATTTCTGTTGCCTACAATTGTTCTGTTGAATTTTGGGTATTTTTGGTTCCTTCTTGGTCCTGTCACTTAGCGTTTGGCTACGCTTTTTTTCTTTTTTTAGAAACAATGAATTTCTTTTTTCTTGATGATCAATAATCATATAAATGAATATATGATACAATCTGGTACATTAAGCTGGATATAACCTTACATAGTCTGGGCATAAGCTTACAATTGTTAGGCATGCTGTAGTTCACTCCAAATTTTTGTAGGATGTTATTCCAAATTTTCTTGCTTATATCACAATGTAATAGCAGGTGATCGATTGTTTCTTCTAGTCTGCACAATTTGCATAGTGAATTGACTATCATTTGTCAGTTTTTTGATAGTTCATCACATGTAAGTAACTTACCATGGGCTGCTGTCCATATGAATTATTGGACCCTCTTTTAGGTGGGCAATCTCCAAGCAAGGTATGAAGGGTGACTTGGGGCTGCTATGTTGGTTTCAGTTTTCGGGTTGAAGTAGGAGGCTACCGAGAATGAGCCGGAGGGGCATGGGCTCCACACAATTTCGTCCTTCCCTTCACTTGTTGTGTATGCTGTTTCTAGTAGGTTTGTTAAGGAGGACACTTGCAAAGCCTGAGTGCTTGTTAGCCTTCTTCTTAAATTGAGGTTCCATGTGTTATTACTGCTTCCTTTCAGCTGATTTACCTTGAATTGTTTTCTTCTTGCTATGGAGTAGAGTTTTGGCCTTGAAAGGTTGAGTGCCTAGCCAGCAGTCCTCCCAAAAAAAATACTTCCACACCATTCTCACATGGAATCTTATTTGTTGCTCAAAAAAAGGTTTTCCTTTTAAGATGGCTTTCACTTCTAATCTATTGGATATACTCTTTGGACAATGGAGGAGTGAGAGATAATAATTGGGAATTCCGACCAAAGTTGACTTTATTAGTGTCACTCTCCCAGCTTGGGACAGCAGTTGTTCTTTCCATGAATCTACTCTGTTTTGGCATTTCTCTATTATAAGGTGTCACACTACTTTATTTGCTCTGCCAATATGAAGTGGTAATCCTAGGTGGGGGTAGGAAGTGAAAGGAGGGTACATCCCAAAATTGTCATCATTACTTTTTGATCTATTTCTTCAGTGTTAATAGGTAACAACCCAGACTTATTCCAGTTAATGTTTTGTCCCGAGGATAGTTCATATAATTGTAGTAGTACTTTACTGATATTGTCTGATCCGGTGTCCCTTTACATAAAATGATTGTATCATCCTCAAACTGTAGTAATGGAACTTGGATTTGATTTTTGACACTAAAACCAGAGATCCAATGTTTCTCTTGGCTTTTATAAAATAGAGCGTGTAAAGCTTCTCCAACAATCAGAAACAGAAGAGGGGATAGGGGGTCCCCTTGTCTTAAACCTCTTTGACTGATGTATCTTTTTGCTGTGCCATTTATTAATAGGGAAAATTTGGCCGAGGAGACACAATTGTATATTCACTTTCTCCATTTTGCTAGAAAATTCATTTTTCTCATCAATTTCTCAAGGAAATACCAATTTACTTTGTCAAAGGTTTTTTTGAAGTCTAACTATAATACGAAGCTTCAACCTCTTCAAAAAAAAAAAACTATAATTCGAAGCCCTTTGAACCTTTTTGCTGGTAATGATGAACCAATTCTTGCACCATTAAGGCTGAGTCAAGGATTTGTCTACCTTTGATAAATGCTGATTGATTATCACTCACTATTTTGGGTAGAGCATCTTGGAGTCTATTAGCCAAAACTTTCGTAATTAGTTTAAAGTGACTTGGTAATAAACTGATTGGTCTGAAATGAGTTGGTTCATTTGCTCCATCTTTCTTTGGAATCAAGGTAATGAAGGTAGAGCCCATGGTATGTGTTGTAATACTTTGCTCATAGAACTCAACAAACATGCTAGTAATGTCTTCTTTCATGAATTCCCAACCTTCTTTTTATAAGTCTGCAGTAAAGCCTTCCGGTCCGGGAGGGAATTTATGGCCAATTCAATTTCCTATAATGAGAAGGATTTCTCGAGTTTACTTGCTGAATCAGAGGAGAGCTGCTTTAATGGCAAGTCCGATGGGAAAGGCTGGTTAGGGAATTCTTCCTTATATGGGCTAGAGTAGAATTTTAAGAATTCTTCGTTTATGAGCTGAAGCTATTGCATGGAAGAACTTAGTGTTGCTATCTATATCTAGCTCTTTGTTTCCAAAAAATCCTTTCTTCTGCTACCCTATTTTCACACTCATCTTTCAAATTCTCTTATCAGATGGTGAATTATACTTAAGGTACCTTAGAGCTCTTCCGTTTCATCGAAACTCTTAAATTTCTCTAATAAGTGATTATTTTCCTTTTCAAAATTGAGTTTCCTCCGATCTGCCCATTCCTTGATCTTAAATGTCTGAAACTTTTGTTTTTGACTGAATTTATAACATGCTGTACCAGTGGGTGACGTCTCATTCCTCCCATTCTTCAAATGGGATTTAAAATCTTTCTGTAATAACCAATTTTCTGCAAACCTGAAGAGGGGTGGACCCTAGGAATCATGGGAAGTTTCTAAAAGTATGGGTGCATGGTCTGATGTCGGTCTAGGGAGGATATGTCCGGAGGTGTTTCCATATAGGTTTAGCCAGGCTTGGTTAATGAGGAATCCATCCAGTTTTGCTAAAATTGGGTTTGTTCTACTATTTGTCCAAGTAAATTCAGCTCCTGTAAGTGGTGGCTCAATGAGGGAAAGATCAGAGATGAATTTTTCGGAAGTTTTCATTGCTGGAGTTATCCTACTAGAACCTCTGTTTTTTTCAGTGCTTTGTCTTATGACGTTGAAGTCACCTCCTATTATCCATAGAGATGTAAACGGGAGCCGATTACTCGCTCTACCGTCCGCCCGATTAATAAACAAAACTAAACGGAAATAAAATACTATTATCCGTTTACCGCTTTATCGTTTACCCGCTCTACCGTTTAATAAACGGACGGAAACGGAAATAGTTCTTTCGAATTCGTTTTACCCGTTTACCGTTTAAGTAAGGGTAATATAGTAAATTTATATATCTACTTAGTTTAACCATAAAATACTTATTTTTATATAAATAACCTTATTATATTTTTTATCACTTATTATTAAAATTTGTAGAGTTGAAAAGTTTGGAGAGAATTTGAATATATTTATATATATTGATAATTATTAGAAGTCAATATATATTGACTTTAACTCATGGTCTCATAAAGAATCCCTAGTCATAGTCATAGACTCATAGTCATAAAGGATAGATCATATATTGTAAATTCATAATTAACCAAATAAGGTAGTATTAGTAATCTAAGATTAAAAAAAATTATTTTTTTTACAAATGTTAGATTTTATACAAATGACAATTGTTTTTATAAATGTAAACAATTGTCATACAAAAATAAACATATTATAATTCATAATAAAAATTATATAAAGATAAACATTGTAATTAACAAATACATGAGATGATTTCATATTTTTTCAATTAGCTTACATAATTCAAATTTTTTTGCCCATAACGTTTTACGTCATATACCCTAAATTCTTAACACGTTATAAGTAATATCATTGATTTTAATTACTAGTTACTTACTTCACTAATTAACTAATATTCTAATTTTGGTTTTCCCTCTCTAGTCCCTAGTCATCGACTCATTGCTCCCTCTCTAATCCCTCTCTAGTCCCTAGTTAATTTTAAGTGTAGGAGACAATTTATATTTGTTTTTGATTTTTGTGTTATGTAACTTGTATTTTGAACTCTAGAAAAGTGTTGTATTTGACAGTTTATTAGTAATTTTCTTAATGTTTCCTCTTTTTTGGGTTTTTTGTGATTTTTATATTTTTTTATTATTTACCCGTTTATTACCCGTTTATTACCCGATGACCCGGTTTTCCGGCGAGTAATAAACGGGTAAGGATTTCACGGAACTAAACGGATACGGACGGAAACGGGTAAAGGTTTCAAAATATAAACGGTAGACGGAAACCCATTACCCGTACCGTTTATTACCCGTTTACATCCCTACTTATCCATGGCAAGTCCCAGAGATTGATGATTGCCGTTAATTCTGTCCAAAAAGTTGGCCTTTGTGCATTGTCCTTAGGTCCATATACAGAAAAAGCATCCCATGATGTCTTATTTTGTCTCGAACAAATTTTGCAGCCAAACAGAATTCTCCTTCTTCTGAATTTAATAGTTCGTACTCTCTGTCGTCCCAAAAAATCAGCATACCACCTGAGGATCCATTGACCAATGATTCTATCCGATTTGGTTTTCTGTGAAACCAAATGTCTATGGCTATAGTTAGATTAATCTGACGTAGCTTGGTTTCCTGTAGTATTGCTATTCTCACTTTGTATTTTTTCATTGTTTCCCGAACTATTGCCCTTTTCAGGTCAATCCTAGCCCACACACATTCCAAGAAATAATATTCATGAATCAGATTTGCTATCGAATTCCATTTCCAATGGGACTTTTTTCTTTAGACTACTTCCTCTGATTGCCATGATGTTTTCAGTAGCTATATTGTATGCTTCACCGAATTCTTTAAGTCTCTGTTCAACCACTGCTTCAACCATTTTTTCAATTTCGTCAATCTGATCCAAATATCTGAAACGATGTCTCAAGTATGTGTACTTTAGGCGCTCATTAAGCCTTGGATTTTTCCCTCCAGTAAGTAATGAGTTTTCAGTTAGTAAGTAATGAGTTTTCAGTTACGTACCTGGAGGGTATTTCCGTTGTAGAAGGAGATGGCCTTTCGAGCTCTATATCGCGAGGTACTGCTGCGTCGTGAGAAACAATGGCATCGTGAGATGTTGCTCTTTCCTTTGGATCGGCATGTTAGGTTCGACTGAGTCGACTAGGTCGATTTGTTTTGGTTTCTTCAACTCGGTTCTGTTAGAAATTTCGTATTTCCTATATGGACATCACACTATTTACAATTGTATTAGCTATTTGTACTAATGGGCTTACATTAAGTGATCCAATTTGATAAGCCCGTGGACTTCTAAATTGATATGGGCTTTATGAGTGGATACCCATATTGGCCCATCAGGGGATAATGGGTACCCTGATGGACCACTATATAAAGGCTGAAGGTTATGGTTCCCAACACACCAAATCAATCACTCTCTGCTTTCCCATCTGGACTAGAGAATTTCAGGCCTTTGGGCACTAAAGGATTTGGTTGAGGAAAGCCACAAGCCAATTGTTCTATTCTGCTACACAGATCAACCCGTGCTACTCTCGGAAGATGGAATCGGGTA
Organism: Aristolochia contorta; assembly: GCA_022405105.1. Lineage (NCBI taxonomy): Eukaryota > Viridiplantae > Streptophyta > Magnoliopsida > Piperales > Aristolochiaceae > Aristolochia > Aristolochia contorta. The sequence goes on from CM039664.1 coordinate 20,469,338, forward strand.
AGTCTTCATCTCTCTTTAATTTGATAATCTGATAGGACGGATCTTCGTAGAAATCCATCAAATGGTATCAGAGCAGGCGTCTGATTCGGATTATCAAAGAATCCAGAAGTTCGGCCCGCCGGAATTTCTAGTTCAGCCCGTCGGAATTTCGATTTCGGCCCGCCGGAATTTAGGAGAAAAGGTGAAGAGGAACGGTCGCCGACCTTCGGCCGACCGTTCCGTACCGATTTCCGGCCATTGCGAAGGCCGGAAATTCGGCAAAGAAGCCGAGAGGGGCTGCGAAAGCACCCCTCGATTTTTTCATTTTTTCGGCGTTTTTCGTCGCTGTGCGGCGACGGCTACCCCGGGCAATGGTCGTCCGTGGCTGGGCGACCATTTCTCCGCAAAATCCGGCCATACCGGTGGCTGGAACGCCGGCGGAAGCTAGGCGGCACCGGCAGGAGAAACCCTAAATTTCTCCTGCCGGTTCGTCATTAAAGAAGGAGACGGTTCGATGCTTTAAAGAACCAACCCGGTTTAAATTGATTAAACCGGGTTCTCTGGCGGCCGCCGCAGGGAGAAACCCTAAAAGGTTTCTCCCCGGTTCATCCTTATGAAAGGATGAACCGAACCGGTTCGGTCTATAAGTTTAAATCGGACCGATTCAGGGAAAAAATATGCAGACCGGACCATTCGATCCGGATTTCGGTTATTTGGATCCGATTTGGAGTTCCATAACCGGATCCGATTAGTTATCCGAATCCGATTAACGGATCCGATTTGAGTTCGAATATTGGACCCGAATAGGATCCTACTAAGGGTCCGATGGAAGATCCGAATCCTGATCCGATTACGAAAATTTGGAATTTTTTTGATAAAAATTTAATCATAAAAGAATACAGTTTTATCTATTTTATGGTATATATTTGGGAATTTTATGAGTTTATCTCGATACCCTATTAATGCAATTTGTTTTCTTGATGGATTTGGATTATTGCATGAGGGGATAAACTGTTAAAGCATGAGGAAATTTTAATTTTCAAGCATGCATTTTGTTTTATGTATGCAATAATGCTATTCTTGAAATTCCATATAGTCGGTACCATGGGGCAGTACCAAAAATATTTATATAACTGAATTATGTTCAGTTAGTCTTGTAATTTCAAATTAAATCGATTAAAGCAATACTGTTGCCAAAGTAACCTCTGTTGTCTAAATTGATTTGATTGAAATTACGTAGATGCTTAGTGTGACATTATTTATGCGAACTGTGCTTGGACCAAAGGAAGACGCAGTTTGGCAGAATAATGACATGCCTGTGATGATAAATACGTGATGATTTTAAAGTTTTTATTATTCATGCGAATTGTGATCGGCCCAAAGGAAGACACAGTTTGGCAGAATTAATCATCAGTGTTTGATCATTGCTTGGAGAGTACCACTTACAATTAATTTTCTCTGTCCAAAGACTAGAAATTAATGTTGTGCTAGGTATCTTGAATAATGTCCCCATTTGGATTGTTTATTCATGTCTTGATTATTCTTTGACATGAAAATTTCTGTGAGTATGATTATTTCTTTCGTTCTACAATTCAGTTTATGCTACTACTGCCACGGATTTTTCTACTCAACGCCCTAACATCCCAATGCTAAGTGGGACGAATTTCAAGATCTGGAAAGAGTCTGTTGAGATAAGCCTCAGATGTATGGATTTAGACTATGCACTACGGGTAGAGCGACCCATTCCTACTCTAGAAGGATGAGAAATTAGAGACATATAAGCTTCTTACTCTAGTTTGTTCTGAAGTTAATTTAGCTTTAGTACCAAAGGATACATGGTGGGTAGATTCTGGTGCTACTACTCACATAAGCATGACTATGCAGGATTGCCTGTGGAGCCGATCTCCAAGTGATGCTAAAAGATTCATCTTTGTGGGAGATGGCAATAAAGTTGTTGATTGAAGCAATAGGAACTTTTAGATTACAGATTAACACTCTGGATTTTATTTGGATTTGTTTGAGACTTTTGTTGTACCGTCTTTTAGACGGAATCTTATATCTATTTCAACTTTGGACAAATCAGGATTTTCTTGTTCATTTGAAAATAGTAAAGTTAGTCTCTCCCTAAATTCAAATATTGTAGGTTCTGGTCGTTTAATTGATAATCTATATATGTTTGACATTATAAGTTCATATAATACTATACTGCAAACAAGCTCTCGTGGTACTAAGCGAAAATTAAATGAGAATTCCGCCATTTTATGGCACAAGCGTTTAGGTCATATCTCTAAACAGAGAATGCAAAGGCTTGTGTCGGATGAAATTCTGGAACCTTTGGATTTGTCAGACTATCCAGTCTGCATTGAATGCATCAAAGGCAAACAAACTAATACTAGAACATTAGGTGCTAATAGAGCTAAGGAAGTCTTAGAACTAATACATACTGATATATGTGGTCCTTTCCCTACGGCATCTTGGAATGGACAACAGTATTTTATTACGTTCATAGACGACTACTCTAGATATGGCTACCTCTATCTTATACATGAGAAGTCTCAATCCTTGGACGTTTTCAAGTCTTTCAAAGCTGAAGTTGAACTTCAACTTTGAAAGAAAATTAAGGCTGTCAAATCCGATCGTGGTGGTGAATACTACGGTAGATATGATGGATCAGGAGAACAACGTCCAGGACCCTTCGCACTTTTCCTCAATGAGTGTGGAATTGTTCCGCAATACACTATGCTGGGCAAACCCAACATGAATGGTGTTGCAGAACGACGAAACCGCACTCTTAAGGATATGGTGAGAAGTATGATTAGTCATTCTTTCTTGCCTGAGTCTCTTTGGGGAGAAGCTTTAAAGACTGCAGTTTATATCCTCAATAAAGTACCAAGCAAGGCAGTTACCAAAACCCCTTACGAGCTTTGGACTGGGAAAAAGCCCAGCATGAGGCACTTGCACATTTGGGGTTGTCCAATTGAGGCACGACCTTATCGTCCTCATGAAAGAAAACTGGACTCCAGAACGGTAAGCTGCTATTTTGTTGGTTATGCTGAACGCTCTCGAGGATTTAAATTTTATGATCCCACATTACGGTCATTTTTTGAAACGGGAAATGCGAGATTTTTTGAGGATGTTGAGTTTGGGGGAGAAGAAAATCTAAGGAATGTCGTCTTTGAAGAAGAATCTGTTATTGAAGGTGATCAGGTATTGATACCCCTCACTTTTCTTGACATTGATCGGTTTAGAAGACAACATTAATATTCCTCTTCAAGCACCACTTATAGAACAACCTCAACAACCTCAAGAAGTGCCATTAAGGAGATCCACAAGAGAGAGGAGAAGTGCGATTTCTGATGATTATATCGTATTTCTCCAAGAACATGAGGATGGCATAGGTTTAACAGATGATGATCCAATCAACCACGTCAAGCTATGCATAGTTCTGTCTCTCATAAATGGATTGATGCCATGAAGGATGAGTTGAAGTCTATGAAAGACAATGACGTTTGGGATCTTGTCGAATTACCTGAAGGAAAGAAACCTATTGGTTGTAAATGGATATTTAAAACCAAAAGGGATTCAAAGGGTAATATCGAAATATATAAGGCTCGTCTAGTCGCTAAAGGCTTTACTCAAAGGGAAGGCATTGATTACAAAGAAACTTTCTCTCCAGTATCATCGAAAGATTCTTTGAAAATAATAATAGCACTAGTAGCTCATTTTGATTTAGAGCTACATCAGATGGATGTTAAATGTGCGTTTCTTAATGGAGACATTGAAGAAACAATTTACATGGCTCAACCAGAAAATTTTGTATCGGATGATCCAAAATCTATGGTTTGTAAACTAAAGAAATCCATCTATGGTCTCAAACAATCTTTCCGTCAATGGTATCACAAGTTTCATCAAGTCATCACCTCGTCTGGTTTTGAGGCAAATGTTGTTGATGACTGTGTATATCACAAGTTCAGTGGGAGCAAATACATTTTTCTGGTTTTATATGTCGATGATATTCTACTTGCTAGCAGCGATATAGGCTTATTGCACGAAACCAAGAGAATTCTAACGAAGAATTTCGAGATGAAAGATCTTGGTGACGCCTCTTTTGTATTAGGAATTCAGATACTAAGAGATCGTTCTCTAGGTATCCTTGGATTATCACAAAAGAGCTATGTCGATAAAGTGTTAAGTAGATTCGGCATGAAAGATAGTAAACCAGGTGATACTCCTGTTGCGAAAGGAGATAAATTTAGTCTCAAACAGTGTCCATACAATGATCTTGAAATGAAGGAGATGCAAAAGATTCCCTATGCATCAGTAGTAGGGAGTCTGATGTATGCTCAAGTTTGTACACGTCCTGACATAGCATTTATCGTGGGAGTTTTGGGCAGATATATGAGTAATCCAGGCATGCAGCATTGGAAGGCAGCAAAGCGTGTGATGCGCTATTTGAAGAGAACGACAGAATACATACTCACTTATCGGAGGTCTGACAGTTTAGAGATCATCGGGTACTCTGACTCCGATTTTGCGGGATGCCAAGACAGCAGGCGCTCCACTTCAGGTTACATCTATATGTTGGCCGGAGGAGCTATCTCTTGGAAGTCTGCTAAACAGACTCTTATAGCTTCTTCGACCATGGCTGCGGAGTTCATTGCTTGTTTTGAGGCATCAAATCATGGGATATGGCTGCGAAACCTTGTCACAAATTTATGAGTAGTAGATGGTATTGAAAGACCATTGAAGATTTATTGTGACAATAACTCAGCAGTGATTTATTCCAACAACAACAGAAGCTCAACGAAGTCGAAGTTCATCGACCTCAAGTTTCTAGTTGTTAAGGAAAGAGTTCAGGAGAAACAGATTTCTATAGAACATATAGGGACAAGCTCTATGCTTGCTGATCCACTAACCAAGGGTTTAACACCTAAGGTTTTTCATGAGCATACTGCTCATATGGGTGTTGTTTATGATTATACCTTAGTTTAGTGGGAGTAATTTTTTGTTCTATGTAATATTTTAAACATTGTAATGTTTGATTATCTGCAGAATAAAGTTCATGATTTATGATTCTATTTTTTGAACTTGTATATGCAATATTTGAATTGCATTTAAGGATTTTTTGATTGATCTCATTAAAGACTAAAGAAGGACCAGTTGGAAATAGACATGTTTGAGATCACATTACATGTAATTTCCATGCTGCTCATCCATATTTGATCTATGTCATTCCGTATATCGGTATAGTGATCATTGGGGTTTAGTCATGATTATTAATATGACAAAAGCTGCAGTGGTTCAATTACTAATATATGAAATGGACCAGATTGTATTAAAACAGAAATCCACAGATAAATAACATACGGATGCGCGCCTAAAGAATTTGAAATGCAATTGATTTTCGGGTAGTATGATGTCCAGTGGGAGATTGTTAGAAATTTCGTATTTCCTATATGGACATCACACTATTTACAATTGTATTAGCTATTTGTACTAATGGGCTTACATTAAGTGATCCAATTTGATAAGCCCGTGAACTTCTAAATCGATATGGGCTTTATGAGTGGATACCCATATTGGCCCATCAGGGGATAATGGGTACCCTGATGGACCACTATATAAAGGCTGAAGGTTATGGTTCCCAACACACCAAATCAATCACTCTCTGCTTTCCCATCTGGACTAGAGAATTTCAGGCCTTTGGGCACTAAAGGATTTGGTTGAGGAAAGCCACAAGCCACTGTTCTATTCTGCTACAGTATCAACCCACGTGCTACTCAGAAGATGGAATCGGGTAAGTCTTCATCTCTCTTTAATTTGATAATCTGATAGGACGGATCTTCGTAGAAATCCATCAGGTTCAACTCCTTCATTATATCCGAGTCAACTCGATTTAATAATCCCTGCATTGGATTCTCGCACTCTTTCCCCAACAACATTCGAAACATTTAATAGGTTTGCCCTATTTGAGAGGACAGGTTCGTTTCCGATGGGTAATGTCTTTTCAACATCCATATTTGGAGAACCTGTTTCCATCATCGCCTCTGGCGAAGTTCCAGCGAGATTGAGGGAGCTGCCGACCTGTTCTTCGCCAGATCTTCTTCGTTTTGGTTTTTCTTCTTCCAATCGTGGTTCTGTTCGAAGGAAGGGTCGCTAGCCTCCAAGAGGATCTTGTAGCATCTTGGAGATCGTTTTTATTCCAAACATTCCTTGTATAGCCAACCACGCACTTCTCCAGAAATTTATTTTGTAATTTTGCAAAAGTTGGGTCGATCATCAAGGCTGGTCCTCCATTTTTTAAGTCCATAGTGAAAGGAGCCGAGTTTGGAGGAGTCGATGGTTTCAGTGCAGTCGGAATGAGGGCATCTCGGAAAGCTCTTCCAAATTGGCGTGTGCGCTCGTACTTCCTGGTTTTGCATCGTTTGGCCTTCTTTTGAGTTCGTGGAAGCAGGAGTAATTTTTCTCCAAACCTCCTCTAGTTTTTCCAGCACCTTGGTAAGAGTCCGGGGTAGTTTAGTAATTTTACTAAACTATAGTTAGTTATTATCATGTATTAATCGGAATTTAATGATACAAGTATATATTTATTTTAAAAAGTGAGAATGAGACTTTATTAATGGGAATGTAATGATACAAGTAGTGGTACTATAATTGTAGAAACGTAGACATAACCTCTTATAGTAGCGATGTTAATTAATGTTCCTACACAAGTTTTGCCACAAAGCTAGCTCCTTCATATTCCTATTGGCATTTAACATTTTCCTTAAACTGAGTTACATGTTCAAAGCCTTTAAGCTGAGCTGTATGAGTTGGTCAACAGTCGGTTGTGAAAACTTTAATGTCATATTGAACTTGGGAATGACAACATAGTTTATTCACAAGAAAGATTTTTTTTTGCTTATAATTTTAGCTAATAAATTTGGTTGTGGTGCTCTAATGTTTGATACTTATTCAGGGAATCATCTTTTCGGTTTGAACTTCAAATTGCCATTAGATTTGAAGAGTTAGGCGATATGGAATCCTCTTCATATGTATGACTTCGATATGCGCATGAAAGATCTCCCTCTCCACCTCTCCACCTCTCCACCTCTCCACCTCTCCACCTCTCCACCTCTCCACCTCTCCACCTCTCCACCTCTCCACCTCTCCACCTCTCCACCTCTCCACCTCTCCACCTCTCCACCTCTCCACCCTCTCCACCTCTCCACCTCCACCTCTCCACCTCTCCACCTCTCCACCTCTCCACCTCTCCACCTCTCCACCTCTCCCTCTCCACCTCTCTCCACCTCTCCACCTCTCCGCCTCTCTCCACCTCTCCACCTCCACCTCCATGTCTCCATCTCTCTCCACCTCCACCTCTCCACCTCTCCTCCCTCTCCACCTCCACCTCTCCACCTCTCCACCTCTCCACCTCTCCACCTCCACCTCCACCTCTCCACCTCTCCACCTCTCCACCTCTCCACCTCTCCACCTCTCCACCTCTCCACCTCCACCTCTCCACCTCTCCACCTCTCCACCTCTCCCTCTCCACCTCTCCACCTCTCCACCTCTCCACCTCTCCACCTCTCCACCTCTCCACCTCTCCACCTCTCCACCTCTCCACCTCTCCACCCTCACCTCTCCACCTCTCCACCTCTCCACCTCCACCTCTCCACCTCTCCACCCTCCACCTCTCCACCTCTCCACCTCTCCACCTCTCCACCTCTCCACCTCTCCACCTCTCCACCTCTCCACCTCTCCACCTCTCCACCTCTCCACCTCTCCACCTCTCCACCTCTCCACCTCTCCACCTCTCCACCTCTCCACCTCTCCACCTCTCCACCTCTCCACCTCTCCACCTCTCCACCTCTCCACCTCTCCACCTCTCCACCTCTCCACCTCTCCCTCTCCACCTCTCCACCTCTCCACCTCTCCACCTCTCCACCTCTCCACCTCTCCACCTCTCCACCTCTCCACCTCTCCACCTCTCCACCTCTCCACCTCTCCACCTCTCCACCTCTCCACCTCTCCACCCTCCACCTCTCCACCTCTCCACCTCTCCACCTCTCCACCTCTCCACCTCTCCACCTCTCCACCTCTCCACCTCTCCACCTCTCCACCTCTCCACCTCTCCACCTCTCCACCTCTCCACCCTCCACCTCTCCACCTCTCCACCTCTCCACCTCTCCACCTCTCCACCTCTCCACCTCTCCACCTCTCCACCTCTCCACCTCTCCACCTCTCCACCTCTCCACCTCTCCACCTCTCCACCTCTCCACCTCTCCACCTCTCCACCTCTCCACCTCTCCACCTCTCCACCTCTCCACCTCTCCACCCTCCACCTCTCCACCTCTCCACCTCCACCTCTCACCTCTCCACCTCTCCACCTCTCCACCTCTCCACCTCTCCACCTCCTCCACCTCTCCACCTCTCCACCTCTCCACCTCTCCACCCTCCACCTCTCCACCCTCTCCACCTCTCCACCTCTCTCCACCTCTCCACCTCTCCACCTCACTCCAACTCTCTCCACCTCTCCACCTCACTCCAACTCTCTCCACCTCTCCAACTCACTCCACCTCTCCACAACTCTCCACCTCTCCCCACCACTCTCCACCTCTCCACCTCTCCAACTCACTCCACCTCTCCACAACTCTCCACCTCTCCCCACCACTCCCACCTCTCCACCTCTCCACCACTCTCCAACGCACACACACCATCACTCACACACATACACACCAATGGTCGCACACACACTACATCGCTCACTCACATACACATCAATGCTCACACACACACACCAAAGGCCATACACCCACACACCCACACACACACACCTCAAAGTTTACACTCCCACACCCACACCAACGCACACTCTCACACACACACCTCAAAGTTTACACTCCCACACCCACACCAACGAACACTCTCACACACACACACATGCACCAACGCTAACACACACACCAACACATGTAAACACGCACACATGCACACAAACAGGTACAGAGGCGCACAAGCACGCACAAGCACACAAACACGCACAAGCACACATACACACGCACACGCAACCACTCACCCACGCTCACACACGCACAAGTGGGCCCGTGCGCCTACGCACATGCGCACATGCGGGACAGCGCTCTAGCTCACCTGCATGCCCGCGAACCAACACACACACGTGCACCAACACACACACACACATTACAATGCACACACACACAGACCAATACACACACACACTCACACCAACGCTTACACACGCATACACTCACACCAACGCTCACTCAAACACACACAAACCCACCCTCACACACACACTCACCAACGCTTACACACACACCCACACTCACTTACACCCTTACCCATGCTTACACACTCACACTCACCAATGCTCACACACATACACACCGATGGTCACACACACACACTCACACCAACGCTCACACACACACACTCTCACACCAACGCTCATACCAACCCTCACACCAATGCTCACACCAACGCTCATACCAACCCTCACACCAATGCTCACACCAACTCTCTCTTACACACACACACCAACGCTCACACACACACTCACACCAATGCTCACACACGAAATCCAACGCTCTCACACACACACACCAACGCTCTCACACATACACACGGACGCTCACTCACACACACCCACGCTCACACTGACATACACACACCCATGCTCACACTGACATACATACACCCACGCTCACACTGACATATACACCAATGCTCACCCACACACAGCCATGCTCATACACACACACCAACGCTCATTGACACACACAACAACGCCCACACACACCCATGCTCACACACACCCACGCTCACACACACCCATGCACACACACACACACACACACACACACACACACACTCACCCACGCTTACACACACCCACACTCACATACACACTTACCCATGCTCACACACGCACACACACCAATGCTCATACACATACACACCAATGGTTGCACACACACACAATCACTCACACACACACACACCAGTGGTCGCACACACACCATCGCTCACACACATACACATCAATGTTCACACACACACACAAATGCACACGCACACACCCACAAATGCACACGCACACGGGCACCAACGCTCACACACACTCACCAATACACAAACATACACACACACACACACATCAAACGTCACACACCCACAAACACCCACACACACACACCCCAAAGCTTACACACACACACACACACACCCCAAAGCTTACACACCCACACACACACACCCCAAAGCTTACACACCCACACACACACACCCCAAAGCTTACACACCCACACACACACACCCCAAAGCTTACACACCCACACACACACACCAACTCTCACACACACACTAATGAACACTCTCACACGCACACGTGCACCAACGCTAACACACACCCCAACACACGTAAACACGCATACATGCAAACACACACGCACAGAGGCACACAAGCACACACACGCACACACACGCACACACGCACACACATGCACACACGCACACACGCACACACGCTCACAAGCACACACACACACATGCACACACGCACACATGCACAAGCACACACGCACACACGCACACAGGCCCGGGCACCCGCGCACCCTCACACCTGCTGGCCAGTTCACCCGCGCACACAAGGGCCCGTGCCCCGCTCTCCTGCATGTAATGGACCAACACACACATGTGGGTCCGCGCTCTTGTATGCACACACACACACGCACACGGACCAATACAAAAACTCGCATATGCACCAACGCCCACAAACATATACACATTACAATGCACACACACGCAAACCAACACTCACATACTCCCACCAACGCTTACACACACACACACACACTCACACCAACGCTCGCACACACACACACACACACTCACACCAACACTCACACACATAGACTCACACCAACGCTCATACAAACGCTCATACATACGCACACACACACACACACACACACACACACACACCAACGTTCACTCACAAAACAACAATTTTGAAAGACACACCAATGCTCACTCAACCACAAACGCTCACACACGCATGCGCTCACACACACACCAATGCTCACTCAACCACTAACGCTCACACACACCTGCTCACACACACACAAACGCATACACACATTACAATGCACACACACACACACAAACGCATACACACATTACAATGCACACACACACACACACCAAGACTCACATACAAACACACACTCACACCAACGCTGTCAGACACACACACTCTCACTCCTACGCTCACACACACACACCAACATTCACAGACACGCACACTCACACCAACGCTAACACACACACTCACACCAATGCTCATACTCACACTTAACACTTTCACACACACCAATTCTCACACACACACTCACACCAACGCTCACATACACACTCCAACGCTCACACACACACTGCCCAACGCTCTCACACACACACCAATGCTCTCTCTCTCTCTCACACACACACACACACGAACGCTCGCTCACACGCACACACACACCAATTCTCGCACACACACACCAATTCTCACACACACACACCAATTCTCACTCACACACACACCAAATCTCACACACACCAATGCTCACACATGTCCCAACGCTCAAACACTCCAACGCTCTCAAACCCCAACGCGCAAACACACGCACCAATGCTCACTCACAAACCAATGCTCACTCAAACAACAAAGCTCACACACACACACACAAATTCTGAAAGATACACCAATGCTCACACACCCAATAACTCTGACAAACACACCAACGCTCACACACACACCAGCGCGCACACAATCGGCAACACATAGACAGACACAAACGCATACACACATTAAAATGCACACACACACACAAATGCATACACACATTACAATGCACACACATCAACGCTCACACACAAACGCTTACAAATGTTCACACACACACTCACACCAGCGCTCACACACGCAATCCAACGCTCACATAGACCCCGCCCCAACACTCTCACACATACACACCAACGCTCTCACACATACAGACCAATGCTCACCCACACACACACACACACACGAATGTTCAGACACACACACACACGAACGCTCTCACACGTACACACACGAACACTCACACACACACACATACACCAATTCTCACAGACACACACCAAATCGCACACGCACCAATGGTCACACACACACCAACGCTCAAACACACCAACACTCTCAAACACCAACGTGCATTCACACACCAATGCTCACACACAAACCAACGCTCACACACAAACCAACGCTCACACACACACCAATTCTCAAAGATACTCCAATGCTCACACACCCACCAACGGTGATACACACACCAATGCTCACACACTCACCGGCGCACACACACTCGCCAACACATACTCACACACCAGCGTAAACACACTCGCCAACGCATACACACTCAACAAACACATACACACAATAAAATGCACACACACACATAAATGCATACATACATTACAATGCACACAGACACAGACACACCAACACACACACACCCACACACATTCACAGCAACGCTGACTCCAATTATCACGGCAACGCTCACACCAACGCTCATACACACACACACAGACACCAACGCTGACACACACACACACACCAACACATACACACATACACACCAACACACACACAAACACACCAACGCTCACACACACACACACACACCAACTCTCACACACACACTAACGCTCCCACTCACAGTCACTAATTCTCACACACTTACTAGCTCACTCAACACACACACAAATGCTCACACACACACACACAAACGCTCACGCTCACACACGTCATTTCTTACACACACTCACCAATTTTTACCAACACACCAACCTTCACACACACCAACGCTCACACACACCAACGCTCACACAAACAACAAGTCTCACACACACACCAACGATCTCACACATGCACACACCACCGCTCACACACACACTCACACCAACGCTCAGACATGCAGTCCAACGCTCACACACACACTCACACTAATGCTCAGACATGCAGTCCAACGCTCACACACACACCCCTAACACTCTCACACATACACAACAACGTTCTCACATATACGTTCCAACGCTGACACACACACACACACACTCACGAACGCGCGCACACACACACACACGAACACTAACACTGACACACACACACAAAATCTCACACAAACCAACGTTCACACACACACCAACGCTCAAACACACCAACGCTCTCAAAATCCAACGAGCATATACACACACCAACGCTCACACCCAAACATAGTCTCACAGAACACAACACACACACACACACACACCAATTCTAAACGATACACCAATTTTCACACACCCACCCACGCTGACACACACACTAATGCTTACACACACCAGCGCGCACACACTCGCCAATGCATACACACACAAACGCATACACACATTACAATCCACACACACACACACCAACACTCTCACTCACCCACACACATTCATATCAACGCTTACACACACACACACTCACACCAACACTCGCACACACACACACACACACTCTCACACCAACGCTGGCACACACACACACACACACTCTCACACCAACGCTCATACAAATGCTCATACAAACGCTTACGCACACACACACACACACACACACACACACACACCAACGCTCACTCACACACCCCAACAGTCACACACACACTCACACTCACACACCAACTCTCACCCTCATACCAACGCTCACACACCCACGAACGCTCACACACATACACCAACTCTCACACACGCACCAACGGTCAGAGACACACACACTCGAACACACACACACACACCAACGCTCACACACTTCAATGCTCACACACAGCAACGCTCACACACAACAACACTCACACACAGCAACGCTCACACACAACAACGCGCACACACACACAGGCACACACCAATGGTCAAAAACACACACACCAACTCTGACACACACTCGCACCAACGCTCTCACACAAACTCCAACGCTCACACACACACACACACCAACGCTCACACGCACTCACACCAACACTCAAACACACTCTAACGCTCACACAAACAATGCTCACACACATACACACCAACGCTCACACACACACACACACACACACACACACACCAAGGCTCACACACACACACACCAAGTCTCTCACACACACACACAGACATCAATTCTCTCTCTCTCACACACACACCAATTCTCACACACACACCAACACTCACACACACACCAAAGCTCACACGAACACACGAACACACACATACACACCATTTCTCACACACACCCCAACGCTCACATACACCCCCAACGCTCACACACACACACACCAACGCTCACTCACACACCAACGCTCACTCACACACCAACGCTCACTCACACACCAACGCTCATTCACACACCAACGCTCACTCACAAACACCAACGCTCACACACACACACATACTCACACTTACACTAACACACACTCACAGAAATGCTCTCACACACACACCAACGCTGACACACACACACCAATGCTGACACACACACACCAACGCTGACACACACACACACCCTAACACTCAAACATTTACACACACCAATGCACACATACACAAACACCAACGCTCACACACACACACACACAAACAAACACCAACGCTCATACACACACACACAAACACCAACGCTCACACACACACACACACACACACACACACAAACACCAACGCTCACACACTCACCATCGCTCGCACACAAACAACCGCTCTCACACGCACCAGCACATGCACACAACCACACACAGAGCAGCGCTCACACACACACCACCGTAGACTCACACCAACACACACACACACCATTGCATACACACCAGCGCGCACACACCAACACGCACACTCACTCTAACACGAACATATACTTATCAACATTCACACACACACACACACACACACCAACGCCAACGCCCCAAAACTCACACTCACACACACCATCGCACACACAAAAATGCTTACACAGACACACACACACCAATGCTCACACACACACACACACTAATTCTCACACACACTCCAACACTCACACACTCACACCAAATCTCACACACAATCCAACGCTCACACCCCAACGCTCACACACCATCACTCACAGACCAATGCTCACACACACACACACCAATTCTTACACACACTCCAACTCTAACACACCAAGGCTCACACACACACCAATTCTTACACACACACCAACGCTCACACACACACCAAAGCTCACATACACACCAAAGCTCACACACACCAAAGCTCACACACACACCAAAGCTCACACACACACCAATGCACACTCACACACAAACACACACTCACACATAGACACACACACACACACCAACGCTCACATACACCAACGCTCACACACACCAACGCTCACATACACCAACGCTCACACACAGAAGCACCAACGCTCACACACATTCCAATGCTCACACTCAGACACCAACTTGCACACGTACACACACTTACGCTCAGAGACACCCACACACACACCAACTCTCACACAAACCCAATAACATTCACACACACACCCCAACGCTCACACACAAACGCGCACACACACTCCAATGCACATATACACACCAATGCAAACACACACCAATGAACACACACACCAACACTCACACACACACACACACCGACACTCACACACACACACACCAAAGGTCTCACACATACACACCAAAACTCTCTCTCACACACACACCAATGCTTTGTTGTAGATAGTTGGGAATGATGAATAATTTAAGAATAATGCTAGTTGCACCTAGTGGGCGTACATATCCGACGTACTTGGTGATGTGGAGGGTTGGGTGGCGTCCACGTCACAAGCCGCATCAGCAATCGAAAATTCCCGCGGCATCCCTCCTCCCCTGCCACGGCCTCCCTCCCTCCCGGCCGTGGCCTCCCTCCCTCCTATGGCCTCCCTCCCTCCTTGCCACGGCCCGCGGGAGACCGTAGGAATTAATCTTGTCTAAGCGTTGGATGGAGATGCACAAGAAATGATTTAAGGACAGCACGAAAAATCAGAGTTTGTGGTCTGAGACAGTGATCCTTGTAGCTTCGGGCAGCACTTTATTTTTTGTTTTTGGTTATGATAAAAACAGCAAAGAATTTTTTTAGACAAAGCAAATCAGTCAAAAAAGTCTCAAAAAGCTCAGTTCAATTCTCTCATAAGATGTTTCATTTTTTTTCTCGAATCTCTGTGTTGTACAAAACTGCCGATCATAATTTACGAATACACTGAAACTAATGCAACCCTGTACCTTGGAGAGGAAGGGTTCAAGAACACGCAAGGGACAGATCCAAGCCGATCTCTTCTTTCGCTTCCCTCGTTGCCGTCTCACAGTCATCCTTATCAGCTTCATCCGCTTTTTCTCCCGGCAACGACACCTCACCTATATGAGTTAATGACAGAGAAGAAGTACTTTATATAATATCTTCACCAAGGCTTAAAAAAGGACAATTATTTCTCCCTTTCCTAATCCAATTTCAGGAAAATGATGAAAACTTGAGTGCGTCGAGAGATTAGAAGAGCTTTTGGTGAGAATGACACGGATATCGCCCCCGTCTCCCTCGAAAATGCAGATGAGTTCGGCAGCTCTCTTGGGAAGCAATTACATCTCTGCAACAGCGGCGATGCATATTCTGGGACCCCAGTTGAGAAAGGAAGATGAAGATAAATAGGGGAAAAGGCTATAACGAGGGTTGATGAAGAATAATAATGCAAGATGGATATTCGAAGTTACAACAAAGATTAATTCTGGAAAGAAAGATGAAGACTTTTTTTTTCTAAAGGTATCATATTGGAAGATGAAACAAAAAAGTCCTAGAAAAGGTTACAATAAGCAAAATAAATAAAAAATTTGATTAAAAGTTATAACAAGAGGAGAAGAAAGAAAAGAATGATAAATTAAATATGGAAGATGAAGAAAATTTTGAAACTAGGTCATAATAAAAGAAGTGATATACAAAATTTGAAGGAAGGCTATTTTTAGGTAAGATGAAGAAAAGGGTTATGAAAAACATTTTGCAATAAGGAAAACTGAAAAAAAAAAGTTTAAAATAAGGCAATAATTAAGAAAAAATAAAAAACGAAAAAAAATCCAATAGTGGAACATGAAAAAACAAATAGAAAGAGGCTAAGAAAAGGATAAGAAAAGAACAAAAAAATATGAAAGAAAGAGTATGATAAAAAAATTGAAAAAAGGCTTCAATTAGGGATGAGGCAATAATAAGAGATGTTTAATATTTTATGAGAAAACAATCAGAGGAGCCAATGGCTGTTCTAAAATTGGACTTTGAAAAGTAATTCGACAAACTCTCTTGGAGTTATCTAAACTCTATGAAGGGATAGTTGGACTTTGGTAGTAGTTGGGGTAAGTGTATAGGAAATGCTAGTTGCACTAATGGACAGTACCTATCTGACGTACATGACGTAACCAGCTAATCCAAAACACAATTCTCTAGGGTTTATCCTTGAGAATTTAAGATTTAATAAAATAAAAAAAATATTTTATTATTTTTTAGGTTTTCCTATTGGCGGGTTATGTCACGTAAGACGGATAGGTACTACGACAACTAGCATTACTCAAATGCATAATGTCATGCATCTAATCGGTGAGGTACTCCATCTTCATCAACGGAGGAGCACATGGGTCATTATCCCTACTAGGGGTCTTAGGCAAGGAAATCCTTTGTCCCCCATGCTATCTAACATTGTAGGAGAGGTGTTAAGATATATGTTAAATATGGCTATAGATGAGGGGTGGATTGACCCTATTATTGATTGAATTACCTCCAAGCCCCACGTCCAATTTGCTGATGATACCATCCTTTTCTATAAAGGTACAATCGACCAAGTGAGATAAGTGCATTTTGCTTCTATTTGAATTGGCCTTTAGTATAAAGATCAACTGATAAAAATTCTCACTCTATGGTTTTTCTCTTGAGAAAATGTGATGAATGAAGTTGTTAATATGCTAGGATGCAAAATTGGCTCCCTTCCTTCTACGTACCTCAGTTTACCCCTCTTCACTGGTAGAGCAACTATGAATCTTTGGGACCCAATCATTGAAAAGTTGAATCATAGATAGGGTACATGACAAGGAAGATTACTCACAAAAGGTGGCAGGTTGCTTTGATCAAAACTTGCTTACTTGGGATCCCCACCTACTACTTTGTCTTTTTACATTGCCCCCTCTCAGTGGCGAATCCAATTGAAAAACTTATGAGGAACTTTTTGTGGTCGGGTACATGAAAAAAGTCGAAGCTTCAGCATATTAAATAGGATGATATATGTCGAACTAAAGAAGTTGGGTCTGAGAATCAGGATAATCAAAGTCATGAATGAAGCCTTTTTAATTAAATAGCTCTTGAAGGTGAATAAGAAGAATATGGCACCTTGGAGGAAATTAGTGGCAATAGTAAGGGATAGCAAACCGAGGGAATGACTCTTTCAAACTACAAGGACATGAGAACTTTCTCCCATTTGGAAGAAAATTAGTAAGTTGTTCCCTACCGTTGCTCAACATTATTTTATTTAGCAAGGTAAAGAAAAAAGAACCCGATTTTGGTCTGATAAGTGGATAGGCGAGGCGACTCTTGTTGAAAGATATCTAAAGTTATTCTCATTAGAGAAGAATCGAGATTGCCTTATCAGTGATATTACCCCAAGGGACAATTGTGCGAAGTGGACTGGGTACATTTGCTCAGAAGAAACCTAAATGATGATGACCTTCTCGAGGAATTGAATAAGATATACTTGCAAAGGGACCAAGAGAATGAGTAGATAAAGAGACGACATTCTAAAGGTTGTTATTCGGTTAGCTCGGACTATTCTTGCCTTACTAACCGAGGTCGACACCTTCACCATGTTGTGGTGGTTTGGTCTCTTTCATATCCACGAAAGCAAGTTTTCTTTGGATGGACATCTGATAAAGATCAATAAGTTTACTAGATCCTATCCGATTTGTGGTAGTTTGGTTTCTTTCATACCCTAAACCCTAAACCCTAAACCATAATTCAGCAACAGAAGAAAAGCATGAGAACTCAACTGAAGTAGAAACATCAAGTTCCAGACTAAAAGAGAATAAAAACAGTAATTTTTGCTTTGTTAAAATTTTCTAACAATCTTGAGAAAACAAATAGACCAAACAATTTTCATTGTCTTAAATTTCATCATTAAGATAAGTCCTATAGCGGCCATGATTTCCTCCCCAGCAAGTCAACCCTCGCCTCAGCTGGATCAATATGGTTCTTTCAGGGATGAGTATGAATAAAGGGACAGACTTGCGCCTTCTTTTGTTTGGGTTAGTCCCCCTTCTTTTTATGGTGAGGGTGCCCTATACTGGGAGTCAAATCCCCCGTCTTCTTTTGGGAGACTCCTTTTTTTTAGGCAAGTCCCCCTTCCCCTCCCTGAGCCCTAACCACAACTAACCTGTAGTCGAGCTTGGCAACCCCAGACCACAACTGACCTGGAGTTCAGCTCTAGTCTCAGGATAATTGGACCTGACCCAGGTATCAAAGAACCCAGTATAGTTTCCCATTCTAGGGTCAAATCACCATGCTAAAGACTATCCTTATTAGCAGTAATATGGCATGCAGAGAAGAGAAAACAACGACCTCCTCTATGACGATCAGTTGATGTATTTGATGAAATCGAAGATATGCATAATAATTTACCTGTAATATGGTGGCACTTTAGACCAAGAAGACGTGGTCTCCTTCATTCTTAACGGCCTCGGTTCTGAGTATGAACCATTTATCATGTCTGTCACAGCAAGGACTACTCCACTTACCATGGAAGAACTGCAGAATCTGCTCTTGACTCAAGAGCACCGCCTGGCCATAGCCACACAAATGGGACGTTTGACACTATCTCAAACTACTCCCTCGGTGAATCTCGCAGCTCAATCATCCTCCTCAAATAACAGAGGCAGAGGAGGAGGTTCTCCAATAGAGGCAGAGGACGTAACTCAGGTAGGAATTCTCCTCACCTACAAACTGGTAATTCCAACCGGCCTCCTCAATCAAACAGGCCCACTTGCCAACTCTGCAACCGAAGAGGTCATCACGTCGCCCAGTGCTACTATCGTTTTGACCAGACTTTTCAGCCGTTGCAGCCCCCTCTCCTCAACTCAGCTCACCTAAATGACCAGGCTCATGAAGGACTCTGGTATCCAGATTCCGGTGCCACACACCACTTCACAGGTGATGTTAACAAACTCATGGAGAGACACCAAGTTGCTGGTAATGAACAAGTGACTTTAGGTAATGGTCACCAATCTCCTATTCTCCTAAAAGGCTCTTCTCATTTACACCCTTTTAAACTTCAACATGTCATATATGTTCCTTCAATTATCAAAAACCTTGTTTCTATTGCTCAATTTACAAAAGACACTAACACTTTCAATGAGTTTCATCCATTTAATTTCTTTGTGAAGGACAAACAAACAGGGCAGGTACTTCATCGGGGCAAGCTTAAAGATGGGTTATATGTGTTTGATAACTCCACCTTGCCACAATGTCATCTCTCCCATGCCACCACCTACAATATCTGGCACCATCGTCTCGGTCATTCTCATTTCAGGCTCACAAAAAGCAGTTTGCAGCAGCTTAAAATTCCTTTTCTTTCAAATAATTCTAATCTTTGCACTCCTTGTCAAATGGCCAAATCAAAGGCCTTACCTTTCAAGCATAATAAAATATTTGCTTCTTCTCCTTTGCAGCATGTCTCTATGGATGTTTGGGGTCCTTCCCCTATGCTTTCCCGTGATGGCTTTAAGTTTTACTTATCTATAGTAGATACTTACAGCAAATATACATGGATTTATTTATTAAAATCTAAATCTGATGTAGTTCAAACAATTTTACTTTTTAAACAACAAGTAGAAAATCAATTGCCTTCCAAAATTCAGACCATCCAAACTGATGGAGGTTCTGAATTTTTGAATCATTCTTTTCAAAAGTTTGTTTCAAAGTATGATATACATCATCAGATTTCCTCTCCTTACACGCCACAACAAAATGGCATCGTAGAGAGAAAGCACAAACACATAGTCCAAACTGGACTTACATTACTTTCATCTAGTCATGCACCTTCTGAAAATTGGGATTCAGCCTTTTATACTGCAGTCTATTTAATAAATCGATTGCCCACTCTTACTCCCACCAAACCTTCCCCATGGGAACTCCTATACAATAAAAAGCCAGATTACAACTTCTTAAAGGTCTTTGGTTTTCTATGCTTTCCTCACTTAAGACCTTATTCCAGACATAAGCTTCAAATGCTCAGTCTTCCATGTTTCTTTCTAGGGTACCATCCGAATTATAAAGCCTATCGATGCCTGCATCTTCCATCTCAAATAATTTATCTCTCCCGTCATGTTGTTTTTCATGAAGCAGTGTTTCCTTTCAAAGATAACCCATCTAAGGCAACCCCAGATGAAGTTCTCCCACACTTGCCATCCGCTACACATGGTATGCTTCCTGTCTTTACTTCTCCATTAACCACCTATTCTGCTCCAACTCAGGTCCCTTCCTCTCCTTCACCTACAAGGTCAGCTTCTCGTCCTCAGTCAGCAGGAACCCCTCCTACGCCCTCTTCTCCTCCAATAACACCCATCGAATGCGTCACAAATTACCAAATTCAAGCACCACCATCTTCTTTACCTAGCAGCCCAACCTTCAGTCCCTCCTCTACACCCACCCTACCTTTGCCAGACCCACTACCTACACCCATAGTTCCACCTGCCCCACCACTAAATACACACTCTATGATCACCAGATCCAAATCAAACATCCCAAGGTCACAAATTCTTCTCACCAGCAACAAGGTTGTTTCTTCTACTGATTTGTTTCAAGATCCTGTGAGTTTCACTCAAGCCAATATGCATCCACATTGGCGAAAAGCCATGGCAGAAGAATTCAATGCACTCTTATTAAATAAAACTTGGGCGTTGGTCCCAAAACCAAAAAATAGAACACCCATAGGCTGCAAATGGGTCTTCCGCACCAAATTCAATCAGCAAGGGGAAATAGACAGGTATAAGGCCAGACTCTTGGCCAAGGGCTTTCATCAAGAGGAAGGTGTCAATTTCTTTGACACTTTTAGCCCAGTTGTTAAACCAGTCACCATTCGCTTATTACTTTCGCTTGCAATCACTTATAACTGGTTCACAACTCAACTCGATATTCAGAATGCTTTCTTGCATGGAGCACTTAAAGAGGAAGTATACATGAGTCACCCACCAGGTTTCGTTGACTCTCTTTTTCCAGATTATGTGTGTAAATTGAAAAAATCCTTGTATGGTTTAAAACAGTCCCCAAGGGCCTGGTTCCATCGTCTTCAAGGTGCTTTGTGTGAATTGGGGTTTGTAGGCTCCAAAGCGGATAATTCTTTGTTTTTTTACTTTAATGGATCTCACATCACTTTTATTCTAGTGTATGTAGATGATATCATCTTTACAGCAAACTCTTCCACCTTGGCGACTACTTTGCTACAAGATCTCAAGCAAACGTTTCCAATCAAAGAACTTGGCTGCCTCTCCTATTTCCTTGGCATACAAGCAGATTTTCAGAATCGGTCCTTACACTTAAGCCAGTCCAAATTTTCAACAGATCTACTGAATCGTTTAGATCTTCTTAATGTGAAGTCGCTGGCCACTCCCGCTACAACTGGTTCAAAACTGTCCAAATTTGAAGGGAAAGCTCCCGCTGATCAGAAACTATACCGCTCCACCGTGGAGGCACGTCAGTATCTTACTATCACACGCCCAGATATTTAGTATGCGGTGAACCAGGTTTGCCAATTCCAACAAGAACCCAATGACAGACATTGGACAGCAATCAAACGGATCCTCCGTTATTTAAAGGGCACCTTACACTATGGAATCACATTACATCCTATTTTTTCTTTTGATCTAACCGCATTTTCCGATGTTGATTGGGCTGGCAAACCAGATGATCTTCGATCCACTTCTGGGTATTGTATTTTCCTTGGCGACAATCTCATCTCTTGGAGCTCCAAAAAACAGCCCACTGTCTCCCGCTCAAGTGCTGAAGCTAGTACCACGGAATTGCCTCAACCGCCTCCGAACTTTCATGGATTCTACACTTGCTTAATGAATTAAAAGTCAAGGTTATTCACCCACCCGTCATTTGGTGTGACAACCTTTCAGCCACATACATAGCTGCCAATCCAGTATTTCATGGTCGCACAAAACACATCGAGCTGGACTATCATTTTGTCAGAGAACGCATTCAGAGAGGCACACTCATAATTAAGTTCATTCTTTCCATGGATCAAGTAGCTGATATTCTTACCAAGGGGTTGTCTCGCCAACAACACAACCGTTTTCTTACCAAATTGACTGTCAACCACTCTCCTGTCAGTTTGAGGGGGAATGTTAGAGCACGAATTTCTCAGATTTAAATCTCAAGCTTCATCTTCTATCCTTGAAGATTGCAATCCTCCACTTCTCCCTTATCTCTTATCCAATAAGTTGTAACCTCTTTTCCATCTCTTGTTCAAGGGATAAGCACCCAATCTTATCCCCAATCTCTATCTCCTATGGATCTCTACATCTCTCTTTTAATTTCAAACTTGTAAACTCCCTATAAATACTGGTATACAGATTCGATTAACATAGAGTTGATCAATAAAATTCAGAGTCACTTTGTCTTCACTTTGTACTTCTTCTTCCTCACGTGCACTTACACTAAGTAGGGAGTTTTAAATTTACACTTGCGATAGGAGAATCACTCCCCTCCCCAAGTTGCTATTTGAGTCTTGTCCTTTTCTATTACAATCTATTGGGTAGGACAAACCAATAGTTTCAGAATAGAAAAAGTATGAATATATTAGGATAAGCCCAACCCCAAACCTGCACCTTCCATCAATTTTTCTGTCATAGATCTCATATAAACATCCTATACTCTAAGCTCTACCATTGGGGAAAACATGACAGCAATAATCAAATGTATTGACTATATCATCCGACCATTAGACAGCGCCAATTCTTCAACAAGGCCAGTTGAAGATGGGCGAGGTGTAGGGGTGGAATCAAGCTGACCCAAGCCCGAACATGCCTATGTTCGAACTCAGCTCGACAAAAAATGAAGGCACGCGAGCTCGAACACGAGATCCTAAATAAAAACTGCACTCAAGTTACAACTGAAGCCGTCTCGTTTATGTTGTTGTGAGTAAACATCAACCAAAAGGGAAAAGAAACTCAAATGACAAAAGGGAGAAAAAATCAAACAGTGAGGGAGAACGATCAAACGACTAGCAGGAACTCAACTTCCCCAGAAAACATCTCCCTCACCTTCACTGCAACCTCCTGCCCATCCTGGAGCTTCCCCTTGAACAACAAACTAAACCCTTCCATCCTATTATATCCCGGAAAGAATTAGCCATTTTCTTTCTCCGAATATTTGAATTTGTCAGATAAAAGAGTCTCACAGCTTCAGGCATCATGTCTTTCAGGCTGTTCCTCCACAAGAAAATGTTTCCCCAAATTCTTCATCCCAATACTTCTTTTCCAGGAACTAGGAAACAATAGCATTAAAGATAGAGAAACAAAATATCTACTAAAGTAAATATAAAATTTTTTTAATAGAAAATCGAAATTGTTTTGGAGAAAATTTGACAATCTGACAGATTAAAACAGTGTTGTACCATCGGTTCCTGATTAAGTGGATACCAACTAAATTGGTCAGAACATCGAAACTGGAGAGGAGAAAAATAAAAAAGGGGAGGTGTGGAGTCGGTAGGGGTGGGATCGGTTACCCTGAACTATGATAGAGATACAGAAAGCGAGATCCAGAAAAGAACTCTTATCAGAGTTATGAGGATGCCTATCATTCTTCTCTCTCCCGAATCTGTTTATCACTATTCCCTAGAGTTGTTTGCCTTCACTTTGAGTTTGAGAGCTTTGACGTTTCTCAGGAAGAGGGTATGTAAACAAAATTATTGAGCTGGTCTTGAGCTAGTGTTACGAGTCAGGGGTATTTTAATAATTATGTTGTATATAGTTGGTCTTATGCTAGTCTTTGTTGGACTTAGTATTTCTTTATAAGTTTAAGTATTAGCCCACGTGTTAGTGCTTATTTTTATATTTCTTGTTCAATAAGCCACGCAATGGCATATTTGTAATTTTGTGCTTCTGCACCTTATATTCATAAATTAGGGTTGTGAGTCTACAACAGACTTCATGACCCCTTCTCTCCATTTTCTCCTTCACACACACACACACACACTCTCTCTCTCTCTCTCTCTCTCTCTCTCTCTCTCTCTCTCTCTCTCTCTCTCTCTCTCTCTCTCTCTCTCTCTCTCTCTCTCTCTCTCTCTCTCTCTCTCTCTCTCTCTCTCTCTCTCTCTCTCTCTCTCTCTCTCTCTCTCTCTCTCTCTCTCTCTCTCTCTCTCTCTCTCTCTCTCTCTCTCTCTCTCTCTCTCTCTCTCACTTCTTCTTCTCTTCCGCAAAAGTTCACATGGTAGCAAAGTTGTCACTTATAGTGGTCATGGAATCTTCTTCCTCTAGGCTTTGTTGTACAAGTTTTCTGGCTGGAATAAATTTTTGTTGTTGGTCATGGAATCTTTTTTTTCTTCTTTTCCCTGCCATGGTTGTAAACTATGGATCGTACTCATGTTTAAGTGCTTGATGTCACTGGATTCGTCCTGCTGATGTCATCTTCGTATTGCTTCATGGAATGAAGTTTCTTTTTTGTCCTCGAGGATTGTGTAAGACACTTTTAAGAACCTACAGCTTTGCAGAAGGTGTTATTTGAGAATCAAAGGCTTCCAAAAGAGTTTTCCGTTCGATAAAGGTGTGTTCTTTCTAAATTTCTGTTGAGGCCAAACACGCTGATGTCATCATTGTTACGGCTAACATCAGCATTGCTACAGCTGACGACAACAACTTTTCTGTTGTAATTGTCATACTTTGGTGTTGTGATCTTCATACTTTGTACATAAATTTGGATGTCTAGTTGTTACTGAAGTAAGGGTGGTCGCTAGTACTGTTGTTTAAGTCTTTTACACGATTGGTGCTGCTCCAAGAAGGATTTTTTTTGTTGTTGCTGGGTGCGTAGTGTTGTGTATCTATTGCTGCTAGGTCTATTGGGCCCTGCATCTGCTATTGTTGGGTCTGTAGGACCCTGAACCTGCTGCTACCGCCAAGCGGCTTTTTTCTGTTACCTCGGGATCTCTGTGGGTAGATTGTGGAGGCTTTTTGTGTTTTTAACTTTTTGTGCTGACATAATCAGCCAGATAACTGACATCAGCAAGTCGTAATTTCTGCTGTGTGGTAATTTGGTGATTCCAAGGTGTGTTGTTGGATATTGTTTGCTGCTGAATTCATTACTTCTTCAAAATTAAATGATAAGAATTATTTATTGTGGATATTATCAGTTAAATTATTTGGAGGCAAAAATGAAAAATATTGGTCGTTTAAGGTACTTCTTGGGCATTGAAGTTGCCCGAAGAAGCAGTTAAATATTGGTGTTGTCACAGTTAAATATAGAGATGGACTGTCCTTTGACTTTCTTTTGCTTTGTTTTTTCCTTTTACTATGTACGCTCCCCCTTTTGGTTGGGAGGGGACCTCTTCGTTATTTTATTTTATTCTTTTTTAAAGAAGAAGAAGAAAGGCCAAAACAGCCACAGAAATACTTTATGGGGCCTCTTACAACATGTTAAAAAGATATGGCCACCTTTGCCAACTGGTCAGCAAGGCCACTGGCGGTTGTTATGATTCCAGGATGTAAAATAGTGCTTAAGAGATAAAATCTTGATAACGTGTCTCACAAATTTCCAAGGCGCTTCTTAGATAAATAGGATAATCTCCCCCATGTGTAGGAAAGAAGGAACGGTACTTTTCACAAGGTGTCTTTTCCTTCATAAATACTATGTAATGTTGCACTGGAGAAAAAGAGCAAATAAAGACATTTGAAATTTGAATAGGAGCACATTTACACCTTTCAACAATCACTTTCATAGAAGTACAACAATTAGAGGAATTTCTTAATCACACAGAAGAAAGATCTAACTCTGAAAAAGGCACCATCGTTAGACAATCATGTCAATTAAATATTTAACTTCTTTGCAACACAGTTTCAGAGTACAATAGTAGGTGAACATCATACCCAACTGGGTGTGCACGGTCGGATTTCACAAGTACCAGACCTGACCCCACCCAAAAAATAGGGGATGAGATGAAGGTTTGTCCCCGCCGGTCAGGGATGGGGCTGAGTAAAAACCTGGTTCAGGTTCTTGGTCGAATATGAGTTCTACTAAACCTAACTTGAGGGGATGGAAACCCTATGTATTTCTTTAAAAATATAAAAACATTGAATAACTTGGTCAGGTTGATTGGGGGTGGTTCGTGGATGATCAGGTTGATTGGGGTGGTTCATGGATGGTCAGGTCAGGGATGGGAGTCGAGGATGGAAACAAGGACAAACCGGGATAGGACAGGTCGAGGACGGTGTGTCCTGGTGGCATTTCGGGTTTTTAAACCCCAACCAGGGGGTTTTTTTTTTTAAAGGGATGGGCTGTAGGGATTAAAATTTGGGTCAGGTTGGGGTTTAAGGAAACCGACCCCAGCCCGACCCATGCCCGACCCATGCCCACCCCAATATCCAACAAACTACACAATATACAGAGTCAAGCCAATGTCCACAAGCTAATAGCTTTCACAGAAAAATCATAGTATGAGATGGCAATAAGTAATGCAAATAAAACTCACTTGTTCATGACCCCTGATTTTCATGTATACACGCAACAGTTCACGCTTGTAGTGGCAATCCCCACATAAATGGCCATCACGAATCTGAGTAAGCAGGAAATATGATATAAGGATGCCCAACATGAATGGAATGCATTCTGAGAGATAAGTAAGAATATTATATGTTGGTCTACAGATTGTGTGCCTCAGTGTGCACATGAGAGAGAAAGAAGAGAAAAGTCCCGGGGGCGGGGGCGAGGGCCTTTACTCGGGTTGAGAATCAGGTAAAGTAG
Source organism: Aristolochia contorta (assembly GCA_022405105.1). Lineage (NCBI taxonomy): Eukaryota > Viridiplantae > Streptophyta > Magnoliopsida > Piperales > Aristolochiaceae > Aristolochia > Aristolochia contorta. Next base: position 20,497,406 of record CM039664.1, read on the forward strand.
ATGAAGATTCGCCAACAAGTTTGTTAGGGCGATTTATTTGAGAAGCGAGAAAACGCATCTCAAGTAATTTATCAGCTTCTGAAACTAAAGAAACATGATTGGTTTTGAGCTCTAAGAGTTTTTTCTTAGTGCCTTCTAGAATAGATAGAAGTTGATCTATTTTTTCTTGACTGTTGCTAATTTTAGGAGCATTAATTTATTTTGTTATCGAAATATGATTCCATAACAGATTTTTAAGTTTTAATTCAAAAATGAAAAATTTATTAACAGAATTCTAAGTTTTTAACCATGATCATGCTTCAGGATTAAAGCAAAATAAGTATATCTACTGAGATCTTATAAAGAGATGGATCATGAATTCTTACTGATAAACGCGTCTTCGCAGTTTCCCCTAATGGCCTCTTGCCTAACGGGTACTGGTTGCAATCTCTCAAGGAATCAGTCCAAAGAACCAGATAGATTCAAGAAAGATTTCTGAAAAGAAAACTTTTATTGATGCACTCAAAGCTATTACATATCCTTTGCCGAAGCTAAGATCTAAGGCCAAAGGCCTAGAACTCCGAAGAGTTTACTCACTAGGCATGAAAGTAGACAAATAGAGGAGAGCGGAGGGGTGAGGAGTCGATGCCTCAAAAGACAAATGAGCTTCGCTTATATAGTCACAAAAAGTTCCTACAATTATTAAAAGATGCATCAGTGATGACGCTTCATCCTGATCTTCAGGAACTTTCGGCGCCGCCATTGTCATCTTTTGTCCTCTGAAGGTTAGTGGAAGATGACGTGTCTGAAGATGCTTTAGGGCTTTGACATGGGATGTCGGTAGCCACCTGTAGGCAGAGATGACAACTGTGATCTGTCATCTTTTTCTTCATTAACAGACATAGTTTCTGTTCAGTGGAGGGGTCCACTAAATATTTTCTAAATTGGAAGATATCTTCAAAGTGAATAAGATTGCTGATGTCATTTTGATTTTGCTTAAGCTTCTTTTTTGTGTTAGAATAAACCAACACATGATTATTGTGGAGTCATCAGAGAACTTAAGGATTTTTGTTATTAAGAGATCAAACTTCTTAATCATCAATAAGTTCATTTCTTCGATGTTCATTGGTTCAGGGTCCTGAACTGTATGAGATTCGCTCTTCACATCGTTCTAGGAAATTCCCATGAGAATGAGGTGTTAAGGTGCAAGCCCTTGGAGTTGCTCTATCCAGCTCACAATGGTAGAAGTGAAGTGGAGGAAGATAGGGTTCTTGACATCTGTTTTGATTACCTTTTTTCGGAAGATTTTTACTCCTTTTATTCCTGAAGGACTCTTAGAGATTTCCTTTAAGTGTCCTCCGAGATAAATGTTTTTTATCAGTTCTGGTGATGCATCAGGAAGGAAGTTAAAGTAACTTATCTTCTTTCCATCATCAATAAAATAATGATCACTGATTGCAGCACTAGGTCCTGAAATGCGTGCACGGTACGCAAGTTAAATAAAATCTTGGGGTGATCCAAGAATCTTATCATCAATGTGCTAGGGAACAGCTTTCTTCTTTTCTGATAAGACTCAGCCAAGTGTCACCATTTTAGTAACTTTTTTATCTCTTTTAAGAACATCTATAAAAGAGACAAGTGTTGTTGCTTTTTGAAAGCTCTCAACTATTTGTCCCCTTGGAGCCATATCACTAATAAGGCAATCTTGGTTCCTAGCTAGAAGAAAGATCAATCCGAACTTTTCAACCAATATAGTCTCACCAATCCACTTGTCAGTCCAGAAACATGTTCTGTTACTTCTGCCTGGCTGCATAAAATTATGTTGGGCAAAGAAAAGAAACAACTTGATAATTTTCTTCCAACTAGAAGAAAACCTCCATTGCCTTGTAGCACCAAGCCACCACTGACTCGGCTTGCTGCCTAGAGCCCAAGTGACCAAGCTCCTCCGAGTAGTACCACTAATCATATTTAATTTCCAAAGACATTTGGTCAAGAGAGCCTGATTCATGAGTTTTTATTTTCCTAATTCCCAGTACACCATCTTTCTTAGTCTGAACACACCATCCCATTGGATAAGATGAAGTTTGGATCTCTCTGATGTACCGGACAGAAGAAAATTTCTCATAGTCTTTTCAATTGTGTTTACCACAGAGACGGGGCAGTGAAGGAAGGAAAGATAGTATGTTGGGATACCAGACAAACAAGCTTTAATTAAAATAAGTCTACCTGCTTTTGTGAGTAGCCTCCTTTACCATGTACTTAACCTGAGGTGTAGCTTTTTAATTATATGATCCCATAGGCTTTTATTTGCCCTTCCAATGAAGAGGGGAAAAGCGAGATAAGTAGAGGGGAGAGAACCAATCTTGCATCCCAACATATCAGCCATCTCGATCATCACTCCATGCTCAATAGAAAAAACAGAAAATTGCAGACTTGGACCAATTTATCTTCAGTCCAGATCCCAACTCAAACAACATCAATATGCATTTAATGATTCTAAGTTGGTCAGCTGAGCCTTTATACAAGAGGATGGTATTGTCTGAAAACTGCACAAGTAGGGCTTGAAAACAATCTCTATCCATAATAGGTTCAAGCCATCCTTCGTCCAGTGCCATATGCAACAAAAGTCTCAACCCCTCACCCGTGAAAACATAGGGGACAGAGGATCACCCTATTTGAGGACCCTTGAAGGCTTAATGAACCCATGAACTCCTCCATTGATGAGAATGGAATATCTTGCTAAAGAGACACATGTCATAATCCACGTTTTCCATCGCCAACCAAACCCTAATGCTCCATGATTGAGTTCTAGTAGCTCCAAGAGACTTTATTGAATGCCTTCTCAAAATCTAACTTCAAGACAACCCTTGGCTCCCCTGATTGTTGACAATTATGTAGAATCTAATGCACATTCATTACAGCATCAAGAATTGTCCTCTGTTTAATAAAAGCATGTTGTTTAGGCTTATAATATGATCCATCACCTTTTTTAATCTAGAAGCCAATAACCTAGCAATTATCTTGTAGGTACTACATGCAAAGGTGATAGGTCTGAAATCAGTAACCTGCTCCACACAATGCTTCTTGGGAACTAGTGCTATGAAGGTAGCCCCAAGGGACATGCTAGTCAGACCAAATTTGTAAAAATGCTGAATTTGTTGAACCATATCTTCTCTGATAATATGCCAGAAAACATTAGAAAATTCACCATTATGCCCATCTAGACCTAGAGCCTTATCTTTTGGGAGGCATTTTCCAGAATCATCAATTTCCTCAAGAGTGAAAGGTCTTTCTATATCAGCAGCCCGATCAAGAGTTAACAAGGAGTAATGCATTCCCTTCAATAAAGGGCGATTGGAAATGTCCTCTGCAAACAAACAAGAAAAGTGAGCAATAATATTGTTTACAAAAATATTTTTATCTGAAGTGACGTCTCCGTCAATTGTGAGATGTTCACCCTTCTTCTATGAAATGCCATTGCATGGAATAACCGGTTATTCCCATCACCCTAAAGTGGCCACTTGTATCTTACCTTTTGTTTCCATAGTATGGCTTCTTTCCAAAGTAAACCATCGAATTCCACCATTGCCAAGAGTCTTTTAGCTCCCTCCATATCATTCAGAGCTCTAGATTCCTCGAGAAGATCCAGTGCAACAATCTTATTACTTACTTCGGTTTTTCTAGCCATTTGGGCAGCCTTGTTGACTTTTCCCAATCTTGTAATTTTCCTTTTAAAGACTTGAGTTTCCTGAATAATCTTTCCCCCGTTGGACCATTATCCTCAATACCAGCCACCAAATCTCAAGTCATGGGAAAAAACCTTTATCTTCAAGCCACTGATTCTCAAATCTAAAGCGAATACCCCCCTCCCCGATTCTCAGGATTAGCATCTAGATGGATAGGCCAATGGTCTGAAACTGTCTTGCTCACAACTTTGCAACTGACACTCAGATATATTTCAAGCTAATCTTCATAACAAATAAATCTATCAAACCTAGATAAGGTCGGTCTAGCTATACTATTGTTGTCTTCCCAAAAGATGGGAGATTAATTAATTCCAAAGAGCCAAGAAAATCAATGAACCCCCTCATAGTAGAGGTAATTGCTCTAACCAGTGAAAACTTCTCATTCACGGTTTATATGGCATTAACGTCTCCCCCCAATAGCCAAGGTCCATGCCACAGATTTACCATGTTTGCGAGTTCTTCCCAAAAATCAGATCGATGATGATAGGTACTCGGCCCATAAACAACTCCCATATACCAGAATTTGCCACTAGATAAATCAAAAATTTTCAGATTGATACAAAAAAACATATTTAGGACATCAACATAATTCGAATCCCATATCACAAGTATGCCTCCAGCAGAGCCCAAAGAATTCAAAGCGTGCCATCTAGGAAGTCCAAAGGGAACAACCTCTTTTACCATTGAATCAATCATTTCTCCCAATTTAATTTCTTGAACCGGGTTTGTCCCTCTGGCTTTCCCACGGGTCACCTTTTTTAAATTCGAGGTACATCAGCATCCTTAGCATTATCATCATCATATTTCTCAATAATTCTGATCACCCACTTATATTCCTCCTTATTCATCTTCTTCTTTAAAGTTTGCAGGTGTTCAAACCAAGAAAATTTTGCATTCCCCTCATTGTCGGCCTGCTCTTCATTCGAAAGGTTTCCTTCATGAGCTAACCTTTTCCCATTATGCACTTGATTCCTATCTTTCTAATGCTGATTAACTTCAACAGATTCAGGTATCGCTTCGTTCATGCCCATAATGCAATTAACATTTACAGAATTAGGTGAGCAATCTGTTTGAACTAGTGGCTTGCTAGGGGGTGTTTTTCTTTTCGAGTATACAATAAGGGGGCTGTTCAAATGGGTAATTGGGATAGGGGACTTTTTCTGAGGGTTTTGATGAGCGGGTGAAAAAAGAAATATCATGTACACTGGCCATAGGAGTGGTTTGATTGAAAGAAGGTTCAGGTTGGTTTATGTTTGTAATCTGATTTTGAGGGGCCGTTGCACAAAGTGGAAGACAATTTCTGATTGGTAATGCTGCAAGGTCTGGGGACATGGAAGAATGACAGGAGTACAGCAAAGCCATTGATTCAGTAACCTTTTTGAACGTACCTCATGAATTCCAGAGGCTGGTCTAATGGGGGGAGGAGGTGCTTAAACCATCTCATCATCAGAAATAATCCATGGGCCAAGTGATGCTGAAGCTACTCGATCTGTAACTAGGCGAGTTACTGAGTTGACTCGGCCGGTTCGAGTTACTTAGTCAACTTGTTCCAGCACCGAGTTGTGGCGAGTCACCGAGTCATGGAGATCGTCTTCTTCTTCGCTTCGCCTACTACAAATCATTCGGAACGGTGGGAAGAATTCCTTTGGTTTCAATGGAATTGCAAAGATTTTCCATCGACTTCGAGTTCGGTCCAATGTTCTATAATAGGCCAGCTTCGAGGCCGAACCTTGGCTTGTGCATATGACATGTTTCTACCTGTCAATGTCTCTTCTTCAAGTTCCAGATTTTCCAGAGAGTTCCCATCTACCGTTGATCTAGGTTTCAAGCTCCTCGAACTTGTTCACTTCCCAATTAAGCCTTGCGATAATACTATTTTGTAAAGTTGTTACTTTTTCCTGCCATTTGTACGTCCTTCAAAGATTACTGGAACGTCATCCCATTTTCTTCTCCGATCAACGAGGTCTTCTGCTTGTCCCCATTTTTACTTAGCAGATAGCACCATACTTTGCAAACAGGTTGTTCGGTGCTTTGGGGAGGAGGAAATAGTTTTTGGAAAGCACCAATGAGGCACTTCCATGGTGACACTTTGTCTGTCCCAGATTCTGGAAGATAGATCCTACCTAGGATTTTTTTTTCCCCTAAAATGTGTCAGCTTGCATTCCCAAGTTTGACGCTTGAAGGTGGAGAAACGTAATGTGTCTCTTCCCACCAATTATTCCTTGGATCTAATCTGGTTCGTACCGAGCACGGAACTGAGTAGTTCCAAAAAAAGTTCCCCGGCCTCAAGAAGGATGCAGATGAAGGCCCTTCGTGCACCTGTCTCCACTGCGATGCGGATAACCCGACGACCAGAGTCATGTTCCACCGAGACTTTTATTTTGCCAAAGACGCAGCTTCCCAAAACCTTAGATCTTGCTCCAAATCTGTGTCTTTTTTTCCACAAGCCTCCATTCTTCATCCCAACGCCCATCACCATCGTTACCTCCCCTTCTGCTATTGCCTTCTCCGACAAGATGGTCCGGCTGAAAATCCCGTCGATCTCGGGGCTCGGTACGCTTCTGTTGCTCCACCATCTTCTAATAAAGATAAGGATACTACTCAGGGACTGGTAAGATTAGGAAGGATATTCTTCAAGTACTTCACAAGGTTTAGACATAAGACTTGAGATTGTCCTTGTGAGATGAGATTGATTCAGAAGGTTTAGAACACAATTAAATAGAATTTTAAAATCTACATATAATGATTATATGTGTATACTTTGATGTTTACATTTGTTCTTTTTATCCTTGTACTATTACATAATTATGATGTATGATCTTGAGGTTCTAAAGTAATAGAGATTGAATTCTACTAATTAAAATGTGAAATGTTTAAGATTCTATTTAAAATTTTTAAGTTGTTTATTAATTTTTACATCAGTTAATAAGCAATAATTTGGAAGGATATTAGGGTTATGAATATGAAAATTTGTAATTTACAGTAAGACTAAGTGGGTAAAAAAATTTACTATATTACCCTTATTTAAATGGTAGTCGGATAAAACGGGTTCGAAAAAGCTATTTCTTTTTTCGTACCGTTTATTAAACAGTAGAAGGTACACGGATAAATGGTAAACGAAAATTACTATTTTATTTCCATTTTGTTCCATTAATAATCACGGTAGAATGGGTAATTGGATACCGTTCACATCCCCAGGAGGTAGTAACGGGGGGTTATTACACTATGAAACAGATGTGTGAGACATTGGAATCCTAGAAAATTTTCTTTCTCCCGTAGTCTTTCCAGTACCCCCTAAAACTCCCAATTCTTCTTATAACCAGGAGAGAAATCGAAGTCCCCTTCAATGTGCAGGTTGGGAGCCTTTTCAAGAATTGTGTTTCTCCCCAACAAATGGAATTCTCAACTCCCTCCAATTCTCTGATGACATGTCGTTGATGCCACAAAATTAAATCAATTCTTAACACCTAAAATAATTCACAACAAAGAAATAGGGTAAAAAAAGGTTTGATCCCATGAGGAGTTTTGTTCATAACATTTAAGATTTATTTTAATAAGAATACATAAATCTTACACGGTTTATGGGGGATTGGTAAAAACTAGAAAAATTAAACAAAGAATCATTTATCTACTATATACAATTTACTTGCTACTTTTCACTCCCAATCCCTTGGCTAAGAATGTAATAATTAAAATTTAGATCAATGTGTTATATTCTTGATAGGTTGACAAATGAAAGTTCAGTAGCTAGAGTCCCCTTAATTTCATATAACTAAAACCAATTGAGCAAAAGTCCTAATTAATTAAGATTTTAAACACAAATTAATTCAGATTTTAAATACAAATTTATTCAACCCAAACTAAACTAAACATACCAGCATGTTCAAAATAGTTGTTTTAAACCACGTATTAGTAGAAATTAACATCTAACCTCTCCAAACTTAACTATTTGCTTCTTTTAACCGTTTTGTTTACCTTGTGCATAACAAAACGAAAAGCTGTAAATTTAATCAACACACATGAAATTATCAATTTCATGCATAAAGATGAAAATTTTAAACACTAAAAATCTGTGTGATTAAAATATCAAAAAAACCAACACTAAATTATCAAAATTAAGTTCAAACAATCTGAATAATAGCCATACCATTACAAAAGCCAAGGTACAAAAGAAATTTGAAAGACATTTAGAGAACAAAGCTAGAACAAAGTATAAGAAATTAGAAATTAGATTAAGATAGGAACTTTCCCCTTTTGAAAGCTTGTTGTGACACATCCCCCAAAGAGAATCGTTTCTCCTCCACGGACAACAAACCAGCTTGCTTCCAAAGGGCTCTTCCAATCTACAGCATATCCCAGCCTTGTCTCTATTGCTTTTCTCACTCTCTTGTTAGGGAGTGATAAGGGCAAGATAAATCTCTGTCTTTCTCTACTATCTAAAGAAATTTTCGTGCTCCAAGTCTCTACTTCAAACAGATCACAAAACCCCTATTTATAGGTGATTTGTGAACTGTTTTTCTTTTCCTTCTTCAATACAGCAATTACTGAATTAATTAGCGACTTCTTTGCTTTAATCTCCAAGTTAATGGCCCAAAAAATGTCTTCTCTTTATCCTCTACACAATCTCCAAGTGGCTTTCACGTTTTCCCCATTTTTCTGCAACTGATCACTTATTTTTCCTCTTTTCCGGTTGAATTGAATAAGGGCAGTTGAGTGAAAATACAATTTAAGTTAGGGGAATTTTTTGTCATTTGATTTTCTGCCCTTGTTTCTTCTTGATTGGGTGTTTCTTTCTGGGATTAATTCCTCCTAGTAGTCATTGCTACTTGATGATTATTAGGCTGCACTTTCTTAGGTGTGTGTAATGTAAGATGTTCTTCTTACTGATCTCAATAGTATGAGGGGTATATATAAGTACAAGTGTAGGAATTCAAGTCTATTTAGGAGACTGATTCCGAAACTTAACAAAGAAGTAAAATCTGATTTACACCAATTACAATATACATAACACTCTTCCAAAGATAGACTTCGATTAGGATTGGGAGTGCTGAGCACATGTAGAGTTTGGGGAAGGAGAGTTTTGGTATGAAGGATCTTCTAGAGAATCTGTATCTCTAACATTTTCCTGCGAGGTTGGCGTTTTTGCAATAACGCAAAGCTTGAGTAAAAATCGAGTGAACTGACCACGAGACAACCCTTTGGTGAAGATGTCTGCAACTTGATCCTGAGTGGGAATGAATCACACTGATAATTGTCCATTGCATACTCTCTCTCTCGAATGAAGAGGTAATCAAGTTTGACATGCTTAATTCGGCCATGGAAAACTGGATTGGCGGCAATGTAAGTAGCAGATAAGTTGTCACACCATAGTACTGGGGGATCGCGGAGAAATATTCGAAGTTCATGAAATAGGTGAAGTACCCAAGAGATTTCAGATGCCGCAATTGCTAATGCTCTGTATTCGGCCTCAGCACTAGAGCACGCAACCGTTGGTTGCTTTTTGGAAGACCACGAAATAAGCGAACCACCAAAGTACATACAAAATCCAGTGACTGATCTTCGATCATCAGGACAGCCACCCCAATCGGCATCTGAGAAAACATCAATTCCAAAATGGCGAGCTGGTTGAATAAGAAAACCATGTTGGAGAGTACCTTTTAAATAATGCAAAATGCGTTTGACTGCAGACCAGTGTATAGCAGTTGGTGCTTGCTGAAATTGACATGCCTGGTTAACCGCGTATTGAATGTCTGGTCTGGTGAGTGTGAGATATTGAAGAGCACCAACAGTAGATCTATATTCAGAAGCATCACCGAGTGGAGTTCCTTCAAATTTTGACAATTTGGAGCCCGGAGAAACTGGAGTCGAAATTGGCTTAACATCTGCCAGACCGAATCGATGCATTAAATCACTAGAATACTTAGACTGAGAAAGATGAATACCAGCCTTAGTTCAAACCACCTCAATGCCAAGAAAATAATGAAGAGGGCCCAAATCTTTAACTGAGAATTATGCCTGTAAGCAGCGAACAAGAGCAGTAATAGGAGAAGGAGAGCAGCCAGTGACAATAATGTCATCAACATAGACCAGAATATAAATCACTGAATCGCCAGTGTATCTATACAGAAGAGAGGAATCGGCTTTGGATAAAACAAATCCAAGTTCAATCTGAAAAGATGTCAACCGATAATATCATGCTCGAGGACTCTGCTTGAGTCCATATAACGATTTTTTAAGAAGACACACATCGTGTGGACGAGAATCATAAAAAAAACCTAGAGGCTGAACCATGTAGACCTCTTCTGCCAATGTGCCATTAAGAAACACATTGCTGACGTCCAACTGCTTAATAGTCCAATTTTTTCTAACTGCTAGAGTGAGAACCACTCGAATTGTTACAGGTTTAACAACCGGACTGAATGTTTCAAAATAATCTTGCCCTTCACGTTGATTGAACCCCTTTGCCACTAATCGAGCTTTGTATCTATCAATACTACCGTCAGGTTTGGTCTTAGTACGAAAGACCCACTTACAACCTATAGCTCGTCGCCCCTGTGGCAAAGAAACAAGTCTCCAAGTATGGTTAGATAATAAAGCATTAAATTCGGATTTCATGGCCTCACGCCATTCTGGATGCTTCACAGCCCGAGAGTAGCAAGTAGGCTCCACAGGTGAAGGAGGAAGAACTGACGGATGACGTGTACAGACATGTATTTTGGGTTTAAGGGACCCGGTCATAGAGCGAGTAGTCATAGGATGAGTGGCTAAGGGAGCAGTAGGACGACTAGTCTGGGGAGGTGGCTCAGAAACAGGTAAAGGGGAAAGTGGAGCCAGCGAGCACGAAGAGCTGGTCTCGGGTCTAGCAGGAGAAGGAGAAGGCGAAGACGGAATAGTATGTGGGCTGACAGAAGGAGATAGTGAGGGTGGTTGAGCAGAAGAGGGGAAGAGAGGTGAGGCAACTCGGGAAGAAGAAGGCAGCGGCAAGAGTTGAATTGGGGAACTCGGAAGAGATGGAGTTGTCGGTGTGGGAAGCAAGGCCTCCTTGGAGAATGGAAAAGAAGTTTCGTCGAAGATCACGCTGCGACTGATGTACACCCGACCTATAAAAATATCAAGACACCTATAACCTTTATAATTAGGATGATATCCAATAAAAACACATGGAACTGAACGATCTTCCAGCTAATGAGAAGTGTAAGGGCGTAAGTGAGGATAACAAAGACAACCAAAAATACGCATAGAAGAATAATCTGGTGAGCGCTCAAACAAGAGTTCAAAAGGGCTTTTGGAAGACAAAACTGAGGACGGAAGTCGATTTATAAGAAAAGTAGCAGTAGAAAATGCAGAGTCCCAATGTTCCTTAGGCATAGAGGCTTGCGCAAGTAAAGTCATGCCGACAGAGACAATGTGGCGATGCTTGCGCTCGGTAATTCCATTTTGCTGGGGGGTATATGGGCAGGAGATGCGATGATGAATGCCACAAGAGGCAAACAACTAGTTAAATTGACGATTGACGAATTCAGATCCCCATCAGATTGAAAGTTTTTTATTTTTGAGGAAAATAAATTTTCGACAGAGGATTGAAAACGTAGAAACGACGAGTAAACTTCAGATTTTGTCTGAAGTAAAAATAACCAAGTAAAGCGACTGAAGTGATCGACAAAAGACACATAATATTTAAATCCATTCCTCGATGTAATAGGACAAGGTCTACATCTGCTGAGATCGTATGTAAGGGAGATGGTGCGGAAGTAGTGGACTTCGAGAAGGGCAAAGAGACTGATTTTGTAACACAACAAGCTGGGCAAGATGCCTTTTTATGAAAATCAGAAACTTCAATATTTAAATGTCGGAGTACACTACACAAAGCAAAACTACCAGGATGTCCTAAACGTTTATGCCAAAAGGAAAAAGGCGACCGAACTGAAAGTAAACAGGTAGGTGAAGCAGCATGATCAACGACATAGAGTCCACTTCTATTCCGCCCCTTGAGTAGTATGCGGCCTGTGTTGGCTTCCTGTACACAAAAGCCATTAGAATCAAAGGTAAATGTACAGTTGTGATCAGAAGTGAGTCGAGAAACAGACAACAAATTTTTAAGGGAAGAAGGAACGCAGAGGACATTGCGAAGTGAAACAGACTGATTTAATGGAAGAGTACCAACAGAAGAAATTGGCAAACCTGAACCATTCCCAAGGATCACTTGATCCAAGGCTGTGTAAGGAGTATTCGCAGCAAATCGTGAAGCATCAGAGGCGATGTGATGAGAAGCCCCCGAATCATTGTACCAGGCAGCGTCATGGTGGGGATCTGTTTGTATAGAATAAGCCTGAGGAGAAGTAGAAGTAGGCTGGTATGCTAAGTTAAACCTGTTTCGGCATTGAATGGCCACATGGCCGACTTTTTGACAGATTTGGCAAGTCGGGCGTTTGGTATTGTCATGACGATCTTGCTGGCCGCGACCTTGGCCACGGTCTGAATTTTGACCACGGCCACGATTGGAGCGTCCGCAGCCTCTCTGATTAGGGCGACCTCCTCTACCACCTCTAGTGGCTACATTGGCCGAAGGGGAACCTGCAACATCAAGTTGAGTAAACTGTACCTGCATCTGATGGCGATGCTCCTGTGTGAGAAGGAGATTCTGCAAGGAGTCGAAAGAATAAGGCTCATCTCGACTGGTGACAGATTGGGAAAACGACTCAAACTACTAGCCGAGTCCTGAGCATATGTAGTGAGTAATAGTTTGATCATCGAGTGGTTGTCCAGATGCTGAGAGATCATTGATAATGTGCTTGACGGAGTCCAGATACACGGACATTGATAGTGACCATTTGCGAAGAGTCTGTAACTGAAAGCGAAGATGATTAAGGCGTGACTGAGATGTTGAAGCATATACTGACTTCAATTTCTGCCACATTGTAGCAGCAGTGGGTAGACCGAGAGTGTGTCCAAGGGCCGCTTCAGATAACGTGGCAACGATCCAACTTTGGATCGTCTGATCGAGAATAAACCACTGGGAGTACAGTGGATTCTGAATAGAGCCACCAGTCGCATCATCAAGAATGTGTTGTGAGGAGTAATGACGGATCCGTCAACCAAACCCATCACCTGTTGACTGTTTAAAATAGGTAACATCTGTTGACGCCATAAGAGATAATTCTGACGGTCCAATTTTATGGAGACATAGTGAGAAATATTGGATAAAGTCAGATTGAATCGGCCATAAGTAGAGTCGAGATCGAAGGAGAGTCCACGCGGGGAATGCACCATAGTTGCCTCATTGTTGACCACGGATGGAGTAGGGGAAGATGAAGGGGACTGATTGGCGGCCATTAGGGCAATGAAGGAGGATAAAAGAGAAGGAGGGCGTGGAGAAGAAGACCTAGGATGTATGCCTAGGGTTGGCCTGATACCATGTAATGTAAGATGTTCTTCTTATTGATCTCAATAGTATGAGGGGTATATAAGTACAAGCGTAGGAATTCAAGTCTGTTTAGGAGACTAATTCCGAAACTTAACAAAGAAGTAAAATCTGATTTACACCAATTACAATATACATAACACTCTTCCAAAGATAGACTTAGATTAGGATTGGGAGTGTTGAGCACATGTAGAGTTTGGGGAAGGAGAGTTTTGGTATGAAGGATCTTCTAGAGAATCTGTATCTCTAACAGTGTGGGCTTCTAAAAGTTTCATGTTTTCTTTTTTGGTCTTTCACTTGAACAAGTACGAACTTTGAGCTCAATTCCGACCACAACTCGTCCCGATTCTGAGAAGCCACAAAAGACGAAATTTTTAGGTTTCTTTGTTAGCTTTCCAATGCATCTTCAATCTATAGAACCTGATCATATACGAAGATGTTATGATCAAAATACAAAAGATAGTTAAACCCATGAAAAACAACTAATTCCACTCCTTTATCAATTAAAAATAGAAATTAGCTATTCAAAACTCAAAATTGATAAATCTTTGCAAATAAACACAAATAATGCCCAAAATATAACCAAAGTAATTAAGTTTAAGGGATCAAAATATGTGAAAATATGCACTTATCATTCTCTCTCCAGATAGGATGCTTCAACGGAGAACTTGGGATTACGGCTTCACGCACACTCTTGGCTTCTCTTTTTCTCTTCGCTTTCCTCCTCTCTTGGCTTCTCTTTTTCTCTTCACTTTCCTCCTCTCTTGGGTTCTCTTTTTCTCTTCACTTTCCTCCTCTCTTGGGTTCTCTTTTTCTCTTCACTCTCCTTGGTTTTCTCTCCTCGCCAGACTCTTGGCTTTTCTTTTTCTCTTCACTTTCCTCCTCTCTTGGCTTCTCTCTCCTCTCTTCTCTCTCCTCTCTTCTCTCTCCTCTCTTCTCTCTCCTCTCTTCTCTCTCCTCTCTTCTCTCTCCTCGCTTCTCCCTCTCTCCTCACTTCTCTCTCCTTGCTTCTCCCTCTCTCCTCGCGTCTCCCTCTCTCCTCGCTTCTCCCTCTCTCTCCTCGCTTCTCCCTCTCTCCTCGCTTCTCCCTTTCTCTCCTCGCTTCTCTCTTCTTGCTTCTCCCTCTCTCCTCACTTCTCCCCTTCTCCTCACTTCTCCCTCTCTCCTCGTTTCTCCCTTTCACTCCTCACTTCTCCCTTTCACTCCTCGCTTCTCCCTTTTTCTCCTTGCGACTCCCTTCTCTCCTCGCTTCTCCCTTTCTCTCCTCGCTTCTCCCTTGCTCTCCTCGCTTCTCCCTTGCTCTCCTCGCTTCTATCTCTCACGCTTCTCCCTTTCTCTCCTCGCTTCTCCCTTTCTCTCCTCGCTTCTCCCTTTCTCTCCTAGCTTCTCCCTTTCTCTCCTCTCTTCTCCCTTTCTCTCCTAGCTTCTCCCTTTCTCTCCTCTCTTCTCCCTTTCTCTCCTCGCTTCTCCCTTTCTCTCCTTGCTTCTCCCTTCTCTCCTCGCTTATTACTTTCTCTCTCTTTCTCTCCTCGCTTCTCCCTTTCTCTCCTCACTTCTCTCATTACCAATTGGATGAAAATGGCGATAGCTAGAATCGAGTCTTCTTCATAAGCAAAAATACTTTCACATGAACCTTACCAATGCATCTATAATTCAGTGCTTAAAGCATCAAAAGTGATTTCCATGGCATCCTCAGCTTAAAAAAAGGCACCACTCCGCGACTGAACGAATATGAAGTACGTTCCCTACATTACCTCAATTACATGGGCCCTGACAACAGGTCATTTCAGTTAACAAACACTAAAATACTTTGGAATTGGTATAAAAGATACTTCAAAGTTAGTAATATTGCAATTTCTTGTTGCTTCTTCAAGTTGATTACACCAGCGAGGAAACACAGACTCAATCACTAGCAACGCAAGAAGCAGTGTCAATTGGTGTATGGAAATGTTTGAGTAAACTTTCATACTAATGATTAAGAATGAAGAAAATGTTTAAAGCTCAAGTGGAGGACATATATTTCATAATGAGATTGATGTGGAAAAACTTTTGTAATTATATTTCAAATTATTTATTTTTATTTAATGTTTATGAATTTTTGTATGGATATATATTTGATTTAATCTTTTAGTATTAATCTAGATTCACTTTTAAAAAAAATACAATTTTTATTTTTTATACATATAATTTCACTTAATTAGATTATAAAAAAATTATATCTTTTTTTATTTTAATATATGAGAAAACAATAGTATAAATAAAATAATTGGAATTAATTGTGTAATTTTTTTATATCCTAAAGTCTCTTAAATTTTGAATGTTTTAAAAAATAAAATAAGTGAAATTCTCAATGTCTATCGCCAACGAGAGAAAGTTCTTCCAAAAATTCTACTTTCAATTAAACTTCTCTAATGCACTAACCCCCTTATTATCGTGTGTCTAGAAATATGGAGTGTAATGTAAATTTGTGAAGCAATCTCTGCCAATTTAAATATATCTACATCTACTCTAATTATCCTATAATTGCTAGGATTACCCACTATTAAAATCCTCTTGACAAAAAAATGAGCATAATCCCTTTCTTTCATGTTTCATGGGCTGAGGTAAAGTACTAGATTAGGTAAAGTAGGATGTGCCAATTTGTAAATGTATCCATTTTTTTTCTCCGGAAAAAGCACGATGATCTGAAAATTGATAGACTGGATTACTATGTAATGTGGGTTTTGAAACATAAAAACAACCCAAATCTCTATTTTGCAGTGTTGTACAGTTGTATTGTACCAATATCTTATTTTGGTTCTCATTTAGTATATCTGCTACATCCACAGATTATGAGTCGGCAAAATACCCAAACTATGAAATGGTTATAAGTTAACTGCAAAAATAATACAAAACAGTCACCCTGTAATTACGCAGTCGAGCATGACAAGGCAACATCACTATCATCCATGAACTGATACTGCTCACACATTTGAAGCAAAAGTTCTCTGCATGGAACTACTGCACCCAACTTCATGCAAGCCAAAAATGCTCCTGACAGTTTTCGATGAAGACTGTAAGCTTCATCAGGTGGTGGGGTGAGTCTGTGCTCAAGCATTGTAGCTCCAAGCGTGGATATGCTGCGAGTGATATTGGATGAACGGAAATCGTATCCACCAGGTCTTGAAAACGGCAACCCCACAATAAAGCCAGCCTGAACATGTGCCTCTAGCATCACTTCTGACTCGAGGCCTGCGAGGAATCCAAGTCGTCGAGACATTTCAATTACAGCATCCCTATCGCAGTTTGCACATGCAAGCACCTGTTCAGACAAATGCATGGATACTGTTTTAGTTCTGGAATTCAATCCAAGACTAGCAGACAAGGGCAGATTTTTTCCTTTTCCATTTCCTCGATTTTAGTTCATCGATACATAAATTTTATAACAGATCCACCAAGCAATCCTTCAGTGGTCAAAGACATAAAAGCTGCAAACTCTACAACTAAAGAACATACAAAATGAGGTTTGACCCACAAACGCCTTTTCAATCGGACAGCATAATGACAACAATGGATTTCGGAATAATTGCTCTAGACTGTCATATGCTGCAACAGCTGTCTAGAGTGGAAAACGTTGCACAAATGGTAAATCAAGGTTCAAACAAATAAAGGACTTGATATCCACATATCATTGAAGAAATCAGTCGAGGATATTGATAGTGTGCCTCATATCCAAGACAGCAAAGATTTTTCAATTGAGCGATTTGATCCAACACATTTAAAAAACTAATTTATAAGCAAAAAAATCATTTATTGATCTCGTATTTACTGTAGTTATTTGTCAATATTCAACTAAATTTGGAGATGTGACTCCATATACTTGAAGAGGTATTCAATGCTTGCATCAAGTAAAATTCTTTTGCGGAGCTAAATGCTTAATATCCAACTGAAAATTTAATTCCATGATCTAGTAGTAGCGAAGGTTATTCAAGAACAAATACTTCATCGTGAATGTGGATATTACTAGTGTAGTTCAAACAGACAACTACTTGAGCACTTTCAAGGGAATTAGTTAAAACTACAATATCTCAGATTTCAAAGATTTCGTTATAATTTCTAATGGGTCCACACGTTTTGTTTTTTTCTTCTGAAAAGCAATTATAAAGAAACAGGACTACATGGCGTAGGCTTTTAAAAGATTTCAAGGCACTAGCAGCTTAATCATGGAAAAACATCGACACCATAGTGATCTTGTGACTGATGCTTCCTAAAAGGTTAAAGAATCTTTCAGAGAATCGCATGTTAATTTATTTAAGCATGAAAGCTCAACATAACATCAGATAACAAGGGCTAAGCAGGGGAAGTCTTCTAAACAACAAGGCACACCATCAGTTTAATCACGGGAAAATGTTAATTGCCATGCTTTCATGATCTTGTGTAATATGTTTCTAAATGTAAAAATTATCTTTATAAAATCCTATATTAGCTTATTTAAGCATACATAACATCGGATAACTCTTCACATATTTATATTACCAAAGAATCACAATGTTCCAAATGATGAAGTGCATAAATTTAGTCCCACGTCAGTTAAGGCTACTTTGCTCATTTCAATTTAAAACATCTAATACCTAACTTGAATAACCCCGCTAGACCAATGCCTGAGACTGCTTCAGTTGGTAAATCATGATATTAATACAAGAATCAAAACCCCAAAAGGGTAAGATCACACTAGCATTTTAAACAAAACCACAACCACATCAGTCATCAGATCCCCATGAAACGCGCTATAAAGAAGTGGCAGAAGCAGAACTTACCATTCTCAGGTAGTCATCCACAAAGCTCTTAGGATATTCTCTTGCAGCACCGAAGTCAATGAGATTGATTGTTCTTGTTGTATGGTCATAAAGGAAATTGCTCCAATTAGGATCAGTCTGCTCCGTGGCAAAAGATCAACCAACATCAGACAGTCACAGAAAAATTTCACAGACCACAACTTTTATATATAAATAGAAAAGCCGAAATCTTGACTTTTTTTTTTTTTGAGAAGGAGAAACTTTTATTGATAGAAATCTGATGATACAAATAGTGTTACCGTAATAGTACAGTCATGGGCATAGCCCCTTTTCATAAAATCTTTGACTTCAATAGAGAGAAAAGTGAAAAAGCTTCTTATAGTTGAGATTACTGATGCATAAACAATAAACATAAAACATTAATGGCGAGGGGACAGATAGCAAAGAATTGACAGCTAAAAACCTGCCTGCATGAAACGGAAGACAAATAACTCCTGTAAAGTCAAGTCAAGCAACTTCGTCCCTATATAATCACGAGTTTCCCGATTTAATGCAGCCACTTTGTCAATAGGAATTCCTGCAGCAAACAGAAATATTTTAATTACCAAAACGTTCCAGTGAACCCATTGCACCTAAATCAGGAAGGAAACATGTTCCCATGAGATGATAAGCAAATTGCTGGTATTATATTGATTGCAGTTCTTGCTCAAACAAATACTATATTAACGCATTTGGAGAAAATTGTACTATGGTGATTAGATCAATCCAAGAGAAAAATGCAATTGAAAGAACTAAACGAAGTTAAACAATCAACATGCCGGCTTCAAAACAGCTAGCTTGGGCTTTGGTGCATAAATCCTGCTCTCCTCCATGTGAGGACGGCCTGCTTAGTTTATTAGGGCAAATGTCCATATGTGATCGTAAGGCACAGGTAGTAGAAGAAAAGAAAAACTTGTGCCTTTAGGGTTGAACTTAACCGCCGTGCTCTGATACCATGTAAGAAATTAAGATTCAAGAAGGATAGGGAAGACAGAGAAAAGAGAGAGAAGACACGAGAGAAAAAGCTGAGCTTGTTAGGATTGGAATCAGACCCTAACAATAATTTTATTAACTTACGATGTACTAGGACAAATTACATAAACCCTTTGAAAGGAGGCAATAAAAATATAAAAGTTACAAATTGATGAATAAGCCCATATGTTGTATCAATCTATGGTACTGACGCGACCGTCTATGGTATGTTGTATTTCTGCACATTTTATGGCATCACTGATGGTACGTTATTCAGAAAACTAACAGCTCTTTGTAATGGTGACCATTGATGGGAAAATTCTTATCCTCAGTACACCATTGATAGTACTCATGCTTGCCTTTCCGCTATAACCATCTGAAGATGCTGCTGCAAAAGTAGAACAGCCAAATGAAGTTCCTCAAAACTTGAGAAGAACAACAAGAGCCAGAAGCAAGGGAGTAACTAATCCACCCAAAAGTAAGAAATGATCATCTTATCTTGGAACCTCAGGGGAGTGAGAAACAAAAGTAAAAGGAGTATCATAAAAAGTACAATTTGGCAGAATAAAGCTCACTTAGTCTTGTTTCAAGAGACTAAAATGGAGACTATGACTGATGCCCTGGTTAAAGAATTAGTTCTTTTCCGTAATCCTTGTTGGCATGCCCTAAATGCTGGCACAGCGGGGGGGTATTCTCATTGTTTGGGATCCAAATTTCTATGATGCAAAATTTATTATGGTGGGGAGTCACTGTATTTCCATGGAAATCTCAGATCTAATAAATGGTAAATCCTGGTTTATTGGAGCTATTTACGGTCCAAGTACTTATGAACAGAGATCAGCTTTTTGGGATTTCTACATTATTGACACAAAGGAGAGGGCCATGGCTGCTTGGGGGTGATTTTAATGTCATCAAAGCCAGAAATGAAAAACACCCTCCGACTAGATCTTTCTCGGCTTCTATGAGAGGGTTTGTTGATTTTCTTGGAGGATCAGAATTAACAGGCCTACCAGCCTCTGGGAAGGCTTTCACCTGGACCAATGGGAGAAGTTGTCCTACCTTATCCAGAGTGGATAGAATTCTATGCTCGGTGGAGTGGTTACCCTAATGTCAGTTGCAAGGTATTGGGGAAAACTGTTTCAGACCATTGGCCAATTCTCCTCAACTCCAATTCTGATATATGGGGTGGTATCACTTTCAGATTCGAATACCATTGGCTTGAAGATGAAGATTGTATTTCCCGAGTTGAGACATGGTGGTCTAGTTTTGGCAATGAAGGGTCAAGTGGGAATAAACTTTCAAGAAAGCTAAAATTGTTGAAAAATGAAATAAGATCCTGGTCTAATAAGACTCGTAGGGCAACTCAAATGGCAAGCAAAGAGAAATTGAGAGGGAGGATAGATACTCTTGATATCAAGGAAGAGTCTAGAAACTTGGTTGATATTGAAAGGGATGAAAAACTCTCCAAGGTGGTGGAATTTAATAACATTCTCAGAAAGGATGCAATATTATGGAAACAAAATGCCAGATACCATTGCTCTCTTTTGAAGATGATGAGAATGCTGAAAGACTTTCAGCAACTGTGCAATTTAATAGTTTGATTCGTAAAGAGGCCATCCTATGGAAGCAAAAAGCAAGATACAAGTGGCTAATGGAGGGAGATGGCAACACCCGTTTTTTCCATGCTATGGCATCCCAAAGAAGAAGAACAAACAGAATTTCCTCTCTCTCAATCAATGGGGAAATCACCTCGGAGAAACCCACTATTATAAACTGCATTTTAACTCACTTTTCTAGTTTGTTTGCAGAGGATACTCACAATCGACCACTATTGTTGGGGATCAATTGTAATTGGCTCACCCCTGAACATGCTGCCACTCTTGAACAACCTTTTACTATGGAGGAAATTGAGAATGCTGGAAAATGCCTTCCTAAGGACAAAGCCCCGGGACCGGACGGATACAATGGGGAGTTCTTTAATACATGTTGATCTATCATTCAGAACGATGTAAACAATCAACTTCAGCATTTCTACCGGCATGGACTTACTAGCACAGCACTTGGTGCTACCTTCATTGCCCTTATCCCCAAAAAACACTGTTGAAACTGTAAATGATTTCAGACCTATCAGTTTAGCAAGCAGCACCTACAAGATCATTGCAAGATTATTGGCTTGAAGATTACAAAAGGTGATGGGACACATTATAAGCACAGAACAACACGCTTTCATTAAAGGCAGAGACATTATGGATGCAGCCATGAATGTCCATGAGATCGTTCATGCTTGTCAACAGTCAGGGGAGCCACGGGTGGTTTTGAAATTAGATTTCGAGAAGGCCTTTGATAAAGTCTCCGGAGCTATTTGGAGTCGGTGATAAAGCAAATGGGCTTTGGTTGGCGATGGAGGCAATGGATGAGGACATGCATATCTTCAATAAGGTATTCAGATTAATTAATGGCGGTGCCCATGGATACATTAAGCCCACGAGGGACTTGGACAAGGTGATCCCCTATCTCCCATGCTCTTTAACATAGCGAGGAGAGGGGCTGAGGTACATGTTGAACATGGCAATTGATGAGGGATGGATTGAACCCATAATTGATAGGGATTGTCTTCAAGCACCACTAGTTCAATTTCTTCGACGATACAATTCTCTCTTGTAGAAGGGCAACACTGGTCAAATAAGAGTAATAAAATGTATTACGATGTTGTTTGAATTAGCTTCTGGACTGAAAATCAATTGGTCCAAATCAGCTATCTATGGTTTCTCAGTAGAAAGTGAGATAATGAATGACATGGCTGCAATGTTGGGGTGCAAGATTGGCTCTTTACCTGCAACATACCTTGGCTTACCCCTCTTTACTGGTAGAGCAACTAAGAGCTTATGGGATCCGATCATTGAAAAGCTGAATTGGAGATTGAATACATGGCAAGGGAGGTTACTTACGAAAGCAGGCAGGCTTACTTTAATCAAAGCTTGCCTACTTGGCATACCCACTATTTTTTATCCTTCTTACATTGCCCTACATCAGTGGTAAACAGTATTGAGAAACTGATGAGAAATTTCCTTTGGTCCGGATCTTCTGAAAGATCAAAGATGCACCTCATCTGTTGGGAGGATGTATGCTTGGCAAAGGAGGATGGAGGACTTGGAATCAGGAGAATAAGGCACATGAATGAAGCACTCCTAATTAAATGGCTCTGGAAATTGAATACAAGAAGTGGGGCTACGTGGAGAAGTTTAATTGTAAAAGCACTTGACAATAGGCCGAGGGATTGGTGGTTTGGTGACATAAGGCAATGGAGGCTCTCCACGATTTGGAAGAAAATCGTTAAGTTGCTGCCTTTTTTTGTTCAACATACTTTCATTCATCCTGGAATTGGTGATAGAACACATTTTTGGACTGATAAATGGACTAGTAAGGACACTCTTGCTGAGAAGTATCCAAGAGTATTCATATTAGCAAGGGATCAGAAATGCTTTATTAGGGACATCGCTCCCAGGGGACAGTTGAGAGAAGTGGATTGGACACCCTTACTTCGAAGAAATCCAACTGATGAGGAATCTATTGAGATAGCTTCATTACTTGATGAGTTAAGTATGACATTCCTAAAGAGAGACCAGATGGATGAATTATTATGGAGGCCTCATCCTTTGGGGCATTACTCAATTTTTTTTGAAAGTTGGGGCATTACTCAGTTAGCACAGCTTACTCTTGCTTAACTGATCGTGGATAGCACCCCCATCAGGCCGCAAAAGCTTGGACACTTTCCTGCCTAGGAAACAAACTTTTTGTGTGGTCTTTGCTTAAGAGGAAGATTGCCCACAAGGGATACACTATTAAGGAGAGGAATTCGATCCGAGGATCTTGCATGCCCTTTATGCAACTCGAGAATGAATCTCTTAATCACTGTTATTGCACTTTGCACATATAGCTGGAAGGTATGGACTTTTTCATAGATAAATTCGGACTGAACTTCCCCATTCCTCAAGATCTTAGTAGCATTATTGCTCTTATTGGATCTCTTGGCCTTGGAGGCAAAGGACTATTGATGATTAGTTGTTGTTTGGGCTACATTCCACGGTTGTTGTGGAAAGAAAGAAACAACAGAATTTTTCAGAACAAAAGTACTTCTTTGCTCGACTTATGCCAACGCATTATTCACCAAATTGTATGTTGGTTGAAAGTGCGAAAAATTTCAAGAACATAGAGGGAGGAGCAATCTGGAATTCTTGGTCTCCATATGCTTTTGAAAAAGGGAGGAAGGTTCCCAAAATATTGCTTGGGTCCCTCCACCGAGGTATGCTTATAAGCTGAATTTTGATGGGTCGTCATATGGAAACCTGTGGCTGGCAGGTGTGGGCGGACTGATCCGTAACTCTTCCGGGGACATATTGCTCACTTATTCATGCCCGATTGGCACCACTGATTCCACAATTGCTGAAACGAAAAGTTTGCTTCACGGCCTCAAATACTTCCTCAAGTTCCATTTTGTTGGGCCGTTACATGTTGAGGGTGACTCACATGTTCTTATCTAATGGTGCAAGAAGGACCTCAAGCCCCCTTGGAGGCTTCTTCCCATCATTGATGAAATTAGAGATTTTGCATATTTTGTCACTAGTTGGAGTCATGTACTACGTAGTGCAAATGGTAAAGCGGATGAATTAGCTAAAAAACGGGCTCATGAGCAACATGCTATTGTATGGACCCCTACCTAGCTATAATCCTATTATGTACTTCTTTGGCCTAATTGGGCTATAATGAATAAAATCACAACTTTCAAAAAAAAAATGCCAGATACAAATGGTTCCTTGAAGGGGATGGTAACACGAAATTTTTTCATTCTATGGCTTCACACAGAAGGAGGGTTAATATCTGTTCTCTCACCATTGATGGAGAAGTTACATCGGATAGAATGCTATTGTAAGCCACATTGTCAGTCACTTCACAAATTTGTACACCGAAGACTCTCCTTATAGACCTCTTCTATTGGGGGTTAAAAGCAATAACTTATCTTCTGATAATGTGATAGACCTGGAAAGACCCTTCACTTTAGAGGAAATTGAAGTTGCTGGTCAAAATTTACCAAAGAACTGCCCCTGGACCGGATGGCTACAATGGAGAGTTTTTCAATGCTTGGCCGGCCAATTATCAAAGATGATGTGATCCGTCAGCTCCAATAATTTTACCATCATGGTCTTACCAATAGGACCCTTAGTGCAACTTTTATTACTCTGATTCCAAAAATATACTGTGTGGAACAGGTTAGTGATTTCAGACCCATCGGCCTAGCTTTTAATTCTTACAAAGTAATTGTCAAATTGCTTGCTTCTAGACTGCAAAAGGTTATGGGGTATATTGTAAGCCTGGAGCAACATGCTTTTATTAAGGGGTGAGTTATTCTTGATGCTGCAAAGAATGTCCATGAGATTTTTTTTTTTTTGGAAAATTGTGTTTTATTCATTCCTAAGAAAATAAATAAGTTACAATAGAGTAGAACTACCCAATGGGCAGTCAATTACAGGTCATTCTATAGGGTCCATAGAACAAGATGTTGTTCATGGACCCCCTTTTTAGCTAATTCATCAGCAATACAATTCGCACTTCTAAGGACATGAGTCCAGAAGGAATCCCCCAAATATCTGCCATCCATCTGATGAGCCTCGGGTGGTGCTGCAATTGGACTTCGAGAAGACTTTTAACAGTCTCCTGGAAGTATTTAAGGTCCATGATGATGCAACTTGGACTTGGTAACAAATGGATTAAATGAATAATGTCTTGTATCTCATCTGCAAGATATTCTATCCTAATGAATGGTGGGGCTCATGGTTACATAAAACCAACGAGAGGCCTTAGACAAGGTGACCCTCTCTCCCAATGCTCTTCAATATTGCGTGTGAGGGTTTGACACATGCTGCCTAGGCAATTGAGGAGGGGTGGCTTCAAGCTATTTTTTATAGAGATTGTTTACATGCTCCACTTGTACAATTCACGAATGACACCATCATATTCTGTAAAGGAACGTTGCAGCAATTAAGAGCTGTAAAATGCATACTATTATTATTTGAAATGGCATTTGGTTTGAAGACTAATTGGATGAAATCTTCAATCTTTGGCTTCTCGGTTGATGGGGATACAATGAACAGGATGGCTGTCATGATGGGATGTAAGATTGGTTCTCTACTTTCAACCTACCTTGGTTTGCCAATGTATGTGGGGAGACCATCAAAAAAATCTTTGGGACCCTGTGTTAGAGAAATGAACCATAGGCATACATGGCAAGAAAAGCTCCTCACCAAGGCTGGAAGACTCCCTCAAGTCAAGGCTTGTCTTCTTGGCATCCCTACTTACTATCTATCTTTTATGCATTGTCCTTTACCTGTTGCACATTCTATGGAAAAACTAATGCAAAATTTTTAGTGGGCTGGCACTTCTGAGAGATCCAAGATCCACCTGATTAAGTGAGATGATGTTTGTAAGTCAATGGAGGATGGGGGTCTAAGAATCAGAAGAATCAAGCAAGTTAATGAGGCTCTCATGATCAAATGGATATGAAAATTGAATATATTTGGTGAGTTAACATGGAGGAAATTGGTCATCAATGCTTGGGGACACAGAAACAGGATTTGGTGGCTGAATATATTATAAGGTCGGGTCTTTCTCCAATATGGAGACGGACTGTCAGATTGTTACCAGTATTTGCTCAACATGTCACAGTCCAGCCCAGAAAAAGGAAATAAAACCTTGTTCTAAAAAGACCCATGGCTTGGTGGAATTCCTATAGCTGACAAGTTTCCTCACCTTTATCTCTTGGCAAGGAATCAGAATTGTCTTCTTTCTGATATTATTCCAAGTGGTCAACCAAAACACATAAATTGGGTTCCACTCCTTAGGAGAGAGCACTTAATTATGATGAGGCACTAGAAATATCTGAACTCCAAGAGGATTTAAGCATGGTATATCTCAGAAGAGACCAGGACGATGAGTTAATTTGGACACTCCACTTCAAAGGAATCTATTTGGTAAGTTCTGGTTATGCATATCTTACAAATCAGGGGAATAGCCAGCATAGGGCTGCGGTTGCATGGTCACTATCATGCCCAAAGAAGCAAAAAATTTTCAGTTGGTGCTGCTTGCCCCCTTTGCAACACTGACCAAGAGTCAATCAATCACCTTCTTATCCATTGCCCATATAGCTGGAAAATATGGACTTTCTTCTTTGCGAAATTTGGTATTGACTTGGTTATTCCTCCTGATTTAGATGGATTATGATGCTTGCTAGTGCCCTTGGGCTTGGCTACAAAGCGCTTCTAATGTTCAGATGTTGCCTAGCTTTTATCCCATGGCTAGTTTGGAAGGAACGGAACAATACATTTTTTCTCAATAAATCTAAATCATGGACTGAAACTTGCAATCTCATCTCTCATCATGTCATTCATGGTATGTTTATGCTCGTGACGGTGATGGGAATCAGAAAACGTCTCAGCCTTGGGCTCCTCCGCCCCCTCACTCTTATAAATTGAACTTTGATGGGTCCTCTATTTGGAACCATGGACCTGGAGGAATCGGAGGACTAATTGGGAACCACTTGGGGTGATATTCTCCTTACTTTTGCTGGGCCAATTGGTCGTGCCGACTCCACCGCTACTGAAGCTAGAAGTCTACTGCAAGGATTGAAGTGTTTTTTGAATTACCATTTTTCTAGGCCACTCCATGTTGAAGGGGATTCACAAGTCCTTATTCAATGGTGTAGGAAAGACCTTACACCACCAAGGAGGATCCGGTTGATTGTCAATAAAATTCATGATTTGTCTCATGTTGTAGTTTGTTGGAGTCATGTACTTAGGAGTGCTAATGGTAGAGCTGATGCTCTTGCTAAGCAAGGGGTTTTGAACAAAACATTGTTATTTGGACCCCTTAGCTACTCTTGTAATACTCTCATGTACTCTGTTTTTTTCTGAATATATGCAATTCCAACTTTAAAAAAAAAAAAAAGGACAAGAAAGAGTTGAATCAGGTACTCCAACCATTTTAAAGAGTTAAGCCTGAAGCCAGATTTAACAAAATGTTTCAAGTTTGTTTTTTTTTTTTTTTTTTGAAAGTTGAGATTTTTATTATTGTGGCCCAAATGGGCGAAAGATTACAACAACAAACAAACAACAAACACAAAAATGGTTACATGAAGCTAGGGGGTGACAACAACAATATGTTGCTCAATAATCCCTTGCTTAGCCAACTCATCAGCCCTACCATTGGCACTTCTTAATACATGCATCCAACTAGTGACAATAAATGAAAGGTCTCTAATTTCATCAATGAGACAACGCATTCGCCAAGGAGGCCTGAGATCATGCTTGCACCATTGAATCAGAACTTGAGTCGCCTTCAACATGCAATGGACCAACAAAATGATACTTGAGAAAACATTTGAGTCCATGGAGTAGACTTTGAGCTTCGCAATCGTGGATTCACTAATACCAAGTGGTCCGAATATGTGAGTAATATATCTCCGGCTGAATTCTGATTAGGCCCCCCCCCACTCCAGCTAGACCGGGTTTCCAAAAGATGACCCATCAAAGTTTAGCTTGTAGGAGTTTGGGGGTGGAGGATGCCAAGCAATAGTTCTGACTAGTTTACCATTCCCCTCTCTTGCATGTAAATTCCAGGAACTCCATATAGTGCCACATTCAACATTCTTGAAAGCCTTGTGAATTTTCAGCCAACTAACAATCTGAGTTGTAATTCGATGGCAAAGGTCAGTCCAAGAGCTGGATTTATTTTGAAAAATTCGATTGTTCCTTTCCTTCCATATCATCCAAGGAATATATCCTATGCAACAAGAAAACATGAGCTTTCCTTTACTTCCAAGACCCAAGGAGCCAATGAGATCAACAATACCATATAGGTCACGAGGGATAGGTAAAATAAACCCGAATCTATTAAGGAAGAA
Source organism: Aristolochia contorta (assembly GCA_022405105.1). Taxonomy (NCBI): domain Eukaryota; kingdom Viridiplantae; phylum Streptophyta; class Magnoliopsida; order Piperales; family Aristolochiaceae; genus Aristolochia; species Aristolochia contorta. The sequence continues at coordinate 20,525,291 of CM039664.1, forward strand.
TAACCAAACTTTCCAGCTGAAAGGGCAATGGATCAAAGTATGATTGAGTGACTCACTTTTAGTATTACATAAAGGACAAACGGCATCTTGAATCTGAATTCCCATCCTCATCAACAAATCTCTAGTAGGAAATCTACCCCTCAAGCAGCACCACCCAAAGAAAATTTGTTTCTTAGGACCCGAGAGTGACCATGCTGCAGCAGCCAAGTGAGGTTGATGGCCTTGATTAGTTAAACAAGAGTATGCAGAGCTTACCATGAAGAGTCCTTTAGAGTGAGGCCTCCAGATCAGTTCATCATCCTGGTCTCTTCTCATATAAAAAATACTCAAATCCTCAAGAAATTTGGAAACCTCAATAGCTTCCTCATCATTGAAACGTCTTCTAAAGAAGAGGGTCCAGTCCACATCTATTAGCTGACCAGCAGAAACAATGTCCCTTATAGAGCAATCTTGATGTCTGGCTAAGAGGTAAAGTCTTGAAAATTTTTCTGCTAAAGTAGTATCACCAATCCACTGTCTGTCGGTCAGAACGAATTCTATTGCCAATGCCTGGCAAGAGAGAAACATGTTGAGTAAAGAACGGGAACATCTGAATAATTTTCTTCCATATGGAAGAAAGTCTCCCATGTCTTGGGGCTTCAAACCACCATTCTCTTGGCCTGTTGTCCAATACATTAACTATGATTTTCCTCCAAGTGGATTCCCCACTTGTGTTCAGCTTCCACAACCATTTAGTGAGTAAAGCCTCGTTCATATATCTTATCCTTCTGATTCCTAATCTTCCGTCCCCTTTGGCCTTGTAAACATCATCCCACTTGATGAGATGAATTTTGGATCGCTCCGAAGTACCCGACCATAAAAAATTCCTCATAGTTCTTTCAATGATGTTCACCACAGAAATAGGACAATGCAAGAAGGAAAGGTAATAGGTGGGAATGCCAGATAGACTAGCTTTGATCAAAGTAAGTCTACCGGCTTTTGTGAGTAGTTTCCCCTGCCATGTACTCAACCTGATGTTCATTTTCTCGATGACTGGGTCCCATAAATTCCTTGTTATCCTTCCAGTGAAGAGGGGTAAACCAAGATACGTACTAGGAAGAGAACCAATTTTACAACCCAGCATGTCAACCATATCATTCATCACTGCATGATTGACGGAGAAGCCATAAATTGCAGACTTGGACCAATTTATCTTTAATCTCAATGTGATTTCAAAAAGCATCAGCAAACATTTTACCACTCTAAGTTGCTCAATTGTACCTTTACAAAAAATAATTGTGTCATCGACAAATTGTACAAGCGGTGCTTGGAGGCAATCCCTATCAATCATGGGGTCCAACCAACCCTCATCCAAAGCCATATTCAGCATGAATCTCAGACCTTCACCTGCAATGTTAAAGAGCATGGGAGATAGCGGGTCTCCTTGTCTTAGTCCCCTTGTAGGTTTAATATACCCATGAGCACCACCATTTATGAGGATGAGTATCTCGGGTGAAGAAATGCAACTCCATATCCATTTTCTCCATCTCCAACCAAAGCCCAATTGCTTCATAACTGATTTGAGATAATCCCATGAGATCTTATCAAACGCCTTCTCAAAATCTAGCTTTAAAACAAGTCTTGGCTTATTTGATCGCTTGCAGTCTGAAGTATCTCATGCACATTCATTGCAGCGTCAAGAATAGCCCTCCCTTAATGGAAGCATGTTGCTCGCACTAATTATGTGCCCCAAAACATTTTGTAGCCTTGCTGCCAACAATCTAGCAATGATTTTATAAGTGCTACTCGCTAGACTTATAGGCCTGAAATCGATGATCCGCTCAAAGACTGATGATTTCTTGAATTAGAGCGATAAAAGTAGCCCCGAGAGCGGAACTAGTGAGGCCAAATTGGTGAAAGTGCTGACCTTGTTGAGTAATGCCATTCTCGATAATAGGCCAGCAAGCATTAAAAAACTCGCCATTGTATCCATCAGGACCCGGGGCCTTGTCCTTGGGAAGAGATTTGCCCGCCGCTGCAATTTCCTCAGTGGTAAATGGTCGCTCAAGCTCAATAGCCCGTTCAGGTGTGAGCCAATGACAACATATACCATGAAGTAAAGGCCGATTGGGAACATCTTCTGCAAATAAACAAGAAAAGTGAGAAATAACATTATTGATAATAGTATCCTTGTCAGCAGTGATTTCTCCATTGATTGTAAGAGAGGAGATGCGGTTGATTCTTCGCCGCTGAGATGCAATTGCATGGAAGAATCGAGTATCCCCATCAACATCACAGAGCCATTTATATCTTGTCTTCTGTTTCCACAAAATTGCTTCTTTCCTTAGCAAACCATTATATTCCACAGTCATGGATAGCCTTTCAATTTTCTCATCATCACTTAATATTCTAGTCTCTTCAAACATGTCCAGTGCATCAATTCTATTGATTAATTCAGTTCGCTTGGCCAGTTGGGCAACTTTGTAATCCTTTGCCCATGATTGCAATTTTGATTTCAAGGATTTTAGCTTCCTTCATCATTAATATCAGCCCACCAATTCTCAATTCTTGAGAAGAAATCATCGTCCTCCATCCACTGATTTTCAAACCTAAATGGGACTCCCCCCCAATTTTCAGAGTTGGAATCAAGATGGATAGGCCGAGTCTCTGAAATTGACTTACCATCATCACCTTGCAAAGACACGTTAGGATAGAGCGAAGCCATTCCGATTGCATAAAAATCTGTCCAACCTACAAAGAATAGGGTTGTTCCTTTGATTGCTCCAAGTGAAGGTCTTCCCAGAAGATGGAAGATCAATTAATTCCATTGCCCCAAGAAAGTCAGTGAAACCTCTCATTGTAGCATTTACTGATCTGGCTGGTGGAGATTTCTCATTTCTCGCTTTGATGGCATTGAAATCACCTCCCAATAGCCATGGACCAGTCCATGAATTGATCATATTCATAAGTTCCTCCCAAAAATCAGATCTATGCGAGTAGGTACTCGGGCCATAGATGGCACCCATATTTCCATAATTTTCCACTAGATAACTCTGAAACTTGCAAACAGATGCAAAAAACTCCTACCCTTGTGCTCAATATATCAATGCAGGAAGAATCCCAAACAACAAGAATACCACCAGCAGTACCAGTAGCATTAAGTGAACACCATTTTGGTTGTCTGAAAGGTACAAGATCTTTGGCCATTGAATCAGTCAATTCCTCTAATTTAGTCTCTTGAAAGGCAATTATTTGAGCCTTACTCCTCCATAGTAAATTTTTAATAACCTTCCTCTTGTCAGGACTTCTCACTCCTCGAATATTCCAAGAGAGAAAAATCATTTTTTCCCTTTGACTTGGTTAGCAACTCCTTTGCCCCTCCCACGGGTCACTCTACATTTAATCTGTGGTGCTTGAATCTCCCTTTCATTATCCTCAAATCTAGTCCCAAATGTAAGAAGAAGTTCATATTCCTCATTGCTAATTTTTCCTATATTTTTCTGAATATGCTCAATCCAAGTAGAAGGTGTTGGTTTATAAGTTCTAGGATGGGGATCCTCACCACGGTATTGCTGATTAACCTCAACAGACTGCGGTATATCACGATCTATTTCCTGAATTTGGTTCGCATTTACTGAATTTGGCGAGAAGACTTCTGAGCCAATGTGCTTACACGGAGGGGGAGTTTTCCTTCGAGAATTAGTAAGGCCGGGGGTATCCAATTGATTGATAGGAGCAGTCGAGAGTGGCAGATTTTGATGGTTTGGGGGGAAGAATTGAAAATTATCATTTACCCTAGCATTAGCAGTGAGCTGATGTAGTGAAGATTCAAGCTGAATAGGGGCTGGAGGTGGAGGGGTTGACTGGGCCAGTGCATGGGAATTTGAATGAACCATATTTGGTATGAGAGCAGCCTCTTCGCTGATAACTGGGAGACTATCTTCATTAACATGAGGTTCCTTCCAAAGTTCAAGAGATAGTGTAACCTGGTCAGGATTCAAGTTGGACTGAGTCGTGGGGAGTCAACTCGTGTGAGGGGCGAGTCGAGGCGAGTCGACCCAAGACGAGTCAACTCATCATCATCTTCTGGGATCCCATATTTACAATGCGGAATGGAGGGATGAATTCTTCTGGTTGCAGTAGAATAGCAAAGAATTCAGCTCCAATTTTAATATCCATCCATTGTTCTGTAGCTGGTCATCGGTGTGATCGCATTCGAACCCTTGCATACGAGAGATTTCTGCCTTCAATGGAGTCGGCGTCAAATTCCAGTACTGTCCCGAAGTGGCTGGCAATCATGTTTAAGATTTCCGCATCCCAAAGTTCTGGGGGAACCCCCCAAATTGCTGCTCGTCCAGTTGCACGAGAATGTTCCCACATTCGCACCACCCAACATGGGATTTCATCCTGGTGATTCCAATTAAGGAGATCAGAAGCAGTGATCGCATCTGTAGCCACAATTAGCCACTCGCCACGGCCAAGGTAGGAAGCTCTTGGTCGCACAGTGAGATTCCAGCGTGATCCAATCCATTCTTCCAGAATTTCACCCTTCTTTACATCCCAATCAATTCTAGCAATGATTTCGTGCTTCAGTTCAGCGGCCCTCTTTGTCCAAATAGCTTCCACACGGTCCTGAAATCTAACACCACAACGTTCTGATTCCTTTCCCGTACTGGAGACAAAGTTTCTCCAACTAAGGTCTGGATTCTTCCCATTCGTGGTAGGGGGAGCAGCAGAGGTAGGCATCGAAGCCGGAGGGATGAGGTTCCGCAAGGCTTCAACGGCCGAAGCCCAAATTGTCGCTCCGTTTTCTCCAAATTCAGGCAAGTAGATTCTTGCCAGCACTTTCCTAGCTCGAAAATGAATTAGCCTGCATTCCCAGTTGCGTCTCTTGAAAGCAGAGATCATAAACTGAGAGTCTTCCCACCAAAGTTCTTTCGATGCAGTCTGATGGCCCTCTGTGACTGTTTGGAATAGGGAAATGAACAACTCTCCTGCTTCAATGGGGATCTGAATGAAGGCCCTCTTCTCTCCAGTAGTCGAGAGAATACGGATGAGTCTTCTCCCAGCATCGTGCTCTAGGGTCAGCAAGGAGTCACCAAACTTCCATTCACCCAGAATCCAAGCTTTTCCACGACTAAACTTAGAGTTGCCTCTTCGTTTTTCGACTCTGTGCCAACCCCCATCGTCAGATCGACGATTTAGTTCCTCGCTGTTGGAGTTTTCAGGTCGTCGATCATCATTATGAACCGTCCCAAGCCCACTCGATGGATCCGACGCAAGCAGGCTCATGATACCTGATTGATTCTTTTTTGGAGGTGTGGCCGGTCGGGCCGGGTTGATTCGAGACGGATCTGCCCGGCTACTCCCTCTTTTTTTTTTGTTTTTTTTTTTTATTTATTTGGCTCAGGTCGGTCCGGATGTAGAAGGCCCGATAAAACGGCCGGTCCGGTCCGGACTACCTCAGAACGTTTTGAGTCAACTCATATGACTCGGAAAAGAAAAGACGAGTCAACTCATCGTGACTCGTCTTCATCCCTGATCTTAAAAAACCTAAGTTTTCCGTCTTCTCCCTCCCACAATATCCTCTCTGATGCGGGCAAGGAAACCTCCCACTGCACACAAGATTCGGAATGAAGTCGGCCACTCTTTCATAATCAGTCAAAACATTCCAAACGGAATCAACATCAGCTTCAACGGAGATCCAGGCCCTAACTCTCCGTCCATCATTCAGCTCTCCTCTCGTCTAGTGCTCCGTAACACCTTTGCAACAGAATTTAGAATCTGAAGTTTCATTTCCAACTCCTCCAGAGGGAAGCAGCGTCCTCCTCTTTTGATTATAGACCTTGCAGAATTTATTCCACATCTCATCATCCTTGGTACTCCATCGGATCTTCTTGTATCTTCCACTGTTGGCTAGAAAGAATTTTAAAAGCAGCAAAGCGATCCACCCATCGCAATTTTAGCACTTAGCAGATAGCCGTCCAGAACTCGAGAATCTGATAAACTGAGCTGCTAATATCGAGATTTTATTAAAGTAATTGACCTCTTACAAGATGTAATTTAGTGAAAAGGTTTTTCCAGATCTTCTTTTCAACTTCTACAGAATACTCTGATTTCTAGGGGAAGTTGGAGGGGCAAGGGGCGAGGGGGAGGAGGAGGGGCAAGGGGCGAGGGGGAGGAGGAGGGGCAAGGCGGAGGAGGGGGAGGAGGAGGGGCAAGGCGGAGGAGGGGCAATGGGGAGGAGGGACAAGGCGGAGGACGGGAAAGGGACAGGAGGGGGGAAGGGACAGGAGGGGCAAGGGACAGGAGGGTCAAGGCAGAGGAGGGGCAAGGGACGTTTCAAGTTACTTTTTTAATGTAAGCATCTAATTGTAGTACTCAAGATTGATTCAACAATCTGCAATCTGGATATGCCAGTAATCTATGATTAAACACAAGTTTCAAAGCTTCCCTTTTTTTTTTAACCAGATATCCATGGAGCTTTGAAAGCTTTGTGAAGTATCTAGATGCTTAGCATGGGAGCCTTCTTTCATTTGCTAGGCACTAAATTCCTGTCACGGCCACTTTAGCAGATCTGCCCAAACTGCTGATCTCTTGTTCATTGTTTTGTCCCAGTGCCTGTTTAGTGGAATCTACATATATCTTATCATACCCAAAATTGCCACTTTTAGTGGCAATTTGAGTTATTCCTTTTTTTTCTTCCAAGAGACAAGTGTAAAAAGGTGAGAGAAAGGCAACGGAATAAGTCACACGCAAAATGGAAGGAAAATGACGAAAATGCCCCTTGGAGAAGAACAGGACATGTTAGACGCCTAGAAGCCGTAGGCACCCAGGCACTGAAGCTGGAAAAGGATAACTTTTTGGAGCAGATAAATAATTCAAGGGGGGAATTTTGAGGGGGATCTTTTAGGCAGTGCCTAGGGAAACATGCTTGGGCTCTTGGAGTCTTTTTGGAGCATTCTTGGATGCGTGATGCAATCTGGGAGGACGATTTCTGCCGCCAGGTACCTTCCACTCACTGAATTAGCATGTTTATTCTCTTTTCCATTGTATTTAGTGCATTTGAGTTTATTGTTTGGATGTATTTTTACATGGTTTTGAATTGTAGTCTACTTTTGATTTTCATGAGTGGTTAAACCCCTTTTAGAGGTGTAATTAGTACCCTATGTGATGTATTAATTTGCTTCTTAGTTATTTGTGTATCATTTAGTTAAATTATGTGCCTAATGTGTGTTTAATGTTCAATCAAATGCTTGGCCAACATTTGATCATTATCAAGGATCCCTTAATGATCCTGAAACCGTAGTTTATGATAGACTAAGCATTTGAAAGTTTACGATCTTACTGTCTTGGGGTCAAAACGACAGATTTAACTTACAGTCTTACACGACTCATATGCCACACGTAGTGGGCTCACTATACAAATCCACAATTGGAAAATTAGAGGTTCAGTGTAGTGAGCACAGTTATGATGCACTTGGGAGAGGCTCATGCATACCTAAATCATCCACGACATTTTTTATTGATTACAAATGTGTGAAGTCAGTCGATACAAATCATAGGTGTTAAAGTGGGAAATAGGCCTTCTAAGATTAAGCAATGATATCGGAATATAAGGTTGGGTAATTGGCCTCCTAAGTGGCTAGTCAATTTGGGATGGAACCGGGCTCAATCTTGACATGGTATCAGAGCCACGTTATGTGCATGGGCCAAACCCAGTTATCTCCCTTGTTTGTTTATTGGCTCCAGAAAGTGAGACCCAATCTGTTTGAGGGTTTCAAAATATTAGGCCCAATTTGCTCATGTCTCAGGCCTGTTATGTGTAAGCCCGGTTCCAATTGGGCACCAAAATCAGAAACATGGCCGTAGGCCTTACAATATGAAATCAAGTAAACATTACAATAAGAGTGTCTTCCGTGACTCTTTTTTTTGCTAATACATCAGCCCTCCCATTTGCAGTCCTAAAAACAAGTGACCAGGATGTAACAATTGTTGCAAGGTCATGAATTTCATTCATGATACATCTTAACCTCCAAGGAAGCTTGAGATCCTTCTTACACCATTGGATAATGAGCATGGAATCAACTTCGTTCAACATGCAAAGGTCCCGTAAGTTGGGCGTTTAGGAAACATTTTAAACTTTGTAGGAGGCTCATTGCCTCAGCCGTGTTGGAATCTGCAATACCAATAGGTGCTGCATATGATAGAATGGTTTCGCCATGGTGATTTCTAATAAGGCCACCCACACCTGCCGGTCCCAGGTTCCCAAAAGAGGAGCCATCGAAATTCAGTTTATATGAAGAAATCGGTGGCGGCAACCATAATTGCATTTTGGTCATTTTTCCACTACCATCCCGAAAATAGTCAGCCCATGAATTCCATATGGTATTGCAGTCCAACCCATTGAAAGGTTTCTGTAATTTGAGCCATCCAATAACATGATAAATAATTGTATTGCAAATGTCCCTCCACCCTTTAGACTTATTTGGAAAAAGTTCCACATTGACAAAGATTAAGCAATAATATCGGAATATAAAGTTGTGCAATAGACCTCCAGAGTGGTTAGTCATTTTGGGATAGAATCGGGCTCAATCTTGACAATAGAGGTGCGAAGTTACACCCCCATGTGTTAAATCGTTTATTCTCCAGGCCTAGCTTGTGATCCTAGTTTAATTTGTATGCATAGCTTACTTTTTTTTTTTTTTTTTGAAGAGGTTGATTTTCATTTCTTTGATGATCAGATTACAATTTGTGCACGTTCCCATTACATCTCAGCTGTCTAAGGAGGTTCTCTCACTTCAAAAGAAGAAAGGAAAACTCCTCTAGCCAAAGCATCCGCAGCCGAGGTAGCTGATCTTAGTACATGATTCCATAAACAATTGATTTCATTTCCCAATCTCTAGATTTCTCTAAAGTAAATTGCCAACCTCCAAGGAGGAGAGGAGGTTTGTTTGCACCAATTTATCAAATTTTGACAATCTCCTTCCACTTCCAAATCGCCATGCAGTCTCTCCTTGAATAGCCTTAGACCATGTAATACGTCTAAGGTTTCAGCTTCAACCGAATCAGTATGTGGAAGAGGGCCTGGGAATCAAAGGATGGTGTTTCCATGTTAGTCTCTGATGATTCCTCCAATTCCGGCTGGTCTCGGATTGCCCAAGGAAGAGTCATCCACATCTAATTTTAACCTTCCTTGAGCTGGTGGATTCCATTGTAAATTTTTGTCCCTCTGGTCTAGGGGAGGATAGATCTATGGTCATTCAGGATGCTCTTAGGGAGGTTCCATCTATGTCCTTCATTTCTAGGCTGCCACTCAACCAAATAATAATTCTTCTGAAAATGAGCTCTTGCAATTTATTTACATTTAGCCTCCATGTTTGAAAATATACGTCTATTTCTTTCTTCCCTAAACACCATGGAATAAAAATGATGCAGGCTCCTATCATTAACTTGCCTTTTCTTGTTACCTGGGCCTCACGCCATTGATCTATACTTAGCTTACTTCGATACATTACATTACCTTTGGTTGGATATCGCCAATCGGATACAATTTTAGCAGTCGATCCATCAAGCCTCGTGGGAACAATATTCCTCATCATTATATTACTTGAGACGACACGTTCGCTTGTGTACAGGGCACCCTATAAAGTGGGTTTGTCGCCAACAATGGCTAATAGGTTGAAAGCCATGGAAAGAGGATTTCTCTTGCTAAGCACATCTTACAAATTCATGTATGTAGATCGAAGTGTATTGGCAATCTGGACATTTGAGGTATCAAGAGTATAACTCCACACTCATTTCAAAAATAGTTCCACAAGTTTCTGTTAGATAAAGATGACATGGAGCAGAAAATCGTGACAAGAGAAGACTAAGTCCAAATTTTTGGCTCCGACCTCCCCTTTCCCCGGCCCAAGCATCATGTCTTTGGAAGCAAATTTGATGATGGACATTGTCCATATCCATGGGGAACTTGCCTCTTTTTTATTTTTTTTGAAAGTTGGTATTTTATTTCATTCCTTGATGCCCAATTAGGCACCAAAATCAGAAACATGGCCGTAGGCCTTACAATATGATATCAAGTAAACATTACAATAAGAGTGTCTTCCGTGACTCCTTTTTTAGCTAATACATCAGTCCTCCCATTTGCAGTCCTAAAAACATGTGACCAAGATGTAACAATTGTTGCAAGATCATGAATTTCATTCATGACAGATCTTAACCTCCAAGGCGGCTTGAGATCCTTCTTACACCATTGGATAATGAGCATGGAATCACCTTCAACATGCAAAGGTCCCATACGTTGGGCATTTAGGAAACATTTTAAACCTTGTAAGAGGCTCATGGCCTCAGCCGTGTTGGAATCTGCAATACCAATAGGTGCTGCATATGATAGAATGATTTCTCCATGGTGATTTCTAATAAGACCACCCACACCAGTCGGTCCCGGGTTACCAAAAGAGGAGCCATCGAAATTCAGTTTATATGAAGAAATTGGTGGCGGCAACCATAATTGCATTTTGATCATTTTTCCACTACCATCCCGAGAATGATCAGCCCATGAGTTCCATATGGTACTGCAGTCCATCCCTTTGAAAGGTTTCTGTAATTTGAGCCATCCAATAACATGATAAATAATTGCATTGCAAATGTCCCTCCACCCTTAAGACTTATTTGAAAAGATACGGCTATTCCTTTCCTTCCATATCACCCAAGGAATAAAGCCAAGGCAGCACTTTAGCATCAGTATCCCTTTCTTTGATAGGCCAAAAGAATTAGTCATATCAAGGAGGCCACGGAAATTTTGAGGCATAATCATATCGATATCAAATTTACTAAGAAAGAAGAGTCAAATATTCCAGCTATAGTGAAAATGGATGAGCAAGTGATTTGCAACTTCCTCTTCGGCATTACACAAGGGACACAAACTTGAAGTGAGTTGCATTCCCCTTCTACATAGCAAGGCACAGGTAGGCAACCTGTCCCATAAAAAGCACCAAGCGAAAAACAATTGCTTCCTTGGGCAAGAGAGTTTCCAAGCAGCAGATGAATGATGCGGACGGTTTCCATGACCCGTGAGACATGAGTAGCCAGAGCTAGTAGTATATTCCCCAATAGGATGGGGTTTCCAAATCAATTCATCGTTCTGGCCCCTTCTTAAATATAACCTGGACAATTCTTCTTGTAAGCCAACAATCTCAATGGCCTCAACATCAGTTAAGTTTCTGCGTAGGTTTTGAGTCCAATTTATATCCTTCAATTGACCCCTAGGAACCAAATCAGAAATAGCACAATTTTGATCCCTAGCCAAAAGATAAATTCTCGAGTATCTTTCTGCTAGAGGCGCTTCCCCCAACCAGCAATCAGTCCAGAAAGAAGTCTTGTCCCCTTTTCAAGGTTGGATAATAATATTCTGCTGAAAGAAAGGGAGGAGCTTGATTATTCTCCTCCAAATGGGGGAGAGTCTCAGGGTTCTCCCGGCCTCAAGCCACCGACACCTGTTTCTGTTGCCCAGAGATAGGGTAACAAGACTCTTCCAAGCTAAAGTATCAGCTTCATTCAGTTTCCAAATCCATTTAATCAACAACGCCTCATTCATCTCTTTGATTTTTCTAATGCCCAGTCCTCCATCAGGTTTGGATTGGCTAATGTCATCCCAATTTAGGAGATGTCTTTTTTATCTTTCAGATGATCCTGACCACAAAAAATTCCTCATAATCATTTCCATACGCCTTGCTACAGAGAGAGGGCAATGCATAAATGAGAGGAAGTAGATTGGAATGCCCAATAAGCACGATTTTATCAATGTGAGTCTGCCAGCTTTAGTGAAGAATTTTCCTTGCCATGTACTCAATCTGCTATTAAGCTTTTCAATGACTGTCCCATAGATTCTTTGGGGCCTTCTTTATAAATAAGAGAAGCCCAAGGTAAGTGTTTGGAAGTGCTCCAACTTGACATCCAAGAGTGCTGGCCAACACATTTATTCTGTTTCCATCCATTGCAAAACCAAAAATTGCAGACTTACTCCAGTTTATTCTCAAACCTGAGGCCAACTCAAATATTGTCAACAAACATTTGATAATCCTTATTTGCTTCTTGGTGCCTTTGCAAAATAGGATTGTGTCATCCGCAAACTGAACAAGTGGTGCACGAAGATGTTCCCTGTCAATGATAGGTTCAAGCTATCCTTCATCCATGGCCCTATGTAGTAGGCTTCTCAGCCCTTCTCCAGCAATATTAAAAAGCATTGGTGACAACGGGTCCCCCTGTCTAAGACCTCTAGAAGGCTTAATAAAGCCATGGTCCCCACCGTTTATCATGATAGAATACCGTGCAGATGATACACAAGACATAATCCATTTTATCCATTTACGACCAAAACCGAGCTGCACCATCATGAACTTCAGATAGCTCCAAGAGACTATCAAATGCTTTTTCAAAATCAAGCTTTAGTACAACTCTTGGTTCATTGGCTTGTTGACATAGGTGAATGATTTCATGAGTGTTCATGGCTGCATCTAGAATAACTCTACCTTTTATAAAAGCATGTTGTTCAGGGCTTATAACTGTCCCCATTGCTGTTTGCAACCTTGCCGCAAGAATTCTAGCAATGATTTTATAAGAACCACTAGCTAGGCTTATATGCCGAAAGTCTTTAACATGCTCGACGCATTGTCGCTTAGGAATCAAGGAAATAAAAGTAGCACCAAGGGCAGAACAGGTCAAACCGTGCTGATAAAAATGAGTAAGAAGGCTTACTACATCCTCTCGAATAATAGGCCATAAAGAACTGAAGAACTCACCATTGTAGCCATCAGGGCCAGGGGCTTTATTTTTAGGCATTCCTTGTCCAACAGCATCAATTTCTTCCTGGGAGAAGGGCCTCTCAAGTGCTTCAGCAAAGTCTAATGATAACCTCTTATAGGAAATTCCCTTCAAAAGTGGTCGAGAAGGGGATTCCTCTGTAAAGAGGTCAGTGAAGTAAGATACAATGTTGCTGATAATTACATCTTTATCATCAGAGATCACTCCATCAATTGACAGGGATGAGATTCTGTTCACCCTCCTTCTATGAGAAGCTATAGCATGGAAGAACTTTGTATTACCATCACCATCAAGTAGCCACATATGTCTAGCTTTTTGCTTCCATTTCATAGCCTCCATTCTCAGAATATTATTGACTTCTGTTACAGTTGAGAGCCTCGTGGCCAATTCATCTTCATTTAGAGATCTTGACTCTTCAAGTAGGTCTAGAGTATTATTGACTTGCCTCTTTTTTTTGTCCACATCCAAAACCTAGCAAGTGCATTTCCATCCATCTTTTGACTAACAAAGGAGTAGGATGTATCAGTTAAAAAATTTATGACACCACAGATGTAAGCCTGCACTTCAATATTTGACAATTAGGAGAGCATTAAATAATAATGAAGAACCACACACTATGAATGCATTTCAAATATATAACGATAAAATTAGTTTTTGAGGGAATTCTGATGTTTGCTGCACATTACGAGACGTGCAAACAGCATTTCCAATATGCTGTTACCTTGGCTTCTCTTTATTTGGCTGTACTATTTCAAACATTTCATTGCATTTCGTGCATCTTTTATTTGAGATTATTCCTCGCCTACGCACGGATCCTCTCTTTTCATGTTATCAAAAAGATGTTTCATAATGTTTTTTGTAAACTTGAAATCAATGGAGCATTCCAAGTATAGTTCTACTCAGCAGCTTTAAGACTTTTTTTGGAAAATCACAGCCTCTGACCAACAAAATGAGGATAGAGAAAAAAGCGATAAAACTTTTTTTTTTTGAAAGTTGTGATTTTATTCATTATAGCCCAATTAGGCCAAAGAAGTACATAATAGGATTATAGCTAGGTAGGGGTTCATACAATAGCATGTTGCTCATGAGCCCCTTTTTTAGCTAATTCATCCGCTTTACCATTTGCACTACGTAGTACATGACTCCAACTAGTGACAAAATATGCAAAATATCTAATTTCATCAATGATGGGAAGAAACCTCTAAGGGGGCTTGAGGTCCTTCTTGCACCATTGGATAAGAACATGTGACTCACCCTCAACATGTAACGGCCCAACCAAATGGAACTTGAGGAAGTATTTGAGGCCGTGAAGCAAACTTTTCGTTTCAGCAATTGTGGAATCAGTGGTGCCAATCGGGCATGAATAAGTGAGCAATATGTCCCCAGAAGAGTTACGGATCAGTCCACCCACACCTGCCAGCCCTGGGTTTCCATATTACGACCCATCAAAATTCAGCTTATAAGCATACCTCGGTGGAGAGACTCAAACAATAATTTTGGGAACCTTCCCTCCCTTTTCAAAAGCATATGGAGACCAAGAATTCCAAATTGCTCCTCCCTCTATGTTCTTGAAATTTTTATGCACTTGTTTCTCTCATTCCAATCTAAGTGTAGTTTATTTCCTTGGAAGAAGGTAATTTTAGTATTTTACAGCTCTACCTTCAAAATATAAAAGAACAAACAATAATAGATAAATAAGAAAGCACTAAACAAAGCACGGGGTACCGGAAACAAGCTCAGTTGTCAAGACTCTTTTGCTTGAAATATCATTAATGACCATGGGAACATAGAATCCTTCAGCATCAGACAACAGTTCACGAAAACGTTGTTGATTTGCAGCTTCCAACTCATAGTCGCATTCTCGTGATAATTCTTCTCTTGCCACCTGTAAAGTATTTTATAAACTTTGAGCAGACGAAGTGTAAATCTATTATAGTTACACTCAAAATACATTACGAGGTGCATAACATATAATTTAACTAAAACCCATTACTGGAACATTCCATAATTCACATTGAAGGTGTAAAAGTGACGTAGCACAAGGTCTTAAGACCTATGCTAGGCGTAGAAATAGGACTCTACAATCCTAATCAGAGTAGAATTAGGAGAGTACTTTATTATTTATTTTTGAGACAGTGTTTTAGTAGGAGTCAAAGTACTATTAGGGTTTCATTAGCCTATAAATAGGTCATGTATTTTGTAAAACGGACGACTTGATTATTGACTGAATATTGAAACCTCTTTCCCCTTCCTTTCTTCCTCTTTCACCCTATTTCTTCTCTAGTATTCTCTCCCTTCGTCTCTGCCCTATTCCGTGCTACATCAATTTGGTATCAGAGCCAAGTTAATGTCCTCTGACCTATACCTAATCTCGCCAACAACTGAGACGAAAACGAAAAGAAGAAGAAGATAGAAAGAAATTTCAGACTCGCCGTCACAATTCCTCGACTGCCGTCGCAATCCCTCGGCCGCCGTCGCAAGCCCTCAGCCGCCGTCACAAGCACCGTCGACCACCCCTCCGACGCCCGTCTCGCCGTCGCCTCGCCTCGACGTCGCCCGTCTCGCCGCCGTTGCCTCGCCTCACCGTCGCCCGTCTCGCTGTCTCGCCGTCTCGCCCGCCTCGCCCGTCTCTGCTTCAACCATCCCGGAATCGAAGATAAGAAAAATCGTGACCTAAGTCACTAAACTTATTTCCGGTTCGGCCCAAATCGGTTCGGTCCGGTGTATCCGAGTCGGTTCATTACTTACCGGTTCAGCATAGACCAATTCAAGTCATCACACTGCAGTTCGGGTTAGGTCGCTTTAACTCGGCTGACTCGCCTCAACTCGGCCGACTCACCTCAACTCGGCCGGTTCACTTTAACTCAGCCGGTTCGGGTCATCACATTACGGGTTGGGTCCATATAGTCCGGCTCCATTCAAGTTGGTTCAACCAGTGAACTTGGTGTAAATCGGTCGCTGTATCTTTGCCCTTCTGAGTATAGTCTGGTAGTTAATTAGGAGGTTTAAATTTTTATTTGATTGGATTTGGATTCGAATGCATTTTTCTCTACCTCCTCAGAAATTTTGAGCCAGTCCAAAAAAAAAAAAAAAAAAAAGTAGTTTCTTCCAAGTATTTTGTTCGAGTAATATCTGCTAACGTGATATATTGTCCATTAAATTATTTAGGAAAAATTCTGTCAAAAAAGACTCACGAGTCTAAGGAAATTGGGTCTTAAGCAAGACCGTTTGTGTTTCCTCCAATTACCTAGGAATTTTTCTTAATTTAATTTCTGGTACAATTGTTCACATTCGATGGAAAAACTCGATTTCCAACCAATTGTGAATTTCTTTTCTTACTTTATGTGTTAGCAGAAATTTTATATTTTTTTACTCAGTTATTTTAGTTTTCTCAGCACTTTGTTATACTTGTTCTCTTTTCTTTCCATCATGATCGTAAAAGACCTTGAAGCCAAAGACAATACCCTTGAAGAAAAACACAATAACCTTGAAAAAAGAGTGACCACCGGTGAGGCCAATATGTCCAACCTCCAGAATCGGCTTGACCAACTCGCCCAAACAGTTGCACAATTTACCAACTCGGTTAACCGCTTCCATGATGATTATGTGACCACTCAACGAAATCCTGAAAAACAGCCATTGAGGGAATCTACTTGGGAACCGATTAGGGGTCAAAGTTCTGTAGTGTCACCTTCCTACAAGAATAACCGAACACACACGGCAGGAATCTTGCCTCAGCCAACACCTTTGACCGACCAACAACCAACTGCTGAGGACCTCTTCTCTGATGAAGAATACTCACAACCCCCCATACCTACTTGACAAGGTCATAGAGCTACAGGTAGACTTCATAACCATATGGACCGTCCAAGGTACCCTCATGATAACGTATTTGACATGTCTAGGAGGGTCAAGGTAGATGCCCCTGAGTTCGATGGAAAATTAGATCCCAGTGCATATCTTGATTGGTTATACAACATGAATGATTATTTTAAATGGTACCAATCGCTTCACGAAAATGAAGTTGGTAGGGTCCGCCAAACGTTACTGGCAAACTATTCAGCGTAACACTAGGAGATTAGGACAACCACCCATTTCCACTTGGACTGAGATGACAGAGAAGTTGAAAGAAAAATATCTCCCTCCTTACTACAAAGACCAGTTGTTCAACCAATTATTAAACCATAGGCAAGGATCGTCTAGTGTAGACAATTACATTGCCAAATTTGAGGAACTGTTATTGAGGAGTGACATCAATGAGGATCCGAGATTCACTGTGTCTAGGTTTGTTAATGGGTTACAAGCGGATATCAAACGAGAGGTTACTATCCATGCCCTAGACTCATTAGAGGATGCATATCATAAAGCCCTCGAGTTTGAGAAGTACCTTCAATACCCTTCTCAAAGGCGTGCTTTTATCTCGTCCAATGATCTTCGTCAAGGTCAGGTGACCCCTTCGCCTAGGTTGACCCCTCGACCACAGTCCACTTTCCCACAGGCCTCCACAACTCCTAGTTCTGCACTTCTTCCCAGTGAAACCAAGGTTCCTCCAAATCCATACTCTGCTCCCCGGAATGCCATAGAATGTCATTATTGTCATGCAAAAGGTCATATTGCCTCCCGTTGTCCAAATCGCACGTTAGCAATAGAACGTGTTGATGAACCTGCCCTTGAGGGCGATTCTGAAATTGTCGCTATTACTCCCATGGAGGATCATGGCTATGACAATGACTTACTTGATGATGATCCTCCTACTAATCCACACCATGTTTCTGCCATCATGAGATTGCCCCAGCTCCACCTGACACTTGGAAGCGCACTAGCATATTTTACACTATTATTCCACTCAGAAACAAATCTTGTAAAATTGTTATTGATGGGGGTGGTACCATGAATGTAGTTTCTAGGACAGCTCTAGCTCGGTTCAACCTTCATACGGAACCCCACCCACATCCTTTCCGAGTTGCCTGGGTAGATAAAACTTCTCTCCCTGTTACTGAACGTTGTCTAGTACCCCTTCAGATTGGGCCTTATTCAGAAGATCTGTATTGTAATGTTTTACCTATGGATGTTGCTCACATTTTGCTAGGTCGACCTTGGCTATACGATCATAATGTTAAGCACTATGGTAGAGAAAACACCTACTCAATTAGTCATGGCACGAAAACTGTTTTACTTCACCCTGCCAAACCTACCCCTGCACAAAAGTCTGTTTCCACTTCTCCTACCACTGTCCCTGCTAACCGCATGCAAATATTATCTCCTAAACAATTTGCGCAAGCGGGAACCGAATCTGGTCTAATCTTTGCACTAGTACACAAGGACAGTTTTCACTTCCTAACAGATGCTCCCATCCACAGCCGTGTTCACCCACTATTGATAAAGTTTCAGGATGTCATACCAGAAGAACTCCCGAATGAGTTACCCCCCATGAGAGACATCCAGCATGCCATTGACCTCACCCCAGGTGCCCAATTGCCTAACCTTCTACATTCTGAGAATGAACCCCTCGAAAGCGAGCTGAGTTGAATAGGCAAATAGAGGGTTTGCTACAGAAAGGTTTTATCCGTCATAGCCTAAGTCCATGTGCCGTTCCTGTTTTGTTAACCCCCAAGAAAGATGGATCATGGCATATGTGTGTGGACAATCGAGCTATAAATAAGATCACTGTGAAATATCGATTTCCCATCCCACGGTTAGACGATATGCTGAATGACCTAGCCGGTGCTCAGGTGTTCTCCAAGATAGATCTACGGAGTGGATACCATCAAATTAGAATTCGCCCAAGAGATGAGTGGAAAACTGCCTTTAAAACTCAGGATGGGTTGTATGAATGGGTGGTAATGCCTTTTGGTATGTCTAGTGCCCCAAGTACCTTCATAAGAGTCATGACCAGCATTTTTCGACCTTTCATTGGCAAATTCCTTGTGGTCTACTTTGATGACATTCTGATTTACAGCACATCTGAGGGGCAACATTTAGACCATCTTCGTCAAGTCTTGACTACCTTAAGAACCGCAAAATTACATGCCAACCTCGCGAAATGCGCCTTTGTGCAAACTCAAGTCCTCTTTCTTGGTTACATTGTCTCGTCTCAAAGAATTGCGGCTGACCCTGATAAACTCAAGGCTATTCGAGAGTGGCCCGAACCAACTACTCTGACGGAAGCTCGTAGCTTTCATGGGCTAGCCTCTTTTTATCGTCGATTTATTAGAGGGTTTAGTACTATCACTGCACCAATCACAAAGTGCCTGAAAAAGGGTGAATTTAAATGGACACATGCTGCCCATAAGGCTTTCCTTAGTATTAAGGACAAACTCACTACTGCCTCATTGTTGCGCCACCCGGATTTATCTAAAGTTTTTGAGTTGCTTGTGATGCGTCGGGTTTGGGCATCGGTGGCGTTCTCAGTCAAAAATGCATCCTGTAGCATACTTCAGTGAAAAACTTAATGATGCCAAACAAAACTACTCTACTTATGATAAAGAATTTTATGCAGTAATTCAATCTCTCCGTCACTGGTGCTACTATCTTTTGCCCAAAGAATTTGTACTTTACTCCGACCATCAAGCCCTCCGATACTTGAACTCCCAGCGCAATTTAAGTGCAAGACATGCCAAGTGGGTTGAGTTTCTTCAAGATTTTACCTTTGTCCTTAAGCATTGTGCGGGCCAGGATAATAAAGTTGTTGATGCTCTTAGTCGCACATCCCTTGTTCTCCATTCCATGACAACTCATGTAACCAGGTTTGAGCGTATCCGTGATGAATACCCTAGTTGTCCTGACTTTGGTTTGATTTTTAGTGACCTTAGCGATGCTCCCTCCCGCCAGCATGTGGGCTTCCTATTACGTGATGGTTACCTCTTTAAGGGTACCCGTTTGTGTATTCCTCGTTCATCCCTCCGAGATTTTTTGGTGTGGGAGTTACATGCTGGAGGCCTGGCTGGCCACTTTGGACGAGATAAGACCATTGCCTTAGTCGAGGATCGTTTTCTTGGCCTTCTTTGAAAAAGGATGTTGCTCGGATTGTCTCTCGATTGTCGTGCACATCAATTAAGCAAAACTCGTAAACAAAACACTGGTTTATATACTCCCCTTCCTCTTCCACACTCGCCCTGGCGTGATCTTAGCATGGATTTTGTCTTAGGCTTGCCAAAGATTGTTACAAAGCATGATGCTATTTTTGTAGTGGTGGATCAATTTTCTAAAATGGCTCACTTCATTCCCTGTTCTAGGACTACTGATGCATCCTTTATAGCTAAATTGTTCTTTAGGGAGATTGTACGCTTGCATGGCTTGCCTTCTTCTATAGTGTCTGACCGTGATGTTAAGTTTGTCAGTTACTTTTGGAAGACCCTTTGGAAGTTATTTGGTACCACATTAAAGTTTTCCTCTGCTTTTCATCCACAGACTGATGGTCAAACGGAGGTGGTTAACCGTAGTTTGGGGGATTTGCTTCGTTGTTTGGTTGGGGACAAACCGGGGACATGGGATGTCATTTTACCCATTGCTGAATTTGCTTACAATAACTCTGTCAATCGCACCACTGGTAAAAGCCCTTTTGAAATTGTGTATGGCCTCTCACCCCAACACCCTCTTGACCTTATTCCCCTACCCACTACATATCGGCCTTCTGAATCTGCCCACACTTTTGCGGAACACATCCATAACCTACATGCTAAGATCAAACGAAAAATTGCTATGAGTAATGAAAATTATAAGCTTTCTGTTGACGCACGTAGGTTTAAGGAATTTCAGATTGGTGAGTATGTTATGGCCCATCTTAACCCTGCCCGTTTTCCACCAAATGCCCTAAAGAAACTTCATGCCCGATCCATTGGTCCTTTTGCAGTTACTCGTCGTCTTGGATCCAATGCATATGTCCTTGATTTACCTCCTGATTTGTCTATCAGTCCTATATTCAATGTGGCAGATTTATTTGCTTACCGAGGCACATTTGAGCCTCCTGTGTTGCCTTCTTCTATGGTTGCAGGTCCATCGTCAGTTGTCGTTCCTCGCCTGCCTACATGACCTCCTCTCCTCCGCGAGATGTGATTGTGGATGTCCTTGACGATAAGTACGTTACATCGGTGGGTGGAGGTGATCGCGAATTCCTTGTGCGTTGGAAAGATCGTCCTTCTTACGATGATACTTGGATTTACGAAGACAACTGCGTCGGCTCGCCCCTGCCTTGTTGGATTCTTATTTGCACTTTAACTCCCCGGAGTTGAGTTCTTCTCCACTGGGAGGGAATGACGTAGCACAAGGTCTTAAGACCTATGCTAGGTGTAGAAATAGGACTCTACAGTCCTAATCAGAGTAGAATTAGGAAAGTACTATTAGGGTTTCATGAGCCTATAAATAGGCCATGTATTTTGTAAAACGACTTGATTATTGACTGAATATTGAAACCTCTTTCCCCTTCCTTTCTTCCTCTTTCACCCTATTTCTTCTCTAGTATTCTCTCCCTTCGTCTCTGCCCTATTCCGTGCTACATCAAAAAGATAAGGCATTTGATCAAGCAAGATCTTGTACCTTCATAGCTCTATCAAGATAAAGCCCTTTGGGAATAAGGCTTGTGTAATCTAAAAGACGCCTCACATTCTCGATATCACTTCCAATGCTATCTGCAACTCCAGGGTACTGTATTTTCATTGCAACCTCCAAACCTTCTCTAGTAACAGCACGGTGAACCTGAAAATTAGGATAAAACATGTGATAGACTGAAATTTCTACTTTAATTTCGATTGGTAAGACTCTGTTCACTGGGACGTTCAAACTTATTAACAGAATAAAACGGGCACATAAACTCCTATAATAAAAATTCCTTTTTGTAACAAAAAGGAGGTAACAGCACCAGCTGAAAACCAGAACAAAATATCATTATTTAAGCAAAAAAGAATAATGCAAAGTGAGAGGTCGTAGCCTTGCCTGCACAGCAGAGATCTTTAGATAAAAAAAATTAAGAAAGAGAAACGGTTGAGAGAGAGAAACGGTTGCTATGATTTTAACACTTAAAAACACAATAAAATTTAACAAAACCAAATGTGAAATTGAAAAAATACAAAGTGCATCGTGAAGTTAGGCATGTGCTATTACCTGACCTATACTTGCAGCAGCCATTGGCTCATAGTCAAAGCTCCTGAGTTTTGAATACCATTCAGAGCCTAATTCAGCATCCAGAACCTGATTAAGCTGGCTCCTTGGCATAATATCTGCACCTTGACGAACAACATCTAGAGCAGCCAAAATCTGCATTTGCAACAATCTACTTTTAAAATGTTAGTAACAAACTGAAAAAACACGACACACATGCTAAAGAGGACAAAATAGATGCTTCCAAGTGATAATTACATTCGCAATGATGAAACACAGAATTGAGAGACCCATTATACAAAATTTAGGCAGGCAGTTTCTTACCGGAGCTGGTACAAGAGACTCGTCCTGAATACTCAACATCTGACCCAGTTTAAGAGCTGCACCGCGCATTCTACACAATGCAAGGGCAAAACGCTCGGCATTTTGCTTGGATAATAAAGGTGAAATAGCAGATTGAGCTTGTTCAGAAGGCGTTCCATATATAATTCTTTTTGTGGATTCCTGAATTGCTCCCCATGCAAGACCAGCCCCTAAACCAGCAAATCTACAAAATATAATGCATCAATCATCAAATGTTGCTATGATGGACAGATATGCCTATGTATGAGATTTTATTGTCTCAGAAAGAGAAAACAATTCAAAAACATCATTCTAGTGGTTTCAAGAATACATAATGTAGCTAGTTCAAGGTGTGGGAGTGTGTTGAACTAAAGTTGATAAATCTTAGAAATATATAACAAACCTACCTTCAGTTTTTTTTCTTTTTCTTGTTCAACAGTCTGATTGCATAAAGGCTCCTGGCCTGTGCCCCCGTGGAGACATGAACCCAAGACCTCCCCCTACAAATCCCCCAAGTGACCACTGAGCTACTGCTCAAGTTCACAAACCTATCTTAAGTTTTGAAAAGTTTTGATTACTTGATAGAATCTGAAAAAACCATGGATAATTAAGTTCACTGAACATCCATCAGACACAAAATTTGATTACATACTATAGTTTCATCACCAATACGTGAATCCATGCAACAATCTAATCACGGAATGGTATGAGGAAGAAATCTACAATTAAATTCTTATTTTCGTTCTTTCCTGTAGAGGTTTTAATCCAAATTATATATAAAAGGTGCACTGACAAATAAATAAAACATCACGTAAAAGCCAAGAGAAAGGAAATAAAGCAATATTTTCAAACTACGATTGACCTCTGAATTAGATTACATTCATATTCAGATTCTCATATCCGACCAGTAGATGAATTGGCTAAAGATAAAGAGAATATGAAGGAAACAACTGCAACAACCCATTTTATATTACGACAGTTCTAAACATCAACAGAAACGCATACAACGCCGAGATTAAAATTGGGATAACTTACTCACCCGAGAGCCCTGGTGAAAGGGGTAGATGGAACTCTTCTTTCTCGTGGCTTTCTCCTTGGCACTGCTGGAACAACTCCCTCGTCAGCTCTCCCGCTTGCACCATTCTTCTCCCCTAAATTATCAGGACTAACACCACTTTCCTCTCGCAATTTGCCGGAAATAGTATCTCCAACAGTCGGAAAGCCGATACCTCCTTCCTCTCCGGAACTCTCGGATAAGGCGTACATTTGATCTCTCCCAATCTCTGGCGCGCTATCACTGTTCTGTACGGACCTCGGCAAATCCTCAAGAAAAACTCCCCCTTTATTTTCTGATCCGGATACATTTATTTCAAATTTGTCGTTGAGGGCCGCCGGTCCAACTTCGTCCAACCTGTTATTACAAACACCAGCACCTCCATCAAGCGCAACAGACTCGGACGTGTTACGAGAAGACGAAGCCTCGGTGGCATCGGAGAAGTAGACGACGGTTTCCTTCGGCCTCGGGTAAGAAAATTCATGAACTTTGCCTTTGGTGAATCCGGTGATATCTGTAGCAGAGAGGACGACTCTCTTGAGAGATGATGAAATTAGGGCCCCCATGTCTCCGTTTCTGGCGCCATCGAAAGCATGGGAGCTGTTTAAGGTTTCTTTCGCCACCAATGACATGCCATTAACAATTCTCTGGATGTCCCGAAACAAAGCCATTGGGGAAGACGCGAACTAACTCGAGGAAAAACGCAGCAGACCAACACAATGGCAGCCAGTACAAGAAATGAGGATATAGAGATGAATCAATTTATATCAATCGCGTGGCGACGGCAAAGAGGAGAGTGCATCCTGCCGAACTGCTCCTTTGAGGCGAGGAAACCTGAAGGCAACACCGGAGTAATACGTTGGTGTTTCGTGGTTCAGGAGGTGCAGAAGGAGAATTTTTTGCTTAATTAGATTTTATGTCATATAACATGGGCCGATCGTCTACAAATTACTCTCTTACTTTCTTCAAAATAAAATTAACCAATATTAATCACTCCGCACTCTCCTTTAACAACTCAAGAATATTGTCATCTTTTGGAATTTAACAAGCGTTATATTTTTATAATATATAATTATATCAATGTTTTAAAAACCGAACCGTGATTGTAAGTCAGATTTTTGTTGTAAGTCCAATTTTAGTCGTTGTAAGTCCGATTTTAGTCGAACCGGTTAGACCGGGTTGAACCAACAGTTGAAGGTTATATTCTAAATATATAAAATACGATTCATAAAACTCAAGAAAAAAAAAATTCATCCATTGTTTAGGCTATTATTTTTAAGAACAAGGTGTTTGTGGTGTCTTGGGTTCAAATCCTCCCTCCAACACCGAAATGTTTCCTTCTTTCCTTTTTTTTCAAGTGTATTTCAGCAAAATAATTAATAGGAAAATGCTAGCTGCACCGGCGCAATACCAATCGGACATAGCAACCAATCAGAAACACATTTGCCTAGGGTTTACCCTTTAGAAGGATTTAATAAGAAAAACTATCTTTTTAATTGTTTTTGTTGGCTGGTACGTCGGATAGGTACTGCATTGTAGGTGCAGCTAGCATTACTCTAATTAATATGTATGTATTAGTATTAATTGTTTCATACTTAACTGATCATAACATTGAGTTTATAGCCACCATTTTAATATAATACTTTTAC
Source organism: Aristolochia contorta (assembly GCA_022405105.1). Taxonomy (NCBI): domain Eukaryota; kingdom Viridiplantae; phylum Streptophyta; class Magnoliopsida; order Piperales; family Aristolochiaceae; genus Aristolochia; species Aristolochia contorta. The sequence continues at coordinate 20,550,236 of CM039664.1, forward strand.
TATCACTTAATTGATTAAATTATTACATTCTAAATGTTATATTCGGGATCATGCACGATGAGAGGGACGAGAGAGGCGACGAGGAGGGCAGAGTCAGAATCGCGAGGGAGGAGACCGAGATTGGAATCCCCCTCGCCGATGTTGGTGATGGAGTACAACGACGTGGCAAACCCCATGGCGACGTCATAGCCCTAGTTCGTGACATTATTCTCCTTCCCTTATGTGGAATGCTCGGGACACGAAAAATGAGTGGTGCACGGTGGAGGGAAGACGTTGATAACAAGGAAGATAGAGAGGATCACAGGGAAGCTTGGTGAATGCATCTTTGGTGAATCTACTTTTTTTGTTGCAGAAGACTTGGGACAAAGATGCTTCTGTGTGATGGCCGACACAAAAGAGGAGGGTTTTTGTTTGAGTTCCTTTGCAAATTATTGGATTTTTCCTAACCCAGCTTAGGGTTGTAATGTCCTCTAAATCCTATTCTTCCCGGGAGCTGGTGGGAGGGTTCACTGTACACCATATTGGTGATGAAACACACAACTTGGGAGTGTAAAATTGTGCATTTGAGGGCATTGAAGGCTCGACTCACCTCCCCTCTCAAAATTGAAGTTAGAGGGAGGTAGCGGGACCCAACTAGGACAGAGCGCGGCGTGAAGGGGAAGATGCAATCGAGATTGTTGAGAAAAAGGACATCTAGAAAAAGGGAATTTGGCACTGGTGCATCTGCCAAGATTGATTGGAGAGTTAACGATGCCAAAAGCTTGGTGGAATGGATTCAAACAAGGTAGTCTCTCGAACATTCTCCTTCCGCTTTATATTTGGGGCAAAATGGATGGCTAATTCGGACATGAGATGAAGAGACCAGGAATTCTTAAATGGAATCATACGGATGAAATTCCCAGCTAGGATACGAGGCCATGGGAGGAGAGGATGGAAACTGAACCTATAATTATTTAGGTTTAAATTTGGGACAATCTGGTGGGGTTGTGGGGAATTGACGCTTTGGGTATACTTGCTGGTGAAATGGGAGAAATTGTGGTATTTGATGAGAATACTATTAGTGGACAAAACATGGACCCATGTTTTTATTAGACCATGGAAGAGGCATGTGGGGAAGATCTGGATGGAATTGTAGTGGAGGAATAGTATTTCGCCATTCTCATAAAACTATGAGAAATTGTTTCCACCGATTCAAGTTTGCAGTTGGCTAGATGTTGAAGATGATGCTTCGACTTGACCAAACCTAATTGGAGAGCGTCAAGGAGTGGACTCGGGAGATAGGGGGAGATAAAGCAAAAGGTCTAGAAAAAACTAATATGGGTGTTCTTACCCATGTATACTCCTAAAGGGTACGTATCTGCACACTAAGCTGCGGTAAACTTCCCGCAAGCTACAAACAACCCTACTTCAATATGCCAACCTTTGAGCTTAATTCTTAGCTCCAACAAAATTTTTATTCCATCTCCCGTCCATCCTTTATCTTCATCGATTGACCATCCTCGAGCTCTTATAGCCATAACATTCCACTCACACAAGTGTCCAAGATAATTTACATCTATCCCCTTTTTTCCAAAATATATTACTCCAATCTAAATGTTGAACTCCCCCACCACAGTCTATTCCAAAAAGAAATCTCCCCCTCCTCCCCCTATTGGTCAATCTCCAAAATCAGTTAATGCTTGAGGTGAACATCTATTGACTCATGAAGAGTTAATTGCTAGTGATGATAGTAATGATAAATTTGATGCAGTGGATGTCCCAAGAGAAGAAAACTAGAGTGAGAAGTGGGACAATGATTACGATTTAGAATTCTCTAAGAGGATAAAGAAATCTGGTAGATATTCCTGGTTTGCCTAATTTAAAAAGAAATTAAGAGAATGTCAAAAGAGGATTACCAGGCCATGAGGGCAATGATTGCCAACTTGGACCAATTTGTTGGAGTTGAGATGAAAACGAAAATATCAAAAGGTAAAAGCAGGGAAGGGAGTGGCTTATCTTTAACAGCCAGGGAATGATCATTTTGACATGGAATGTACGACGAGTTAATAGTCCTAGCAAGAGGGCTATCGTGGGGGAATGCTCATTTTGACATCGAATGTAAGAGGAGTTAGTCGTACTAGCAAGACGACTGTAGTGAGGAATTTAATTGGCAAAATCAGAGGTCAATTATTTTTTTGCAGGAGACCAAGTTGAAAAGAATATATGATAATATTGTAAGGGAACTTGTTCCCTTGCATAGGCCAGAATGGAGTTCAAAGGCTGTTGTGGGCTCTAGCGGGCGAGTACTTTGTGTTTGACACTGTTGTTTTGTTGTTGTTCAAAAAACAAGTATTGAAACTTTCTTTATTGCTCTAGATTTAATTGATATAGCCAACAATAAATCATGGTCACTTCGTGTCTTTTATGGGCCTTCTATTTATAGAAACATAACTATGTTTTGGGATGAGTTGATGAATATAACAAGTCAGAGGAATGGTTTGTGGCTTGTTAGTGGAGATTTTAATGTCATTCGAACCAGGAATAAGAAGTCTCCTCTAGCTAGATCCTTCACATCAACTATGAGAGGCTTTACTAACTTCATTGGTGTTGTTGAATTGATTGTTCTCCCTGTCGTAAGAAAGACATACACTTGCACTAATGGCTGAAACACACTAGCTCTGTCCAAATTGGACAAATTCTTATGACTTTTATCCCAAGTTGCATGCAGAGTGCTTGGGAAGACAGTCCCAAATCACTAGCCAGTTTTGCTTGACACTTATTTTGAAAATTAGGGATTCCCTTCAAAATTGAAATTATTTGTTGAAGGATGAGAATTTTACTTCCAGGATGGCAAACTGGTGAAGATGATGGGCTTCTTGGGGGAGTTTGTTCAAGAAGCTAAAGGCCTTGAAAGGGAGAATGGTGGATTGGTTAAAGATACAAAAATTTCCCTAGCTGCAACTATTTCATTGTCATTTAATTTTCTTGTCAGCTAAAACAGTAGAAGTGCTGCAAAGATTGTATAACCTCATCACGCATAATTACCCCAACATGAGTTAAAGAATTCTCCATTAAGACCATTTGGCCTCAAGGTTTTATTCTTCGGCATAATCTGACCACCTACATCTATTTTTTCAAGAGTAAATGACATCTATAGGCTTCAGCATGTTCAGGTGTTAACCATTAGCAATTAATCTCAAGTAGTTTCAGCCTAATAGGGCAGTCCTCATTGTACAAGCTAGAGAAGTGACTAATAATGCTGTTGATGATCATTGATTTATTTGCAATAAATTCACCATTGATAGTAAGTGAATTGATCCTATTTTTTCTCGTTCTGCATGAGGCAATAGCTTGGAAAACAATTCATGTATCCATGCCCCTCTTGTAGTCATTCGTGACTTGCCTGTTCCTTCCATATAATGTTGTTTGGACAAATGATATTAATGAAGTGAACAATAGCCAATAATCTATCAACTATTTCATTGTCATTTAATTTTCTTGTCTCCTCCAAAATATCTAACTCATTGACTAAATTTCATGGCCGCCTCTAGAAACTTATGGACCATAATATTAACCCAGAGCAGTATGTCGTCATTAAAGGTAGAAATATTCATGATGCAACGGTGTGCACACATGAAATCCTTCGCTTATGCCAACAAAACAATGGCCCGAGGATTGTCCAAAAGCTAAATTTAGTGAAAGTTTTTGATAGAGTATCCTGAGAATACCTTAAAACAATGATGCAATAGTTAGGCTTTAACAGAAGATGGAGGAAGTAGATAATGACTTATATCTCTTTAGCTACATATTTTGTTCTCCTTAATGGGGGTTCTCACGATTTCATTCTGCTTACCAGGGGACTAAAACAAGGAGATCTATTTTTGTCCTATGTTATTTAATATAGCAGGGGAGGGGTTGAGGTATTTGTTTGACTTGGTAATGAATGAATGGTGGATTCAACCGATCATGGACTTGGAATCTCTTCGAACACCATTAGTCCATTTTACAAATGACACCATTTTTTGTCAAGGAACTATATATCAACTGAGAGCTATTAAATGTATTTTGTTAATATTCAAAATGGCCTTAGGGTTGAAAATAAAGTAGGCGAAACCAACAATTTTTGACTTTCATATTAGGGAGGATGTAATGCAGGAGATGGATGGCATGTGTGGGTGTGGGGTTGAATTTTTACACTCTACATATTTGAGCTTTCCTAAGGTATCCCATTATGGTATCCCATTATTGAGAAATTGAATAGCTTGTTGTGCACTTGACAGTGTAAGTTTTTATCCAAGGTTGGAAGACTTATCCTAATAAAGGCGTACTTATTTGGAATTCCAACATATTATCTATCTTTTCTCCGTTGTCCTTCATCTATGGTTTCTATAATTAAGAGGATAATGAGGAATTTTTATAGTTTGGCTCATCTGAAAGATCCAAGGGGGTGGTGGGTGGATGACACAAGAACTAGAGGTTATCTCCAATATGGAAAAAGATTATAAAGCTCCTCCGCTTCTTTCGTCAAATGTTATCTCTCGGGATATACTATTCATTTCTGGACAAATGTTTGGCTTGGTGAGTCCGAGGTAATATTTGTTGCCTTGAAGCTCTAGAAATTACTGAGCTTCTTGAAGCCTTCAGTATATTTAAGAGGGAATTAAGAGGATGAAATTATTTGGAGACCCCACCCTAACGGTAGCTACTCAGCTAGTTTGGGCTACCATTGCCTTGCAGATTGTGGGGTTAACAAACATGATGTCACTGCTACTTGGTCCCTCTCATGCCCCTGGAAACAATCATTTTTTGTATGGTGTTGCCTCAGAGGAATAATACTCTACAGGGGTTCACTTGGAAAGAGGAGAATCCAAGTTCCCACAAACCTATGCCCCCTGTGTGGTGATATACTTGAAACAATGGACCATCTTCGGATTTATAGTTCCTACCGTTAAAATATATGAGTTCCAATGCTCGATTTATTTGGTGTGGACTTTATAATTCTTAAAGATGTAATATGGTTGTTTTCTATGGCTAACTATTTTTGGCTGGGCCAAAAGGGGAGAGTGATGGATGGTTGTTGTATAAGATTTATCCCATGGATGATATGGAAGGGGAGAAATAATAAAGTTTTTCAGAACAATATGCCATGGAGAGAAACTAGTCATGTTGTTCTTCATCAAGTAATTGGGTGGTTAAAGTTACAAAATATGTCCCACAAGGTTGAAGCTGGGGCTTTGTGGAGATCTTGGGCCGAGCATGCTAGAGAATTCAAAATTGGCATGATACTTGCCCAACCTTGACTTCCTCCATCCGATTCCTCATATAAATTAAATTTTGATGGCTTTACCAAGGGCAATCTAAGACCAGCTGGTATTGGGGGGATCATAAGAGATTCAAGGGGTAAGGTGGTGCTTACATGTGCTGGCCCAATTTGGCATATCCTACTCAACAACAACAGAGATACTTAGTCTTCTACAAAGTCAGAAATCCATCTAGATTTCTCCGCTTTTGGGGCCTCTTCACATTGAGGGAGACTCCAAAGTCATTTTATGGTGTAAAGGAGACTAGGAAGCTCCATGGAGGCATAGGTCGACCTTTAATGAGATAAGTGATTTAGCTTCTAATGTTATTAGTTAGAACTAATATTTTAAAAACCGAACCGGCTGTAGAATTGGTAGTAAGTCTGGTTTTGGTCAAACTGGTTAGACCGGGTTCAATCGGTGAAGGTCATATTGTAAATATTTAAACAACGTTTCATATTAAATCAAATAAAGAGCCTTGACATCCTCAGGTTAGGTTGCAAGGTGTTTGAGGCGTTTGGGGTTCGACTCCTGCCTCCAACATCGAAATTTTTCCTCCTTTCCTTTGTCAAGTGTATTTCAGTAAACTAGGTCGGGTCTAACCAGACTGATTTATTATTAGATAGGACCAAACCGCCGGGTGGACTCAGTTTTTTGGCAAAATGGGTCATTACCTTAAATCAGAGCGGAATAAGTTGTAGTTTTGGCTTAATCGGGCCGGTTTGGCTGGTCCAGTCCGGTTTTTAAACACTGGTTAGAACCATGTCATTAGATATATTAATTGTAGAGCTGATGAATGAGGCATATGGACGAAGGAGTCTAGGAATAACATCTTGTGGTATGGATTCCTTAAGCCCTCTTGTAACTCTATATTAGGGGCTGTAAATTGTTGACACATAAAATGAAAATCACACTTTTTCAAAAAAAAAAAAAACTTGTTATATTCAACTTTATTCAACAATCTTATCGAAATCTTTGGAATTTTTCATATTGGGTAGTACAATAGGACATATTAGTAGGTTTTACTTTTACATGAAAATTAACAAAAAAAATGGATTAGGAAAATGATGTTAGTACTTCCTGATTTTACTCCGAGCTTTTACATCATGACGTGGACTGCAACATGGATGCCACCTCAGGATGTAATGTCTTGGAAGTAAAAAGCCACAGTACTTATATCACCACTCATAAAAAAACAAAAATACTTAAAAAGCGTGGGAAGGAAAGACTTGTCATTGTTTTATTACCAAAGAAATGTTTACGTGGGATTAGTCAAACTAGAAAGTAGAATGCTAGTCACCACATTCCCTCAAAATCCCACTTCCCCCCATTAGTCTTTCTCAAACCCTCTAAAACCCTCAATACTCCTTGAAAATAAGAGAGAAATCGAAGTCCCCATCTACGTGTAAAATGGAACGCCTTCTGAGAATTTCGTGTCACGCAACAACAAGTAGTATTCTCAAATCTCTTGAATTCTCTCTACTGAAAGAGTGCTTCAATGAGGGAAGCTTGACACGAGATGAAAATCTGGAACCTTGAGATCCCAGAAGGTCTGAACAATTGGATCTAACAAGCTGAGCTATAACATTGAGAAGTGCTGGCAGTGTCTGACTCTGCTGGTGCCAACACTTCCCTCCGTCTCCTACCTTTCCCTCTCTTCTTCTTCTTCTTCTTCTTCTTCTTCTTCTTTCTCCTTCCGCATCCTCATCTTTGTTTTCTCTCTCCTGCCACTTTTGACTTTTCCTTCTTCTACCTCTTCTCTCTTCTGCTGGTTCTTTCCATTAATTATTATGTACTTGCCTACGTATTTTCAATTAATTTTTCATTCGTGTTAATTAATTTGCAGAATAATGTTATGCTTTTTTCTGATTGTGCAGCCACTGCCTGGAAACCACCGTCTGGAAGGAAGCAAAGGAAGTAATGATGTATAATATGGAAATAAAATCACTAACATTAGAAAACCTAGATCTCTATTATTGAATTATAAATATCCGAATTCAGGTTAACTATAGAAAGTTAAAAACAAAATTGAGGGGATTTATTGGGCAAAATATAACTAGTATAAGCCATTCAATAGTATTTCAAGTGAAATTTGTAGTACAATGAGTTTTGTTTTATTGTTTTAAAAGTATAATTTTCATATTAAAATATATAGAACAATAAATTATTTAAAAATTTTATTTTATATTGTAAATTGTAATATATTAATAATTTAATTTATATTTTCTCTCTAAATTTATACAAGTCTCCTAAATTCTCAACCTTTTAAACTAACAAAATAATTGAGAATCTCCAAGTTAACCACTAAAAAGAGAAAATTGTTTTAGGGAAAATTGTTTAGTGTCTGGAACATGAAATTCTCTTTAAAACATGGATTTCCCCGTTGACTAACCCCCCTTTATTATCTTCTGTATTATTAAGTGAAAACAGAAACCGGTCAGGAAACTGTAAAAAAGTAACAACGTTTGTCACGCGCCAGAGTGAAACGTATTTCTGATTTTATATGATACATGGCGAGGGCGGGAAAAGAGGGCCGACAGGCGACAGCGGCAGAAACTTGAAGTAGCAAGTAAGACTCATACGTTGCAGCACTATTGAAGAAGTGAAGCTGCGAAAGAAGACACTTTTAATCTCTTTCGTTTTTTCTCGGATTTTCTTTCTAATGGGAATTAAGGTTCGTTTGTCGTCGCTCTCCAGAATCTGCTTCCAAGTGTTGATTCATTCGTTTTCTTATTCACTCTATTGCTTACGGTAGGGTTTAACGAAGCTGTTGGCGGACAATGCTCCGAAGGGCATGAAAGAGCAGAAATTCGAGAGTTATTTTGGTCGCAAGATCGCCGTAGACGCAAGCATGAGTATCTATCAGTTTTTGGTAAATGCAAATCAGATTCTTTCGCTCGTTTCTGTGCATGTGGATAGATGCAGTTTACATGGTCACCGCTCAAATTTTGTTTAGAGATTGCTGTAACCATATTCATTGCGAGAATTTTTTGGTCTTGAAATTTTGTGGAAACTTTGCAGATTGTTGTAGGGAGGAGTGGGACCGAAATGCTGACGAATGAGGCCGGTGAAGTAACAAGGTGGGCGTTTACTCATTGTTTCGAGTATAAGTTTGAACGAACATATACTTAAAAAACAGTTATGACTATTTTTTCTCTGTTGTAGTCACTTGCAGGGAATGTTTAGTCGAACGATAGGATTGTTGGAAGCTGGACTGAAGCCTGTGTAACATTTCCTACACTTTTCATATATGTTTACCTCATCCGCGGAGTCGCGGTTGTCCAAGGATGCTTATTCAAATATATGTTTACGTCATTTTGCTTAATTATTTAAGTGAAGTTACAGTAATTCTGGCTGTTATTGATAACAGATATGTGTTTGATGGGGCTCCCCCTGATTTAAAGAAAGAAGAGTTGGCAAAACGGCAAGTCCCGTCCAAACATGTTTAACTTACATGTGTTACTAATGTTTATTAGATGGTTCTGATAAGTTTTGTTTAATTGGTGCAGTTATTCAAAAAGAGTAGACGCTACAGAGGATTTAGCTAGTGCAATTGAGGTAAAACTGCAAACACATGTATATGACTGTGACTAATTTTTTAATACAGCAATCAAATTGGAAAACCAATGAGGAGATCCTGTCAAAGGCTAAGGTTAAGCAATAAGAAAATAATTTCAGAAGAAAATGAGAAGCAACAACACCATCATTTGTTTGATCCATAGCTCCGATAGCTTGTAAGCTAGCACTGTTTTCTACCATGTCGTGTGGCTAGCACACCTTAAGGCAATAATAACTCCTAAAGAAATAGACCAATCTAAAATTGAACTTTGTACTGATTTTCCATGCTTTACATCATTGGAATACTGCGAAATATCTTTTAGATAATTTAGCACGTTCTCTCATTATTCTAGCTTGCTTTATTCATCGCAGCATCAACAAGTATCGACAAGTTTTTCTTCTAAATGGAAACTTTGTCCACCACACAGACTGGAGACAAGGAAGTGATTGAGAAGTTCGGCAAAAGGACAGTAAAGGCAAGTTTTTCTGTTCATTTCTTCCATACTCTACGAGAGATTATGTTTCCTCACTGTGTTCTTAAGGCACATATACTAAATACACGATTGTTTCTTTCTGTATCCTGCTACTAGTTTTCCCTCTATTCATAAGACTACAACCTATATTAACTATGTATTTACTTAGATTTTGCATGGATTTCTTTTTGTGACAGGTGACCAGAAAACATAATGAAGACTGCAAACGACTTCTTGGGCTCATGGGAGTACCTATAGTTGAGGTGATACCATTGAATCCCATATTGCTTCACTGCATTTTTTCTTGGTCTTATAATAACCTCTATGTTAGTAGCCTAATAATGCATATTTTTTTCTGCGAATTTAGGCTCCTTCTGAAGCAGAGGCACAGTGTGCAGCACTCTGCAAGAGTGGCAAGGCATGATATTAGCAGATATTCTATTTTTATCTATTATTATTTTTTATTTTGTTGCACACAGTTTTCAACAATCAGTGTAATTTGCTTCACACTTCTGGTATACGCTGTAGCATCTGAAGATATGGACTCTCTAACATTTGGAGCTTCAAGATTTCTTCGTCATTTAATGGATCCAAGCTCCAAAAGGGCCCCGGTGATGGAATTTGAAATTGCAAAGGTGCACAAGGTCGTTGATTATTTTTTTTTTTGATCAATTTCATTTGGATTATAATTTTAATGTATTTTTATTTTCAGATTTTGGAAGAGCTCTATGATAGCATTAGAGGTAACATGACCATAAGATGCTTGTTTATCTTTTAGGGAATGCTCATTTTTTTTTTTGTTTTTTGAAGAGATTGATTCCACTACATGTGGGATTAATACAATGGCTACAATAGCCTAATACTTCGTACTCCAGGAGTCTTGAACTCAAGACCTCCCGCAACATAGCCCTCGATGTTACCACTGAGCTATATTCAACTTCTTTTTAAAAAAAAACTCTTTGAAAAGCTGCTTTTAACTATGTAATTTTCTGTATAGAACTATGTCTAGGATGCTATGCATTTCACTTGTTCGCAGTAGACATTTCGCTATTAGTGTGGTCTTTATAAGCACATTAAAAGCTTTCTTTCTTGTTCTCAAGTAAGATTCTGCAGAAATGATTGCTTCCAGCCCCATCAGAATGAGGTAGTGAGCAGCAAGTGCTTTATCACATAGCATAGATAAGATATAAGAAATAAAGAGAGTTATGTGGCACCTCTACTAGACTGTATAATTAACAGATCACATTTTTAGGGGTTTGGGAGGATGAGAGTTTTTTGGTTTGTCCAATAATAACCTGCCATCAGATGGGAAAATCCTTTTTTTAGAGGAGTAGAGTAGCTAGTTGAGCTATGGCACAATAATGGCTTTTACTCACCTGAAGGTGTTGATAAATGTTGAACTGGAACCTATTTAATTGCTAGTTCTGTGCATGGCATCTTTTCAACTCAAAGTTTTGTTTGTATCATGGTTCCTTCATGTATTTGTGTGCAAAATTTCATAGTGACATTTTGTACAGGTTACACTGGTTTAAAATATGTGAAGTTGGTATTTGAATTATGGTTTTAATGCTGAATTATGGGTTTAGTTAACCATGGGATGGACCGATATCATTGATAATATCTGTTAAGAGTCAGGGGTAGTTTAGTAATTTTACTAAACTTCATATAGTTATTATTTGTTTATTGTTCAGTTTACTTGCTCCTCAAGCCATGAATGACATCATTGTAATTTTGTATTTTTGGATTCTATTAATACATGTTTTAGGGTTGTAGGTCATTAAGACCTTACAACCTCTCTCTCCTTCTCTCTTCCCCTTCTTCCTTTTTCTTCACTTTTCTCTCATCTTCTATCTTCCTTCACTAAATCTAGCATGGTATCAGAGCGGGTCTGTATGTGACAACTCGTCACTTACAGAGGTCATGGGATCTTCTTCCTCGAAGCTCATTGCACAAGTTAGAAGTTTTAGAAAGGTCTTAGATTCTGGGCGATCCTTAAAGTTTCTCTCTTTTCTGTTTTTCTGCTATTATCCCTTGATAATGGCTTCTACTGCTGATTGAAGTGTTGTGCGTATAAGTTTACTCCTAAAGGGAGTTCTTTTGCTGTTGTTGGGTTTGTAGGAACCTGTATCTGCGACTGCTACTACCGCTGCTGGTAAAAAAATTGAGTTTTTACACTGCATCTGGATTCATGCTGAACCAAAAACCTGTCTTTGAGTTGCGAAAATCTGCCAATTCTAGTCACAGGTAGTTTTGAACGTGTTTCAGAGCTTCCAGGTACGTAAAACTCGTGTTTTTACACGGCCTCAGGAACGGTGTCAAAGGTTTTTTCCGAATTAGAAAAGGTTTTTTGATGTTTCTGAGCTCTAGGTCGTGTACTGACATTATCTGTTGTGTGGTCGGAAGCTAAAAGTTTAATATTTCTCTTTCTTCTGCCATTGTCGGAAGGCGAATGTCTAAATTCACGTGTAAGTGGTAGAAGCACAACCTACTGCCCTTAAAAAGGGTTTTCTGCTATTGCTAAGTCGTTGGACTCGTACTGTTGGGTCGTTGGACTCGTACTGCTGAGTCGTTGGACTCGTACTGTTGAATCGTTGGACTCGTACTGCTGGGTCGTTGGACTCGTACTGCTGGATCGTTGGGTTCATCTTCTTTGGGTCGTTGGACTCGTCTTCGCTGAGTTGTTGACTCGCATCTTTGTTGAGTCGTTAGACTCGTCTTCGCTGAATCGTTGGGCTCATCTTCTTTGGGTCGTTGGACTCGTCTTCGCTGAGTTGTTGACTGCATCTTTGTTGAGTCGTTGGACTCGTACTGCTGAGTTGTTGACTCGTACTGCTGAGTTGTTGACTCGTATTGCTGGATTGTCACTTTATTTGAGATGTGTTCTTACAAGGCACGGTAGTCACTCCATATGTTAACTCTGAGGACCAACTAGTTGATCTGCTCACTAAAGGTCTTCAAAGAAAGGAATTTGAGTATCTTCTATCGAAGCTGGGCCTCATGATATCTACGCTCCAACTTGAGAGAGAGTTAAGAGTCAGGGGTAGTTTAGTAATTTTACTAAACTTCAGTTTGTTATTATTTGTTTATTGTTTAGTTTACTTGCTCCTCAAACCATGAATGGCATCATTGTAATTTTGTATTTTCGGATTCTATTAATACATGTTTTAGGGTTGTAGGTCATTAAGACCTTACAACCTCTTTCTCTCCTTCTCTCTTCTCCTTCTTCCTATTTCTTCACTTTTCTCTCATCTTCTATCTTCTTTCACTAAATCTAACAGTATCATAGCTTTTTTTTATTTTGATTTATAGGGATTGGTGGGCAAACTGCATTGAAATTTATTCGGCAATATCGTTCAATAGAGAATATATTGGAGAACATTAACAAAGAAAGGTAAATTTTGTTTTTTGTATTTCTTTTTAGACTATATTACTTAATGTTATTTCATGAAATTCTAGTGAATCTTATCCATTATGGGCAAAAAGATTTGTCTCATAGAGTTAAATGGCTCTTGTGTTTTTTATGAAGATAACAAATTCCAGAGAATTGGCCATATCAACAAGCTCGACACCTCTTTAAAGAGCCTTTAGTTTTTTAAAATGATGAGCAGCTTGAGATTAAGTGGTCTCTTCCAGATGAAGAGGTCATCAATGGCACATTATTTCTTATTTAAATTTGTATCTTTCTCTAGTTATTGTGAACTAAGATTACTTTTGTTTTGATCATCTGACAGGGACTTGTAAACTTTCTTGTGAATGAGAACGGGTTCAATCTTGACCGAGTGACAAAGGCATGACTCTCATCTTGTGCTTTTAAGTTTCTTAAAAATCACTCTGTTGAGGTTATCTTATTTTTACGAACCGCCGAACATTATATGTTTATTGTCAGGCGGTTGAGAAAATCAAAGCAGCCAAGAATAAATCATCGCAAGGACGGTAAGCATTGCTATTCTTTTTATTATATTATTATGTCCCACCATGTTTTTTTTAAGAGATTATGTCCTACTGTATTAAAGTTCCTATAGTTTGTGATAGTGGTTTTCTACTTTTTGATGCATAGGTTGGAATCTTTCTTCAAACCAGTAGCAAGTGTTACCACACCCCTTAAGCGGAAGGTATCCAAAGTCATTCTTATGCCTTCTATATCATTCTTTAGCATCTGGAGACTTGAGTATGCGAAATATTTTCAGTTTGAGCTAGTTTACATTTTCCAATCCTCTCAGTCAGATATTCTCCCTGATATGACATTGAACAGGTTTCCTAATTTCTGTTGATCCATTTATGAATTCTCTCCTATACTTTTCATTCTGTGAGTAGTTGGTTTAACATCTGGAAGATATATAACTTCATATTAGTTCAAAGTAGTGTATTATTAGTTGCTGCATCTTCTGAGCATCTGCATGTAAGTTCCCAAGTATTTCTTGAAAGTAAAGCAAATGTAGAATTCGAGTTTTGCTTTGAGATATTGGGATTCGTCATGAGATCTGCTAGCCCATTGACAACTGAAAGGCTTTAAGTTCTTGTTTAGAGTGATGTCCTTGTGATGAGGATTAGATTTTACATGCTAATGCAACTGCATTATTGGACGTTGAAGTGCTTTTTCAACCAAAGTTTGTTGCACAGTTGGTTTCACTTTACTCACGTTTGCTGACATTCTATTTTTATATCTGTTTTTAGAACTAATTTTGTATTTGAACTGAAATATATCCTCTTTAACGACAGCCTGTGTCTATTTATCCTGATTTTGTACCCAACCACTCTTTGATTAGCATCTTGTATAAGGTTTGCCTATAATAGACATATTATTTAATCTACTATAGTTGATGATATTTACTTCTGTTTATTGACTAACCCATCTTAAGAAAAGAAAATCATAGAAGCAGAGAAGATGGTAGAAGCTAGTCAGGATCTAATCCTGGATGGTATCTATGTCGTTCCCTGATTGTTGACAGGCAACCATATGCACTATTGGAGCACCCACCCTTCCTCTCAAATCTAAGATGCTACTATCCATACGAACTTCCATCTGCTCAAGGCATCCGCACTTTGGAGGCTTAACCCTGCTAAAAAATTCATTGCTTTGCTCTGAACAATCAGGCGCCTCTTTGTGTTGTGTTCATTTTCTTGCATGAGCTGACAACCAGTCTTATGCTTGAAAGAAACTCTTCTTTGTCTTCTTGTTTCAGTATTTAGTTTCAACTGAATAGGGTTATACGCCTAGTACTCGCCTAGAATCTGTTATTAATGCAAAGTACAATAGACATCATTTTGATGCCTTTCGTCACAGCTCTTGTTTGGAATTTCATGCCTTTGCTGAGTAATGTTATTTCTTATTGGAAATGTACGTATATAGCAATGGTGCCAGCATTTTTTTCTAGGAGAATTCTAACCTAACAGGCAAGTGGTTGATCAGAAATTTTTATCTTTTGAAGCAATTTAGATGAAAATCTAGCATTCTACTATAACCAAATGACGCCATACATTTTTTCCTTTTCTTTTGCATTATAGGAAGTGCGTTCTCATATTTTGTTGCTCTGTCAACTCCAAAGCAGGAAACTCAAGAGAAGGTGGCAAAAGTAGCCGCTAACAAGAGATCAAAGCCGAGCAGTAGGAAGAAGTAGATGAAATCGTACACAAAAAATGAAATTTGATGTTCCATCTGTAGTTCTTGCTGGTCTCTATTTATGTAGAATCTTAAAATATTTCTTTTGCTCGAAGTTGAATGGGTTTTTGTATGTATCATTCTGCTTTCGGGGTTGAATTTGTTCAAACCATCCTGTTTTACACCATTCAGTTGAGATGGTTGAGGGTTCTCACGTCAGTAACTCTTTACATTCTGCCATTTCTATTATCATTACTATAACAGATGCCATCCCACGTTTAGTTATTTCGGCCTAACTAGTGGGATCTGACTTGGTGGCTGTTTCCTGATCCGGCACTGACACAGTGTCACGTCTCCTATTTGTTGATGAGTAATGTTATATCCACTTTGCGAGTGGATGCCTTTAGCCACATTCTGACGCATCCACATGAGAAGCCGACGCAGCATCCAAAAATCGACTGTGTCGGTCTCCCCGCCCGCCTCTCCCCCGCCCGCCTCTCTCTCCCGCCCGCCTCTCTCTCCCACCCGCCTCTCTCCCGCCCGCCTCTCTCTCCCGCCCGCCTCTCTCTCCCGCCTGCCTCTTTCCCGCTCGCCTCTCTCTCTCCCGCCTGCCTCTCTCTCCCGCCTGCCTCTCTCCCGCCCGCCTCTCTCTCCTGCCCGCCTCTCTCCCGCTCGCCTCTCTCTCATCTGCCTGCCTCTCTCTCCCGCCTGCCTCTCTCCCCGCCCGCCTCGCCTCTCTCTCCCGCCCTCTCTCTCTCCGCCGCTCTCTCTCCCGCCCGCCTCTCTCCGCCGCCTCTCTCCCCCGCGCCTCTCTCCCGCCGCCGCCTCTCTCCCGCCCGCCCGCCTCTCTCTCCCACCCGCCTCTCCCGCAGGTGATTCTCTCGATTCTCGACCCTCACGGCTTTCTTCTCCAACTTGTTCAGCTATTTCTCCGATTCGAGGCGCGTGGTCTGCGACGGCAACTCCTGCACCCTCCATCAACCGAAGAAGCATTGCGGGAGGGATGGAGAGGTCGGGCAGGAGGGAGGGAGAGGGTGGGAGGGAGAGGGCGGGAGGGTGTGTCCAGGCGGGAGAGAATCGCCGGCGGGAGAGACGGGAGCGGGAAAGAGAGGCGGGCGGGAGAGACAGGAGTAGGAAAAAGAGGCAGACGAGAGAGACGGGAGTGGGAGAGAGAGGCAGGCGGGCGGGAGAGAGAGGCAGGCGGGCGGGAGAGAGAGGCAGGCGGGCTGGAGAGAGAGGCGGGCTGGAGAGGCGGGAGGCGAAAGAGAGGCGGGCAGAGAGAGAGGCGGGGGGAGACGGAGCGAAAGAGAGAGGCAGGCGGGAGAGAGAGGTGGGCAAGAGAGACGGAGCGGGAGAGAGAGGCAGGCGGGAGAGAAAGGCGGGCAAGAGAGACGGAGCGGGAGAGAGAGGGAGCGGGAGAGAGGCAGGCGAGAGAGAGGCAGGGAGAGAGGGGGGGGGAGAGAGAGGGAGGAAAGAGAGGCGGGAGAGAGAGAGAGGCGGGAGAGAGAGGCGGGCGGGAGAGAGAGGCGGGCGAGAGAGAGGCGGGCGGGAGAGAGGCGGGCGGGAGAGAGGAGGGCAGGAGAGAGGCGGGCGGGAGAGAGGAGGGCAGGAGAGAGGCGCGCGGGAGAGAGGCTGCGGGAGAGAGGAGGGCGGGAGAGGCTGCGGGAGAGAGGAGGGCGGGAGAGGCTGCGGGAGAGAGGAGGGCGGGAGAGAGGAGGGCGGGAGATATGCGTGCGGGAGAGAGGCTGCGGGAGAGAGGAGGGCGGGAGATATGTGTCCGGGAGAGAGGCTGTGGGAGAGAGGCGGGTGGGAGAGGCAGGCGGGAGAGGCGGGCGGGAGAGGCGGGCGGGAGAGGCGGGCGGGAGAGGCGGGCGGGAGAGAGAGGTGGGCGGGAGAGAGGCAAGCGGGGGAGACCAACACAGTCGGTTTTTGGATGCTGCGTCGGCTTCTCACGTGGATGGCCACATAAGCCATCCACGTCAGAATGTGGCTGAAGGCATCCTCTCGCAGAGTGGATATAGCATTACTCATTAACAAATAGGAGACGTGACACTGTGTCAGTGCCGGATCAGGAAACGGCCACCAAGTCGGATCCTGCTAGTTAGGCCGAAATAACTAAACGTCGGATGGTATCTGTTTTACAGTGTCCGTTGGTACTCCCTAAGTTATAGTAATGATAATAGAAACGGCAGAACATAAAGAGTTACTGACGTGAGAACCCTCAACCAGACTAAGCTCGGCCAAGACGAAGCCCAGATAATGCAAGGGCTTGACGAAGCCTGGGCCAGACGAAGCCTAACCCCTCGATGCCCAGCTAGACGAAGCCCAGCCCAGAAAATCACCTACCTTGCTAAGCTGAGCCCAATCTAAGCCCAGGACATTGGAAACCTTGCTAAGACGAAACCCAGCCCAAACAATGAACTGCACATTCGAAGGCCATACAAAGCCTAGCCGAAAGAAAGCCCAGTCCATACGAAGCTTAGCCCAGAATAAATCAGGCCCAGTTGAATCTTTGCAATGTTTTAGCTCAGCCCATTCATTGGTCTGTTTTGAAGAAGCCCATCCCCGTAGAAGCCCGCCCTTGCGAAGCCTAGGGCTGACGAAGCCCAGTCATGTCGAAGTCAATCCAAGAAGAAGCCCGGCTAGACGAAGCCCAGCACAGACGAAGTCTGGCGCTGATGAAGCCCAGCAAAAATTAAGCCTATCTCAGTCAAAGCCCAGATAGTCGAAACCCAGCCCAGACAATCCACTTCTAACGGAGCCTAGCCAAGTGGATGCTCGGTCCACTCAAAGCCCAGTCTTGATGAAGCCCAGCCTATTTGATGCCAAGCCCATACGTTGATTAGCCCATTCGATGGTCAGCCCATTCTTTGGCTTGACATTCGTTGGCCAGGCCATTCAATGGTCCAGCCCATAGTATGGCTAGACCTTTCTTTGCTTAGCCCAGACGAAATCCATCCACGGCGAAGCCGATCCCGGATGAACCCATTTTTACGTAGCTTGACATGTGAGCGTAATGTTGTTGAAGCCCAGCCCAAATGAAAGCTATCTCAGACGAAGCTCATCTCAAAGAAAACCAATCAAGACGAAGCCAATTAGTGGAAGACTGGCCCAGATGATGCCTATTCTTCCAAAATGAAGCCCAGCCCAATCGATTTCTGGCCCAAATTTTGCCCAGTGTTGGTTTATCTTTGACCAATCGAAGCCCGGCCCAGTCTAAGCCCAACTTTGACTTTTCTCTGCATGTCTTTGGCCTGCCTGTCGTTGGCCTGCCCAAATGAAGGCCAGCCTATTTGATGCAAAGCCCAGTCAAAACCCAGCTCAGACTAAAGCCAATCAGTAGAAGCCCGACCAAGACAAGTCCCGCCCAGACGAAGCCACGAATATTCCAAAGTGCATCTTTTGTTCAAAGAATAATGCTAGTTGCACTTAGCCCAGACACCTATTCCACGTACTTGTTAATCTAAACCATTATTGTCTAGAGTTTGTCCTCTTGAAAATAGGATTTTATACAAAAAAAATAACTTTTTATATTTTTTGAAGGATGCGTTTAACTTGTTCAAATTTCAGCAGCAATCGATGCCATTACTCGTCTTCATTGTGTCAGCACTCGTTAATCAATTTTCTAGTGGACGGTGCTTTTAGTCCAATTTCCATCGAGAGGTGCAAGCTGATGATATCTTCCACCACCCATCTCTGCGTAGACACTTTTTCTTTTCATGGTACCATTTTCAAACCAGCCCCCGTGCATACGGCATTCGCAAGTTTTGTACCTAGCACAATTCGAATCTGGTGCTCCACGGTGGAGGCTGCCGAGCTTGATATTCTCCTAAACTCCGAAATTCCCATCGTCGGCTTCCGCTTACTGTCTTACTTTAATCAGACATTAATGAAGGCAAACACTACACGTGTTCTGCATTAGGAAACTTCCCGAGTTATTGCTTACTTCCTACCTGTTTGCGTCTGTGAGCACTTGACGTGGTCTGTTTGCGACAGGAAACGGTTCTTAATCCAACTTCCGACTGTCTTTGACGTAAAACCTGTTTGTTGAAATTTCTTTCCCGGATCCATTTCATCTCGTTTCTGTCGCGTCTCTTGCATAAATGGTCGCCTGAGGCCCCGAAACGAATCAGAGGAGGGGCTAATTGACAGAGGTTAGGAGGCGGCCAACATTGTTAGCCCCTCTCATCCATTAAAGAGCTCAGGTAAATGCAGCTTTAGCCAGATAAAGAAAAACGCCCTTTTTGATGTGGCTAAACACCGAATTCCGCTTTTTATTCCATTCCAGCATTTCATCCTTTATATAACATAACGTTGATTGTTAACTGAAAGCTGTTTCTTCCAGTACCCACCATCCTACACCGGATGATCGAAAATCAAGAATGAGATATTCCCGACCACTTGTTTCGTGTTGGGTGCTTTTCTTCTTTATTTAAGAGAATAAACATCTCTGGCTCGACATATCTTTTTTCATTGCTCGACGCCTTTTTCCATCTTTGGCTGATACTTTGAATTTTTTTAGCTTGAGGGCGATTCGGGCTATCCTTGTGTAGATAATTTCGATTATCGATTCTTGAAATCCCCATGCATGTCATAAATTCGAAATGGTTGCTTCAAGTGGCTGTGCGACACGTATCGTGTCACTTTCTCGCGGCCTCCTGTGAAGAGAAAATGTGCAGAGGAGTTTGAAAGGATGAGGTATCTTGTAATCACTGAGAGATGGTAGAAAAGGACGACTAACCGAAGACACAGTATTAAAAAATTCCGATGCGTAGAGATATGCTCTCCCCCTAGGATGTTGTGAGTGTCGCCTCCAACATTTCAAGTGGGTGCCTTTTTGGGGGTTTAAATAGGCGTTCAGAAGGACTGAATGATCAAATCGTCTTGAAAGGAGGCATTGTATTTGAGGATTTGTATAGGTAGCGTTGTCTTCTGTTTAGTCGTAGGACACAGAGTTTGTCTATGTTATGCTTTGCTTTGATACCTTCTGTTTTTCTCTCTGTAATCTGTAATCGCATTTTGCCTAGTTCTTTTTCATCAGGAATGTTAGTATTTGAGACGTGACTGTAGATTTGATCTTCTAATTAATTTCTGGTTTTTGAGATTCCTCTCGATTGTTCTTCTTTTAGTGAACGTTTTGTTTCTCTGAGCTCTGAGTCTATGTACTTTAATTTCTTGTCTATTGCAGTTTTATTGCTGCCACGGGTTTTATTCTTTTGTTGTATGTTTAACTCTCTTTTCATTTTGTCTGAATGGGATTGCGGGTTGTTCAAATGAGTGAATTCAATCCATCAGCCATTAGGAATTGAAATTGCTAAATTATCTGACTGTGGATGGAACTTCTATATCCCACTTCTTCTTTTCGGATTGAATCATTCATAAGATGAATAATCAATTAATCATGCAGAAATTTATTCTCGCTGGATAGTTTATTTTTCTTCTTTCACCTTTTAGTATAAATCATAAGAGCTTATGTAGAAACCAACTAATTTCGATGTTTTTTCTATTTTCCTCAGCTTCATTGAATTATCTTTTCAGGCTTTAGTTGACTTCTGAAATGGCTGCCAGTGGGATGTCAAACAAAGCCAAGTACGGATGCTTGCTTTTTGGTATGTTGCCCAAAAACTTCATTTTGTTCAACCTTGGGAGTGTCAAATAATACGAAAAGGAATCAATATTCTTTTCTTTTTCTTCTTAAAATGTGGAAGTGTCATTGATAAACATGTTTAGAGTAATGAACACAAAGCTACACAACATTTCGTATGGTTGATCTAATGCTTTGTAATGCTTCTAGTTCTCGCTAAGGAAAAACCTTGGGCGAAAGGCATGTTGTTCTTGTGATTTTTCTGACTAATAATAATTACCTATTAAACAATTTGTGGAGAAAATCTCAAGCAACATATCTACGAGAAAAAAATTTTGTTGTAAGGTTTAGGCGATGCCCTTTTCTATGGCTGATCATAGTTTTTGGGTGATGATAACAATGAAAGTTTGGAGGTTAAAAAATAAGCCGATTAGGATTCTTGGTTGTCAGCCTCAGGTGGTTAAAGGTTTAACTGATTCTGGTCAGATTATTTTGTTAAATGTAAACTGACATCCAATGCCATTCCGGTGATAAATGATAATTTTTCAGATATGGACGACACACTCTATCCAATGAGCTCTGGCCTCAACTTAGCCTGCCGCAAAAATATAGAAGGTGAGTTTTAACAGTTTATTATTAACAATAATTGCAAAAGTTCGTTCTAGATTTCAGTGTTCTGGTCTTGTCTTACCAGAGAGTCTGGTAACAACCTTCTGAGAACCTTTGAAGAGAGTTAAAAATGTGACTCCAATAACAAGTAGCCGAATGAGCTCTTCTGAGCCTATTCGGCATAATTGTGGAGCTACTGCTGAACTCTAGTGTTGCTCATGCTGATGGAATATTGGTGACAGACTACATGTTGCACCATTTTCAAATTGAAGAAAGTGCAGTGCCAAAGATGTGCCTGGATTTGTACCGAGAACATGGGACCACCATGGCTGGCCTCAAGGTATGCCATCTTGCCAAAGACTCGTGTTTAATCCTTTTCTTGATGCTTACACTGAGGTTATTTGATTTTGTTCTCTTCTTCCAGGCATTGGGCTATGACTTTGACAATGATGAATTTCATGCTTATGTTCATGGACGATTGCCTTACAACTCACTGAAGCCTGATCCTGTGCTCAGGAACCTCTTGCTTTCCATGCCACAGCGAAAAATTGTATGTCAGTACTCATTTGTTCCTGTAACCAATATTGGGATGATGAACAAAATTTACATGCACACCTGTTTGATTTGCCTAATATCTTTTTCTACAGATATTTACAAATGCCGACAAAGCTCATGCAGCTATAGTTCTCAGTAGGTTGGGCCTGGAAGATTGCTTTGAAGGGATTATCTGCTTTGAGACACTTAATCCAGTTCCTAAATCTGAAAGTGATGATGATAACTACTTCAGTGGCAACGGTTCGGAGACTGAAAATAAACTAAGGCACACTCCTATTCTATGCAAACCAAATGTTGAAGCAATAGAAGCCGCTATTCAAATTGCCAATATTGACCCAGATGAAACTGTAATAACCTGGGCTATTTGCTAACCCTTTTCCTTCATTTTAGTTTCATCGTTCTCAAGGAAGTAAAGAAGTAATCTGTGGCTTATTCTTTTGCAGGTTTTCTTTGACGACAGCGCTCGCAACATTGCAGCAGGAAAGGCCGCAGGCCTTCGTACTGTTATTGTATGATCCTAATAACGATAAAAAATTTCACTCTTAACCTCTTCGCTTCTTTTTTCTCCTTTTAATATGATGGTATGGTGTTTGACGCGCAGGTGGGAACTTCAATGCTTGTCCCTGGAGCCGACTACGCTCTGAATAGCATCCACAACATTAAAGAAGCTCTGCCAGAGATATGGGATGCTGAAGAAGGGGAGCAGATGGAGGCAGTTATTCAAAATGCTGTTATTGAAACTGTTGTTCTTGCTTGATTCTCTAGACATGACAGGGCCCCAGTGCGACTTATTAGATGTTGCAAGTAGGGGGAGTACGAGGAACAACAGTTGTAATATCTAATATCTAATAACTAATAAGTTTGATTGTAGATTTTATCACTTTCAATTTTCATATCTGCTGGGTATCCTGATTTTTGCTTTTTTTTTTCTTTTAGTGAGATTTTATTTTTTCAAGTGAGATGCGTTGGTAAGGCCAAAGGCCAAAAAGTACAAAACTGAGGAACAGGCTCTCTTAGTTATTACAACAAGATGTTTAAGGAACCCCCCGAACCTGGACCCTTAGCTAATGCGTATCAAGGCCATTGGCTTCTTGAAATAAAAATACTTACCAAGGAATGGAATTGAAGTACAATTTAAAATAGGAAAAAGTGCCATGGAGCAGGCAGCTGATGCATCAACAGCATCAGCTAGGACAGAGAAGGAAAAGACGATAGCACCTGCAACATTCGAGGAACTATGTGGGTATCCTGACTCTTAACGAGATAAAGTTTCACTCTTCGAAGATATTGCGAATGCAAAGACTTCAAAGCAAATCATTCTACACGCAGGAATGCCGAGTTTTCTGAACTCCTGTAAGAATTAAGATCATCTGAGAGCAAAGTGGTCAGAGACGGAAAATGCACAATGATCAAAATCAGCACCTTCCTCACTTCACTGCAGGGATGCAACAGCATGCAAAAGCTCAAAGGAATTCACGCTCAAATCTTTGTTAATGGCTGCCATAGCGATCCATCCATTGTTGAAAAGCTGCTAAACTTTTGTGCTGTTTCGGTGTCGGGAAATCTAACTTACGCGCGGGTTCTGTTTAGCCAAATCGAAAACCCACGGATATCAGCTTGGAATTCGATCATTCGAGGCTCCTCTCAAAGCCCTTCTGCCTTAGAAGCCATTTTGCTGTACAATAGATTGATTCATGATAGCCAATGTCATCCAGATAACTACACCTTTTTGTTTCTCCTCAAGGCTTGTGCTAAGGCAAAAGCTGACACAAAATGTAGGGAGGCTCATGGATCAATCATCCGACTTGGGTTCCTTTCCGATGTATCCGTGTCTACAAATCTCGTAAGATGTTATGGAGGCAGTGGCTTGGTGGAGATGGCAAAAAAACTGTTTGACGAAATGCATGAAAAAGATTTGGTTGCATGGAATTCAATGCTTTCTTGTTACTCTCAGGTTGGTTTGCACGCCGAAGCCATGGAAATCTATGATCAGATGAGAATTTCGAACGTGGAACCAGACGAGTTTACTGTTGTTAGCTTGCTTTCGTCATGCGCCCACTTGGGGGCATCGAGTTTTGGCATTGAAATGCATAAATTTGCTGAAGGAAATGAATTCACAGACAATGTGTTTGTGGGGAATGCACTTATAGATATGTACGCAAAGTGTGGGGACTTGAAAAGGGCCCGTCAGGTTTTCAGCAGTATGAAGAGGAAAGATTTGTCAACATGGAATTCGATAATAGTCGGACTGGGAATCCATGGTTGTGGAGATGAGGCAATCTGGTTTTTCAGGCAGATGCTTCGAGAAGGAGTTCCACCAAATTCAATCACTTTTATTGGTCTTTTATCTGGGTGTAGCCACCAAGGCTTGGTCAGTGAGGGGGTCGAGTATTTTCACATGATGAGGTCAGAATTGTGGCTCAATCCTGGTATAAAACATCTGGGTTGCATGGTGGATCTCTTTGGACGTGCTGGGAGATTTGAAGATGCTTTCCAGTTCATTGAAAATACAGATGCTAGGGATGATCCGGTGTTATGGAGGACCTTGCTAAGTGCTTGCAGGATTCACAAAAATGTGGCGATGGCTGAAGTAGCCATGAGAAATTTGGGCAGACTACAGAACCAAACTGCCGGGGACTGTGTTCTCATGTCTGAGATTTATGCTGACTATGGAAACAGGCAGGGAGTGTCCAGGATGAGAAAAATGATCAAGTATCAAGGAATCAGGACGACCCCAGGTTGGAGTTGGATTGAAATGGACGATATTGTTCATAAATTTATGGTGGACGATAAGTCGCACAAAGATATCAAGGAAATCCATAGCATGTTGAAAGACGTAGTTCACAAGGCAAGATTGGCTGGATATGTAGAAGATACGTCTTCATCTATAGGGGTTCAGTCCACCGAAGAATGTCCAGAAGTGTGGATTGGAAACTCAAACAATTATCACAGTGAAAAATTAGCTATTGCATTTGGCTTGCTGAGAACTCCTCCAGGAACAACTCTCCGGATTGTGAAGAATTTAAGGGTCTGTAGAGATTGCCATCTGCTGACAAAATTTATATCAAAAGCTTTTAAACGAGAGATAGTTGTCAGGGACAGAGTCCGGTTTCACCACTTCAACGATGGAGTATGTTCCTGCGGAGACTTTTGGTGACTTCGTAAAGTAATTCTTATGTATACAAGTTTGTGAAGGCAATTATGATACTGAAAGCCCTGATGTTTCTCAAGATACTTTGTTAATTTCTTGATTCTTTGTCTAAAGATACAATGATTCATAAGTTACATGCCACTGACATGGTTGAGTTTCCACCAAAAGACATCTCAAATAGATAAGAAGAAATGTAAAGCTAATCCCACCAGGACCATCTATGGACATTCAGGATGCAACCCAGTGGAGCCTCTAAGCTAGGGTGCGTGTGACGCCACAATTTGAAGCCGGCAGCTCCCGCAGAAGAGCATATCAAGTGAGCGAACTCCAAAATATGATGTGCAAGGGGTAATCAGCTTTCTATTGGCAGCTCTCCACAGTTGACAATCCTGCATGGCACCTTTGGATAGTCTGATCTGCTAGTTTCTTGTGACTCAAGCTTCCGCACCACATCCATACCATCAACGACGTGCCCAAACACAACATGGCGGTTATCCAACCATGGTGTCTGTGTCAGAAGCATTACAATCGAAATCATTTCAGTATATTCATATTCAACCCCATACCCAACAAAAAACTGCAGCACTGACTATTGTCACAATTTGGCAAGTTCTAAGTAGTGAATTTTACTGCTACAGCTTTCTGTAGCTGATTGCAAAATATAGTCAAATTTTAAAATGTCTAAATCATGACCAGCCTACTTAAAAACAACTGAATCGGTTTCTCTAGATTCATGCACCATGAATGTGTCACAATATAGAGCCTGTCACCAAGAACAATACGAAGGAAACAATTTTAGTTGTTCTTTAAAACTGAGATGGTCCCCAACTATGGGCTCAGATGGGATGAGGTAACATGTTGAAACAAGTAGAACTTTCCAAACATGAAATAAAGAAACAACCCTAGCTTCCAATGGATTAGTAGTCCTGTGCAAAATGTGGTGGGAAAAGTAGGCAGTCACATAATTTGGAGACAACTCCATCCAAGCTTATGACAACAAAAATGCAGGGATCTAGGGGATTGATGAGTTCAAAATTGTTTCTCGAATATGATTTTATCACTACCTCAGAATTTGATATTACAAGAAATGCAATTACAGTGGAAAAGGTGAAGTTGAGTAATAACTCAGTGGTCACATGGGGGATTTGTAGTGGGAGGTCTTGAGTTCAAGTCTCCATAGGGGCATAAGGCAGGGGCTTTATGCAAGCACACCATTTCAAACATAAAATAAAATAAATAAATAAATTACTATAGAAAAGATCTCACCTTTACTGTGCATATGAAAAACTGACTTCCGTTAGTGTTGGGACCTGCGTTAGCCATACTCAGAACTCCGGGTCCAACGTGCTTCACTGAAATGGCAGACGACAACAAGGGTGTCAAATAATTAGTTTAGAACATAGACAAAAGAGTCAACTACATCCTATTTCCATCAGGAACAAGAAAGTTTTTGCAAGGGCATCGCTTCTTACACATGAAGTTTTCATCATTGAACTGACCACCATATATACTCACTCCACCAGTGCCCTGTAGAATCGAAAGCACATACTAATGCCACATAAAAAAGATGAGAAGATATGTTTCAGATGATGGAACATGTAATATCTGTATTTTATGTGCTTCTTTGAATCTGTGGTTTTATTTAATGGAAAAAACTGTTCCAGTGTTAGGCTTGGTAGATAACTCATAAGCTTCCAGATGATGAGTTTTCTGAAATGGACTAAAAGTTTGGCTCGAATGATCTCAGAAAAAAGAATTCTTATAATCTTCACTCTTTTCCTACTCTCTTAATTGTTTATCTCTATGATATATTTCCAAACTTCTAGAAATAGAATTCATGGGACTCAGCAAGAAAAAGGATAGCTTAGTTCCCATGACAAAGTTTTTCTATTTGCTATCGACAAGAGAATGATATTCATGGAGAAAAATACTTTCCCTAAGACAATAAAATATGTGGAAGATTACTTTCCTCATACCACAATGTACATTTGAACCACATTGCTGGAGCAGAACAG
The DNA here is from genome assembly GCA_022405105.1 of Aristolochia contorta. NCBI lineage: Eukaryota > Viridiplantae > Streptophyta > Magnoliopsida > Piperales > Aristolochiaceae > Aristolochia > Aristolochia contorta. Next base: position 20,577,059 of record CM039664.1, read on the forward strand.
CCCATTTGCCCGATGTAATTTCAAATGTATAAGAATCTAAGGGCATCAAATTTATCTGAAATGTCTTTCAGAGCACAAAAGCATCTCTTGTGCTTTAAACTTTGTTTGACAGGCATACTGTTAGATAGTCTTCCTTCGAAAAGAGTTTAACCTCAAACATATAAGTTTATTTTAAAGTCTGAAAGATATTAGATGTCCAATACTTACAACTCCATTTCTTTTTTGTTTCTAAAAAACTTACATCTCCTTCTTGAAAGTCCCCACCCTGGATCATGAAGTCCTTAATAATTCTATGGAAAGAGCAGCCTTTGTACCCAAATCCTTTCTCTCCTGCATTCCCATAACTAGACCACTCAGTTGACAATGTAGGGAAAAACAGGTGGGTATATTAAAATGATTCATACCTGTACACAGAGCACGAAAGTTCTCCGCTGTGACTGGAACAACTTCGCCATATAGTCCTATAACAATTCTACCCGCAGGTTCACGCCCAATTTCCACATCAAAGAAGCACTTGTTTGTTACATTAGCCTGCAGCTCTACTCCCTAAGACGGGCACGAATACAGGAATCAGTAAAGGAACACCACAATATACACGCGCAGACTTTCCACTCAATTCAGAAGAATAACCAAGAAGCAAAGGAATACCAGTCCACCCGGCGGAAGAAAAGAAAGATAATAGTAGTAGCAGGCCTCACAGAAAGTAACGAAGGACGCAAAATTGTGACCGAAAAGCATACAAACTTACAGGCGTTGCCATGTTGGTGCAGACCATTCTTCGATACTTTGCAGGGGTTGCATTAGAAATTTGCTTGATGGGAAGTCGTGAAGAGTACTGAGTCTTGGAAGACAAACCTCTCCCGAGACAACTCACAGATCGAATGGTTAAGTTGTTGCTCTCACTGGACGTCATCCGCGAGAAAATACAAGTCTTTCCTCCATATAAGGCGTTACCCTGAAAGAAATAAGAAAGGAATAAGAAAAACTCTCTCCAAGACCTGCCGTAGTAACGCCGTAGTAACGCCGTAGTAAAAGAGGGCAAATGAATGGACATTTAAGTGAACTGAAAGAAACGGAACCTGAAGGGACGAACGGGTACAAGTTTGGAAAGGCAATGCGGAAGCCATGACCAGATGGCTCGAGTTTTACTCCCAAAAGTGGGCAGAGCAAGCGAATTGAGGAGCAGAGCACAGGAGAGAAGATAAGAGAGGGAATGCGAGCGCAGATGAAGCAGCACGGGACTTATAGATAGTGCGATAAACCAGTGTAATGTGTATACGCAGGTGGACTGCGTCATCGGTCCGCCCGACGGAATAATTGGAATATCCGCCCGAACCCGGTCCTCGCTAAGTACAGCTGTACATTAAGTAACAAAAAAAAGAGTCGCACGCTGGCACGTGGGAAGAAACACAGTTAGTTCGGTGCTTCTCTGGCCGTTATCCGTTGGGTTCCGCGAACTAAAAAGAAACCCAAAATGGGTGGAGCTTCTCAGATTCGATTCTCGCAGGCCGTCTTCACTGCATAGTGGCTAGCAGGAAGAGACTAAAGAAGCGAAAAAGCTAATTCCTTTCCCATATCTTTTGGACTCTACTCAATGCAAGTTCTCCCTCTTCCTTCTCGCTCCAATTTTCCTTTCCCACCTAGACGCCAAAGCCCTAGCTTTTGCCGTTCTCGAAGAGCTCTAGTGTTTCATCAAACCCCGACCTTTCTATTGATATCCCCAGGAAAGTCCCTAAATTTCGCATCCCAAGCGGTTGACAATGGTAAAGGCGACGAGTTGGATACGGGAGGGTCGGTCACGGAAAGCGTGTCTTGCGATAGTGTCACTACCGAGGTCGAAAATGTCGGGAAGAACTCGAGGAGGATTCGTTCTCGAATAGATATTAACGCGAGCCTCGAGACGGTGTGGAGGTTGTTGACGGACTACGAAAAGCTGGCCGACTTCATTCCCGGTTTGGCCAGTAGTGAATTGCTCGAGAAGAGAGAGAATTTCGCCAAGCTTTTTCAGGTAGTGGGTGCCTTATAGTCTAGTTGGTTTTGTGTTTGGTCTGAATTCATCGGTTTAATAGATCAACGTCTCAGACCCACTTAAATCCCGTTGATATTGTCTCCGTCAACAGTTCAATATCTGATCTTGTGAAGTCATCTGCTGTAGTTTCTGGATAATAGTTTGGAAGTGTTTTTTTTTTTTTTTACTGTTGATTTGCATCATCATGCTGCGAGAATATCCACACTTACCCTCTATTCCAGATGCTGAGTGATCTGATTAACGGTCTCCCATTATGTTCTCCTTGGCGCAGATAGGCCAACAAAACTTAGCTCTTGGTCTCAAATTTTATGCCAAAGGGGTTGTGGAGTGTTATGAGGGAGAGCTTGTGTCTCTCCCTTCCGGTCGACAGCGGGATATTGACTTTAGAATGGTTGAAGGTGACTTCAAAAGTTTTGAGGGGAAATGGTCTATTTTGGAGGTACGTAACAGGCTTCTTTATAAGTCCACATTGTATTTACACAATTGGCGCACAATAGCTTGAAAGATGCTTACGTTATGCTACTCGGGAGTTGATTTATTTCATTTCCAGTTGATTGTGAGAAGGTTAAATTAAATTAATGGAGCAAAAACCAAAAGGTTTTTTTTTTTAACTTTTGTCAATGCTACTCATGAGATAGACAGCTGAAAATCTCCTCTAAGATCTTAGCTTTAGAAAGGAACTATGCTTTGTTCCATGGATGGCAATTTCTATTTTAAGTGGGAGATGCCTTCACAAAGATTTCATAATGCTATAAGCTTTGAATTTGTTGAATTTTCCTGCTAGGCCATTCAGATCTACCAATTTTAAACCAAAAATTGTATATTTATTTGTTTTCATATTATTCTGAAAGGCTGTTTGAACCACAAACTTAGATGCTTTTAGCAACGAAACTATTCTTCATTATTTCTAGCTTTTAGAACTTAATGTTCTGGCCATGCTCAAGAAAAACAAACTTAACAAGGTGATAGACCTTCTGCAGATGTAAGCAGCCTTCAAGTTGTATAAAGATTGCGCGTTGGTTAATTGAGACCATGAAGAATAGAAGAGTACCTTGCTACAGTCATAGCAAACATCCTTTGTGGCTATCTGCTGTGAAAGAATTTATCCAGAGGGATGTCCATCATGGAGCCCAATATTCCAAGAGCAGTTGTCCAGAGTGGGTTCAGAGCATGTTATGAGGAGAAGATGTTCGTAATTCTTTCTGTCAGTGGAAATTCATGATCTGAATGTGAACGAATTTTGGTCTTTTTTGGGCCCGCTGGCTCTGCACCTGGATGATGATAGTGCATGTCTTTCCTCAAGAGGTGCTTCTACGGGAACTCAGGATGTTGGACAGGGCTTAGATTGAAAGAGAAGTACCAATTAGATTCTCTTTGGTTTTATTTACCCACCTGATTCACAATGATTGTGCTAAATGATTAATCCTGCTCCAAAAATGGGAATGGGAATGGGCCTGACCAGTAGTTCTGGAATGTTGATAACGCCCAAGCTGTTGATAAAAATAATGGAAGGTAGATTAAGAGAACCCAACTTATAAAAATGTTTAAGATAACTTCTTTCCTTTTTGTTGTGGCTTAGCACAATGTCACTTTATGTACACCAAAAAAATCTGTGCCTACCCATGTCATGAGGGTGATTTTGTTAATTCTCTAAGTATTGATGTAAACCTTAACTCTCTGTGCAGGAGGATGTCGATAGATATGATGATACTACAGATGCCAGAGCATTTCAGACCACCCTCTCATACATGGTATACGTGCAGCCTAAGCTATGGCTGCCAGTTCAGCTGGTGGAAGGAAGACTTCTTAAGGAAGTTGAATTGAACCTCCTTTGCATCAGGGAGGAAGCCCAAAAGGCACTTCTTGATTCTTCTCTTACTAGTTGATACTGAATGTAGCTCCAATTCTCTTAATTATCTCTTGATAGGTGTCTTCTTCCACTGAAACTGCGTCAAATTTTACTACAATTATTGAGAAAGTCACAGCAAACTGGATTTGACACGGACGCGATTAATAGTGAAAAAAAGAGGTATCTGATACTTGGAGTAAAAGTATTTAAAAGAATCTGTAAAAGAAGGGTAGTTCATAGCATTATTTTATTGTGGATTAAGGTTAAAACTCAAAAGGTACTTGTTCGACCATGCTGTTTATGCCGCAGCTCTGCTTTCATTGTTCTTTCTCCGCTTTCTGCTGCGCTCTAGATCGCGGCGACTAGGCTCTAGAAGCCACTGAACACAGCAGAGAACAGCGGAGATCGAAGAGATGGGGGATATTACTTGCTTGTGCTTGGTACCCAGTTGTAAAATCATCATCTGATAGGGATGGAAATGTAGTCCGCACTGTTACAAAGTTTTCTCTCTCCTCTCGATTGCTAACCTTTTTTGGCTAAGAAGGTGATCGATATACTCGTGCATCCATATTGTTTTCCATCGGAGTATTTTGTGAGGTCCTTTGACTCCTTTTGCTGGTTTACTCTGGCCCTTCTGTGATTGAAGTATTACAGCGAGGAAACGCATAAGTATTCTTCTTTACATCTCAGCTCTACTGTTATAAACTGTGAATTTTAGCGGAAGAGAAGAAGAAGAGAGAAGAAGAGAGAACAACGAATAACAATTGAGCGAAAGGGGTTGTGAAGTCTATAGAAGACTAACAACCCTAATTGCATAAATATAGGTTGTTGTAACATAATATTACAAGTATGCCACACAATGGCTTGTTTAGCAAGAAATATAAAAATAAGCATTAACATGTGTACTTATATTGAAATTGATAAAGAAATACCAAGTCTAACAAAGACTAGTATAAGACCAACTTAATACTTATAATAACTAAAATACTTATGACTATAAAATTATCTAAATACTCATGACCCATAAAATTATCATAAAGGCCCAGCTTGGAGAGAAAATATTTAAATTCCTTTTTTTTTTAAGATTCACTTGGAGATGTAGAATAGTGATTTATGTAGGCTCAGGTAATATGTAGAGAGTGCACGAATCCCACAGCAGTGAAACAAAAACTAACCTTTTAATAGCAGCAGTAGTAACATAAAAAGGGTTTTGGAGCAGCACCATGCGTGTAGAACACTTAAGCATCAGTATTAGTAATCACTCTTTTTCATGGTAACAACTTGACAACCAAATCTATCTCCAGAGTAAGAAATTGACATCAGAAAAGATATTGACATCAGCCCTAAGTATGATGATGTCAGCCCTAAATTGAGAAGAACACGAACAGTTTGAAACATCTAGCAAATCTTTTGAGAGGCCAATTAACACCAATGCTGAAGTCAGAAAGAACACACCTTTAAGCTTTTAAAACCCCTGGAGAAGCCTCTAACGCCTACAAAACACATTTTTTGTAGGCTTTGGAGAACTAAAACAGTGTGGCATGATTACCAATGTAATAAAAATTGAGTTTATTCATGCAGCAGTACGGCAGTGATGCTAGTAGTACGAGTCTAGTGACTCAGCAGTAGAAAAGACCCTTTTTTAAGAGTAGGAGATTGTGCATCTAGCACTTATACATAAGTTTTTACCATTGGCCTTTGGACAATGGGAAAAATTAAATCATTAGCTTCGGATCGTACAACAGATGATGTCACTGACAGTAACAACATGGTTCCAGTGATTCAACAACTGTAAAAAAACCCTTTCAAGGGCACAAATATGTGCATCTAACACTTAAACGACCTATAATTTACAACCATGATAGGAAAAAGAGAAAAAAATTTCTTATTCGTCCAACAATAGAAATTTATTCCAACCATCAAACTTGGATAATGAAGCATAGAAGAAGAAGATCTCATGATATGTAAGTGATGAGTTGTTACATATAGAGAGAAGAAGAGAGAACACTCAAGAACAATATAGAAAAATGGGTCGTGAAGTCTATAGAAGATTCACAACACTTATTGCATTAATATAGGTTGTTGTAACATAAAATTACAAGTATGCCACTGCGTGGCTTATTGAGCAAGAATATAAAATTAAGCACCAACATTTCTACTTATACTGAAACTGATAAAGAAATATCAAGTCTAACAAAGACTAGTATAATACTAACTTAATACAAGATAATAACTAAAATTCCCATGATTGTAAAATTATTAAAATACACTTTTTCATATCTCTTTACTTTTCTTTCATCTTGTATCTTCGTTCATTAAATATAACATGGAATCATAGCAAAAGGGTAAAAGCTCAATGAGAAGGAGTGTAAAGTTCATTGGAAGCTTCTGCAACCATATTGTTATCTATTCAGTCTTTTCTCTTTCGTGTGATGTTTGGATTCATTTATCTTGTTTACCGGAAAGCAAATATTGTCTTTAATTAATTTACTGGAAAGCAAATGTGTCCAGGTATAGAATTGAGGTCTGAAGCATAAAAATAGATCCATCCAATTGTTCAATGCAAACAAAGGCGTCATCTATTAAAAAAGTGTTCATGAAGAGCATGTTTCTGGCAGGTTGATATTTGTCGAATCATAAAAAATATAGCTGAGATTACTATGGCATCTATGTCTTCTTAGCTTTCGTATAGTGCCAGAATGATGCAATGCATTACCAGCCTTTGTCTAGTTGTTGTTGGAGATTACCCTGAAGCAGGAGTTTATGATATTGGGATCGGTGGGAGCTTGTTTGATTTCAATAATTTAAATGGCCACGAAAGTCTGGCCATGAGCTTTGGGGTCATTGACTTACTGGAAAAACAATCCTAAGTTGTTTAAAATTTCAGTGCATTTGTCGGGTATCAGAAGATTAGTTAGGGGAAAGCAACTACTCCAGCTCGAGAAAATACTTATATTCTAATTGCCTATTTGCAGGCTTTTGAACTTGTGAAATCTTTGAATCCGGGCAACAAGATCTCCACCTAATCTGGATGCAATTTGTTCAAAAGTCCAAAGAACTTCACAAAACCAGGACATATAATTTGGAAGAAAGGAAAAGGGAGGGAAGCTTTTTCTTCTTCTCCTGAGTGAGGTGGTAAGCTGGGAATCAGTCCGGTTCTGGTAATGCTGAATTTTTCTGGATTAGGTAGGTAGAAGAGAAATTTGGTGACCTGCGTCCCTGATGTTGCCACATTTGTGTTATATATCTGGTCTGGAGATGTGACACACAGTTTCACCTCACTTTCTTTTTGGCCTAAGGGTTGGTTCCCTCTCGTTTTTTTTTTCATCTCAATGTCACTCTCTGAGCAGATTTGAAAACGGAGAAAGATGGTAGGAGGGAGAGGGGGGAGATGAGGTGATATTTTCTGGTCAGGGTCTGAATTGTGGATTGGAAAACCCCCATGAGACCATTGATTTGAATGACTAGGTTTTGAATTTAATTGATAGCCTGACTAGGGTTTTTCTTGGCCTTGAGGAAACCGAGCACAATCAGTAAAGTGGTAGTCAAAGAAATGTCATGTGGGGAGGTGCCAACCAGTCGAGTCACTTTTCCAGTTCCATTTTTATTTTAGTCCTACGTTTGCGTCTCTTTCTGTCCACGACCTCCTGGAAATCGCTTCTCCAATAGTGCAGAAACAACAAGTTAAAAGACACATGGATGGTAGGTACTGTTATGCATCTGATAGCAAGGCTCCCTTCTCAATTTTTTGTACCCAAATTGTAGCCGTTGAAAAGAGAGAAGCAGGCGAGGTCTCCTTGGTCATCCTCCAGTGGATGGAGCTGGTGTGCCTGGCGAGTCAACACTCTGATGTGCCTCCTGATGGGGTCGTCTGTCATGGAGCTTCCTGGTGCTAGTGCAACTCATTTTTGGATGTTTGCTTCTCTTGGGTCCCGCTTCATATATGTACACAGCAAAGTGGGTTAGGGCATGATGAGTGAAAGAAGACCGACCGATCCTTCTTCCTGTAGTTTCTTCTTGGACCCTTCTCAGGTTTCTTGGAGTTGTTTACATTTTACTGCTGTCAAGTCTTCTCACTGATCGTCGAAGGTCATTATGCTATTCTTGATTTGAAACATGTATGGCGAGGCACATGGCCATGAACTCAGACCCCACGAACGAAAGTACTACTATATGGCGACTTTGAGGAGGTTACAGATGCATTATCTCACCGAGTTTCCGAGTCGCCATGAAACTTCGTCCATTCGAATTACCCATGTTCTGGTTTCTGATACATATAGATGTAAACAAGAGGGCATGGTTTACATGTGCTTACTGTAAAGTCAGATTTGTCTTCTTCCTCGCGCTGTCGCTTCAGCTCTCCCACCGCGATTTTATCCCTTTAACTTGCTCAAGATATCTCAAAATGTCAAATGGGAATCTTAGACTTTTTTCGGGACAGAAAAATTTTCTTCTTTTATCTTTTTTTTTCTCTTTCCCTTTTTCCTCGGCAGCGGTAGGTCTTCTTCCCTGCCCTTTTTCTTAAAATGGAGATTTAACTCGAACCTTTTTAGTTTTACTGCTCATCTTCTTCGGTCGAACGGCCGATTTCTCGTCAACGGGTGCAATTGAAACTTGCTTGCCCGAAGAGAAAGGCGAAAAAGGAAAAGCAAAAAGATTCAAACTCTTCTTTCAAGGAATGTATCGAAATGGTTAAGGGAATTACTCGTCATCAAGATTTATTTTTTTTTGCATTGACTGCCATTAAAAGCATGCTGCAGTCATGAGATGAGACAGACAAGGACCGGAATCTTCCTAACTTCTAATGTTTTCACAGAAAAATTCCCAGTCTTAATTGTTGGTCGTTGTTGGTTGAATGTCCCCTTAGTAATGGCAGTCGCCCACCCAGATTGTCTAAATCCATATCCGAGCAGGGGTTCGGATTTTGCTAATGGATTACTTTAAGAAACAAGATGAAGTCTTTGGATTTTGTTCATGGTCTGCTTTAAGAAACAAGACGAACTCTTTATGAGGTGGTGCTTTAGTCTCTTGCCTTATATGCTTGTTTCCTCTTCAGGTTCTTCAATTTGGTTCGCAGGGAAGGGGAAACTTTTCGGAACTTGAGCAAGAGTGTTTGGAGGACGAGATAAAAGTCATCTCGATTAATTTGCAGAGGCAAAAGTCACTCGTTGTTCGGTGGAGACAGCGGACAGTTGTTTGCTTTAATCATCTGTTCTGAATAAAACTGCAAACTGTTCAATAAATTGTCTGAATCGTGCGATTGAGTGAAGGCAAGTTGAGTTGCTGGATCTTGGTCTCTTTATATTGGGGATTTTTTTTCTTCTTCTGCTTCTTTCTTCCGGGTGTGGACTATAAGATTGAATTAAACATGAACCCAGAGATTCTCTCTTACCCAGATGAGATTTGGGATTATTATAGTGAAAATCAGCCTCATTCGTCCTCCCATTGAAACTTGGAAGTCCACTCATCCGAGTTCATGTGCATCAAGATGATGATGTTGATGGTCATGGGCAATGATGGTGATGATGATGGGTAGTGGTTATATTTATTTGACGCCAACAGCACCAACAGCACCAATCATTCAAAAAACAAAAACATTGCAAGCAACTGTTCACAACTTTCAACTCCATTTAGCTTTCTTTTACCCTCCCAAACCATTTGAAAACCCCGAGAAAGGGACCCTTCCTTCTATGAACTCCGTCACTCACATAGATTCAACTCTCTCTCTCTCTCTCTCTCTCTCCTCAGTTTCCTTGTAGCTCCGTTGAGTCCCTGTTTTCTCACTCTCGTCGCTCCAATCTCGCCCTGGCCCTGCTTTTTTTCTCTCTCACCCCGCTGTCATTCTTTCGTTTTTTGTTATTTCTTTATCGGGGTTTTGTTCATTTTCCTTTCTCTTCCATCCCATCCAGTTTTCTTCACTCCGTTGCCTCTTTCTTCAATATCTTCGCATTTAGATCTGCCCCCTCCGGTATCTGATGCAAATATCGCGGACAAGTTTCGACGCTGTCCCAAAGGTCAGTTTTTTGTTGCTTGCACGTTTAATTTTTTCGGTTCCCCTTTATTAACTTGATGATGCTGTAGCTTTTAGGAATACCACGATGCTTAGCTATTACCATGGGACCTATTGGGTGGAGGGGTTTTCGTGTTTTCCTGCGTTTTCTGCCGCAACATTCTGTCTCGGTCCTTCTCTTCTGCACCTAATCATGGTGCACAGTCGCAGAAACCCCTCAAACCGAAGGTATTGTAACCATACGGTTGTTTAGGTCAATCAGTTATGGGAAACAGTACTTCTCGTGTTGTGGGGTGCTTTGTACCGGCCGGCCATGGAAAGGATGGCATAAATTTAGACTTTTTGGAGCCACTAGATGAAGGATTGGGGCATTCCTTCTGCTACGTGAGGCCGGTCATTGCTGATTCTCCAGCTTTAACCCCATCTAACTCTGAAAGATTTACAGTTGATTCGAGTACCTTAGATTCAGAAACACAGAGTGGGTCTTTTCGTCGAGAGATTGTGGATGAGTCACTGGGTGGTTTAAACTTCCCAAGACCCAACAAAAACTTTCCAGAAACCACTTTTAGAACTATATCTGGTGCTTCAGTTAGTGCCAATGTCTCCACAGCTCGATCAGGCAATCACAGTGCATTATTTGCAAGTGATGTCCAAGAGCCTGCAGCTTCCTTCGAGAGCACATCTTCTTTTGCTTCAATTCCCTTACAACCGGTACCCCGTGGATCTGGACCTTTGAATGGCTTCCTGTCGGGCCCTCTTGAAAGAGGGTTTGCCTCAGGGCCTTTAGAACGGGGGGGTGGGTTCATGTCAGGCCCCATTGAGAAGAGCACTTTCATGTCAGGTCCCCTTGATGTTACCGATAAAACCAACTTCTCTGCACCACTTGCCTATGCTAGGAGAAGACCTGGTTTTGGTCAACTAGTAAGGAACATAAGTAGAGTGGGTAGGCCCATGAGAAATGTACTCGCCAGAACATTTTCAAGGCATTCTGTTGGGCCTGGCTGGATGCAACGGTTCTTATTGCAGCCAGTGACCCAACTTGTATGGCATTCTAAGGAGACAAAAACTCGCTCAGAAGCTCCACGTAGTTGTGTTGAGGCAGGGCCTTCTGATGCTGAGTATAGTAATACTCGTAACTTGCAGTGGGCACATGGGAAGGCTGGCGAGGACAGGGTTCATGTTGTACTGTCGGAAGAACAAGGGTGGCTATTTGTCGGGATCTATGATGGTTTTAGTGGGCCTGATGCTCCTGATTTTCTAATGAGCAATCTGTATAGAGCTATAGACAAAGAATTAGAAGGGCTGCTCTGGGATTATGAAGAAAAAACTACTGAGACAAATCCATCTTCTTCTGGGATTCTTGAGAATGACAAAATATATGCACTTTCAGGTGAACCTATGGTCTCTCCAATGGAAACTGTTAGTATTCAGTCATATATGGACAAATCTGTTACAGATGAGGGGCTGCAAAAGACAGTTGATTTCCAAGCAGAACCTGAGGAAATAGTCAGGGAGAGTGATGAGGTTGTGGATGTGACAAAATCAGTAGAAACTGGGGAAATAGTTGAGGAGAATAATAAGATTGTGGATATGATTGAGTTGTCAGCGGCAATTGAATCTTACCAAGAACCAAACCTAGGTCCTACAAATATAAATACTGCAGGACCTTGTGGCACTTCCAAAGATGTTGCTTCTAATGTTTCATCGAGGAACTTGAGTGGCCAAGGTAGGAAAAGCAAGCGCCTTTATGAGTTGCTTCAGATGGAGGATGAGGAGATAAATGGATCCCCTGTATCAGATGTAGAAAGTAGGGACCTACAGCTAACTCTAGAAGATTTGTGTTCAAGGGAAAAGGTCCCATCGGCACAAGCCCCATCGTGCTCCACTATCAAAGGGATGCAATCTATGAGAGAGGATGAGGGGAGTGCTGAAGAGGAATTGAAACACCAGGCTCCATCATCTTTCTCTGTTCCAGCACACAAACATATAAAGACATCTTCTATAGGGACAAAGCTTAGAAAAATGTATAAAAGGCAGAAATCTTTGCGTAAAAAGCTCTTCCCTTGGAGCTATGACTGGCATAGGAATCGAGATCTTACTGGTGACAGGATAGTGGACTTCTCGGGGCCTATTAGGAGGTGCAAGTCAGGTCCTGTTGATCATGCAGCAGTCTTGGAAGCTATGGCCCGGGCTCTTGAAATGACTGAAGAGGCATACATGGATATGGTGGAACAAGCACTAGATAGGAACCCAGAGCTTGCACTTATGGGTTCATGTGTTCTAGTGATGTTGATGAAGGACCAAGATGTATATGTGATGAATCTTGGGGATAGTCGTGTTGTTTTGGCACAAGAAAGGCCTAATACTAATATCAGCACATCAAAAGATGATGCCAGATCTAGAAACAGGTCCAGGGAATCACTTGTCCGTGTGGAGCTGGATAGAATATCAGAGGAGTCTCCAATACATAATCAGACCAGTTTGATGTGCAAGAACAACAAGAACAGGGAAATCTCTATTTGCAGATTAAAGATGAGAGCTATTCAGCTGTCCACAGATCATAGTACTAGTATTGAGGAGGTACGTAATGTAAATCAATTATTTAGCATCTTAATATAAGTCAACAATGCATTTATGTCATTTTTGATTGCTCATCATTTGACTGTTGTTACTTTTATATATCTTTCCTCCATACAGTTTGGAAAGTATTTTGTGTATTATGCCTTGAAATCATTCACTGAAATGAACATTGGAGATAAGTATATTATGGCGCCTAATTGTCAGAAGTGAGCTGGTTGAACTGTGAATTCAAAATGATGGATGGTAGAGGATGGGTCATGAATATTACTGGTAATTGAATTGTAGACAAAGTCTAATAAGAAACCTATAAATTTTTTTGGTGAAAAGGCCTATTAAGAAGGAAAATTGTTTTGGCCCATATTCAGCTCTCAAGTCAATATCACCCAAAAGCTTGTAGATTTGAATTTTTTGTGGCTTGTGGTGGCCTTTGTGTTTAGACTTCTACCTTTTTTGTAATGCCTACAGATCACTTCCTGTAAGATCTGGTTATGATGTCTTAATTAAGAGTACTGTGTCCTATTGGTGTAACTTCTTTGTTGCTTGAACTTGTGGTGGTTTTATTTTGAACTGCATCAATGTCTAAATGGCCTTTGAGCAGCTAGAAAAGTGATTATTATCTCGTTATAGCTAAGTTGCATGTCCACTATTTTACATCTTCTTGTAAGTCTCATTGCTTGTAGTCCTTGTTATCTGTTAATTTTGTTTATCCTTGCCATTAGCCTTAAATTTGGTAAGAATTTATTTAAGTGCTCTAATTTATTGGGGGTATTTAACACTCCTTTACACGCATATAGAAAACCTCTTTAAACATACCCTTTTGGCAGTGTAGATTTTCATTTCTATTCTAGCATGGACGGGACACTGAAAGTGGGACCTGTAACTTTAGTAGGGTGCTGCTATCTGATTTTCATTTCTAAGTCAAATTTCTGAAATAAAGAGTTCATGCAGGCATGTTTCCCAATTCTTAATCTGCTGCACTGTCTTTCTGCTTGTTAGAAGGCTTATTTTTCTAGTGTACGTTGCTCAAAATTCTTGCTGGCTTCCTCAAAGTTATTAGCTGTGATTCTTTGAACTGCATGCTTGCAATAGTTCATTAAGCTGTACAATTGTTTAATTTTTAAAGAGATTGAATTGAGTTGTTCTAGGGAGCCCTGACTGCTTTATGTTGTCAGCATGAACTGATTTCCAACTTAATCAACAAAAACTTTGAAAGGAGTTATATATGCCTGTTTTCTGTTCTTTATTGTATTATATATATTTTTATCCCTGAAATTCAAGTTGCCAATATGATCTAGTATCCTAGCCAATTGTGTTGACCAACGCATGGAGAATTGTACAAGTTGGGCTGGTTCCTCCCAAAATGACTCGTCATAGGTAGGTATCATCTTAACGAATGAGCATAGGATTTTTCTCAATGCCAGTACCAATGTCAAAATATTGTCCCACACAGAATAGCTTTGAGGCACAAAACACAAACTTTGGACGGGGGGGGTGGGTTTACTCTCGATCAGGATAGTTTTTTAGTGAAGGACAAAGTTGTAATCTTAATCTTATTTCACTTGGAGTCTTAACTTCTATGCAAGGCACTCAGAGTCTCAGGGTTTTTCCATTTCAAAATTAAAAGAAAGAAAAATTGATGGACTTCTGTTAATAGAAATTTATAATAGTCTGTATAAATATGTAAATGAAGTTTATGAAGGACATCTGGAGATTCTAGAGTGGATGACCCCATCATTCAGAAGTTAACTTTATTAGGGCAAATCGAAGAGCAGAGAAAGAAAATTCCTTTACAAATTTGTTGAATCTAGAAAGATCTAGAATTTTACCGCTTTTGGGAAATAAAGTGCAGGTTTCGGCTATGAAGTATCAAAAACAACACAACCATTTGGTAGGGATGCCACTGATCATCTCTGAAACACATTGCTTAACTTTTTTTTTTCCCCCATCTATTCACCAGTGGTAGCAGTTATTTGAACCATCGAACATAGGTACTCAACCTGCATCCCATGTCCTTTTGCTGTAGATGTCTTATCCAGAATTCCATATATTGCTTCTCCAGAATTTCTTGGACTCGGTTCTAAACTGGTCAACTTCTTGAACTAACCTATCTGCCACTTTCTTGATTTTTAAATTGTGAGCTTAGTGTGACACTTCCTCTCTGAGCAATTCATGGTTGCCTGTTCCTTGCATTTTGTGGTTCTTCGTTTTTCTATAATGCTGCTTGATTTCATTTTGCAAATCAATTAAATCAATGATGCATTCTTATTGGATTTTCGTATCTGAATTTTCAAATTGTGAATTTTGTTACATATTCAAGGCTACCTGTTTCTTATTTGTCATGCATTTTCTTTTCTTTTCTTTTTTTTTTTTTTTGAGAATATAATGCGGTTGTGTGAAATGACATACAACATTTGCAGCATTTAGGCCGTGGTGAAGTTCTCAGAGCATAGCATCGATTTTTCCATGCTTGAGGTTGCACTTTATGTGATTTATGACTGCTTAAGAAATATCAAAGGAACAATTAGTACCATATAAATGAAACATTGGGCTATTGATCTGGCCATGTAGACATTGTAGCAGCTACATTGAGATTGATATTACCTGAATTACTTACTGCTTGCAACTTTTAGAGAATCCTACTGGAACCAGAATGATCCGTGTTAATTCTGATATTCTATATCATCTTGTGGACAATGATGCCTGTTAGGTAGGTGAAATAGTTTTTGCAGATTGGAACATTTGTGTTTATGTCGACATTATCTGTATCATGTGATACAAAGCTGTAGCATTTTCTTGTGAAAATTTGAAACTAAAGGATGCTTGTATTTGACTGCAGTGTGGTTATGGACTTAAGACTCTTAAAACATAGAAGAAGCAATCCATGACCCTTTCTTGTTTATCAAATGCTACAGGAAGTTTTTAGGATAAAAAGTGAGCATCCAGAAGACAGGCAATCTATATTAAATGATAGAGTGAAGGGACAGTTGAAAGTAACTCGGGCCTTTGGTGCAGGATTTCTAAAGAAGGTCAGCTTGCAATGCATCTCCTCTGCGGGAGTGAGTTTTTCCTTTTTTTTCTTTGTGTGTGTGTGTATGTGTGTTTGTTGAGACGTCATGGTCATTTTATATTGTGTGTTTGGCCACAGCCGAAATGCAATGAAGCTCTGCTGGAGATGTTTCAGATCAATTACATTGGAAGCTCTCCATATCTGAGCTGCATCCCTTCTGTTGTTCACCATCGGCTCTGCTCAAATGACCGGTATTTGGTTCTTTCTTCTGATGGTTTATACCAGTACTTTAGTAACGAAGAGGTAGTTGCTCATGTTGCGTGGTTCATTGAGAACGTCCCTGAAGGTGATCCAGCACAGTATTTAATTGCTGAGCTTCTCTTCCGTGCTGCCAAAAAAAATGGTCAGTTGGATGCAGAATTCTTTCTTCCCCGTAATTTGTAGTCATTGCTAGTTAACAAAGTGTTGATTTTTTCTGGTTTGAGCTTGCGTATAAATTGATTATCTTTTGTTCTAGGGATGGATTTTCATGAGTTGTTAGATATTCCTCATGGAGATCGGAGGAAATACCACGACGATGTATCAGTGATGGTGATTTCACTTGAAGGAAGGATTTGGAGATCATCAGGGTAATGACTAATTTTATTGTTAATCTATCCTTGTCAACATTTTCGAGCAAAATAGAAAAGAAATCAAGGTTTTTTCTGCTCCAAACTAGATGTGCTACTATGCCCCAAAACATTTTCCTTCGTCCCTTGCCCTTTACAAGGTTTGAGAGCAGTTCTAAAGACCACTCTAGCAGCTCGATGGCGAAATAAAAGTTGTTTCGCCTCCTGCAGCAGAGCTACTTTGTAAAATTGCAGGCTGTCTCATCTCATTGTAATGTGTATCTTTTCTTGGTCGGTGTCCTGTTACCACGATAAACAGTCAAAGGTCTTATTTCTGGATTTTCTTGAGTTTAGAATAGTCTAAAGTAGTGTTTGGCTAAGCTCTTTGGTAAAAAGTTTTTTGGATTTGGAAAAGCTTCATTTTTTGGAGTTCTTTCAAAAAAATTTCCTCTCAAAGAGAGATATATAAAAGAAAGTGTATTCAAATACACTTGTTCTTCAAAAAGCATCTTTTTCATCCAAAGGGGAGTTTTAAACCTCCAAGGAGCTTAGCCAAATACCCTTTAACACAAAATCCCCCAAAGAAATGTCCGAAGCCCAATTTTATTACTCTTTATTTGGGTTAAACAAACAAGAACAGCCATTCTGAGAGTTTGGCTGAAATTGACAAGAAAACCAAATTGAGGAGATTATTTCTCTATAGAAAAATTTGGCTTTTTAATTAACTTGCTTAATGTGATATGTTATGATCCTCACTACTTGGCATTTGTAAACAATGTATAAACACCACCTGTGAGAAAAGAAAATCAATCACTCGTTACCTTTTCTTTAATTAGCATCGTTTTTCAATTTCACTTTCAGAATTTGATGACTGCTGCTGCATCCCATTCTTGCTTCAATGCCAAATTATAAATCCTAGGCATTCTTGAAAGAAGGTTATAATATGGGAACGTCATTTAAAATCTTGAAAAAAGGTTGTAGTAAGGTATTATAAAGAAAATATCAAAAGAAGGTAATAATAAAAAATATATAAGAAAAAGACATACCAAAAAAAATCATGAAAGGAGGATATATTAAGGTAAAGTTAAGAAAAATATTAAATGAAGGCTAACTAGGGAAGATGAAGTAAAAAAGGCTGAGAAAAAGTCTATAGTAAGAGGAGAATAAGTAAATCTTCAAAAGAAGGCCATCATAACGGAATGAGATGAAAATGTTGAAAAACGATGAGGAAACATAATGAAAGAAGGTAATAATAAGAGAGGAGGAAGAAAAACTTGAAAGAAGCCTATGACAAAGGAAGAAATAGCAAACTCGAAAGAAGCCTATGACAAAGGAAGAAATAGCAAACTCGAAAGAAGCCTATGACAAAGGAAGAAATAGCAAACTCGAAAGAAGCCTATGACAAAGGAAGAAATAGCAAACTTGAAAAATATTCTTTTACAAGGAAAGTGATAAAAATTTGAAAAATACTACTACAAGAGAATATGAAGAGAAGTATGTAGAAAAGAAGGATACAACAAGAGATGCTGAAAAAAAAATTCAAAGTGAACTATAATTAGGAAGTTAAGAAAAATCTTCATAGATACACTATGATAAGGGAAGAAAAAAATTCCAAAAATGGATGTTATAATAAAGGGAGATGAAGAAATTTTTTAAAATAGGCTACAATATCGGAAGAAAAAATTCAACAAAGAACTAAGAAGGCCAAATAAAACACGATGAAAAATCGAAAAATTGAGAAAAAAGAAGTAAAACCTAGAGAGAGTTTTAAAATAGAAGGAAGAAAAATTGAGAAAAATGTTATAATGAGGGAAGTGAAGAAAAATTTATAAAGTAGAGTATAATAAAAAGAAAAGAGTGGTGATATCAGTGCTATGAGATATTACTGTGAGGGTTTATATCCTATTGTGGCATCGACGTTGCTGTCCAAGTAAGAGATAAACTTTTTTATTTATTAATAAAATATTATTTTCCTATTCTATGGGTAAACCCTAAACCCTAAATTTTCTCTTACCTAGACCACTAAGTACGTCTCCACGTCATAATGTGATGGAAAAATTCTTGAAAGATAGTTATAAAAAAGAGTGAATAGGAATTATCTTAAAAGAAGGCCATATTTAGGAAGATGAATACAAGTATTAATGCAGAGGAATAAAATAATGGAGCGTGGGGTACACCAAGGGAAAAGAAATGAGAAAGAAAGCAACAATAAGGGTACGTGAAGAGACTTTTTATAGAACACTATAATAAGAGAAATGAAAAAAATCTTAAAATAAAGGTTTTTTAGAATAAAAATATTAGAAAATAATATTTACCTGATCGAGAAATGGAAATAATTCCCACAAGGATTTGACACTGACATGGTATGGTCAACAACCACATGAGCAACATGTTGGAAAAGCTTGTGCCGGAAGTTTTTTTTTTTGTTTTAAAAATGATTTCAGTGCTTTCATATTTTACTATGAGTTTTTACATTTTGGTGTAATTGTCCTCTTGATAGCCTAGTTGGCAATCCAGATAAGGTCTAGAGTACAAGCTTACCTATAGAATAGGAAGATAGTTCTTACTTTATCTCTTACTTGGATGTCCAACAAGGACGCCACGTTACGCTGTAAACCCTCAAAAATAAAATTTGGCAATACACATATCACCACTCTTTTTTCTTTTTACTAGGGAAGTGGGCATCTAGATGCCGTCACTCTTTTTTTAATCAAAAAATTATTTTTCCCTATCTTGCATTCAAGTACCTAATATTTTATAATATTTTAATTAAATTTAAAAACCTTAAAATAAAACTATGAACATGAATAAGTATGAATAAAAAGCTTTTATGAAGGATATAATGAGAGATGATGGAGAACTCTACAAAAGCTATAAAATTAAGGAGAGCAAATTTTTTGCCTAAATGATAGAGAAGAGTGATGATATGAGTACTGCCAAATTTTACTGTGAAGGTTTACAGCGTGATGTGGTGTCCTCGTTGGCAATCCAGGTAAAAGATAAAGTAGGAACTATCTTCCTATTTTATAGGTAAATTTGAAGATTAGGCTGCCAAGAGGACAGCCACATCAGGATGTAAAAACTCACAGTAAATTATGGCAGTACTGAAATCATTTTTCAACAAGAAATATGACAACTTGATAAAGGAAGAAACGAAAAGGAAAATTAAGAGAACATTAAATTATGTTAAAGCAAGGCTAAAATAAGAAAAAGATGAAGAAAAGACATAAAATAATATAGGGAAGATGGAGAAAAAAGTTCTAACACTATTGACATTAAGAACAGGCTCTCCGGTAAATTGTTGCACTATTGACAGTATGAACTAGCTCTCGGGTAGGGGTGTAAAAAGTATCCATCATCAATTCTAATGATAATTATTTTACCGATCATTTAAACTGAGTATAAATGAAATTAACTCTTCCAAACCCGTTTTACTGATTGCTATTTAAATAAGGGTAATATACTAAATTTATTAGCCCTACTCAATTTCAACTTTACATATTTTCTTAATCAATTTATTAGCCCCTGCTGACATTCCGCTAGCTAGGATGAAAACAGATATCTACATCGATGGTGCTGGACAGGGACTCGCACTGGATTTTGTTTAACATATTTTAGTTCTTTGACTCAATAGAATTGCCATTTCTTTGGAATCAAAAGTTCCATTTAATGGAAGAAAAAACCGTCCATTTCAAAATTATCAAAATTTATATACATGCACGAAAAACAAAATTAGCATCCTGAACATGTGGAAGCAAATACTCGTTACAGAAGATACACGATACCCCCACTTGCATCTACCTATATTGTACACCTACTCCAATTCAAGTTACATCTAATCCATTCTGAGGCTGATGTTGGATCTGGTTGTTGACGGCAATTTCATCCCATCCTGGACCAATTAAAGTGGCTGCCAATCCAAGTGTGGTGTTTAATCTCACCCAGCTGCATTTTTACCCACGTGCACTTCTAGCACTCAATCAGGTTTTGTATATTCCAGAAGCATGTGGGGTGACCGGTAGATTTTAACGAGGGTCCAGTAAAGCACTTCCTCAACCTCTAGCTCACCCTCAGCTCTAGCTGCATAGATGTCCTCACAGATTGCTATAAGCCTACAATGTAACAGGAAAAATATGACTTCTTCCACCCCAACGATGATAAGGAGATGCAAAATTCTGTTGTTGGTGACACCCAACTTTTTCGTCTACAAAACAAGAATAGATCGAATTTTACCTGTCACACGATGGTAAGTTTTCATATGGAATTCTCATTCTCAGGTCTGAACATTGAAGTCGGATGAATCTTCCGACGGCCAGCACAAATGTTAGGTAGAGGCTCCAGATGCTGAACTTACTGAGCGTCTCACCAAGAATTCCCTCTGAAAAAATGTAAAATATTTTAAGAAATTGCAAGTAATAAAGTTATAAACCAATACATAACGTCAGACCACTAGACAACTTTATAACCAAACAAATATAATTGTGCCATCAGTAAAAACCTACGTGGCGTCTCCTCAGACACAATAATGGCCATTGGTCCAGCCAACCCTTCACAGCCACTCATATTAGTCACATTGATATCACGAAAGGACCACCATTGTAGAGGTCCATGGTTCAGAGATAGATCACCACTAACCTCGTCTCCCTGCAACAAAGGTGACCAGAGAGCTTGTCCAGATCAAGTAAGAAAAGAAGTTTCATACAGAATATTTCAGAATGTGGACAACTGCAGTAATAATAACATATACAATTAAAAGAAAAAGGCGACTTCTTCAAAACTAGTTAAATTGAAACTATAACTTAAATCTCTATCAAGAACATTTGACATGGAGATGTCATATAAGGATGCTTAATTCTGTTAATGTTGTGCAGACTCACATGGCCATAGATCTCTAAAACAAGCTTTCACAGATGAAGGAAATTTCATGAATATGAATGTTTTCTGTTAATGTAGTGCTGAAGACAGATCAACAAATGTCAGATATGAAAGCTTACCGGTTGTTCCAGCCGCCGGATGTCACCGGAACCAGTGACACGGAAGTATCTCAGATAGATGTCA
The DNA here is from genome assembly GCA_022405105.1 of Aristolochia contorta. Lineage (NCBI taxonomy): Eukaryota > Viridiplantae > Streptophyta > Magnoliopsida > Piperales > Aristolochiaceae > Aristolochia > Aristolochia contorta. Next base: position 20,598,200 of record CM039664.1, read on the forward strand.
TGAATTCTGAAACTATCACTGGTTCCATTAAGTACAGCTTCTACCTTCCATGGTTCTGGATACTCAAAAACCACTTCATATTTGACCACTTCCTTCCCCTTTGGCCTGTCTCTTGTGAGGACCCAGGAAAAAATAACCCACATCTTCGGATAAAGTGATCTGATGAATCTATCCTGAACCACAGGTGGAACCAGCCATGCTGAACTAGCATCTGATTGACAGCATATTAATTGGATATCTTTCACATTGTATGCATCTAGGTAACCCAACGGATCAAGATTTAGATTAGCATCCATGTCCTCCCAAGGAGTTCTAGTGCACAGAGTAGTTTGATATAGGGCCAATCTTCCACCTGAGGTTATTACATCAATTTGAACACTTACATCCTTGATGGGGTTCGCAATGTTTGTTGGGTTACCACTGCTGTACATCTGTAGGTAGAGATATTAAGAGCGTTGGAACTGGAGAAAAAAATAGGTATCTACTGTATGAAGACAATACATGGGAAAATCTCACTCACCAGCATAGGGGCCCAGATGACACATATTAAAACGAAGAATAAACATAATCCATTACAGAATTTGGTCATTTTTGTCTGCTTCTCTCCTTGTTTATGTGTTGCCCTGTTTAAGTCTGCATCACATTTGACAAGATACAAGCTTCCATGGATGTCTTCCAACTGTTATAAACACATGTCAAATTTTGAAATATAATTAAGAATTTACCAGTCAGTATATTGAAAAAGATTGTGAAGCTCCTACCTTCAGCCAGTCATACATTGTCAAAGATGTAGTAGTGCATGACCAATCAAGAACACAACGCAGCTCATAAAGAAATGGTAGGGCACGATACAAACGAAAACCCAAATAATTTACTTGACTAACTTTACTAGTCAAAAATTGTTGGTACAAGGTGCTTTTATGAGGCATTCCATATCGGATCTGCAGTGCTTGGAGTGCGAATGAAACTGCTTTTGCGAGGTAGATACCACGAAGAGCCAAAAGACCAGCTTGACGGTGTGATGGTTCCATGTACCAAGCATACTCGGTAATAAAATATGTAAAAAGAACAAGATTGAAGAGATAGAATATGAATTTTGCAATAGCAAATGAACAGAGATAAATAATACGATCAAGAACAATCAAGAAAAAAATACCCTGCCAAAGAGAAAACCAACCGTCAGTTTTGAAGCAATGTGACCAGACTTTGCTGTTAATCAGAGAAGCCATTTAATGGCGGAGTTACCATTAAGATAAACACGAACTCCTTTGGAAATTGATCTTCAAGCTGATATACATCAAGAAACTTGCTATTATGTTTGATAACAGTTTGATAAAAAATAGCAACCAAAAAGAAAACTGTCAAATCTGCTCCAAATATATAAGCATAGAGATCTATCTCCCTTTTACCCCCTCCTATCACTGACATTATAGGGTAAGGAAAACCTATTTCCTCAACTAGACCCATGTTTCTAGCCTTGTTTATTTCACTTGCCACGTCGGCAGCAGGAGTTAGGGACTTGTACCACTCTTTTGCAGGGCAACCAGCTAGAGGTGAAGCACAAACAACTTCAAAAACTGCCAAAGCCACATTGGGGTTTTCTTGACTCTTTTCAATACTTTGAACACGAATCCGACTAGCTGAATGACAAGAACGTAGGGATTTCTCCCTGCATCTTAAATCATGCACTGCTGCAAGTAAGCAATTTACTCCAGATTCCATTCGCTCAGGCTGAATCCCATCGTCTGGCCACTCATCTATCTCCATTGAAAGTTGTACAAAGTAAGGAGGTGCTTCTGCTCCTTGTATTAATGCTTTACAAAATCTATAGAAACCTCTCATTATTCCTTCTAGAAAATTTTTAAATGGAAGCAGAATCTTCTGATGAGCCCACATTATCCAACTGGAATTCCTAAATGATTGATCCCGATACAGCTTTCTCCTTTGGAAAAATTTGAACTTGGCAAGTGACTCCCATTCCCCATCTTTTGCTGTTATTGAGCTCTGTAGAAGAGTGGTGATGTACACCAAAAACAAAGGAAAAGTGCTAATAACAAATGAGGACATAATACTATCAACTGGAAACCCTAATTTTTCAAGTAGAGGCCAGTGAAAACTCAATCCACAATGTTGGATGATGATTTGGTATAAGTATTGGAGCAAGATATTGACCTCTGTGTATATAAGCATGATGATCCAAAAGAAGGAGCTGGGGCCCGAATTCACACAAAGAGCATACAGGAATAGAGCTGCAATGTAGACCATAGACATCAAACTGAAGTTCCAGAGGAACACAATGACAAAACAACAGTAGCACACAATGTCATTGTTTGTGCGTGTTTGAACCCATATATGACGAAAAATCTTTCCAATCTGCAGGCTCGCAGTGTCCCCAGTTATCTTATCTGTACTAGAATGAGCAGATGAAATTCGATCAAACCGCTCAAAACCCATCTTGCTTTGACTCTCTATTTCTTCATATACTCCATCCTCATTTGAAGAGTGCTCATTTGAATCCGATTCCTCTTTCTTTATGTTCAAGAAGCTCACAATATTGGTGACGGCTTGGTTTCCAAGGGATTGGACCTGAGAAACCCCATCACCAATCAATTGCACTGCTGAAATTAAAGGGTTTTCCTTTGAATTGCCTTTCCATTTCTCTCCACGGAAGGAATTTGGCAAGGAACTGAGAGGTCTCTCATCCAGTTCAGTGATCTCGCTTTGAGTACCTGATGGCAGAACTTTTATGGGCTCCACCAATGTTGTGCCATCGATCCTTCTATCAATACTAGAATCATGCATTTGATTCCCGTGTAGATCAGGCAAAAGAGAGTCAAAAGAAAATAAAGAATCAGTACTAATATTCTGATCCGGCTTATGAGTTTCAGGTTCTTCGTCAGGTGTCTCAGCTTTATTCATATTTGATGATTTATGTCTCCTTCTGATGCCATCAGTTCCACATGATGGATTGCCAGTATTAGAAGCGGCATTCATACTGTGAAGTTGAATTTGTAAGTTAAGCATCTCAGCTTTCATTTTCTCAACTTGCAAGTTACGCTGGCGTTTCTGCTCCTCAGACTTACGAATGTGTTGCAACTGGGCAGTCTTCCAAGCCGCCTTTTTCTCTTGCTCTCGCACTATGGCACCAATTTGCTCAGCTTCAAGATATCTTGAGACATAATCAAATTCCCTTGAACGAAAAATATATGATTGCATCGAGACCAACATAAAAATTACAATTTCAACTAAAGCCGAGCGAGATGTAATTTGAAAACCATAGTCATACTTATAAAAGCCAATAACCTCATATATGTAATCCATCTTATCACACCTCCCTGCACTAAAATCTCCAAAAAAGGGAGATTGATAAGCCAAAGAGAGAATGATGAGAGCAAAATTGTACATCCGCAGAAACTTGAAAATTTTGTTCTTCTTCTTAAGTATTTCAAGCCGCATTCTAAAGAAAACAAGAGCAAACCCCAGGTACCCAAGATGCAATATATCATACTCAAGGGTTCCAGTAATCAAAATCAATGCAAGAACAATATCTAATAAGTGGCAGTATGAATAAAGCCGCAAATAGTCAAGCACAGTCCAGAGACCTTTTGTTTCAAAAGAGAGATCTCTCCAAACAGAAGCATTTTTGCGCTGCAATATCATCTGCCTGTAAGTATGTGATTCTGTGAACCTGTGAAGGTGGTCAGATCGAAGCTTGAAAGATGCAAAGATGAAAACCATATAATAGCTGATAAGCATCCTTGGATCATCAACTATAATTCCTGCAAGAGTGTCAAATTAAGTAATAAGAAGCAAAACTAGGACAATGAAGGTTCACTTAAATCCAACTCATTTACGCATAATCAGGAAGAGCAGCATCTAGCCAACCCTACCCAGAAAAAGGTATTGAAAAGGGCAGACACTAGTGGTACCGTGTATACGATAATAAAGGCTAACAAAAACGTTCCATTAAAAGTAAAATTGGAAGAGCAGGATCTTGTTCTGCCAGCCAATAATGGACAATATTGAACACAACCAGCTTTTATCTTCGGCAACTACAACCCCACAAATCTGATTGATAGGAACAGAAATAAACAAGTAGCAATCAATGGGGACAGTGACAAACTGGACGACTAAATATATTTATCCTCTCACCTTGATGTACCACTAGAGCAGCTAGTTGATAAATGCAACATCCACATGATAAACCAGATAAAAAAGTGCATGTAAAAAGGAAAAAGTAATAGAGCAAAAGACATTCTCAATGAAGTGTATCACAAAAGAACAGTTTAATTGATGTGAAACCGCAAGAAAATTGAGAAGCACCCAATATTGATAGAAGAGAAATACCCAGCCAACATTTCTTGCAGAAGTCAAAGTAAACCCTCGAATTACTCCAGCAGTCATGGCAACGGATATTCCTCTTGCTAGATCCATGATGAGAAAGAGAAAGCAGATTATTCCACATAGCCAAATATTCAACTGTGAGAACTGATGCAAAAGTAAAGAAAAAAATTGGCCATACTTTGCGAATAACACCTCGACTAAGAATTACACAAGCAGCAAGGGACAGAATATAAAGTATTGAGACAGCATTTAAAAGAGCAAAGCTCGCAAGAAGTAAAACAATCATATTTATCTCAAGACCCAGCAGGTTGAACACATTCTCCATCCAAAACATCACATAAATTTTGAGTGTACTCTGCTGCATCTCAAACCTCTCCTTCTTCAAAGCATGAATTCTCTTCTTGTTCCACTTATGGCTCTCTTTAGAACTTCCCCATATTGAACCAAGAGAATATCTTCTTGAGTTTCTATCAGGTCCACTTGCCGCTAGAGAGACAGAATCTGTTTCTTGGTCCAGACCAAATGATGGCCATGAATTGCTGGTCACAACAGTTTGTCTCATTGAGCGTGCACTTGAATTAAGTAATGATCTTGATTCTTCAGTATCAATGGAACTATCAAGTGAGGTTTCCTCAGATGAGACAAACAATTGGCAAGGCTCTTCCCATTTATCAGTATTTAACAGAGAACTCGGCATCCTTTCTAACCAGTGAAAAACATTGTATTGGAGTATACAAGCAACTATTACCATAACTTCTCCCCTTAAACCAGATTCACAGCCCCAAAATCCAGAGCCAAATACACGGAAGCCAAGAAAGAAAGCAAGTTGAGAATGACGCTGACCTGGGAACATCTGAGCCTCTTTCCCCCACAATTGGAAAACGTATTCAGTGGTGACCACGAAACCAGTATAAACCAAGAACAACTTTGAGGGAAAGTGCGAACCTTTTGGAAAAGTTAAACATATTACAAGACCCACAAGATACACAAACCCAAATGCACTAATTGGAGATAAAGATGCATAAAATACAGCAACAGACAAGATCTTATCACTGTGCCAAATGACAAGCCTGCGAATGAATCCAAGAGCACTCTGTTCTTCAGACAGGCTAGAACTAATCATTTGTTTTGCTTTACCACTCTGTCTCCTCTCATAGCTATAAAGTTGCATAACAATCAGAACAGCCATTGATTCCCAGACATTCTTAAGCAACGAACATTGAGGATTATACCCCAAGTATGGGTATAAATCTATAATCTTTGAAAGCCAATTTTCCAAGGTGGAGAAAATGCTCAAGGCATAGATAAAGATGAATACAGAAACTGCATAAACTTTTAGTGGAAACCATAGGCGTCTTCTTGTCTGCTCCACAAGCTGTCTTCCAGTTATCCAGAACAGAAGAAAAAAGAGGTATCCAAATGCTATGTAGTTAGGATTCACCAGGTAGACAGTCAGAAGAATAGTCAGAAAAGCAATATAGGTTCCGCATGACCGATATGTGGATAGGAACTTCTGGCCTATTGCACCAAGATAAGTTGCTATCCATTTCTCTGAAAGAAAGCAGGAAAAGGTTAAGAAAATGCCAGTCGTATATTTCATCTGGCTAAATAATTACTTCTATTTTCTAGCTAATCACATTGACTTTATAAATTTTAATTTTTCAAAAGGGTATTAAAGACAGCACCTAACTTTCACACAAAATAAAGTAGTGCGCCTAAACTAATGCATGTTGCTCAATACAACCATTTCATAACAAGGGCAAAGTGAAAAATACCAAACAATTGATGCTAATTATCCATTTGATAATTTAAAAGAAAAATATGGTAAGACTAACTAGAAACACTGATTCACTTATTTATTCTCGTCTTGTCCCTCCAGCATGGCATTATGGACATTACTCCATCTTATAAATGCAGCTACTTAGTTGTAAATAGTAAGGACCAACTGAAACTATAATCCAACAAGAATAAAAAAAAAACCAGAAAATAGGTACTAGAGAGGCCCTAATGAATTGGTACACCTCCAGCAGGTAAAAAGAAAAAAGGAATGTGAAAATATACAGTCAAAGCTAAAAAGTATACCATGAGAAGAGCTACGCGACAGGTCACTAGCATTTGGAGAAGCATACACAGATAGCAAAACTGATTTGTTTAAACCTGCTCTTAATATGCTAAATCCGTAAGGAGGGTAAGGAGTGTTTTGTAAAATTGCTGATAATGAAAAGAGCATTTTGAACCCATTATTCTGAATTGCACAAAATAATGAAAGTGCAGCAATTTTGCAAAAGTCCAAGGGACTAGCCCGGTCCAAAAGTCCTGCATAAATTAGAAGGCCAAAATGGCATTGCAGTTAGAAGAAGAACGATGAGAACAAGACCTCCAAATCTTAGAGTTTTGGATAAGTTAAATGACAAGTGAGATAACATACCTAGCTGACACAATATTTCCATTAGCACCGAACCTTTTTGATCCAAGATTTTTGAAATTAGATTAAGCTGAAGGATGTATAAAAGTGCAAAATGAGTTTCACACAGAAGGATAAGGGATTGCCGCACTTTTGTATTAACCTTGTGGCTCAAAAGATACACCAGGAAAAACACCACTGAACAAACGAGTAAACATCGATATCAGCAAACTTTGACAAAAAGCAGATCAGATATGAGAGAAGAAGATTAAATAGGATATGAAGAGACTTTCATCAAATCTTGTTTTTTAGACATTAAGTCTTAGAAAGCACTACCATAAGTTGTGAACTATGCAGATTTTACACTACCCACACCTAAAGAAAATTATGTTTTTGCTTTTCGTGAACTTCGAAAAATTTCAGATCAATTTGAAGTAATATCTTAGGAGATGAACATTGGAGTAATATCATAAGAACTCTTCGAAAAGTTTCTGTTACATACTGTAAACAGCATGCATAAATCCAGGCTTCATGGCTAGAAGAAAAATCAGAGCCAAAGTAATAGCACGAGAGCATTTGCGCAGTCCCCAAGCTATTGTCGCCACAATCAACACCACAGTGTTTTCTTTCTCTTCATCTTTCTCTGCAATTCATGCACAAAGAAGACTTAACAGAGAGAAAAATACAAAGAGCCTCCAATCAATTGGCCAAGTTTAAAATGAAACTGAAAGATTACATAGATACAATTGGCGAGATGTATGCGTTATCTGTGTATATTCACATGGTATAGATTGCTTTTTTGACCTTATATGTTCATATGCTAATGTGCTAGCATGTTAATGTGTTTTATGTCGTCTGTGTATTTCAATAAGTTAACATATGAAAGGCATTAGCATTTACAAGATAAAAAGACAGGAAACATGAAAGTATAAATAATATACAAGATAGAGCAGGTTCTCATTCACTGCTACACTTGTGCCCTCATCAACAGTACCCAAACTGAAATATCTATATCTTTGAATATCTCAGTTTCTCCTTTAGATGAAAGAACCAAATGAGAAATGAAAGAAGGTAGGAAGAAATTTCACCTGATGCACTAGAATAATTATTTACAGAGCGCACATCCTCGTCTGATAGATAGAGAAAAACAGAGTTGTTCACCAAATTACCCATTGCTACAAGAACTCCTAGACAAAACTGTGCAAGCAGAAAGAATCCAGGGATAGGATAATGCCATAAACCAATAGTCTCCCAGACCTCCATATCATCCTGTTGGGATAAGTATATTCTTATTGAACTTATATCCTCGCAAAAGCACAATATAAAATGTATAGAATATCAAATGCATAAATACCTTCCGCATTTTCTTGTTTAGAAATGTGAATGCCACATTGAAAACATAGGTACTGGCCGCCCAAAGAAGAATGAAGACGAGAAGCAACCCATTTAGCCGATACAGGTGAAACAATGAAGGAAAGGCATATAGTATATATCCCACATATGCTAGCAGTCCAAAAGCGCATATACTCGCAAAATTAAAACTCCAAAAAGAAAGGGCAAGCAGTAAGACCTGTCACATTTACCACTGAAAGTTTCTATGAGAATGAGAATTATCCCCTGACGAAAAAAAACACAAAGTATAAAGCTATAAATTCATTCACTATAAACCTTAATCATTATCACATCAAGAACATAGAAGCATAATTTTTTTTTTTTTTTGAAACAGTGAATGCCTTATTTCATCTCATTGAAAAGAATAGTGTAGATTTAAAAGGGCATAGATGGCCCATAGACCATGTGGTCTTTGTACACTCCTTTTTGGTCTAAACCATCAGCTATTGAGTTAGCCAATCTAGGGACTTTGGCCCACATCACATTCCATTCAGCTGATATGTCTGATGTCTCATCAAATGTAGGCTATATTGAAAAGAGGGAACATAACAGATAATAGGTCCCGCTATACAACAAATTAGAAGGCATTTCTCAATGAGATGAACACATTTTAACAAAAATTCTTCCAGAACTATTCAGAAAACAGAGGAGAAAATAGGTTGTGGGAGGCCAAGGGGTCTATCAGCTGGTATCAGAGCGAGAAGTTCTGGGGATGGGCAATTCCAGGATGGAAGCTAGAGTCGAGGGGCTAGAGAAAGATTTGGGCGAGATAGGGGACATGTTGAAAGGTCTGGAAAGCCGTTTTGGGAGTATCAATGCTGGATTAGAGGCTCTGGGCACACTGATGACAGAGGTTAGAGAGGGGCGTGCGACTCATACCGATCACGACAGATTCCAGGTGGCTGAATCATTGGAGCAACAGGTTCTAGTCAACTAATATCCTTCCCAAATGATGGGACACTACGCTTGTGAGCCAATCCAAAATCTGGAACTTCCGGTGTGTTTAGAGGAGAGGACTTGATGGGGGTAGCTCTTCCGTGCAAAATGCTATTTCACTATTAATGGAGTCGCTGGACCAAACAGAGTGATGGCAGACGCTGTTTTTATGGAGACTGCAGCCCTACATGGTTCCAATAATTAAAAACAAATCGACAACAACAGATTGAAACGACTTCAAGGCTAAACTCCTCTCCTGATTTTGTTCCTCACAGGAAGTATCAGCTCACAAGCAGCTAATGGCTCTCTGACAAACAACGTCTATTGGCATAATACAGGCAGCCGTTTGAGCTTCTGTCAGTGTCAATTAGAAACATATCCAAGGAATTGCTTACAGGGACCTTTTTTTTTTAGAAAAAGTGATGAGCTTTTATTGATTTTTCAAATCTATTACAACAGTAGATAAGATACATATAGTACATTTAAAGCACATTGTTACACAACTAGGGGAAAAGTTATTCCTGTGGCTAAGCAACTTCGGTTTGCACCTTGCTTTGCCAATTGATCAGCTATGGAGTTTGCTGATCTAGGAACTCTTGACCACCCTGAAGTTTTCTCCCATATTTCATCATACACTGTCTTGAGATGCCATGGCGGGGCAAATTCCCCTCTCGCCCAACCAATTGCAAGTGCTGAATCCCCTTCCACTATAAGAGGTATTCTGCCCCTTTGCTCATACAGCCTGATACCTTCAAGTAGGGCCCTGCTTTTAGCTTCATTTGATGTGCAAATCCCTGCTGGCCCTAAGAATACTAGCTTAATCTGCCCATTGCTGGTTCCTAAGAATACCTCCATACCCAGCCAGGCCAGGGTTCCCGAGAGATGATCCATCAATGTTAAGCTTCAACTGATGACTGACTGATGCAGAGTTTCAATTCCAAGTTGGAAAAAAGTTTATGGTTTTGGTGCCACGAGAAATTTGGTCCAAATCATTGCCGTAGGGGCCATCAACTACAGATTCTTTTGGTTAGCTATGAGTGAGATGAGGAACCAAAATTTTGAGGAATTGAAGGTTGAGTTTACAGAAGGCAGCTCTGTCAAGCTGTTCCTACAGTCAGTGGCTGGATTAACTTTCGCTCAAACTTTGAAGCTTCGTGGTTGGTTGGAGAACAAGGAGGTTATCATCTTGGTTGATAGTGGGGCGAGCCGTAACTTCCTGTCGCAGAGGGTCGTCGAGGAACTTGGTTTATCGATATCTCCAGAGGATGGATTTGAAATTCTCAGGCTCTGGGATTTGTAGAGGGGTTCCCTTACAACTGCAAAACGTGAAGGGACTAGTTGACTTCTCGCCCTTCCCCATGCGAGGAGTCGATGTAGTTCTAGGTTGTGTGTGGCTAAGAAAGTGAGGTGACATTTCCGTTAATTGGAGCTCTTTGACTGTGCGGTTTGTGCAAGGGCAGCCCATGCAACTATATAAATATTCTTCACTTAGCCAGATTCAAGTTTCCCCCAAATCCCTTCTAAAACAAATGAAAGAAGGTAGTATTGGCCATGGATCAATCTCAGTCAGTTATTTATAGAGTTAGCCATCTGCGACATGCTACCTGAGGCTACAGCCCTTCTCCTCAAGCAAATCCCTTTCCTTCTCGAGCCTCCATCTCAGCTACCACCCCAGAGACCTCAAGACCACACCATTTAACTGAGAGAGGGGGTCACCACTCCAAACTCCAGGTCATACTGTTATCCTCGATATCAGAAAATTGAAATAGAGCAAATTGTAGGAGGCATGCTTGCAGACGGGCTAATTAATCAAGACTCATTTTGAATTCAAAGGGTGTGACAGCCGACCCATTTTAAATCTCTTGCATGATGAATTGGTCAAGGCTTAAAGACGTTTGGTGTTTGAGAGGTTTCTTGGGCCTCATTGGGTATTATCGGAGGTTTGATAAGACCACAAGAAAATAGCACCACCACTGCCAAGCTGCTAAAAAATGACTCCTTTTGGAATCCTTTGGCACAATAAACATTTGAAACAGAGAAAAGTGCTATGACTACTGTTCCCGTGTTGGCACTAGCCAATTTTCCTAAGACATTTATTGTTGAAATAGATGCATCTGGTGCAGGATTAGGAGCAATATTTATGCAGACCTACAACCTATAATAGTCGAGCCTTATCTGACCGAGGTCATGCCAAGTTAGTTTATGAGAGGGAACTCATGGTAGTGGTCTTAACAGTGCTAAAGTGACTTACTTAAGAGGAGGTTTATCATTTGGACAGACCAAAGGAGCTTGAAGTTCCTGATGGACTAAAAGACTTGACATGGGGCAAGAATAATGGGTTCTCAAACTCTTAGGATAAGAATTTGATATCCAATATAAGCCAGGTTGTCATGGGATTACTTTGAGCAAGGCATCTGTATGCACTTTCCATAGTCCTCTGATGTGCAACCTAGCTTCTAAGTCCGCCTAGTGGTCAGTCAGCCTACCTCCTTCCAAGATCTTGACGATAATGGTGAAGCAACACTCCAATTTCATGCCTTCATAAAGTTAAGACAAATACTAGATTCTGCCATGCTGGTTCATGAGGTTGTGGACCTCTTCACAAAGTAGAACAAACCAAAATTCCTCCTCAAATTGGACTTGGAGAAGGCATTCGATAGGGTAAACTGGTGTCACCTTGATTTGATCAGGAAGGTGATGGGATTCAGCATATGGTGGAGGAGGTGGATCGACTCATGCATATCTTCAGCGAGATTATCCATTTCCATAAATGGAGGTCTATTTGGGTACTTTCGAGGATCAAGGGGTATTAGCCAAGGTGACCCCCTTTCACCCCTTCCGTTTTATATTGAGGGAGAAGGAATGACTGCTTTCTTTCGGAAGCTTACGGAAATAGGCTGGCTCAACAATCCCTTCTTTGAAGGAATTACCCCTATTGTGCAATTTGCGGACGGCAAGTTGATTTTCTGTGAAGGCATCTTGCTGCAAATATAGAGATTGAAGGCTAGACTAGCGCTAAAGGAGATAACCAGGACAGAATTTTTTTGGAGGAAGGCCTCCTTAGTTGGGATAAATGTGCCTAGAAGGTTACTGGAAGATGCAACAAAGGAGCTGGGATGCTCTATTGGATCACTACCTCTGGTTCACCTTGGCCTCCCTGTCTTTTGGGGGAGACAACATAAACACTTATGGGATCCAATACTAGAAAAAGTGAGGAACATATTGACAATGTGGAAAGGAAGGCACCTCTCTAAAGCTGGACACCCCACCCTCCTTCAACCATGTCTATAAGGTATCCCAGCTTACATGATGATTCAGTAGAAAATGAGCTAGAGAGAATTATGCGCCAATTCCTCTGGAGAGGTGCTCATAACAAATTTAAACACCACCTGGTCAAATGGGAAGAGGTATGCTTACCCAAAGTTCTGGGAGGCTAGGGATAAGAAGAATTAATCTTTTTAATTAAGCTCTAATGCTTAAATGGTGCTGGAGGATAAACCAACCCAACCTCCCAGCATGGGATTCTCTTGTCTGAGCAAAACTTGACATTCCAAAGACTGATTGGGTAATGTGGTGGCATCCTAGTCACTCTTTATCACCTAATTAGAGGCAGCTACATAAGCAAGGGGAGATATTTAGACCCATGATTAGCTTCCTCCCTAGGAAGGGGAACAAAATTGATTTTTGGACTGATATTTTGGCTGCTCATAGGTCGCTAAAGCACATGTTTCCCAGATTATTCACAGTGGCCAGCCTACTTAAAGGTAAAATTCATAACCTTTTGTAGTCCAGACAGGGTAGAAGCTTTGATTAGAGCAGTCATTTCAGAAGAGAACTAAGGGATGAGGACGCTATTGATCTTAGTCAGATAAACCACTTAATGTCATGATACTTTTTTGACATACAAAGTGAGGATAGACTCATCTGGAAATCGAGTTCAAGTGGGGAATACACAGTGAAATCAGCATATTTGTTAATGGGCCAATTAATGCAGAGACAAGTGCACCCAACAAGCTGGGCTTCGATGTTGCCGGTCCCTCCGAAGGCCAAATTCTTCCTATGGACAACATTACATCAGAAGTTACTAATAAAGGAACCTCACCAAAAGGGGAATAACCCTACCATCTAGGCTAAGCCCATTTTATGATAAGAGTATTGAAATCAGGAGATCACGTCCTCCTCCAATGTCCATATGCACAACAGCCCTGGACATTCTTCTGGTCCAAGTTCCAATTAGATGCACCAGTAACCCATGATTTCTCATCTATAATTGAGCATTGGCAGAACTCCCTTCTAACCAGGAATGGAAAAATTATACTGGGGGCATGCATTGTCTTCATCCTATGATGCCTATGGGAGGCCAAATGAATTGTAATGACCTTACAGAGCGCAACTTCAATAGAGTTACCTAATGGGCAAGTACTGCAAGACTGCCCTCCACTCAGCCAGTAACAAACCTTGATGCTTGGACACCTCCACCATGTGGAACATTGAAAATCAATGTTGATGGTTCTTCCAAAGGACTCCCTGCCATGCCGGTATTGTAGGAGCATTCAGGAATTATGAAGGTGATACGCCCTGGCCTGCAAAAACAAGGGTGGGATAATGCAATTCTGGAAAATGGTGGGAGAATTCTGGGATGAATCTCCCTATTCTATTACTATGGAGTTTCGTATGGACAAATAGGGGTTTCTCCAAGCATTCGAGAGGCTTGGTTCTCTCCACAGAGCAAACTCTGAATTACATACTATTCCCAATAATCCCCTCCTAACACATACCCTGCTCCCTATATCCCTGTACATAGACACGTCAGCTAAATCACTCCCCTGACCCGTACTTACACATCAGCCAACCCATTCTGACTGGGATAAGCGAGTGACACCTCAGCAGCTTCCTTCCTCTGGTTCCCACACCTAGCGCACGTGAACCTCACTTGGGACCTAACATTACCCCCCGCCCAAACTTTCACCTTGTCCGCAAGGTGAAAATCAGGAAATTGGTTCTGAATAGAGTGAAAATCCTCCCATGTCGCTTCAAATTCAGGGAGAGTCTTCCACTTCAGCAGCACCTCCATCTCTCCCGCCTTGCCATGTAACTTAGGTCGAACAGCCAACATAGTTTCCGGTTCCACCACGAGCTCCAATTCAGCATTTAGCTGAGGTGGTAAGTCAACTGAAGAGTGAGACGCCCCATAAGCTCGACGGAGCTGGGACACATGGAATACGGGGTGAATTGAAGATGAAGAAGGCAATTCAAGCTTGTAAGCAACTTGCCCCACCCGCTGCAAAACCTTGTACGGTCCATAGAATCGCGCTGCTAGCTTCTCAAAGCGACGGTGTGCAAGTGAGCGTTGTCTATAAGAGCGTAACTTCAGAAACACCATATCCCCCACTGAGAACTCATCCCGACGTTTGGCATCAGCCTGAATCTTCATTCTCTGTTGTGCACGTAGAAGGTTCATCCTTAAGTCATCCAAGATAGCATCACTGTCAGATAGCTGCTGATCAACAGCTGAAACGAGAGCCAACCCTTGCTCGTAGCGAATGAGAACAGGAGGGTCGCGCCCATATAAGGCACGAAAGGGGGTGCATTTAGTGGCCGAGTGAGTGGAGGTGTTATAGCAATATTCTGCCCATGCAGGCCACCGGGCCCAAGAACGTGGCTGTCCTGACGCAAAACAACGTAAATAGGTCTCCGGGCCCCTGTTCACGACCTCTGTCTGCCCATCTGATTGAGGGTGATTAGCCGTGCTACGCTGCAAGGAAGTGCCTTGGAGCTTGAAAAGCTCTCTCCAGAAATGGCTCATGAAAACTCTATCTCAATCTGAAATGATCACCTGAGGTAATCCATGGAGTTTGACGACCTCTCGAGTGAAAGTGCTAGCCACCGACACGGCTGAAAACGGATGTCGCAGGCCGATGAAATGAGCATATTTACTTAGCCTGTCCACCACCACGAGGATAGAGTCAAGCCCCTCAGATCGGGGTAAACCCCCAATGAAGTCCATAGTGAACTCATCCCACACCCGTGCTGGTAAGGGAATAGGCTGAAACAATCCCGCTGGTGTCCTGGCCAAATACTTGTTCTGTTGACACACCACACATGTGCGTACAAAGTCAACCACATCTTTGCGCATTCCCACCCAATACACCTCCGCTAACAAGCGCTGTAAAGTATGTCCTCCCACCGGAGAACAATGGAATTCCTCAAGAATTTTAGGAATGAGTTTAAATTTTCGTGGTATCACCAGGCGTCCCTTGTAAAAAAGGATTCCGTTCTCAACTGAAAACACCCAACATGTGTCTAAGTTCCTGTCGTGATGCCATTCCACAAACGTGTAAGGAATTCATCCGCCAACGTGTAAGGAATTCATCCGCCAACAGCTATGCGTGAAGGTGCTCCCAATGCTGCCAATGTGGCACAGCCAATGTCGAACAAGCCACCGTCCCCAGTATACGAGATAATGCATCCGCCACCTAATTGCTCGCCCCACTGCGGTATTGAATCTCAAAATTATATCCCATCAATTTCGTGATCCACCTCTGATAATCTGCACCCACCACCCGTTGTTCCCACAAGAATTTCAAACTATGCTGGTCGGTGAGGACTACAAATTTCCTTCCGAGTAGGTAATGGAGCCATTTCAGCACGGCGAACATAATTGCCATCAATTCTTTCTCACAAATTGACTTTAGCTGAGCTCGTGGACCCAACGTTTGGCTGTAAAAAGCTATCGGTCGCATGCCTTGCATTAACACCGCTCCTAACCCAAATCCAGAGGCATCGGTTTCAACTATAAAAGTTTGAGTAAAATCTGGCATGACTAACATGGGAACTCGGGTCATGGCTTGTTTCAATTCAGTGAAAGCTCTCTTGGCCTCCTCATTCCAACCAAACTGGTCCTTCTTAAGTTGTGAAGTCAAGGGAAAAGCAATACTAGCATATCCTGCCACGAACTTGCGGTAGTACCCAGTGAGGCCCAAAAATCCCCTTGTTCCTTCAGGCAGCCTGGTTGTGGCCAATCCACCATGGCTTGAATTTTAGTGGGGTCAGCTGCTACCCCGCGCCCCGAGATAACATATCCCAGGTAAGTCACTTCGCTCTTGGCCCTTTCACACTTCTTCCGATTCACAAACAGTTGATGCTGCTGTAATATTTGCAAGACCTCTGTCAAATGCTGACGGTGGACTTCCTTGGATGGGCTGTAAATCAGCACATCGTCAAAAAAGACTAAGACTGATTTCCGTAGCAACGGGCGGAAGACCTCATTCATCAATGATTGAAATGTTGCCGGTGCGTTCGTGAGTCCAAACAGCATAACCAGAAATTCATAATGACCATTGTGTGTTTGGAAGGCCGTCTTGGGAATATCTTCCTCCCGTACCCGGATTTGATGATACTCCGCTTTTAAATCCAGTTTGGAGAAGACTTGTGCCCCATACAACTCGTCCAAAAGCTCCTCAATCACCAGAATCGGGTATTTGAGGGGAATAGTTGCCTTGTTGAGGGCCCTATAGTCAACACAAAATCGCCACGACTCATCTTTCTTTTTAACAAGTAGCACCGGGCTAGAGAATGGACTTTGACTGGCACAGATAATTCCTGCCATTGATATTTCACTGATTAATTTTTCAATTTCATTTTTTTGGATGTGAGGGGCTACTTGTATGGTCGGACACTAATGGGAGGGCAGCCCTCAATTAAGACGATAGCATGCTCGTGCCCCCGAATCGGCGGTAGGCCGCTTGGCATATGGAAAACCTTGTCATACTCTGCCAACAACTTCTGCAAGAATGCAGGTTCCTCCCAATTTCTTGTTCTCGAGCCTTCCAGTTGACTGAGTTCAACCAGCACCCCTCTTGTCGTATGGTTTTCAGCATAGATTGTAAGGAAACCAACGTTTTTCCCAGCGATGGATCACCTCGTAAGGTGACTGCACTCGATCCCAGCATGAATTTCAAAACCTGTCTTCCAATTAATATGCATTGTGCCCAAAGTTTCGAGCCATTGTATGCCTAGAATCACATCCGAGCTCCTCAATTGCAATGGAAAAAAATCATCCACTATGTCTATCCCCTGAAGATGCAGGGTAAGACTTCGACAAAGCCCTTCCCCTTTCACAAAATCGCCGGTACCCATTGTTACTACATACATACCCGTTTGAGTCAGAGGAAGGTCCAACTTGCGCACCAGCTCCAAGGAAATGAAATTATGCGTGGCTCCTGGATCAATCAAAGTCACGACTTCCTGTTCTTAGATCCGTGCTCGAATTTTCATCGTCCTCGGCGAGGTTAGGCCTCCGATGGACTGCAGCGAGACCTCTACTATTTGATTAATCTCTACAGCTTCTAACTCCGGCTCTGTTTCCTCTATTGGCGGCGTCCGGTCGGAACCCCCATCTTCTTCGTCTCTGGCAAGCAAGACATTGAGTTCACGACGCTTGCATCGATGCCTTGGAGACCATTTGTCATCGCATCAATAGCGAAGTCCTCGCTACCTTTGTTTCTATGCCTCTATTTCCGAAAGTCAACGAACCTTGCCTGAAGCCCGCGTGTTGGTGGCGCTGAAACTCGACGGTGGTCGGGATTGTTTAGTGAAGGAGGTTGAGGCTGAGCTGCGCGTTCCGTTCGGGTGACTGAAAGAAGATGATGTGCTGTCCCGTGGGGCCCGCACAAGGTTAAGTTTTTCCTCTATTTGTTGGGCCAGTTCCATAGCCCGGGTAAGGTTGGCGGGTTCAAGGAACCGCAATTGTGCCCGAATAACGGGCTTAAGTCCGTTTATGAAGGTTCCTAGGGCAACTTCAACTGACACATTTTCGAGAGGCGCCGCAAGCTCGATGAATTTCCGGCGAAACTCCCATACGCTGCCGTCCTGGACCAGTCCGAGCCACTGCTCGTGAAGATTTCCTACATGCGATGGTCGAAATTGCTTCAGTATCCTCAGCTTCATATCCTCCCATAGCACCATCGACATTTTTTTGCTTTCCCATTGGTACCAGAGAAGGGCGACCCCTTCAAACGCAATGACTGTTGCTTCCAGACGTTCTTCGTTGCTGAAACGATTTAGGCAGAAGTATCGTTCGGCTTTAAGGATCCACCCGTCCGGATTGGTCCCGTCGAATATGGGCATCTCAAGTTTCCGAAGCCTATAGTCACAGCGAATTCCAGATCCGAAATGATTTCCTTCTCCAGGCGTTTCTCCCATTATGGAAGGCCCGTAATTTTCAGGTTCTTTCATCTTCTCCATAGACGACGATCCCCCACGGATTGAAGCAGTCTAGAAATTGAAGCAGTCTAGAAATTGAAGGGGATTGCTTAAATGTTATCTATTGGTGCAAGAAAACATCACTCCCACCGTGGAGACTTGAGGTTTACTTAAGAGAAATTTGGGCCCTGGGAAGTAACATCATTTGTGTATGGAACCATGTACCTAGATCAGCAAATTCTCTTGGTGACAGCCAAGCTACTGAAGGGGTCTCTCTCCCTCATCTTGAACTGTGAGAGCCACCAAACCCTCCTATCTGAAATGTAATCCATGTAACACTGAATTTTTTATTCTCAATGAATGCAACACAACCTCTTAGAAATAAAAAATAAAAATAAAATCTTGCTCAAAATAGGAAATACAGATAAGCTTTAGGGAAAAAGTCTAACTCTATTTATTCAAACAAACATTGGTTCCTTTGAGTTACAGTTTCTAGATAGTACAAATGAGAAAGTACACCTAATGTATAGGGGCCCAACTAGTGTAGAAAAGGACCCCTAATACATAAGATAGATTCCTGTATTCCTATCTCATCTTATCTTACTCAAATTTGAATACAATCTTGAGTTTGAATTTAAACCCTTTTTAAATTAAACTGAATGCATGACCTTTCTTCTATTGTAATGAGTTGGAATCATGTTCTTAGGAGCGCAAATAATAGGGCTGATGTTTTAGCTAAGCAAGGGGTCAATGAACAACATCTTGTTCTATGGACCTCCTAATTTCTCTCTGATTGTAAAGGCCGCTAGGCCTATTCTGTAATTTGATAGCCTTTGGGCAATGAAATATAATGACATACCAACATTCAAAAAAAAAAAATTTAAACCTCCTACCTCCCATTCAAATTCAGATGGCCTCCATCCTCATATTTCAATTTAAACTCTCTAGTTCAATTCAAATTCCCTTTTCAAATTCAAACACTTTTGAATCCCAAATCCCTTAGTTCAAATTCGAATTACCTGTTACAAGTCAGGGGTATTGGTAATTATACAGTGTTGAGTAAGTCTCAGGTTAGCCTTTATTAGACATAAGTGTAATTTATTATTTTCAGTTTAGCACACGTGTTAGTGCTTTATTTCTGTTTATTTTATTCAATAAGCTACACAGTGGCATACTTCTAATTTTGTGTTCTTCTTTGGGCTCTCTCCCTCTCTTTCTTCTTCTTTTCCTCTAAATTTCACATTTCCCAATTCAAATTTGAATGCCAAACTTCTCCGTGATCGGGTTCACCATGGTTTGTCAAGTCTGCGATCCATCTGACAATTGCACGGTACAGGAACCCAAGTTAGGTGGCCCTCCTTTGGATGTGTGAGGTCCGAGCTTTTGCTCATGCAGCCTTTCCCTTGAATGCGGTTGGTGTTGTTGAGTTTTGATTTGGTGTGCAGCATTTTCTATTGCTTCACAGCGCCCCATAACCCTAGTGCTGAAAACCAGGTTGTCTGCCCTCTCTCGTAGACCATAGGTACAATCCTTCACAATGATTTCCAAGGCACAATTAGTTAGCTTGGAAACAATGGACGAAGAAGTGAGAAAAGATCCTAAGCTCTTAAGTATATTACAACATATTATCAAAGGAACAAGCGCTCATGTTGGGTATTCTATGAAGAATGGCAGCCTCATGTACTAGGGACATTTGGTGCTTGCAAAAGGATCCACACTTATACCGAAGTTATTACAAGAACTCCATTTCTGCACAATTTAGGGGACACTCAGGTTATGTCAGAACCTACAAGAGAATTGCAGCCATACTCTATTGGGAAGGCTCAAAAAGGGATGTAAAGCACTTCGTAACAAGTAGTGCAATCTGACAGCAAAATAAATATGAGGCAGTGATGCCTACAGGCCTCCTCTAACCATTGCCAATCACTACCCTAGTTTGGAATGATATTTCCATGGATTTCTTGATTTGGACTCCTTGTGCTCATAGGATAGATACCATTCTCGTGGTAGTAAACAGACTAAATTCAGCAACGTCCTCCCTCTCAGCCATCCCTACACCGCTTAACAAGTATCTGAATTGCTTATAAAAGAAACTGTCAAACTTCATGGATTTCCCAACTTCATTGTCTCGAACAGAGACCGAGTATTAGACAATTTTTTTCTGAACTCTTCCATATCCCGGGTGCCACTTCAAGACAATTAAACCACTCACCTTCAGTCAGATGGCCAACTTGAGGTGGTCAAGCGCAGCCTTGAAACCAATCTACGATGATTTACCGAGTCCCATTATGATGGGCAAATTCTGGTTTAATACCTCCTACCCATGTGCAGCACCCACTTAAAAGCCTTATATGAGGGAGACCCCCCTTAATTACTATGTTGGGTGGATGACCCTTCAGCAATGGATGCAGCAGTGGAGTAGGTTAATAGTCACTTCAGGGACAGAAACAACATCATCAATGACCTCGAAGACAATCTATTATGAGCACAAAACCATATGGAGAAATATGCTGACCCTAAAAGGAGAATTGCAATTTTCCATAGGAGACAGGACTTACCTCAAGTTGCAGCCCTACTGACTTAAGTCCCTAGCAAACAAACCCAAATGAGAAGCTTTGGTCTTGATTCTTTGGTCCATTTGACGTGGTAAACAAAATTGGTGCAGTTGCTTATCGACTTAAAACTTCCATTAGGGGGATGTATCAACCATGTTTTCCACATCTCCCAACTTTAAAGAGCACTCCGCCCAAGCATAGCTAGACAACCCTTTCTACCATGTTTGACTGAGGACTTGGAGTTAGCCATACAATCAAGCCAACTCAACGACATGAGAACTCTACCTGATGACTCAAGGCAAAGGCTTCCTTAAATTCAAGAGCACTTGGGGAAACCATCTCTGAACAATTCCCTGATTTCCACCTTGAGGACAAGATGCCATGGGGACCTCAGATACAGGTGGCGAGTGACTGATTTCCAGCACACTAAAGGGGTCAGAATCGGTAACAAGTAGTTAACGGGAAGTGTGGGATGCATGGGGGAGGCGCGGGACGTAGGGGGGAGTAGGGTAGTGGAAAACGAATGAGAAGAAAGGATGGACGGAGAGATGGGCATTCAGATAACAGAGAAGAGAAAAGAGGTTGCGGGAGGCCAAGGGGTCTATCAATTACTTAACTTTTGAAATACCCAACAAAATTTAGCAAGAATAAGAAGAAGACAAAGGGAAAAATTAAATTCAGAACAGCTTACTGGGAATCCATATGTAAAAAAGTTGATACTAAAATTCCGGTAGACGGCTCCACGCAGTAGGACATTGGTATTTCTCACACCAGAGCTGTAACAAAAGAGACCTTTCTTAGTATTGTGCAGCAAAAGAGTTGCACAGAGTAAGAGATATAAAACTTAACCACTACCATTGAGATTAGAACCTCAACCTCCAGTTTTCATTGAAGAAACCATTACACAGCACCAAAAACAATAAAAAGTACTTAAGTAACAATCTAGAATATAGTATGTAAGAAGAGTATAAGCAGAAAAGAAAACCAGCATAAAACAGAATCGCTAAGCTGCAACAAGTTTTAGGGTTGTAGGTCATGAAGACCTTACAACCTCTTCCTCTTCTTCTCTCTTCCCCTTCTTCCTATCTCTTCACTTTTCTCTAATCTTCTATCTTCCTTCACTAAATCTAACATGGCATCAGAGCGGGTCTGTATGTGACGACTCGTCACTTACAGAGGTTATGGGATCTTCTTCCTCGAAGCTTGTTGTACAAGTTAAAAGTTCTACAAAGGTCTTAGATTCTGGGCGATCCTTAAAGTTTGTCCATTTTTTGTGTTCTTCTGCCATTATCCTTTGATAATGGTTTCTACTGCTAATTGAAGTATTGTGCGTATGGGTTTACTTCTTAAGGGAGTTCCTTTGCTACTGTTGGGTTTATAGGAACCTGTATCTGTGACTGCTACTACTGTTTCTGGTAAAAAAATTGAAATTTTATACTGCCTCGGGATTCGTGCCAAACAAAAAAACCTATATTTGAGCTGCGAAAATATGCTACTTCTAGTCACAGGTAGTTCTGATCGTGTTTCAGAGTTTTCAAGTACGTAAATCTCGTGTTTTTACATGGCCACGGGAACCATGCCAGAGGTTTTTTCCAAATTAGAAAAAGGTTTTCTGGTGTTTCTGGCTCGTGCTGCTTATTGGCTCGTGCTCCGCCTCAAAACCATGAATGACATCATTGTAATTTTGTATTTTCGGATTCTATTAATACATGTTTTAGGGTTGTAGGTCATGAAGACCTTACAACCTCTCTCTCCTTCTCTCTTCCCCTTCTTCTTATCTCTTCACTTTTCTCTAATCTTCTATCTTCCTTCACTAAATCTAACAGATACTAAATAAGTTGTTTCATAACAAAAGAGAAGAATATGAAGTGTCCAGTAATGTGAATTCCAGCAGACTTAATTCATAGTCTAGAGAGAGGAGGAGGGAGGGAAGGAGGGAGGGAAGGAGGGAGGGAAGGAGGGAGGGAAGGAGGGAGGGAAGCTCCATTTTACCTAGACTCGCGTATAAAGAATGAATGCCTCGAAGGTAGAAGTTGCTCTGTTAAGCTTCTGTCTGGTATTGACATAATAGAGTCCATTTCATCCAAGTCACGTCTAACAGAAGACAGCTGTTTTACAAAGTAATCATAAAAATTCACAAGTACATTCAAATGTAATCTTCAAAAAAGAAGAATTCTGATACAAAAAATACAGTATGAATGCCGCTCAGCATGCAACTATACTTCACTAAAACAGCAGAATTTGCCAGGCTAACTTGATATTGAAAATAAAATAGCCACAGAATTAAGTTTTAAAGCAACTGGAATTTATATGATGGTAAAATATGTAAATTTTTGTCAACAGTTGCTCTGTGTGAAAGCTGTAGTAATCAACTGCCACCATTCTGTATCATTGAGTCTAGGCTCTTCATAAGCTAGATTTTATTTTCTAAGTTTGTTTCATCTGGTCATTCTGAAGGGACACATTCAAACACAAGATTACTAGCAGAGGTTATGGCTATTGATTAGTAGGAAATGCAAACCATCTTCAGCCGATAACAACGGTAATGCATGAAAAAAATCTATTGCAGGCCCCTTGAGTGCCTATGATCTGCTTAGCACCATGTTTTGGACTAGAAAGGATGATAAAATATTTTTTTTTTTTTTTGAACAAGTAAGACTTTTAATAATTTAAAACTGATATGACAAGTAGTTTTACAATAATAATACAGACATGAGCATAGCCCATTTTTGTAACTATATTAAGTTACCCTACTACAGGGATGATATAATATTCATTAAATATAAAGAGAAAATGGTGGCCTTATCAGATTTTGAAATTAATTTGGAACCTAAATAGAGGGAGGAGATGAAAAGCATCCTCAATCCATATTGCTTGTGAGCTGCAAGCCCAAGTTGGCGATGTCAAATAATGCAGGGCATTAGTGACCTTAAGCATAGCTCAGTGGTCAAATGGGCACAGGGAGGTTTTGTAATGGGAGCTTTTGGGTTTAAATCTCCTTAGGGGCACAGGGAAAACAATCACAACATTCAAAAAAAAAATATTAAGCAGGGCATTAGAAACACTACATTTTAAGTGCAGCCTTGTGCATCAAAATATTTTGAACCTTGTTTTTTTTAGGGAAAAAATGACTTGAACTGTTGTAACACTGACAGATGCTATCAAAATATAAGATGAGAAAAATTAACATGAACTGCAATATAATATAAAATTTCAAAAAGGGCAGTATAGATAAATCAGGAACAGAAACAAGTAGCAAATTCCTACACTATAAAAAAATGACAAATCAGATTAATCAAGACCTCTTTCTCTACACATGCTATACTGAGAAATGCAGGTACAACTAAGAGACGGACTTTTATGACTCCAAGATACTGAGCCATATAATTTCCGAAAATGTATAGGAACATATTGGTGGCTTGGGCCTTTGGCGCAACGGCCACATGGTAAATATCTAGCAACAGGAATTGAGTTCAGGCCTCAACAGGGGGAAGGGTGTCGTGCATGTGCATAATCTAAATTGAGAAAAATGTATAAGCATACATCTAATACAATAGATGCATATATTTCCAGGAGTGCAAAATGCTTACAACAAAGATAAAGTCAAAGGAGAAATCAGTCAATGATGCATACCATGAAGAAGAAAACAAGTAATGAAAGACCAAGAGCAAACTCTGGCCACTCAGATGTTTCAGATACCCTGAAAAACCCAATAAATTCAGCCATCGTCTGAACCATATTTGGGAACTTGATAGGCAGCTGGTAAATATAGAGAAGGATTATGCTAATTCCTGCATAAATTAGCAGAGACCTCCACCATCTTTGCAGTCAACGGACACACGAGCCACAAGGAGCAAAGAAATGTAGTCAGAAATTTAGCAGTTGTAAATGATTTAATCTGTTTTCACAATTTAAGCTCTTCTTAGCCTATTTGTTTGGTCTTATGTCAGGGTAAGCAGATTAGAACTTCTAAGACAGGCCATCATGGTGGTTGGCCTCAACAATAACTTCAACGAAGTGGTAAGGGAAGAAAAAGAGGCAAAATAATATGCTTACCGAAATAGGCCTAGGAAGTTACTTGTTAGAGACCAATCAACAAGTCCAACACAGCTACAGACAAAAAAAGGTAAAGAAATCCAAGAAGGATGACTAATCCCCACAACCAGCTGGACGACAGGCACGAGTAAGCAGCAAGCAACCCTCAGATGTGAACCTTTATAGTGGCAAGTTCAGGAAAGGAAAACACCAAATCAGCACAATGTACAATGCATGCATGTGATTCGATCAGCTAATCATCCATTTTGCAATATCAACCTCTACAAATTGAGCATCTTCAAAATTAATAAAAATATGAGATGCAAGTTAAATTTCAGAGATCCGCAGATTTTACAGGAGTAATCAGAGCAATAGCTAATGAATTTAATATTTCAGCCCTGCCTATAAATACAAACAATAGATTGTCTGGAAGAAATATAACCACAAACTAATGGGTTAACTAATGTTATAAAACCCGATCTGGTCACTGACCCGTAAAGTAATCGCAGGTTAAATGGTTCAATTGCGTTGTTCCACCAGGTGAACTGTGGAGACACTAAGGATGTCACATAAAAAAAAAAAGAAAAAGAAAAAGAAAATTATCAGGGGAAAAATTTGCCCCCATCGTGGAGATGGAAGGAGCAGAGTAACAAATAATAAGATCTTGTCTACAGCCTTGAAAAAAGGCAACAACTAGTAAGAACAGCAGGTAAGCAATGAGAATGCTTAAAATTGAATGGTTAAGATGCAGAAAGCACAAAAAGTAGGTAAAATATGAACATATTGGTAACTAAAATTGAGATATTCATGGGTAATTCATTCTTTGATGACACAAACCATGTAATCTGAATAAAAAAATCACTTCATCAACTTATTCTCATTAAACACCTTTTACAAAGAGTGTACGAACCTAACCGTTCCAGAGTTGAAGAAAAATGTCCCCGACAAAAACCCTGCCAGGCAACAAGACCAAGCTTGTAGCCATAAATTTCGAACGAAGTAACAAAAGCAACTGCAAGCTGTACAGCTAGACAGTATATTATATAACTGAACCTCCATGATCGAGCACTGCAAAAAAATACCTTTGTTATTTTACAAATACAAACTTCTCAGCAAACTAATCATTAAAAGAGCACAAGAAGCAACCAGAAGTATTTTGAGCTGAAACCGAATATCCTAATAGCCAATTCATAGTGACCAATGGAGCTGGATCATAAAACCTAAAGCAAGATGCCAATATCTCACTTTTCTGCTGAGTAGGCAACTATTATTGTAACCAGAAAAGTGGGTAGAACACTAAGCCTACTGGACATTATTAGATAATAAGGAAATTGCAACTGAACCTGACAAAGTAACACTTCATAACAATCTTCGGTTACTAGATCTAACTCTAATGACAGCAGCTAAGTTAATGGAATTTTCATACTCATATCAAGATTCAAACATAACCCAACCCAGCTCCATTCAGTGCACAATAGACAGCATACTTAAAAAATATTAGTCGTAAAGAACAATTACCTGTCAACATGTGGCTAAATTATGCACGTAGGATAGCTTCAGATGGACAGAGCCATGGAATTAAAGTCATAATTCATCACTACAATTTTTTTTTTTTTTTTTTTTTTTTTGAGGAGAGTGATTTTTTCAATCCAACTTTTATTAACTCTATTTTTTCATACTCCAGGGGACTCAAACTCAAGACCTCCCGTTACACAACCCTCTGTGTTACCACGGAACTATGCTCAGGTTCACTTCATCACTACATTTGTTGGAAAATAATGTTTATACATGCCTAATATACTTATCAAGCTGACAAACTCCCTAGACACCCAAAAGGTCCCTTTAGAAAGCTAGCAGCTCAGAAGATATAAAATATTAAAGCACATCCTTCCATAAGAAGAGTGTCAAAGCAATAAAAAGTATGATCTGGCTGTAACCAAAGGCATCAAACTACCAAAACCACATAGCAAATTGGCTTTGCAAGTTTAGATCAAAACACAGAGTCTGGACAGGAAGTATTTTTGTACAAGTTCTGTTAGTAAAAAAAACACTTATTTCATCAATAATGGGTTAAGAAGTTACAGATGAAGAACAAAGAGCTCCTTACCTAGCTAACCCAACTAACTGCACCCACCATGCACTGGCAGCTCCCCATTCCTTGCCCTCAACAAGCCAGATGGTTTGGAATGCGACTTGAGCAGAGACAGCAAGAAGGGAAAAGATCACTATAAACCATAACACCAGATCTTTCCTTCGATGATAGAGTCCTGAAAAAACCATTGGAACACCTACAGTATATTAGTCCTGTGGAAAGTAATATTTCCATACATTTGATATAATACAATCCAGTATTTAATGAAGGAAAGAAAGAGATTTCTGTAGAAAACATACCAGAAGTACACATCTCACCAAGATGTTAATGCTTAAGACTAAAAAAAGGTACAGCTTAAAAGTTTTTCTTTTTCCCATTCAAAATATGTGACATGTTTTGCAATCTTTCAACAGATAGCAAAAAATCAAAATAAGAAAATCTATCTGTGCACTTTAATAAAGCTAATCACTAAAAACAAAAAGGAGTGGTTGAAAGCTAGGAAGAGGACCCCCTTAACTCCCATAAAAAGAGATGGAATAAGGGGAGAGGAGAGCAGAGTGAGGGGAAAGAGGGAAGAGACAAGCCAGCTAAATTAGGTAGCTGCGTGCGTTTTGGAGCGAATGGAATGCAAGGCCATGCACAAACAGACACAGAGGGGTGCGAAGCTGCACAAGCGCTGCCACAACTCGAAACAGATCAACACCAGAGCCAGACACGAAGAGGCTTCAAATATGTGCACAACGCGGGTGTGGACAAATCCCATGCCCCACAGATTTTGTGGCTTGAGCGCGGGCACAAGTCAAGATAATGGACACAAAAGTGCATGGAGCCAGCAGGCTCGAAGGGGATGGGAGGTGGCAGGGGCAACTGACAGAATGAACTGGGGGCCAGGACAGGTAAAAGCCACCATGAAGGGCAGGAGGCTGGGAGGTGTTAGACCCAATAAGCATCGTGCATGGGGACGACCAGACTTAAAGACCTGTTGAACAAAGAGAAGGGTACGCCTCCCTTCAAAGAGATGAAAATCTGACCTCGGATTCGTGTGCATCAAACCATTTCTTAAAGGGAAAGGAAAAAAGAATTTCGTTTCTTGGATAAATTAGGGTTGCAATTCGAAAGAATAGTTAAATTCTTCTCTGCTAAAAACTTGCTCTTTACCTGAAATTGCCTTACCTCTGAATGACCAAATTATGACTCAAATGGCGGACGTCAGATCCTCCAACCTCTCTCAATGTCCTCATCTTCACTCTTTCTAATGCCTCTCCAGGTCTATCGAGGATACACATCTCTCAAGTCTCCTGGAGCTTTAAAGCCTTTTAGTGCTCCCAAAGACCAACAGACTTTGTTGTCTCTCTATTGTCTCTTTCCACTCGACACTACATGTTTGACTTGTTCTTAAAATAAGCATTCATAACGTCTTCTTTTAGTTCAATCAAAAGGGAAGGGCATACAGCTCAGAGAGGGCGAAATCATACAGCCCTGAGAAAGGGGGAAGTCATACAGCCCAGAGAAGGGGAAATCATGCAGCCCTGGGAAAGGGGGAAGTCATACAGCCCTCCCCAGACAAGGGGTGGTCATACAGACAAAGACAGGGAGAGACGGAAAGGTCATATATCCCTGCAGAGAGACAGAAGATCATGCATGAGAGAGAGAGAGAGATCATACACCCATGCAGAGAGGTGGGGAGATCATGCAGACCTCAGGAGAGGGGAGAAAAATTCTGTCACTCTCCCCCTCCCTTTCTTTCACTTTGACTGAAGATCAGAGAGATGTGATTCACCTCCCTCTTTTTCTTACTTTTGGTCCCTTTCACCTCCTTTTGTAGGGGACTGGGCACCATTCTCAGGTATCTTCTTTTTTTCCCTATTTTATGACTTTTTTATTTCCATAAATGCTGTTATCTTCTGCTAAATCAACACTGTCCAATCTTTTCGTATTTTTAAATGGTGTGCTTGCAAAATTTTCGCCCACAGCGATGGCGGAGTGACCCTTAATTAGATGTACTTGCTTTCCTGTTTGTTATACTCTTTAGCCCAATTGGGCTACAATAAATAAATCACAACTTTCAAAAAAAAAAAAATGGTGTTGTTGCATTTATGCCCCTATGGAGACTTGAACTCAAGACCTCCCACCACATATTCCCCATTTGAACACTGAGTTATTACTCAAGTTCACAATTTTGGTATGTATTAGAGTGGCATTGTTCACATTTTTTCGCATATAACTTTTAAGTAATCTTTGTTATTATTACATATCAGATACATCTAATAATCATTTTACTGTTTGGTGCATAGGGGGAGGGGGGGGGGGGGGGTTGTGCTCTACTATCGTTAGCTCCCATCGTACTGTCACCTGGAACATGGGGTCTTCTCTCCTCCATGTAGGAAAGGGAGAGAAAGTGGGCCCTACTGTGCAGAGAGCCTCTTTCTTCTTTATATCAACAGATTATATACAGAATAGACTAGTACATGTTATTTTATATATTTATAGATAATGTCATCACAACCTTCCACTATATTTCAGTTACAAAGCTATATTCCGAGTATATGACAATCCAAACTGCAGTATTATAAGGCAAACCTTAATGAAAATACAGTAAAATATTTGGTCCAAAGTCCACAATCAAATTATCAAACAAGAAAGATACAATGTAAAAGGACTAACAACATACCATTTCTGGGAATGGTAGACTGGACGAACAGAAAAGCAAGTAAATTAACTAGAGATATCAAATTCCACTCATGCACTGCAGCTGCAAGTATCACAGAAACGTGGTATGTAAGCAAAAATAAAATAAAATAAAATAAAACGAAAAAAAACATTAAGTAATAGAGCTAAGAATTGGAATGGAACTCGTGTATCAATCCTGCAGCCTAGTTTATCAGTTTTACAGGGCTGTAGTCTTCTTCCACAAAATGGAAAAGTCACAGGTTCACCTCATTTATTTTGTTCACCTCTTTCTTTATATTGTTCTCCAATGATTTTGGAAATAACAAGAAATACAAAAGGATTGCTGACGACATAGTATACTCAATTTGCAGAGACAGTTTAAAGGCTGCCCATGAAATCTCCAAGGAGGATATCCAAAAGTAGAACATGGATCTTTCTCTTGCAACAGAGAAAGATAACGATAAATCCCAAAGTTTCAGCTAAGATAACTGATTGCCACTTCTCTACCAGTCGGCCTCGTCCCAGAATATCCTATATGAGGGCCACACAGGACCAGGCATTCAAAGGTGCTATCATAGTAAAGCAAACTGAAGTTGCAGTGATGGGGAAGAGACCATCAACTAACTTCAGAAAGAAACGAAGTATTTTTTCTTTTTAGTGTCTATGCATTGCGTGCTTGAAAAAAAAAAAAAAAAAACAGAGAGAGAATGCCGCATATATTAATACGTTAGCCGGAGGGAACGCACGATAATTATATGAATTAAGCAGGGGAAAGAAAACAACTTCCGGAGACGATAATTTAACATCTCGAACAATAGAAAATAGCTGACCGGTGTGCCGAAGAAAATGCAGGCGCCTAAGTTAGGGGTAGCAGGTATCTTCAAAATTTAGAAGAGAATGAATCTTACCCAACAAAAGTAGTAGCGGCAATAGAAAACCACCAAAGAAATTCCTCATCATGGGGAATCTTCCTCGGCAAATTGAGCTTTCTCGATCGCCAGCAAAGGAAATCCTTGAGGTCTTAAACGAAATTCTGGAAGAAAAATGATACCCATTTGCAGAAACAGCTCAAAACCACCAAACCATGAATTGAGATCCAAAGGCTCAAATTTGGGCTCTCTCCGTCTGTTATATGAAAGCGAAAAGCGATTCTGTCGGAAAGCAGCGAAGTTGGATCTATGCGAGGAACTGAGCAGAGGCTACTAAGAAAAGGATGCTAAAAGGATCCAAGTCGACAATCGGAGAATCGAAGTCGACAATAAGAGATTTTTTAGACGGAATTAGGATCGCGATCCCGCAATGGGTGTGAAAGTTCAACAATGGTGGAGGAGGTAAGGGATGTTCTCGTCTTCTAACTTGGCATAGGGAAACGAGTCTCCAAGCTGGCACAGGCAAAGGAGAAGCAACGTGATGGACGTAACGTAAGCGGGAGATTTAGGAAAGAAAAGGAACGCTTCGACGATCCGCCCTGACAGTCTGCAATCTGCATTCGCTGAACAGAAAGTCACACAACGTATATAATTATTAATACGACGACAAACTATGTTAGAGGCAGATGGGTTCGCTTAAATTTGCAGGCAGCGTATCCTTGTCACGATGCACCGAATACGACATGTGACGTTTTTCCCGCGTTTGTTTGCAGTTCTATTAGCGTACTCGTTTCTACCAGTTAGTAAAAAGATAACTACTAACGTGTCTTATTTACTAACAATGAGGTCTGTTTCACAGATATTTTGAGTTCCCACTTCGTAATTGACAGGTAGAATTGCTCAAGAAGAAAGTGTATGGCAGGAATGATCTGAGAACAATGACACGTCTTTAATGCTTGTAAAAATCATTAACCAAATACAAGAGGCCAGGATTCGGTTTCAATTTCAAGCTACTCACTGCTCTGCTGGGTCGTGGTGGCAGTCTGTGCAGGCGCGCAGTGCAAGCAACCAAATGAAAACAAGACTTGTCATTTATATACCACTAAAAACTTGAGAAACAACAAGTGAAGACCTCGAGTATATTAAGTATACCAAAACAAGCCAGCCGAAAACAAACAATGAATTACATTGCATTATGATGTGAGCGTGTTAGAAAAGAGTGATAGTCTATGAGCATAAGGTACACATTGAAGCTAGCTCGAAGCCAAACTTACGGCATGCTGACTGCTATACTGTAGCTCCGGATCCAAGAGTTGACAAGAGTCTTTGAGTACTGCAGCCATGTCAAGGACTTTATGGCGGGGAAACAAGGATATGGGAACATAAAATTCAAAGGCAAACACAAGTAGAAGAGCCTCTGAGTGAAGCTTCCAAACATATACCCATGAATTTTATGTTACCAGACCCTCGCCTGCCCAGCACAAAGTGATCTATGAATCTCGCCTCTGGTCATGGTCATTATGGGGAAACTCCATTTGCATTGTGTTTGAGTCTAGCTGGAGGAGCATTATGCTGCACATGAAAGTCATTCTTCTCCACAATTTCTGCAACGAATAAACAAAGCAATTGTGCAAAACCAGGTGAAGATCACTAATCAATAGATGAAAATGTAGACTACTGATCTTTAAAAGATGATAAATGTGGTGCTAGTTTTGCAACCAAAGGAATGGGAGCACCTCTTACTCTGGTAAAATATATTACTGAAGCAACATATAAAAAAAAAGCCAAACACAACATGGACAATGGTTATAAAAGGAGAAACAACCGTTTCAAACTAACAAGTAAATAAAAAAGAGAGTTTTACTCTGCCAAAAGGGACAATATATTGAACCAAACACAACATGATAAGGGTCAAGAAAAAGAAGGCTTCCTGCTTCTGGGCAATACATCACTTCTAATTGCTTTTGTAATTGGAAACAATTTTCTTTTGGCAAAGGATAAAAGAAATGGACCATGTTTCAAAACTATTTCAGAAACAAAACCTAGTTTATGAAAGAGAGAAGAGTAAAGCCGCAATATGATTTAATGACTAATCTACAACGATTGTCGCTACACATTACGGAGTATCTTAATTTACATTCAACAGATAAAAAATTCCAAAAACACTGTCACCAACCATAATCTCTAATCTTGGAGGCTAATCAATTCCATGGAATGGCAAGAAAGACCACTGACTTTCAAAATTTACTACAAGAGCATTTTACCCTTAATTTAGAAATGGTAATTGCACCTACAAAGAGTACATATGTGACGTACACGATGTAACTAGCCAATCTGAAACACAGTTTATCCTTTAGAATTTAGGTTTTTATAAAAATAAAAAATATTTTTTTATTTTTAAAATTTTTCTTTTTAACTGATACATCGGATAGGTACTGTCGCCAAGTACAGTTAGCATTACTCTATAAAAATTTCAAGAAAAAGTAATTATTAATTAAATAATACAAACAAAAGCAACTGAACTATTCTCAAAAATATCTCAGAAATGACTGGCTTCCTCACCAATAAAAGTTTTAAGCACTAGGGACATATTAAAATATTAAAATATTAAAACACAACCGTTATCAGATGATATGAACACATATACCTGACTGAGGCCTGTTCTTTTTCTCATCATATTCTCAAAGAAAAAAGTAGTTTTCTTTTAGATGCCGAGTCCAGAGTTGCGCAGCATTCTCCTTGTACAGAAAATAAGAACTCATACATAGTTCAACGTTAACAATTTGCACAAAATTATTCCTTTTAATTTTAATAGTTCCAAACTTCCAACAGTTACAGTCTACACAGAGGATTTTCTATCGTGGCATTTCGTTTTGAATATCAAATTCTGTTTCAATAGAATAAGTGTAGCAGAGTCGTGACAGACGGTGGAGTTACTAAGACTGTAAGATGTCTTCACAACACCATTACTAAGACTAAGATGTCTTCACAACACCATTACGGAGAGGGCCTCAGAATAGGCGTCGCAGGAACCCTGATAAGAACATTTGTGATGGAAGATTCTCAGAATGTAAGATTAGTGACCTTTTAGACTAGAACATCCTTGCAAAATTTTCTATTTCTTTTTTGACCAAATGCTAGACATGACTAAGCTGGCAAACAAAGAGAACTTTTACGTAAAACAAACAAAATATTTCCTGTAAAAAGTATCATATCTAATGATATGCATTGCTCCGGAAACCGATAGGAAGGGCGGAACATTCGGAAATCTGCATTCTGGAAATACATTTATTGTTCTTGCAAAACAAATTTCAAACATAGGTATCCTATCAAAAGAAGGAAAAACTGGTGACCCCTGAAGATGAAAAAGAATCCCACCAACAAACCATACAAATTCATTAAGAGGGGGGAGACCAACCACCCATATCAATCAACCATATTGACGGCAGACAGTTGCTCCTATTGCATTTATACACCCGTGCATCCTATAACTTCAATACAAGTCAGGCCGACGACAAAATTTTCAACAGAGCAGGTCATCCAAGGTACTTTCCTCTATATAGATGCGTTTTCCCATTACAAACCACTATCATGTCTTCACACAATCAGCAGCAACTGCAGAGAAAGAGTCGAGGTCATCACCTTGTTCATCTCCAAGTTCATAGCGGCCTTGTTCATCTCCAAGTTCATAGCGGCTGAAGTGGCTCACTCTAAATTTCCACTCACCTTTCACAGGGTCATAAGAAACAAACTCAGCACCCTGGTCCTCAGTTTTCTTTCTCAACATTTCCTTGTACTTTTCCACCTTCGGGCCGTCAGTGTACTGTTGGCCGGTTTTCTTGTTAAAGCATTTGATGTTGAGAAGGGTAACCAATGCAGGCTTGTTAAGACCCTGGCCCACTGGAGGCTTCTTCGTCTCATCGGTGTAGACTATTACTTCTCGGTTGTTGAACTGTACTATTGATTCTAAGTCAAGCCTCCGAACATCTGTATCCCCTATAAACATTATGCTCCCATATCCTTGTCTGCCTACCACAAAATCCTTAACATGGCGGCAGTACCCAGGCTCTGCCCGCTCTTTGGCAGCCAGCTCTTGTATCCGAGGCTCAGTGTAATAATCTGCATGTCGAAGCTTTGGCATTAGAGCTTCAATATCAGCCCCATGTTCATAGACAATTGCCGCTTCCCCAGCACGATGACCTGACAATGTTATGTATGAATCAGCCTTCTGGTCATGGTCGTCGACAACTCCATTTGCCTTGTGTTTGGGTCTAGCTGAAGAAGCATTATGCTGCCCATCAAAGCCATTCTCTGTCACCGCTTCTGAAACAAATAAAGAGAGGTGAGCAAGAAAGATAAGGACAGAAACTGAACATGTAATGCAAACCAATTTGACCATACCAGATGATGACCACTAATCAACAGATAACAATGTACATACAAAAACTTTAAAAAGATGTTCAATCTTGTTTTTTCTGGCGATTTGAAAATGATTGGGTTTCACTATCCATCGTTCTAATACAAGCTGCAAAACAAGAACAGGTTAACCATTTAGGGAAACCAGTGTAATATTGAACTTACTATCATTGTGATCGGGACCAAAGGAACCCTTCATCACTGAAGCAGATGCATCTCCAGAAGATTTACCTGAACATAAAATCACAAGGCAGATACTGTTATTTAGAAAGAAGCTCAAGCCGAGGATCGCAATCCTAAACATGCACTCAATTAGATATCCCAAGTTGTTAAAGATATTAGTGTTCAACAAGAACAAATTACTTGCATGAGATTATAATTTCTGTCTGATGTTTTGAAGTAAAATTACTGTACTTAATAATAACACACTCTCAGAAAAAAGACAGTACCAGCAGGATGACACAAACCATTTTCATGAACAGGAGTTGACTCATCTTTCAAAACAGACTTTTCTGCAGAAGCTCTAGATGGCCACTGTTCCATGGGACGAATAACAAGAGCCCGGGGGTTTTCTCTAGGGATAAAAAATGCATCAGCCTTAGGCGTGCTTGGAGCTTCTTCTTCATCACTGAAGAATGGTATCTGCACAGAGAAACATACAAATACTCATTCGGTCAAGTGTGGAAACATAAATAACAATTTTCCCACAAAATCAGAAAACATTCCAATAAATAATGATTAACAAATATCACCTTAGGACCATCTGTCTTAAGATTGTATTTTCTAGGAGGTAGTCTCGTACGCCTCTGAGACATGTGTCTTGAAATTAACAAAGAGGAAACTCTGACAGGGGCGGGTGTGTCCTTAATCTGCACAAAAAAGACATATCAAGGATTGGAAGTTAACAATGCAGAGTAGGGGACAGAATATGGTAACTGATTGCACTTCCAGATTAATGAAAGCAACAAAATTTAGAATGAAGGAATTAACGTCTGAGTCTATCCACTGCGTGTTCAAGCTAGGTAATCACAAAATAACATCACAAAGGTGGCCATAGATTATGGAATTGAGAGAGACCAAACGTGGTTCTATCTTCCGCTAGAGAGATTAGGAATGTCAGCTTGGTTTGTAAAGCTCCCCATCCTTTTACAGCCAATTTTTGCCTGCTTGGTCCTCAATCCAGCACTTCTTTCTTAATAGCAAAGAAATAAATAATTAGGTGAATGTTTAAACAGTGGGAATACTTACAGGCATGCTAGATATACCATACTGAATAGAAGGGGAAGAGCCAGCACGGCCAATTGACATCTGTGGCATGGCAGGCAATGTTCCAAAAGGATTTGATGCTGGCACTGGTTCTGCAACCAAATTACTCTGGATAGGAGCACTGTCATATCATAGTAGTAAGTAAATACTTAGAGAGGTATTACTCTGTCAACATATGTTATTGAAGCAACATAAAACACAAAATAAAACATGAATAACAGTTATTTATCAAGATACTAATACTTCAAAGCCAAAAGAAAATAATAATCAGAGTTCTTACTGCCTAGTTACTCTGCGCTCTGGAGTTTGAAGTTCAGTACCAAATTTCTTTTAATAGAGAAGCACAAAAATAGACCATGTTTCACAACCATTTCAGTAAAATACATTTTTCAAGGAGGATAGAAGAAAATCCATGCTGTAATGACTCATCAGCAACCACTTGTTGTTACAATCCCAGATTTGCACAATTCACATGCAACAAACAATGTATACCAAAATGATAAGTCTGGAACCATATGTTAATATTCCCTGCAAATCATTGCCATAGAATAATAAGAAAGATCACTCTTTTTTTGAATGATGTTTTACAAACTCTTTATAACTCATTACTCCAAATACCCCTACGAGACTTGAACCCAAGACCTCCCATTACAAACTCCCTTGTCAGACCACTGAGCTACTGCTCAAGTACACAGGTCCTAAAAATTTACCTCAGTAATATTGTTACCCTAAATTACAATAATTGAGTAAATAATACAGATAAAACCACAACTTTTCTCGAAAAACAATTCAGAGATGAAACTTACGATTGTGCAAAGGCTCCCTGAACATAGACATTTGAAACACCTCCAAGGCCACTAGAAGCAGCTGCAAACAGCAAAAAAAAATATGGGGAGAAGGAACATAAAGCTAAAAAATTATTAAGTTGAAATTAGACCGTTATCATATGATATGAAGATATCTACCTGATTGAGTCTGACCAAAGTTGCCAAAAGGAAAGGCACTAGATGTCTGAATAGGTGTAGAAAATTGTGATGAAAGAGATGGCTGCAAAGCATATAACATATAACAGTTAGCACACATTCAGCAGAAGTAATTAACAATTATCGGTTGCAGCTAAAAAGTAACTATCAAGTAAACTGGAAGAAATCCTACTCAGGTTGCAAGCTTACTCACCATTGTTTGGCCAAAGGGAGTGCTGGTAGGAAGTAGGGAGGGTGTTGAACTGCTTTGAAACACATTTGTCACAAATCCAGTTGGTGGGCCAAAGGGGTTAGGTTGACCAAAGTTTGAAGTAGTGGTTTGTACAAAAGAAGAACCTGTCGAAAAGCCTGATGCCGTCTGTCCAAGAGAAGGAGTGGTTGACTGAAAAAGTCCAGAGGGCTGAGTGCTTACAAAGCCAGACACAAAACCTGGACTTGATCCAGCTGGTGGTGCAGAATTAAAGATTGAAGAAGATGAACTAGAAGCAAATGAAGGTGTGCTTCCAGTAAATAAAGATGGCGAGGAAAACGGCAGGGTAGTTGTGGGCACAAACAAGGATGGACTACTGGATGGAGCAGTTCCAAAGGGGCTGGGTGTGGTAGTAAAGGGAGAGGTGAATGATGGTGAAGAAGATGGACTAAAGCTTGCAGGACCAAAGGTTGATGTTTTTGGAGCAAAGGGGTTGGTTGTAGTAGTGCTTGTGAATGGATTTGCACTTGTTTGAGTGAAGGTGGTTGTTGAGCTAAACGGGCTTGACTGTGAAGGTGCATTAAAACCAATTCCACTTGCAGGCTGACTGGCAGGATTAGGTCCACCTGAAAATTTGAAACACAACAGGGATAAGATAACCAAAAAATTTAATAAATGGAAAAAAAGAACAGAGCTCCAGGATGCCAGATGTAAGGGAATCTGCATAAAAGTAGCTTCGTGATATAAAAACTATCAATATGGGTACCTCTGTCTCCCAGCTGATAATCTTCCCATCTTAACTCTTCATGACTCTTATCTTTATAAGTAGGCATAGCAGATATAGACTCTAGCTTGCCAGTTGGCTGTGCTCCACTGCCACCGTCCACTTCAGCTGTAGGTGTATATGATGCAACTCTACTTCCACCACGCTGACTCCCAAAAGCAGACTGCCCAAAACCTGGGCTGCCAAATGGAGTTGTTGTTTGGGTTCCTGCAGTATGAAACAAATATTTTTTGATTATTTTTGTTATTTTAAATTGCAAACCAAAGAAAAAGAATAGACTAATAATGCACAGCCCAGGAATATATTTGTAGGATGTGAACTTACCAAAAGGAGAGCTTTGGGCACCAAAGGGAGAAGATGTCGTGCCAAACTGAGTGCTGCCAAATGTGGAACTTGATTGACCAAAGGTTGGTGTAGATCCAAAGCTAAAAGACGGGGTGCTTGACGCACCAAAAGCTGGAGTTGAAGTCCCAAAAGCAGGTGCACTGGACGAGCCAAATCCAGAAGTGCTAGAAGATCCAAAAACAGGACTAGTAGAAGCTCCAAATGCAGGGGTAGCAGAGGAACCAAACACCGGTGTGCCTGACGACCCAAATGCAGACCCAGTGCTACCAAATGCTGGTGTTGATGTAGAACCAAAAGTGGTCGCTGTGTTCACACCAAAAGCAGGAGTACTGGATGTACCAAAGGCAGGGGTACTGGATGCACCGAAGGCAGGGGTACTTGATGCACCAAAAGTTGGAGTACTCGCTGCACCGAAAGGAGTGCTGGAACCAAACATATTACTACCAAATGCAGGTTGTGATTGCTGATATGCGCTACCAAATGGACTTGTTTGACCAGTAGTTGAGCCAAATCCTCCAAAAGCAGATTTCTGCCCAAACATAGAAGATCCTTCAAAATAAAACAAACCATTTGTCAGATAATAGATCTAAAGGAAAATCACATTCATGGACAGGAAAATTACATTCATGGACAGGAAAATAAAAAAGTCTGCAGCATATGGCTCACTGAAACAATATAGAATAAAGAGACATCTGTGATAGTTTCAACGAATCATTACATAAGCAAGAAATGTTATCAGAGAACCTGCACCAATTTAACCTTTAATGAAGAGATACCCACAGAATAAAGTCAAGTTACTGTTTAAAAATTTCATGAAAAAAAATCTTGTCCACGTAGAGTTTTATAAATAGATTTTTGACTAAATCACATGCTTTTTCCCATCATCACTTGTATCACAAATAAAAATAAATAAAAATAAATATAAAAAATAAAAAATGAAATATTTAGAAGGAAAGAGATCTTTCCAGATATCCATTTCTTGGCAAATTCTTGAACTTTCTATCCTGGATTCAGCAAAGTTCAACAAAAACTTAAGCTGTTAAGCCATTGCTGACCCTCATTACTTCAATTAATGTTCTCACCAATATCTCACACTTGACAGATAAAGAGGAGAATTTAACGTTGGAACAAAAAAAACTAAGCAAAAGAACAAATAACAAAGACATGAAATGGGCATATTCAACCTCCAAAGGATGACGAGCTACTCCCAAATGCTGGTGTAGATGAAGCCCCAAAAGCAGAACTCCCAAAAGGTGGGGTGGAAGAAGCACCAAATGCAGGTGTTGAACCTAGAGGTGAAGAAGATTGTGTTGCTCCAAATACACCAGTTGAAGTACCACCAAATATGGAGCCACCCGTTTGTGAACCAAAAGGAGTAGTGCTCCCAAATGGTTTAGGAGTAAAAGGATTACTGGATGCATTGCTTGCTCCAAAAACTGATGAAGTCCCAAATGGACTACTAGAAGACTGCCCAAAAGCTGCCCAAGAAAGACAAAAAGGATTAGTTAAAACCAGCGATCAGTATATATCAAGATAGAAGAAAACAGCAGAGAATTGAGAAAAGAAAATAAGAATGATAAACACAAACTTAAAACCTTAAGGGAAAAAAAAGTGCCATAGTCCTATATTGTGAAAAAGAAGCTTCCAAAAGCAATTGATATCCATAAATGGGAAAAATATATATATGAAAAGATTCCAAGTTGTATTTATTAAATAAAGAAGATGTAGAAAACATAACATCTTAAATTTTAAATTTGGAGAATCATAGAGAAACTTTATTCAATAAAAAAGAATTTATAAGACCATAATAAGCAGGAGCATGCCTCAAAAGTCAAGAAAGAACAAAAGGAAAAACAAAAAGATAAAAGAACAGAAATTACATAAGAGAAAACGAAAGGAGCAGGCTCTAGAAAGT
This sequence comes from Aristolochia contorta, assembly GCA_022405105.1. Taxonomy (NCBI): domain Eukaryota; kingdom Viridiplantae; phylum Streptophyta; class Magnoliopsida; order Piperales; family Aristolochiaceae; genus Aristolochia; species Aristolochia contorta. Next base: position 20,638,600 of record CM039664.1, read on the forward strand.
GCATCTCGGTAGATTTCAAGGATGGGGAGGTATACTCCCTTTTCTGCTTAAGGTTTCACTCATCATGATTCCCAAACTAGGAATATAACAGCAGCACATAACATGGTGAACCATATTTGGAAAGGAAAAACATAAATATTGCATCAGGACATTAAATATAAGACCTTTGGATGTAAAGAGAGTCATATATATCAGTTCTCTGCTAGCAGGACTCCTTTGCAAGTGCTCTTACGGTTACAAGCAAAAAGCAAAGAAGTTTATTTAACAGAGAAAAAAATCAAGGAGAAGGTGAAAGAAGAGAATAGAAGTTTCAAAGCATAAGTGTAGGTGCATGTGTGAAAGAAGAGAAGCAAGAAAGACATGCACGAGAACAACTCAAGAGCTCGAACAAAATAAAAGCAAATCAAAGCAAAGCAAAGCAAATCAAAGCAAATCAATAAGAGAACTGATATATATATCTTAAACTCAAATAAGAAAACGACAATAGCAACAATAACTGCAAGAACTCAGCCGACAAGTTTAATATCTTAAACGAAAAAAAGAATTACCGAGAACATCTTCACGCAGGAACACGAATTAAAGCTACGTCTATTTGCGATAATTTAACACGCATGCAAAAAAATAAAAAAATTAAAAAAATTAAAAGAAAGAAAGACGAGACGTTGTCTGCGACAAAAGAGAAAAGAAAACGGGAGAGTAAAAGAAGAAACACCCAGACAAACCGGAAAGCGGTATCCCTTTAGTCCAAAGATCAAACGAGAGAGAACGAGAAAAGGACAGTTTTGAGCGTTTAAACATCGCAAGATTAATGCTGTCACGAGCCGGTATAATCGTGACAGACAAGAATAAAAAAACCAGCGCCTACAACTATGCTTTGCGACAGATTGATGCGTAAAGAGGGAAGAAAATTGGATCCCAGATTAAAAATTTTCTTTCTCAAGAAGTCGAAGACAGATTAGCACTGACGGAGAATCCAAGAAGACGCATAATGACTACACAATCCAAAACCTCTGTTCAACAGAAGATAAGAAAGACGAAATCCAATCCAAGCAGCAAAGGAAAAAAAATCAATGCCCACTAAAGAGAAACGAAAACGTACGATTAGTTGAGCCGAACATCCCTCCGATTCCGCAACCCAAGACGAACTCTGCAAAAGAAAACCAGACGGAATGAAGAAAAAGAGTATCAAAAACTTCATACAGTTCACATTATATAGCTGCTTCGATCGATCAACCTCACGCAACCTTAGCTTAAATCCGACGCAGACTCTGAACAAACCCAAAATAAGACCCAAAAAATAAAACCACATCCATAATGATCGGAATAGAAACATACCTTGTCACGGGTTTGGATTCCGCGCAGCGAAAATGGAGGAAGATTACAGGTATAAAATGTTAGAGCATAACAAGAAAGAATTTCTGTTCGAGGGCATTGAAGTGGTGACTGGCGAGGGCCGATGGGGAGAGAGAGTTAATGGCAGACAATATATATATAAAGCTAAAAGCCCTCTTCCGCTTCCCTCTGTGTTTCAGACGAGTCGTGTGCCGAGTCCGGATAGAAAAACAAAAAAGCAAAAAAAAGTCGCAAAACAACCGCTGCCGAGTGCCTGCCCGAGTCGGTCTATTGCCCAAGGCTCTCTACCTTTTTTTATCAATTTATATTTTGGTTTCCGAGTTATTTTGCTAAACTTGCAGGGAAATAAATAAATAAGAACGGGCTAGCTTTAATTTCAATAATTATCATTCTCTATGTTAAAATTTTCTAAAATTTAAAATTGTCTAAAAATTCATATTGTACATATTACATATGCCTAATCGTACATATAATAAACTTTGAGAAGAAAATCTAGTCTTAAAATTCAAATATAATAATATGCTAGGTCCAAATATAATTATAATAATAAATTGATATGGTAATATAGTTAATAATTGTTTGACTCAGTGTTTTAAAAACCGAACCTGTGATGGAACCGTAGAGCTTTCGATTCTGGGTCAACCGGTTCAACAGGGTTCAATAGTGTTCAACCAGTGGTTCACTAGGAAAGATACAACTCTTTATTTCTTAAGCTCCCATTAAATTTACCTACAAAGTGGGATGTATTGGACATTATTCCTTGTATTGAATGTCCAATGACAAAATATGTAGAAGAAAATAAGTTGTGGAAATATTATTCACATAGAAAAAAAGAAACACACTAACAACACCTATGCACAATACCTATCCGACTTACAAGACAACCAATTCGAAACAAAGTTGCCTATGGTTTATTCTTTAAAATTTACAATTTCATAAAGTAAAATTATTTTTTTATTTTTTTATTTTTTAAAGTTTTCATATTGGTTGGTTATGTCAGGTACACCGAAAAAGTAATGCAGACAAGGTGCCGCTAGCATCACTCTAAACTAAATATTTAAAACTATAATTCCAACAAACTCTCACTTGGTTTTAAATCCAATTTTATTTTGACAGATAAAATAGGGCTACTCCACTGGGGCCACCTCACCAGGGCCACATCCCCCTAGGCCACCTCACCACAGGGCAACATTTCATTGGGGCACCTCACCCCAAGATAACATTCCTGTGGAGCCACCTCGCCCCACGATAACATTCCAGTGGAGCCACCTCGCCCCACGACCACATCTCCAAGGGCCACATTTGCCAGGAAAAATTATTATTTACAATTTATCAAGTTTTGAATCATATTTTGAATTATTATTATTTAAATTTCTCATTAAATAATAATATTGAATTATTTCACTTGTTCTGCTTTTTTATTTTTTCATTTTTAAATAGCCGGTTATTTTAGAGTAGAAGGACTTTATAGTAAGTTAAGGAAAATTCCCAAAATAATGTATTGATTTAAGTTTCTTATTTTATTTCTGAATTATATGGGGCAACCCAAAACAACATCCCATCTTAGCCGTCCAGGCGAGATCCCATCCAAAAGAAGATCAGATTGCTGCCGTCCAAAAGATCAGATCTCAGCCGTCCTGAAGAAGGACGACGCCAGGGAATGAGCCCGACTAGTGGATACAAGCATAGGGAAAAGTCCATAGCCAATATATGGGGCAGCCCAAAAGAAGGGACAGCTAATTGGACAAACATCTCAGCCCAGTGAATAGAACAAACTAGCCCAAAACAATGAAAACCAAGAACAAAGAAAGCCCACTTGATGCGACAGACCAGAGGAAGCCAACAGACAGATCCGCCAAGCAGATGGGCTAGAAAACGGACGGGCCACACAGCCAAAACAAATGGACAGCCATAACCATTGATGGCTAACCTAGTTGACAAGGCCGCCAACAGACAACACCAACAAGTCACGGGCCTTCTCAACCAGCCACTGCATAGCAGCCAAGCCCAGACAGCGGGAAACCCAACAAATGAAATATCCCATTCAAAGAGTGAGCAAACTAAACGACAAACCCAGACAATGGAAAAGCCCAAGAAAAGAGTAAGCCTACACAAAGAGAAGAAGAGCCCAATAAACGAGAAACCAAGACTATTTACAAGCCCAAGAAAGAGTCAGCCCAAACAACGAGACAGCCCAACCTTCGAGGAAGCAAGGTAGGCCCGTTCAAGTGACAAGCTCACCGAAGAGAAAGGCTCGTCCAAGAGAAAGCCCGGCCCAAGTGAAAGGCCTGACCCACCCACATACGAGCCCGCTTATGAAAAGGCTAGGCCAGAAAGCTCCAGCCCAGAAAGCTCCAACCCAGAAAAGGCCAGCCCATGACGAGAGAAGCCAATGAAAAGCCAGGCCAAGATTGGCATGAACACAACCTGAACAGCCCAGAAGCAGGACAAGATCAGAACAGCCTAACAAACAGACTAACCAACAACAAGGACGACACACAAGTAGACAAGCCCAGAGCATCCCTAGCCCCATACCTAGCCAGCACAGGAGCAGACCAGCTCATTATGGAGACCAGCCCACCGATAACCCCACCACGAACGGCCAGACAACAACAGGCCCAAATACAACTGAGCCGCCCAACCCAGAGCCAACCCACGACCGAACATGCCAACGACTGGGCCCACCCACCACTGGCCCACCCACTTGACTTGCCAACCAACGAGAAAGGCTCCCCACATGAAAGGCCCTCCCAAAGGAAAGACCCGTCCACAACCAGAGAAAGGCCCGTCTTCTTAAAAGGCCAGACCAAGAAAAAGACCCGTACACGACGAAGGCCCACCCAAGATTGAGGCCCGCTAAAGAGAATTGGCCGCCCACGAAAACGCTAGCCCATTGAAAGGCTACACCCAAGAAAGGGCTCATGTAAGAGGAAAGGCCAACCTATTCAAAAGGATCTCCCATGTAAATGCCTCGCCCATGTAAAAGTCGCAGCACGAAATAGCCCGCCCAAGGAAAAGGCCCGCCCAGGTGAAAGGCCCGCCCTGGAGAAAGGCCCGCCCATGATAAAACATGCCCTAGAAGAGGCCCGCCCTAGAAAAGGCCCGCCCATGAACTGGCCCGGTCACCGACAAGTTTTTTCATCATATGGGCCGCCCACGAGATTGGCCCGCTCTCGAGAAAGGCCTGCCAACATTTACGGCTCGCTTTCGGCCTGCCCATGTGAAAAGTCTGCCCATGAGAATGGCTCCCCCACGTGGAACGGGAACCCAGGAGAATGGGCCGCCCATTGTCGTGGCTTGCCCACGTAAAATCACTTGTACTTAAAAGGCCTGACCCTGAGAAAGACCCGCCCATGAGAAAGTCCCATTTAGGTGGGAAGGCCCGCCTACTCAAATGGCGCACCCATGTAAATGCCTTGCCCATTAAAGAGGCCCGCCCACGAACTTGCTCACCATCAAATAAGGCCCGCCATGGTGTTAGGCTCGCCCAGGGGTATGGCCCGCCCATGATAAAGGCAGCTTTTGATTTGTCCTGCCCAAGAAAAGGCCCGCCCACGAAATGGAACTGGCCCCTCCAAGAACAGTTCCACCCAAGTCATGGGCCGTCCATGTTGGTGCCTGCCCATGCTCGAGCTCCCCAGGTTCGAGCTCCCCAGGCTCGAGCTCCCCCAGGCTCGAGCCTACCTACGATAGGGCACGCCTAGAATCGACTAGCCCATGAAAGAGTCAGCCACGAAAGAGTCATCCCATGTGATAGACCCGCACATGAGTAAGGCCCTCAGAAGAGGAAGGCCCGCCCCACGACGGCCAACAGAAATGATCTCAACAATTGCATAGCCCACCCAGCCAAGAGCCCAACTAACCCTCTGGCCCAACAAACTCTTCGGCCCAACGAACTCGAGAGCCTAACTTATAAGACAGCCCAAAAAGCCTCTATTCATAGCCCAACAGACGACCAGCCCAAAGGACGGGCCAGACCAATAGACGAGCCAGCCCAACGGACGTGCCTGACCAGCAGACGGGCCAGCCCAACAGATGGCTTGCGCAACGGACGGACTAGCCCAATAGACTTGCCAGCACAACAAACGGGCCAGCCCAAACGGTCCTGTTTGCCCTAAAATGGGCCGGCCCAATGGACATGAAGCCCAAAGTTCGGCTTTCCCTACGAATGGGCCAGCCCAACAAATGATTTAGCCCAACGGATGGGCCTGCTCAACGGACTCTCCAGCCCAACGGACTTTCCAGCCCAACGGACAGGCAAACCTAACGGACTATCTAGTCTTTAGTCCTCCAACCCCACTCCACTAGTCGTTGTATCACAGCTGTCAGTGTCGCCTTCTTTCCTTGAGTTGGGACCATTGTCGGATTCAGCATCCTGACTAGTGCCATTTATCGGATTCAACATCCTCACCCATGCCACTGCCTTTGTCGGATTCAGCATCTTCTCCAAGGCCACCGCCTTTGTCGGATTCAGCATCTTCTCCAAGGCCACCGCCTTTGTCGGATCCTGCGCCCTTACCAGAGCCATCACCATTGCTTGATCCATTATCTTTGCTGGATCGATTGCCAAAAGTTCTTCTCTAGTCAACTTCTTCTGTGGTACTTTGGGTTAATTTAAGCCAGCACACCATCTTAGTCGACAACATTTTCAGACACATATTTTCTATTGGTGGGGATGGGGATGGTGGGAGGGAAGCCTTCTCATACGGGGGGGGGCTCCCATCTCCCCTCGGGGTCCCTCTCCTCCTACCCTGACTCGATGGTTGTTTTAAACAATGAGAAAATAAGTTGAACAGATTAATTTGACAAATTATACAAATATATTTTACTGCCAAAACTGTCAGTGATTAAAAGTTTCAAATCAAAGGATATTAACTCCAATTGGGTGCACGACCTTTTTATTTACACACAAACTCTAATTTTGTTTTAAAATTTTCAATTAAGATTTTAGACTAAATATCAAAACCGACGTACAATATAATTTCAACGAAAAAGTAGCAAACAACTATAACCACACAAAAAGATGGTAGTAGAAAATCCCACTTATGAACACAATTAAGGCCCATTTAGAGGACTTAATGAAACCCACTTAAGGAAATAATAAAATGAAGTTAAAAGGGCCAGCATAAACCCACTAGGAGCTGTAACATATGAGAAAAGGAACTCAGTCATAGACTGAAAAAGATTTTTGCCTAAGAAACTCGACCAATGGACATATGTGATTCCTATGGCATGAGGAAAAAAAATAGTCTCAGCAGAAAAAAGGGATCACCCAAAGTAAAAAGTCATAAACACATAGTCCAAAAAGAAAAGAAATTGATCTTGCCAAACTAGAGAGGGTACCCATTTTTCATTTTACCGAAGAGACAATGCCCTACATAATTATGAGATAGCACCTCAGAAGGAAAAAATACTTACTCACAAGAGGATGTAGAAACTGCCTTCTTGAACGCCCATAACAATTTATCATACGTCACCCCATACACGAATATAAACACCTATTTGCCTAGACAAGTAACATCAATGTTACTAGCAGAAATCCAGTCCTCACAGCATGAGAATGACTAGACTATATAATATGCATTGAAGTCTAGACCGTAAGACTCCACTAGCAGACAACCATAAAATATTAGATAGCAAGCAATGATTTGACTTGATCAGCAAACATTGTACAAATGTCAGGCAAATTAGAGGGTGAGTCTAGCAGCTGTAAATAAGCTCGGAGCAACAGTCTATTTGCAAAGAGAATAAAACTGAGAAAATTGATATGAAAAAAATATTTAGAACACCACGCAGGGCCCCTATAGCACCCAGGCCCCCTTCACCTCCATGGGACCCACGCTTCCAAGGGCCCCCACACCACCCAAGACCCTCGCATCACCCAGGGCCCCCACATCACCCAGGGTCCCTACACCACCCAGGGCCCCATACCACCCAGGGCCTCCACACCACATGGGGCCCCCACACCACCTAGGGCCCCCACACCACCCAGGGACCCCACACCCCCAGGGTTCCCACACCCCCAATTCCCCCACACCACCCAGGGCCCCCACACCAGCCCTCACGGTGTAGGTGTCCCCCTCCAGATGGTCCCCCCTACCCTAGCCTAGCTAACCTAGCCTAGCTAACCTAGCCTAGCTAACTTATCCTAGCCTTGTCTAACCTATCCTAACCTAACTAGTCTACGCCTAACCTAGTCTATGACCTACCCTAGCCCAACATCCTAATGTGGCCTAACTAAACCTTACCTAATCTACCCATCCCTACTCTCTGCTCTACTCTACTCAAACCAATAGCAATTACTGCCCTTTGGCTCTGCAAACCAATCACTGAATCATTGAATAGATATTAGGACAAAAAAGAAGAATGAACTGCCCGCTTCACTTTGAATGAGAAAAGAAGAAAAAGAGGTAACATCATCAAACCACAATTGGAGAAAGATGAATTGCACAAAAAAACATTCAACAAAGCTCACAAGATGCACATATTTTTTGAGTCAGAGAGTTCAATTTTCTTCAGTTTCTGGCATGCCAATCAACATGAAGAACAATATGTTATCCAGATTGAACCAATCTCATACTGCCAATATCATTATGTTATCCAAATTGGCACATTTCAAAGCCAACATAAACAACAACAAGTACATAAGCCGTTGCAAAATGATGAGAACAAACCATGCAATTAATAGCCTAAAACATAAGTAAAATAGCAAAAGAGGAAAATAATACAATTAGGAAAGAAAAATAACACATTAAGCTTCACAAAACTTGCTTGCCTATGAGTCTCAACCAACTGATCCATTCCTGTGAAGAGTTAATATTTTTGTCCAATCTCAATCATCCTTGATGAAGTTAGGCAGAAATTCCCAATGACAAGAACAGTCAAAAGGGCTAACATAACCATAATAAACTTTTTCACATTCAAAAGGGCTAACATAACCATACTAAACTTTTTCACATTCAAAAGGGCTAACATAACCATAATAAACTTTTTCACATTCAAAAGGGCTAACATAACCATAATAAACCTTTTCACATAACTTTCAACATAAAATCTCAAGTTGTTTTAGTTCAATATTAATGTTCATGCTCTTCAAATTCATCAGGAAGGTACCCAGAAAACGTTAAACAAGATTCGACCAGAAAGGAAGTCCAAATAATTCATCGAAATTATGCCTCCCAGAAATTGAAACAGGGAATGAACATTTTAATTAGAAACAATGACATGCTTTAACCAAATCTCGTTTTCTAACCTCTCCTAATGCAGTGAGCTCAACATGAGCAGTAGGATCCATCCGTATTATTGAAAACCATGTTGTGGCAACTAACAAGAATTTCAATTAATATGAACAACAACTGCAGCAAAAGCTTTCAAAAACTTCTTTCCAAAAAAAAAAAAAGAAATTGATGCATTCAGAAAATGGACAAGAGCAAATGAGATATATAACTAGGAAAAGAGAAGTGTTCAATGAACAAAATTGGAGTCAAACTTATGTGAGGTACTTTGTCATGGTTGAAAGCAATTTATAACAAAGGACATAAGAGGAATTGAGAGAGCAGTAAATATCCAAGGAATTTTGAGATAGCAGGAAAACAGGAAAGCAATATATATGTTTCAACTTCAGTAGAAAGAAGTACAATTCTCGTGCAAGGAAAAGGAAAAGAAACAGAAGTCAATGATCTTGGAGTTTGGCTCTACTTCTTTCATACTCTGACTTTCAACCTGATCGTTTCATGTCGCCATTGTTTGTCAGTAGAAATAGTTACTAATATAGACGCCATATCAATGTTCAATTAGACACTTCCAGCACAGGCATTTACTACTTTTTTTATCTTTTTAAAGAAAAAATAGGCATTTTCAGGTAGACTCTTGTAAACATGTCAGAACCAAATGATGAGCGTGCATCTCCCCTTTCTCAAGAAAGTCATGAAGAGTGTCCATCTCCAAATTCTCAAGTACGTAATGAAGATTATAAATCCTTTTAAGTGATGTATTTGATGATTTAGTATCAACTTTTGGAGCTGTTTTGGACACGGTCATGGTCATAAACTTTGTCCTGGTCAATTTTGAAATAAACTAGTTTTTACAAGATGGAAAAGGATAAGGTTCAGTTATGTTTAGATCCAACTGTTTTTTCAGTTGGTAAAACCTTTACTAATGTTTCATGGTCCAATCATTAAATTGTTTAACCTGTCCTAATTCTATTTTACAGAATTATGTTTTCCCAATTCATTTATAGAATTGTTCTTAACTTGTTTCTTTGCTTCTTTCTTTCCTTCCTGGTCCTTCATATATTAAACAATCTTCATTATATTTCATGTTCTTCATGATTCATAGAGCAGCTTTATTATTCTAAAGAAAAGAGCAGCTGTCTGATATATGAGCAAATAAATTCAGTACTTTGCTTAATTTTCTATCAGGGGTTTTCTCTCAAATATACTGGTAAACCGCTTTTCTGAAGTACTTTTTGTCTATATGTATATATTATCTTTCCAGTTATATGTCTTTAACGGTAGCTTTGAAATCCTTATTATGGGCTGCTTTGCTGGGTTGGTTTCTTGTCATTACTTGCCTTGGATATTGCAAGTCATTGGATCCAGATGTATAGGTATCCTTTGATGTTCTCTTACACCTCTTCTTTCTTGTGTATGTGATCCTTGTTGTCATGACGACTTAATTATTCTTTATGGAGTGTACTTAATTAGCTATACATGAAACTTATATTTCTTTTTTAATCGTCTGACTTTCCAAACCGAGTTTCCAAAGTGAGTGTCAGGACTATGTGTGGCGTGGTGACAGGTGCTCTCTCTATCTCTCTCTGTATCTATCTCTCTGTGTCTCTGTGTCTCTGTGTCTCTGTGTCTCTGTGTCTCTGTGTCTCTGTCTCTGTCTCTGTGTCTCTGTGTCTCTGTGTCTCTGTGTCTCTGTGTCGCTGTGTCGCTGTCTCCCTCTGTCTCCTCTCTCTCTCTCTCTCTCTCTCTCTCTCTCTCTCTCTCTCTCTCTCTCTCTCCCTCTCCTCTCTCCCTCTCTCCTCTCTCTCTCTCTCTCTCTCTCTCTCTCTCTCTCTCTCTCTCTCTCTCTCTCTCTCTCTCTCTCTCTCTCTCTCTCTCTCTCTCTCTCTCCCCTCTATCTCTCTCTCCATTTTTTTATTTTTTAAAACGTTCCGCCGGCGGTTGTATTCGCCGGTGGAAGAGGCTTCCATCGGCGGTTGATTTCGACGGTGGAAGAGGCTTCCGCCAGCGGTTGATTTTTCCTGGCTGAGCTCCCTTCAGCCGGCGGTTGATCATGTCATCGGTGGAGATGCAATCCATCAGCGGAGTAGACTTCCGCCGACGAAAGCAGCTTTCAACCGCCGGCCGAGGTACAACTGTGGCCCAGCAGTTGATTTCGTCTCTACCGCCGACGACGCCTCACCCGCCGCCGGAGCTTTCGCCGGCGGGTTTTAGCTTCTCTGCCGGCGAATTTGACCGCTGGCGGAGAAGTCTTCAGTAGTGGAAAAACATAGAGATCCGAATTGAAGAACTTCTTCTCTACCGCTTGGTGGATTACTGGATTACTAGTTTCTCTCTCTATCTCTCACTGTATTTTTATTTTACCACACTGTAACATCTCCGTCCTCCCCATCTTGCAGCCAGAACCATAACCAGGGTTTTATCATCCTCGTAGTCCACTGTACTCTCTTCGAATTAACCCTACCTAAGCTCCACTACGAATTAATGAATCCAGTCTAGACCGAACAAGAACCACAAGATTCATGGCGTGAAAAGGACGTCAAAGATTATTTGGATTTATTAATCTCCCATTGGGGTTTCTTTAATTGTTTCTTCTTGCGCTCATCAGACCTATCTTTCCTCATGTCCTAAGCTTTAATTAAAGCAAATGGCAGATGCATACCATAGACGAGGATAAAGGCATAAAACTTTAGGGTGAAGATTGACCAGATCTACTTGTTGCTCTAGGGCCATGATAGGGGACACAGGATCTCTGAGCCGAGCGTCGTACGGGCACTTCTTGTAATATCCAGGCGAGGAGTTTGCAAGAGTATTTTTCGTACGAGAAGCTGAAGGAGTTTTGAGTACTTTTTGTGCGAGAAGCTGAAGGAGTTTTGAGTACTTTTTGTGCGAGAAGCTGAAGGAGTTTTGAGTACTTTTTGTGCGAGAAGCTGAAGGAGTTTTGAGTACTTTTTGTGCGAGAAGCTGAAGCACACGGGAGACCATAGGTTTAAGGCGCATGCGGCAGACTATAGGTTTAAGATGCGTTTTCAATCTTTAGGTGTATGGCGCACCGGAGACTATAGGGTTAAGGCGTCTGGGAGACAAAAAAAAAAATAGGATTTATAGTTGAGACACGGTTTAGGGTTTTAAAACACAATAAAGCGGGCTTTAGTGATGGTTGGCTAATTGCTAAAAATTTAGGGATGGGCTTTAGACCGTCCGCCTCTAAAGAACTTTTTCTAGGGATGGTAATGATGAACACTTGCCTCTAAAAACCAATTTTCTAGTAGTGGTGGTATTATACCAATATTCAGCTTAATGTATATACATAGTACTCCATTGTCACAAAGTTTGAAAAATTCTTGCCAAAACCGACTGATAAAAACAGGGTTCCGATTGCTTACAATTGTAGAAGACAAGTCATGTAGTTTAACTACATTCTCAAAAAAAAAAAAAAAAAAAAAACTTTTATGGTACCTTTTATGTCGTTCTTTATTTTAATATTCCCAATGGATTTAAATGAAATTTCTGAATCAAATTCGGATATATGGGTTACGTATGTTGGCTTTAAAAATTTCCTCACATTTGGTTGTTGTTGAGTAATAGAGAGCTTGTAATTCAGGATTATTCAACCATCTTGAGAGAGCATCAGCAACATAATTTTTTTCACAGGTTGATACATAATCTCATAGTCACATCCCAATAATTTTGTAGGCCATTTATGTTGCTCAGGTCTACCAGTGCATGCTCAATAAAAAAATCTAAGACTGTATTGATCCATGAGTATAAAAACTTTTGTCACAATCTCATATTCAAATAGCTTCTACGATCGCTAATATCTCCTTAGCATAAGTAGACCAGGATCGTTTTCTTACTCCCAACGATTGACTCGTGGATGCAATAGGCTGTCCTTGTTGTGTTAACACTGCTCCTATTCTTCCCCCTGATGCATCTGTTTCAATAGTGTTTAGTTCTTTGAAATGGATAAAGTGAGAGTACTGGTCATTACGTTCTTCAAATTGAAGAAGGGAGTGTCAGCTGCTTAATCCCATTTAAATGGATCCCTTTTTAGCAGATTGTTAAGAGGACCAGCAATTAAGCCATAGCTTTTGACAAATTTTCTACAAAAAGCCCTGAATGCCACATAATTATGATATATTAGTAGGTCGTGCCCTGTCAATCATAGAGGAAACCTTCTAGTCATCAACCTAAACACATTGATCAGTAACAATAGGACCCAAATAGTCAAGCTCCTTTTTCTGAATACACAATTATTCAATTTAACAAAGAACTTATCCTATCATAAAATATCAATTGTTGTTCTTGATAGAATACTAATCCAGGGAAAGGATCTCAGATCAAGAGATGTAATCTTTCGTATGCTTCCTCTTACGCTAAGACTTCTAAGTCTTTCCCATGGTTGCCTTAACAGATGTGGACTCTAAATAATATGTACGTGAACACAAGTTAATAGAATTGTCCAGAAATCATTCGTTTACATGGTATCCGATAAAACCCTAAATTTCTAAATCATTTTCTACTCGCTTCCGTGCGTCAGCCGTCAGCTTCTATTTGCTCTATGATCACTCTCTCTTCTCCTTTTCCAAGGTGGACGTTCCCTCTCCTGCGTCTTCGACTACTACCTCAGTTTTCAATACAGCAAGGGGACTTATGCTCAAGAACGTTCATTTGTCCTCGGTCTTATGCACGGCTGAGTCCATCTCTCGGTCTCTAACATATCACACTATGTATCTTTGATGGGACCGTAATAATTACCTACTCTGGTGTCAACAGATGGTCCTAGTTCTGAACTATCAACAAGTTATGGGACTTGTAGACAGATCGTTCCCTCCTCCTTGGAAGTTCCTTCAATATGGCAACTCTGACGCCAATGTTGAATCCTATGTATTCGCAATGGTACATCCTTGACCAAATGATCCAAAGCTCTATTTTTGAGACACTTTTTGAAGCATCCCTTGGGTACACGCTCGGCCTTCCCTCTGCCGGTGTTATGTCAGCCAAGCTAAAACAACTTTTGCCTCCACCTGTCAGGCGAGACTGAACCATCTTCGATTTCAACTTCAAGCCCAAGGCCTATACTTCCACTTGTCATCCTCCTGTGCTCTCATCCTCAACTGTTGAACTAACTTCCTATTGACAAGCAGCGAATCATCCGAAGTGGTGACAGGGGATGCGTGACAAGTTTAATGCTTTATTAGCTAACAAAACATGGTCTCTTGTTCCTTTACCACATGGTTGGTGAGCAGTTGGCAGAAAATGAGTCTTTTCAATTAACAGAAAGTCTGACGGCTTAATTGATAGACATAACCAACGCTCAAGGCTAAAGGTTATATTTAGCGAGAGGGACAGGACTACTTTGAGACTTTCAGTCCAGTTGTTAAGTCGGTAACTATTCACACTATTCTTTTGCTGGATGTCTGTAAAAATTGGCTCATAACTCAACTAGACGTTAGAAATGCATTTCTTAACTGTACTTTTGACGAGGAGGTTTATATGTCGCAGCCACCTGGATTTATTGATAACTCTCATCCACACGTAGTGTGTCGGTTACACAAGTCTCTCTATGCCCTAAAGCAAAGTCCTCGAGCTTGGTACACCCATCTTTAATCCTTTCTTGTTGAGCTAGGGTTTGTTTTATCTAAGGCAACCACCTATCTATTTTGTCGTTATGGGCAGAGTTTAGCTCTTTTTATTTTTCATCTATGTTGATGATATAATTGTTACCGGTTGTGCAAGTGCTGAGATTCGCGCAATTTTCTCTCATCTGGGAGTTGAATTTTCATAAATGATTTGGGTAATCCTCACTATTTTCTTGGCTTTGATGCCCACACTTCCACAGGAATTCACCTTTCTCTGTCAAAGTATATTTCTGATCTATTAACTCTTCTTGACTTGTCTGAAATAAAGCCACTTACAACTTTGGTTGTTGCGTGCTCCAAACTATCTAAGTTTGGAGGTACCCTTCTTAGTGATGCTACTCAGTATTGTTCTGCAGTTGGTGCTTTGCAATACCTAACTTTGACATGCCCGGATATTCAGTATTCAGTCAACCAGGCATGTCAGTTTCAGCAAACCCCAACAGATATTCTTTGGGCTGTTGTTAAGTGCATCCTCCGGTATTTGAAAAGTACTATATTGCATGATTTTCTCATTCAGCCGACTAGAGATTTCGGCCTTGATTTCTTCACCAATGTAGACTAGGGGGGATGTGCAAATGATCATCGTTCGATCACTAGGTTTTTTTTATTAAGTTTGGTGATTCTTTAATCCCATGGTCTTCCAAGAAGCAATCCACTATGGGTCAGTCTAGTGCGGAGGGCGAATACAAAGCTCTTGCCACAGCAGCCGCTGAGGCATCATGGGTTCTTCATTTATTTAAGGAGCACCATATATTTCTCAAATCTCCCCCATTGCTATGGTGTGATAATTTGTCCGCCACATATATTGCGGCAAGCCCATTATTTCACGGTTGAGTCAAGCACGTGGCCTCCCAGGGAGGGGGGACCCCGCCACTGTGGCCTCCGTGAGGGAGGGGGGGGACCCCGCCTCCGTGGCCTCCCAGGGGAGGGGACCCCGCTGCTGCGGCCTCGCAGGGGGGGGGGGGACCTCGCCACCGTGGCCTCAGGGGGACCCCGCCGCCGTGGCCTCACGAAGGGGACCCCTGCCGCATGCCACGAGGGGACCCGAGGGGACCCGCCACCGGGGAGGGACCTGGCAGAGGTGGCCTCCTGTGGGGGAACCCGCCTACGAGGCCCCCCGGGGGGACCCCGCCGGACGAGGGCTCCAGTGGGGACCACGCCGCCGTGGGCTCCAGGGGGGGACACCGCCGCCGTGGGCTCGGGGGACCCCTGCCGCCGTGGGCTCGGGGCGGACCCCACCACAGTGGGCTCGAGGGGACCCTGCCACCGTGGGCTCGGGGGGGACCCCGCGCCGTGGGCACGGGGGACCTGCCGCCGTGGGCAGGGGGACCCCCCGCCGTGGGCTCGGGGGACCCGCCGCCGTAGGCTCTGAGGGGGGACCCAACCGCCATGGGCTCCGGAGGGGGGGACCCGCCGCCGTGGGCTCTCGAGGGGGACCCCCTTGTTGTGCGCTCTCGGGGGGACCCCTGCCGTGGCCTCCGGGGGGGGGGTGGGGACCCGCTGTGGCGGCCACACAGGGGGGAACCCACGACGATACCTCCAGGGGACCCACCGCTGTGGGCTCGGGAGGGACCCCGCCGCCGTGGGCTCCGGGGGGGGACCCCGCCACTGTGGGCGGGGGTGGGGGGGAGCCTGTTGCTGTGCTCTCCCGGGGGGGTCCCCGCCTCTGTGGGCTCCTGGGTTGGACCCCGTCGCCGAGGTCTCCGGGGGGGGACCCCTCTGCTGGGGTCTCCCGGGTCGGGGCCCCTCCGCGGGGGTCTCTCCTCCGGGGTCTCCCCGGGCGGGGCCCCTCTGGCGCGGTTTCCCAGGGCGGGGTCCCTCTGCCGTGGTGTCCCAGGGTGGGGCCCCTCCGCTGCTGTCTCCTAGAGCGGGGCCCCTCTGCAGCGGTCTTTCGGGGCGGGGCCCCTCCGCCACGGTCTCCCGGGGCGGGGCCCCTCTGCCAGTGTGTCCGTGGCGGGGTCCCTCTGCCGTGGTCTCCCATAGTGTGGCCCCTCCGCCGTGGTCTCCCATAGTGGGGCCCCTCCGCCGTGGTCTCCTCGGGAGGGGGGGTGGTGGACCCCTCTGCCGTGGTCTCCCGGGGGGGACTCTGCCGTGGTCTCCCGCGGGGGACCCCTCCGCCGTGGTCTCCCGCGGGGGACCCCTCTGACGTGGTCTCCCGCGGGGGACCCCTCTGATGTGGTCTCCATGGGGACCCCTCCGCCGTGGGCTCCCGGGGGGACCAGGCTAACATACGTGCAAGGATATTATACAGGTTGACATGTATGGATATTATACCAGTAGACAAAGTTTGAAAGAAAGCTATTTTGGGTATGTATATTATACCCACACAAAAAATGTTTTACCAGTGGTTCAAAAGCACCAGTAAAAAATGAATTTTTTTAGTTGTGGTTGTCAAAACTTCCAGTAAAAAATGACAATTTTTAGTGGTGGTGGTCAAAACCGCATGTAAAATGAGATTGAATATGACAATTTGTGTCGGTGATTATAAAAACCGCACTGTAAAAAATGCCACACTTTATAGTGGCAGTTGCAAAACCACCTGTAAATACTATTAGACTTTTTTACAACCAGTTTCAAAACCACTATTGAAACCAGAAAACATTGCAGTGATTACTTATAGAGGCGGTTCTTATGGATTCACCAACTGTTTTCCCCCCCTTTGTAGTTGCAAAAGACTACCTTGAGTATGTTTTGATTTACAACCATGAACAAAAAAGTTACAATATATGACATTCTTGCACTACGACTTTTATGAAGCCGACAAAATATGTAGTTTGACTTGTTGGAACTAATACAAGAAAGAAAAGAAAAAGCTTTGCTCCAAAGAAGGTGGAGAATATATATCTTCTCATTATGTCAAGAACATAATAGCAAAAGGCAAGCTTAAAAATGGTTAAAACAACTTGCATTTGGGATGGGATAACATGGTTAGAATTTAAATTTGGTTAAAATATGGACCACATTATCTATCGTAATCATCCAGAGGAAAAACCAAATCATGTAACTGGTAAATTTTAATTTCAAAAGATTAATGGACAACTCAATCGTGTAGGATTGAGATATTTCCAAAAACCAACAACATCACTTACTGATGTGGTATTCTTCAACATCTCACCTTCTGGTCCAACAGCTAAACTCCCTTGCTTTCCTAAATAATTACAATAACAAACTGATCAGTCAAACCTCGTAAATTGTCATACAAGAAAGTAGAATAGAATCTCCAGGGAACAACTTACAAGTATTTTCATCAAACCGTCTCTCTTCACCACAAAAAATATAAACAAAAGTAAATGTAAAGGAAACCAAGGTGCATAGTATTATTGCCGAATAAACAGTCCTGTCTTTCCTTTAACTTTGACAAGAGTGGAACATAAGCTGCTAATATAGTTCATATATCTACTTTACATTAACCACATTAGTATTTTTCAGTTCACTGAGCACAGAAAGGATTATCATCTTCAAATTAAGGTAGGAACAACATTTTGTAAAAAACAAACAAAAAAAGCAAAAGTAGGCACATAATTATGAAACACATCTAAACTCATCCGAACCAGATACCATGTTTCATCTCCTTGAGCTTTTTACAACAATGACATATATTTACCCAAAGCAAAACAAAGATATTAATCAACTATAAAACTTTCCAAAACACCTATTTCATCAAGAGAACCTAAAATCCAAACAAAAAATCTCTGATTAATATAACTCCCATTTATAAATATTAAACAATTATCAGAAACTGTTTTCATCTGACAAGTTAGTGAACGTAACACAGATATTGCCTAGAGAAGAACTCAACAAAATTAATTTTGAATATTTGTAGTTTAGTATTATTATAAATGACGAAAGGGAATTGTTAACAAAGTAAAACACCCCGTAGCCCCATCCCCGCGCCTTTCCACGTCCAATGCCCCCACCCAAGACCCCCACCCCCATGACCTCGTGCAGCCTCCTCCCCCGTGCCTTGCTTACCCCCACCCCGGTCCCACCTGTGCCCCTCCTCGCAAGGGCCCCCTCTGTTACAAATATTTTAGGGTTATTATTTAGCGTTATGGGACATTAGTGGGCTTTATTGTGGATTTCACTATATTATGGTTTTTATATCTAATTATTAGTTAATTAGGGTCTTTTCTGTAGGTCCATGTTGGAATAGACTAATTTGGCATCATGTATCTTTTTATTATTATAAATACGAGGTGTCCGATGGACAGATTAGGCCAGAATTTCAGAACTAAATCTAATATCGTATTCTTCTCTTTCTCCTCTCTTCCTCCCTTTTCTTCCTCCCTAAACCCTAATTTTATCTTAATTTTCTCTCTTCTTCCTCCTTTTACCACTTCAAACCCTGATTTCTCATCGTTACGAAGTTGAATAGTAACAAATGGTATCAGATCCAGTTGTTCACAAATGGTATCTTCTCGCAATATTTTCGGGGCACTTTATTTGTCCCTAGGCACGACAAACCCATCATGGTTTAGGGGACTGCCGTCATTCGCTTGTGTTAGAGCACGGATTTGTCAGATTTGAATCTCAAGCTTCATCAACAATACTTGAAGATTGCAATCTTCAACTTCTACCTTATCTCTTACCCAATCGGTTGTAACCTCTTTTCTATCTCTTGTTCAAGGGACAACCACCTAATCTTATCTCCAAATTATATCTCCTTTAGATCTCTAGATCTCTATTTTAATTTCAAACTTGTAAACTCTTATATATACTTGTATACAGATTCGATTTAAATCAGAGTGGATCAATAAAAATTCATTGTCAATTTGTCTTCACTTTGTTCTTCTTCTTCTTCACGTGCACTTACATGGTATCAGCCTAAATCTCCTGGAACAGCAATGGCCAACACTACCCCTACTGCTTCCTCCCCTGTCTCAGCCGCCAACACCAACGGCAACACATTCCACTTAGGTCCTCCTCATGGGTCTTTCACTCTTACCTTTACCAACATCCAAAATTCAGTCTCTCTCATACTTGATCGTTCCAACTATCTCCTATGGCGATCTCAATTTATCCCGGTTTTCTATAGCCAAAGAGTGATTGGATTCCTTGATGGCACAATCATTTCACCTCCTCAGTTCCTCCCTCAAGAAACTCCCCAAACTTTAGTTCCCAATCCAGCATATGAAGCTCGGTTCTGAGTAGACTAATCCATCAAAAGTTGGCTCAGTTCCATAGCCTTAACACATCTCGTGAAATTTGGCTCACCCTCGAGTATTCCTACTCGTCTAATCTTCAAGCACGTGTTCTCCATGTTCATCTTGAACTTCAAAACCTCAAAAAGGGAATTATGCCCGTCTCTGAATACTTAGAAAAGGCCAAAGCCATTGCTGATCAACTCTCTGCAGCAGGCCGCACTTTAGACCAAGAAGACATGGTCTCCTTCATTCTTAACGGCCTCGGTTCTGAGTATGAACCATTTATCATGTCCGTCACAGCAAGGACCATTCCACTTACCATGGAAGAACTGCAGAATTTGCTCTTGACCCAAAAGCACCCCTTGGCTATAGCCACGTAAATGGGAGGTTTAACACTATCTCAAACTACTCCCTCGGTGAATCTCGCAGCTCAATCATCCTCCTCAAATAAAAGAGGCAGAGGACGAGGTCGCTCTAACAGAGGCAGAGGACGTAACTCAAGTAGGAATTCTCCTAACTCACAAACTGGCAATTCCAACCGTCCTCCTCAATCAAACAGGTCCACTTGCCAACTCTGTAACCGAAGAGGTCATCAAGTCGCCCAGTGCTACTATATTTTTGACCAGACGTTTCAACCAAAGCAGTCACCCTCTCCTCAACTCAGTTCACCTAAATGAACAACCTCATGAAGGACTCTGGTATCCAGATTCAGGTGCCACACACCACTTCACAGGTGATGTTAACAATCTCATGGAGAGACACCATGGTGATGAACAAGTGACCTTAGGAAATGGTCACCAATCTCCTATTTTCGAAAAAGGATCTTGTCCTTTACGGCCTTTTAAACTTCAAAATGTCTTATATGTTCCCTCTATTATCAAAAACCTTGTTTCTGTCTCTAAATTTACAAAAGACACTAACACTTTCATCCAATCAGTTGTAACCTCTTTTCTATCTCTTGTTCAAGGGATACCCACCCAATCTTATCTCCAAATTCTATCTCCTTTAGATCTCTAGATCTCTCTTTTAATTTCAAACTTGTAAACTCACTATAAATACTTGTATACAGATTCGATTAAAATCAGAGTTGATCAATAAAAATTCAGAGTCAATTTGTCTTCACTTTTTTCTTCTTCTTTCTCACATGCACTTACAGTTTGGAACCTCTCTTCTAGCCAAATTATCCAAAAACTGATTTCTGGAAGCATCTCAATTAGTACAGACATCTTTACCAGATATCAGTGCACTATCTACAAATTGATAAGGTTTTTAATATTTGCACTAGGATTATTGTCTATCTTGTTATCGCTTTGAAATCCGACCATCCTAAGCCCTTGAAAAGTACCAAAACATAGTTTCACGACATGTTTCCGACCTAACCCGAAAACACCAAAGTTCAAAAGTCGGCTCCAATCTGCAACCATTCTTCTCTATTTCAAAGAGTTTTTTCCGTGACATATTTGGGTCCCTCGCCGATCTATTTCCGGGCGTCAGATGACTGGAATTGCCACTAGAAAGTCCCCCTCAAGGATTCACTTTCTCAGAAACCATCTCCTCCATAGCTTCTACATTTTTACGGTGACTATTATTTTTCTTTGCCTCTGACGACTTCCTATTGGTTGTCACCGGCCTCCCATAGCCGAAAGAGCCTTGCCAAAGCTCGTGCAAAAACGCTAAAGCAATTAGGGTTTCCACAGCTGTAAGAAGAAGTGACCCTTCTTTTTCATACAGTGAACCCCGATCGAACCGGATAGGAGGTAAACCCGGTTCAGCTTATTTTGTTTTGTCAATCACGGTTCTTCTAACAGAGTTTGATACACCTGATATGGTCTCGCTTTCTCCAAGGAAGACCATCCACATATACTCTTTCGACGACTCTTTTCGACCATATCATCCGGGCTTTAGTCCTCCAGCCCCACTCCATCAGTCGTCGTATCACAGCTGTCAGTGTTGCCTTCTTTCCTTGAGTTGGGACCATTGTCGAATTCAGCATCCTCACTAGTGCCACCACCTTTATCGGATTCAACATGCTCACCCATGCCACCGCCTTTGTCGGATTCAGCTTCTTCACCAATGCCACCGCCGTTGTCAGATCCTGAGCCCTTACCAGAGCCTTAACAATTGCTTGATCCATTGTCTTTGCTGGATCAATTGCCAAAAGTTCTACATTAGTCAACTTCTTCTATCGTACTTTGGGTTGATTTGAGCAAGCCCACCATCTTCGTCGACAATGTTTTCATACACATGTTTTCTATTGCTGCCAGCATCCAACTCACCTCGGCCTCATTTCATGCGTGATGCTCTTCTTTTTGCTTCACATCTTCAGGATATAGCTACACAAAACGATGATGTACTCTCATATGAGAAAGATATGCCTTGGTTGGTTGCATGGTCAATGGGGTTATTTTGTTACGAACTTTGGGGACAAGGTTCTTTTGAAGGGGGTGGAATGTTAGATATATATTAGGGTTATTTAGCTTTTTTGGCCATTAGGGGGTGGAATGTTAGACATAGATTAGGGTTATTTAGCTTTATAGGCAGTGGGCTTTATTGTGGGTTTTACTAGATTAAGAGTCAATTACAAATTATTAGTTAATTTAGTTCTTTTCTGCAAGTCCACGTTGGAATAGACTAATATGTAATTTTTTATCTGTCCATATTATAAATAGGAGGTTTCTCCCTTGGATCGATTAGGCCAGAATTACAAAAAGAAACCCTAATATCTTATTCTTCTATTCCTCCTCTCTTATTCCTCTTCCTATCACCCTAAACACTAATACTATCTTAATTCTCTCTTTTTCCTCTTTTTACCTCTTCTAAACCCTAATTTATCGCCGTTACGAAGTTGAACCATAACACCCTCCTCACAGAGTCCCCCTCCTCAAGGGGACTTCCTCCCCTGGGAGGCTGAGTCCCTTTCCCCCGCCCATCTCTCTCATTTCCTTGCCACCCTCCTCTCCCCCTTCCCCTAGGGGCCCATCTCCGCCCTCCCCTTGACAGCCCCTCTTTCCCCTCCTCTCTCTCCCTCCCCTTCCGCATCCCCTCCCCTTGAGAGCCCCCTGCACCCTTGAGTGCCCCCTCCCTCAAGAGTCCCCCTACCCCTGGAGCAACACTCCCTACGAGACCACCTCCCCCTACCACCTCCCAGGGCCTCACTCCTCCACAACCAACAGGGCCCCCACCCTCCCACTCTCCAGGGCCTCCTCCCCCCACTCCCCACATCCCTCCACACAATTTTGGCCCCTCTCCCCCCTCCCCTGGGACCCCTCCCCCTCCTCGTAGGGCCCCCCTCCCCCTCCTCGCAGGGCCCCCCTCCCCCTCCTCGCAGGGCCCCCCTCCCCCTCCTCGCAGGGCCCCCTTCCCTCCTCCACTCAGAATCCCCCCTCTACCCGCGTTGGAGGCTCCCTCCCAAGGAGCCCCCTTTGCGAGGGCCCCTCCTACAGGAGTCCCCCTCCCCCAGGAGCACAACTCCCCAGGAGGTCACCTTCCTCTCCCCCCCTCCCCTTGAGGGCCCTTCTTCTCCCGGGGCACTAGTCTGTCCCCCTTGGCCCTCCACCTTCATCGGACCCCACTTATCCATCCATAAGAACGCGTCTCCCCTCAGGGTCCCTCTTCCCCTACCCTACCTCCTATATTTTATGACTTGATGGTTGTTTTAAACAATGAGAAAATAAGTTGAATAGATTAATTTGACAAATTATACAAATTTATTTTACTTCCCAAACTATCAGTGATTAAAAGTTCAAATCAAAGGATATTAACTCCAATTGGGTGCACGACCTTTTTATTTATACATATACTCTAATTTTGTTTTAAAATCTTATATCAAATATTCAAAACCGACGCACAATACAATTTCAAGGACAAAGTAGCAAAAAACTATAACTACACAAAAAGATGGAAGAAGAAAATCCCACTTAAGAACACAATTAAGCCCATTTAGAGGATTTAATGAAACCCACTTAAGGAAATAATAAAACCAAGTTAAAAGGGCTAGAATAAACCCAATAGGAGCTGTAACATATGAGAAAAGGAACTCAGTCATATACTGAAACAGATTTTTGCCTAAGAAACTCAACCAATGGACATATGTGATTCCTATGGCATTAGAACAAAATATAAGGTCAGCCTAAAAAAGGGATCAGCAAAAGTAAAAAATCTTAAACACGGTTCCAAAAGAAAAAGAAATTGATCTTGCCAAACTAGAGAGGGTACCCATTTTTCTTTTTACGGAAGAGACAATGTCCTTCATAATTTTGAGATAGCACCGTAGAAGGAAAAAATAGTTACTCACAGGAGGATGTACAAACTGCCTTCTAGAACGCCCATAATAATTTATCATATGTCACCTCATACACAAATATAAACACCTATTGCCTAGAAAAGTAACATCAATGTTACTAGCAGAAGTCCAGTCCTCACAACATGTGAATGACAAGACTTTATAATAGGCATTGAAGTCTAGATAGTAAGACTACGCTATCAGACAACCATAAAATATCAGATAGCAAGCAATGAGTTTGACTTGATCAGAAAACATTGTACAAATGTTTGGCAAATTAGAGGGAGAGTCAAGGAGTCGTAAATAAGCTCGGAGCAACAGTCTAATTGCAAGGAGAATAAAACTGAAAAAATTGAAATGAAAAAAATATTGAGAAGATCATGCTTGTAATGTCAAAGAAACCCACTGAGAGATACACACCTTACATTAACCCTAACTTCCTAATATATAAACTTAAAGTGCATTTCGAGATCAATGTGAACAAGTAGATACCCACAAAACTCAACTTGTTGAGCAGGACAAGATGAACACAAATCCTATTCTGAGATGAGAAGACACACCAGAGCATTGAAGAACACCACCCACCAGAAATAGATGAAAGCCCCAACGTGTCAATAATTCCGAAAAAATCTATGAACATGAAACCCAACATCCCTCTCCCACAAACAGAACAGCCTAACCTCCCAAGCCATTTGACATTGAAAAACCCCAGCCCGTCAAAAAAATCTAAATCCTTATCTTTCCGCATCTTTTGAAACCCATCATAAAGACCTAAGCAAAATGCAAAGACTCGCCAAAAATTTTTTAATCCAAACACCGATAGAACATAGAGAATGAGAAAGAGGCACACAAAATTTTCCAGAAAGTCCTTCATTACAAAACTTATTCCACTAAAGATGAATTCAAACAAGTAAACATTTCTCTGAAAAAAAAGAGAAAATGATGCATACTGGTACCAGCCTACGAGGGAATAGAACTTTAACCACAGGCAAGGGGAAGGATGAAGCGAACAGATGGAGAGGGAGAGTAGTGTGTCGTGTAAAGGACAACAACAACTACTAATTTGAATTAATGTTTTACTCCTTTTTTAAACTTCAAATTTAAAACCTTTTTAAATTTAACAAATTTTCATTAAGAAGAAAACTGAGTCAAAAAATATATCTTCTAGTTTGTTGGTCTGACTATGTTTCCTGTTGTCATCTTATTGAACTCGGGTCAAGTAGAATCTAGGCGATTATATATGGACGGACCCAAATTTTCACTAATTTACTCATTATAAATTATCACAGTTGTTGGGACCTAAGCTTGTCAAATGGAGCTCATTTGATTTTACCACCAAATATGATTTTGAGGAGGTTAAAAAATAATAAGTTATATGATTCTATTATGGGATTCTTATTTTTAATATTATACAAAGCACCTTTAAAAAAGAAAAAATTGAGTGGCACAATCTTGGACTGAACTTGAGCCGGCCATCCTTTCTCTATTTATAATTTAATAGACTTCATGATAAGAATTTTAACTTGTACATATAATTGAATAATCTCTTCCATCTTCTATTTATTCTCTTACAAATGGAGCAAATAAGAATAATACAAACTTTTTTACTAATGGCAGAAGGGAAAAACGTTAAAATGGTAAACAGATATTAAAATATTATTCCCGTTTAGCTTCATTTAATAATCAGATGGACGGTAGAAAGGGTAATTGGCTCCCGTTTATAACCCTACCTCCAGGGCCACCTCAACCAAAGCCAACTGAACCACCCCCTCCACAAGGCTCTCTCCCCATGGCTCCCCCTCCCGGGGTCCACAATCCATGAGAACCCCCAACCCCCCTCCTCTCTCTCCTCCTCCTCCTCCTCCTCCTCCTCTTCCAGTCCGGCCAACTTAACCCAAAGCCACAACCGCCAGGGCCACATCCCCCTGGGGCCGCCTCACCACTTACCCCTCACCCCAGGACCACCACATCTATGGCCCCGCACCACCACCCACACACCCCTCAGAATAGGACCCCACACACCCCTCAGAATAGGACCCCACACCCCCACGGCCTCCCTCCACACCACAGGGCCCCCCACACCACAGGGCCCCCACACCCAGGACTCCCACACCCAAGGCCCCCACAACAAGGGCCCCCACACCAAGGGCCCCCACACTCACGGCCCCTACACCCATGGCCCCCACACCAGCAGTCCCAACACATAGGGCCCCCACACCAGAAGCTCCAACACATAGGGCCCCCTCAACCGAGGGGACCCACACCGAAGGGCCCCACACCACGTAGCGCCCCCACACCATGAAATGCCCCCACACCACCCAGGGCCCCTACACCACCCAGGGTCCGCACACCACCCAAGGTCCCCAAACCACCCAGGGTCCCCACACCACCCAGGATCCCCACACCACCCAAGGCCCCCACACCAGACCTAGCACCCCCACATCACCCAGGGTCCCCACATCACCCAGGGTCCCCACACCACCTAGGGCCCCCATACCACCCAAGGCCCCCACACCACCCAGGAACCCCACACCACCCAGGGACCCCACACCCCCCAAGGTCCCCACACCCCCAAGGCCCCCACACCAGCCCTCACGGCAAGCACCCCCTCCAAATGGTCCCCCCTAACCTTGCCTAGCTAACCTATCCTAGCTTAGTCTAACCTAACTGAACCTAACTAGTCTACTCCTAACCTAGTCTAAGGCATAGCCCAGCCTAGCATCCTAACCTGGCCTAACTAAACCTAACCTAATCTACCCATCCCTACTCTCTACTCTACTCTACTCAAACCAATAGCAATTACTGCCCTTTGGCTCTGCAAACCAATCGCTGAAACATCGAATAGATATTAGGACAAAAGAGAAGAATGAGCTGCCCGCTTCACTTGGAATGGGAAAAGAAGAAAAAGAGGTAACATCATCAAATCTCAATTGGACAAAGATGAATTGCACCAAAAAACATTCGACAAAGCTCACAGGATGCACATATTTCTGTGTCAGAGAGTACAATTTTCTTCAATTTTTTGCACGCCAATCAACATGAAGAACAATATGTTATCTAGATTGAACCCATCTCATACTGCCAATATCATTAAGTTATCCAAATGGATACACTTCAAATTCGACATAAACAACAGCAAGTAAATAAGCCGTTGCAAAATGATGAGAACAGACCATGCAGTTAATTGCCTAAAACAAAGTAAAATGGCAAAAGAGGAAAATTATACAATTAGGAAAGAAAATAACACAAAGCTTCACAAAACTTGCTTGCATATGAGTGTCAACTGATTGATCCATTCCTGTGAAGAGTTAATATTTTTGTCCAGTCTTTCTCATCCTTGATGAAGTTAGGCAGAAATTCCCAATGACAAGAACAGTCAAAAGGGCTAACATAACCATAATAAAATTTTCACATAACTTTCAACATGAAATCTCAAGTTGTTTTAGTCCAATATTAGTGTTCATGCTCTTCAAATTCATCAGGACAGTACCCAGAAAAAGTAAAACAAGATTTGACCAGAAAGGAAATCTAAATAATTCATCGAAATCATGCCTTCTAGAAATTGAAACAGGGAATGAACATTTTAATTAGAAACAATGACATGCTTTAACCAAATCTCGTTTTCTAACCTCTCCTAATGCAGTGAGCTCAGCATGAGCAGAAGGATCCATCCGTATTATTGAAAACCATGTTGTGACAGCTAACAATAATTTCAATTAATATGAACAACAACTGCAGCAAAAGCTTTCAAAAAATTCTTTTCAAAAAAAAAAAAAGAAATTGAGGTATTCAGAAAATGGACAAGAGCAAATGAGATATATAACAAGGAAAAGAGAAGTGTTCAATGAACAAAATTGGAGTGAAACTTATGTGAGGTACTTTGTCAAGGTTTAAAGCAACGTATAAGACACAAAGTACATAAGAGGAACTGAGAGAGCAGTAAATATCCGAGGAATTTTTGAGATAGCAGGAACACAGAGCAGGAAAACAGGAAAGCAATATATACGTTTCAACTTCAGTAGGAAGAAGTACAATACTCGTGCAAGGAAAAAGGGAAAAAAACAGAACTCAATGACCTCGATATGGAGCTTGGCTCTACTTCTTTCATACTCTATTTAAGTTCTTCTAGCACTTCTCATAAGCTTGGGAAATCTATTCCCATAAATGAAACAGAGGTCTAAGACACCTACCAAAATTGATAAAAACTAAATATTAGATGATCAAAATCTACTAAACCTATCAATTTAAACCAAATTTACTTAGAAGAGGGATTCAGAAGCTACTGAAAAGTGTAAAGCTTGAGCCGCAAATTAGAAATTGAAAAATAGAAATTTGAGTTTGCAGGAAAACAACACAAGCTGTAGGAACCGCAATCGATCGGGAAAGCAATCTCCATACTCAACATAGGAATATGAGTCTTGGCTTTAGTCTTTCCTCGCTTTGTCACTCTTGTAAGGATTTTAAAGCAAAGAAATAGCAGCTCGGCCTCCTCTTACTACAAGTGGCTGGGTAGTTCCCCCTTGTACGTAAGAGAGCTTCCAGTGTCTCTGTAGTAAAGTTGTGTAGCCACTTGTACTACTGAGAGCCGTAAGGCGCCTCTTACTACAAGGGGCGTCACATGTGTTGTGGAAATCGGGTTGGTTTCCACCGAATGTGAACAATTGTACCAAGAAATTAGACTAAGAAAAATTCCCAGGAAGTTGGATGAGACACGAACGGTCTCGCTTAAAACCCAACTTAGACTCGTAAGTCCTTTTGATAGAATTTTTTCTAAATAATTTAATGGAAAATATATCACCTAACAAATATTACCCGACAAATGAATCGAACAAAGAATACTAAAAAGTATAACACAAGAGTTACGTGGTTCGGTAACTTACCTACATCCACGGGCAACGGTAAAATATCTCCACTCTCAACTGTTGAAGTACTTACAACTTTGGGTACAATCTCAAATGGGAGAAAAATCTCCACCCAAATACCCAAAAATAGGAGATATACAAATGTTCCAAATAATGGAACTTACAAGATCCCAAACCTAACTCGAGAACTAAAATAGAGAAAAAGATTTATCTCTCAATCTTTCTCTCACAAATGCTCTCTCTTCAACTAGAATGAGATATCAAATAAGCATCTGAATGCCTCTATTTATAGGAAAAAAATTCGGATCCCTTTTTAAATAATAATAATACTTTAATAATAAAATATTATTATATTATAATAATAATAATATAATAATAATAAAATTTTATTATATTAGTGTTAAAGGGGGCGCCGAAATAGTTGATTTCGGCGCCCACCTTATTAGACGGGGCCGCCTATCTTTAGGCTACCGTCTCCCTCCCTATATTGATGAGTGGGGGGCAAAGTGCCACCCCCACTCACAAATCTCCACATTGGCGATTTTTCCTTATCCACATAAAATAAGGAGTGCCAACCAATGCGCCTTGTGACGTCTTCAAATATGAAGGATGTTGATCAAGTCCAAACAGTATTTGAACTTGATCCCTGTTATCACCTTGGTCAAAGCATCTGCAGGATTGTCATCTGTCTTGATTTTGTGGACTTGAACTCCACCTTCTTCGATGATCTCCTGCACAAAATGATATCGCACATCGATATGTTTGGTCCAGGCATGGTATACTTGGTTCTTTGCTAAGTGAATAGCACTCTGATTATCATAGAACATTGTCAGATGTTTCTGACCAACTCCCAAATCTTCAAGTAACCCCTGTAACCAAATAGCTTCTTTTACAGCCTCTGTAATGGCCATATATTTTGCCTCTGTCGTTGACAAGGCAACTATGGACTGTAAGGTAGACTTCCAACTAACTGGTGCTTTCGCAAGAGTGAATACATAACCAGTAGTTGATTTACCTTATCCAGATCACCAGCATAATCTGAGTCGCAGTATCCAACTATTTGATGACCAATACTATCATCTTTCTCAAACATCAAACCCACATCTAAGGTTTTAAAAATATACCTTAATATCCATTTTACAGCTTGCCAATGATCCTTACCTGGATCATGCATATATCTGCTCACAACACCAACTGCTTGTGAAATGTCTGGTCTCGTACACACCATAGCATACACAAAGCTACCCACTGCATTTGTATAAAGAACCTTTGACATAAACTCTCGTTCCTTATCTGTCTTAGGACACTGTGAAACACTTAGTTTGAAAAGAGGTGTCAATGGGGTACTTACAGGTTTTGTCTTCTCATCTATGTCAAATTACTGTAGT
Source organism: Aristolochia contorta (assembly GCA_022405105.1). Taxonomy (NCBI): domain Eukaryota; kingdom Viridiplantae; phylum Streptophyta; class Magnoliopsida; order Piperales; family Aristolochiaceae; genus Aristolochia; species Aristolochia contorta. The sequence continues at coordinate 20,668,503 of CM039664.1, forward strand.
ACCTTCTTCAAATACTGATTTTGTGTCAAACAAAGTGTACCCCTCATTCGATCTCTCTTGATCTCCATGCCGAGAATTTTCTTCGCTTCACCTTGATCTTTCATTTCAAACTCCTTGCTCAATTGAGCCTTCATTCTTTTGATCTCCTCTTGATTTTTTGATGCTATCAACATATCATCGACATATAGGAGGAGATATATGAAAGATCCGTCTTGTAGCTTGTTGAAATACGCACAATGATCAAAACTGCTTCTAGTGTATTTCTGCTTAATCATGAATTGATCAAGCTGCTTATACAACTGCCATGGTGATTGTTTTAGGCCGTATAATGATTTGTTAAATTTACAAACACAATTTTCTTTTCCTTGTACGATGAAAACTTTAGGCTGGGTCATACAGATTTCCTCTTCTAAATGACCATGTAAGAATGTTGTCTTCACATCTATTTGAACTAGCTCCAAATCAAATTGTGCTACCAAAGCCAAAAGAATTCTAATGGAGGAATGTTTCACAACTGGAGAAAATACCTCATTATAATCAATTCATTCCTTCTGAGCATAACCTTTAGCTACGAGCCTTGCTTTGTAGCGGACATCATTCTTTTGTAGAAATCCTTCTTTCTGAGCATAAACCCATTTGCAACCAATTGCCTTCTTTCCCTTCGGAAGCGATTTTAGCTTCCAAGTGTGATTCTTCTCCATGGACTGCATTTCCTCCTCCATAGCAGTCTTCCATTTTTCTTTATCTACACCACTGGTAGCTTCAAGAAAAGTTTGAGGTATGCCTTCAACTATGATAGGAAATGCATAACCCACCATATCATCAAAACGAGCAAGTTTTCTAATCTCCCTTCTTTGCCTACTGATGGCAATTGGTAAATTATCCTGATGAGGAGGTTCCTGGGTTAAAACCTCTTCTACTCCAGTACCTTCTTCTGTTCCTGGAGTGTCACTTTCCTGCAGCTCGTTTTCTACTACTTTGGTTGAAGTTGTTTCAAACTCCACCTGTTGTGGAGTCAGCTCCACCTGTTGTGAACTTCTCTCTGAATCATTAGTTACCCTTTTGAACATTGAAGATTCATCAAAGGTAACATCCTTGCTAAAAATACTCTTCTTTGAAGATAGACACCATAGTCGGTATCCCTTCACACCAGAAATGAATCCCATAAACAAGGCTTTCTTAGCCATTGGATCCAATTTAGATTCTTTGACGTGATAATAAGCAGCGGAACCAGAAACACGTAAAGAATCATAATCATTTGCAGGGTTGCCAAACCATACCTCTGAAGGTGTTTTGCTATTGAGGGCAGCTGATGGTAAACGATTAATAAGATGACCTGCATACATGACAGCCTCTGCCCAAAACTGTTTCCCCAAACCAGCGTTGGACAACATACACCAAACTTTCTCCAACAAGGTTCGGTTCATCCGTTCTGCCACTCCATTCTGTTGTGGTGTATTTCTGATTGAAAAATGTCAAGTGACACCTTCCTTCTTGCAAATATCGAAAAATGGATCATTTCGATATTCACCTCCATTATCTGATCGGAGCACCTTAATCTTCCTCCCGGTTTTGGTCTCCATCATTTTCTTCCACTCGAGAAATTTTTCCAGGACTACATCTTTTTGATTTCATAATATACACCCAAACTCTTCTGGAAAAATCATCAACAAAAGTAACAAAAAAATATTTACCTCCCAAGGAAGCTGTCTTGGTTGGTCCCCATACATCTGTGTGAACGTAATCCATAATTCCTTTTGTATTGTGGATTGCGGTACCAAACTTTACTTTTGTTTGTTTTCCCAGAACACACTGCTCGTATAAGTCCAGTTTACAGACTTTTGCTCCTTTCAATAATCCTTGTTTTGACAATGTTCGCAAGAATTTTTCTCCAGCATGTCCAAGCCTCATATGCCATAGCCTGGACATCTCAGCTTCTTTGTCTTCTATTGATACTGCTGCTACTGTACCAACTTCTGTGCTGCCTTGATAGAAATACAAGTTATTTTTCCTCACTCCTTTCATTACATCAAGTACTCTTGAAATGACTTTAAGAATCCCATTTGAATTTTTATAATGAAGCCTTTTGATTCTAAGGCTCCCACCGATATAAGATTCTTAGTTATCTTCGGTATATACCGAACTTCTGTCAACTCTCTTGTTGATCCATCATGATTCTTCAAATTAATTGAGCCGATCCCTTCTATCTTGCATGTTTGATTGTCTGCAAGGTAGACGACCCCTCCATTAATTTCTTCAAAGTTGAAGAACCACTCCTTTCTGGAACACATGTTAGAATCAAATAACCATTCATCTGTGTGAGTCATTCCTGAAAAACAAGCCAGAGAATAGTCTGACTCGTCATTCTCTGCTACACACACTCCTGACACGGATTTTCCTTTCTTCTGTTGTAACTTTTGGCAATCTTTCTTCCAATGCCATTTTTCACTACAGAAGGCGCATTTATCTTTAGCAGGTCTACCCTTAGAGCTAGATCTGCCTCGACATTTGGATTTACTATTTTTAGCACGACCCCTTACAGTATAGGTTTCTCCTGATGACGAGCTACCGTGTTCCTTTTGGTCTTTTCTCTGGATCTCATTATCATATAAAACAGCACATACTTCATCTAATGTAATTTTCTCTTTTCCATTAAGTATTGAAGTAATTAGATAATCATATTCACTAGGAAGGGAAGATACAAGCAAGATTGTTTTATCTTCATCCTTGATAGCTTCTTCAAGGTTCAACAATTCAACTACCAGCTTATTGAAAGTCGAAATATGGGTATACTTTGTCATACCTGACTGATACTGAAAGCGAAATAATTTCTTCTTTAGACACAACCGATTCTGGCTGCTTTTCGTCAAGAATTATTTATCTAGCTCCTTCCATAGTTTACTTCCAGATGTCTCCTTCATATAAGGGAATTTCATTACCTTTGTGAGACATGATCGGATTACTACGCATCCAGTGCGTTTAATTCGACTCCATTCTTCATCATCTAGGTACGAAGGCATACCTTCTTCCAAAGTAATACCGAGCCCTTGTTGATAAAGAACATCCATCATTTCACTTTGCCACATATTAAAATCGTTCGATCCATCAAAGTTTTCCACATCAATCTTAGCCTTTGTCAACACCGACTGGGAAGACCTTGAAGTCGAAGCGGCGGTTGTTGATGATGCTTCCATAATTAAATATAATTATGACACGGACATGGAAATAAACAAAATGCCAAGGTCGTTAACCTTGGCTCTGATACCAATTGTTGTGGAAATCAAGATGGTTTCCACCGAATGTGAACAATTGTACCAAGAAATTAGACTAAGAAAAATTCCCAGGTAGTTGGAGGAGACACGAACGGTCTTGCTTAAAACCCAACTTCCTTAGACTCGTAACTCCTTTTGACAGAATGTTTCCTAAATAATTTAATTGACAATACCTAACAAATATTACCCGACAAATGAATCGAACAAAGAATACTAAAAAGTATAACACAAGAGTTACTTGGTTCGGTAACTTACCTACATCCACGAGCAACGGTAAAATATCTCCACTCTCAACTATTGAAGTACTTACAACTTTGGGTACAATCTCAAATGGGAGAAAACTCTCAACCCAAATACCCAGAAATAGGAGATATACAAATGTTCCAAATAATGGAACTTACAAGATCCCAAACCCAACTCGAGAACCAAAATAGAGAAAGAGATTTCTCTCTCAATCTTTCTCTCACAAATGCTCTCTCTTCAACTGGAATGAGATATTAAATAAGGATCCGAATGCCTCTATTTATAGGAAAAAATAATAATAATAATACTTTAATAATAAAATATTATTTATTATTATTATATTAATAAAATATTATTATATTAGTATTAAAGGGGGTTGCCGAAATAGTTGATTTCGGCACCCACCTTATTAGACGGGGCCGCCTATCTTTTGGCCACCGTCTCCCTCCCCTCATCAATATTATATTGATGAAATATTGATGTGTGGGGGGGCAAATTGCCACCCCCACTCACAAAGTGCCCTGAGGCTTGTGCGTAGACCCGAACAAAGAGAATCCGGAGGCTCAAAGCTTAGTTCGAGCCTGACCGCAATTGCCGGTTCGACTCTCTTTCATTTTTCTTATGGAAAACCAGAGACAGATCTTCAAGGAGGTATTTTTTCATGGTTCAAAGCAACTTATAAGAGACAAAGGACGTAAGAGGGCCTGAGAGAGCACAACGTATCAGAGGAATTTTTTAGATAGCAGGAAAACAAAAGGCAATGAAATAGGAAAGCAAAATATCAAAATAGAAATAAAAAGTTAAGAAGGTTTCGACTTTAGCAAAAAGCAGTATACACAGGTAGAAAAAGGGATTTTCCTGATGGTTAAATCCCGTCGGCCAAACACCAAAAACCGTCGTTTAAAACAGTCACGACGAGAAATGACTGTCGGGTAATTACTGGGTCGGGAAAGCCAACTCCCGACGATAAACAACCGTCGGCAAAGAAAATATTTCACACGACGGACCACAGCCATCGTGTAAATGATTTTTCTTCCCGACGGTTGAAATCTATCTAAAACCCACGATGGGTAAAAGCCGTCGGCCAATTATTTGTATCCCGACGGTCTTTCACCGTCGGCCAAACTTGAAGTTACCCATCGGTTTTTCACCGTCAGCCAAAGTTGAAGTAACCCGACGGTTCTTTGCCGTCGGGAAGGCTAAGTTTATTTTATGGCCGACGATTATTTGTTGTCGGCAAGGGTTTGTTTATTTAATGGCCGACGGTTATTTGCCGTCGGCAAGGCTATGTTTTTTTTAAGGCCGACGGTTATTTGCACAAGGGTTTGTTTATTTAATGGCCGACGGTTATTTGCCATCGGCATGTGCTTTGTTTATTTAATGGCCGACTGTATTTGGCCGCTGGGTTGTTTTGTTGCATGTCTTTTCTGTCGTTATCGTTTAAAATATCATTGAGGTGACGTAGAAGGTTATAAGACTATAGATATCTCCATCTCTTTCAGCTTGTAATTGTCTTTGCTTCTCAACATCTTTAGTTGGATGAAAACAGTAATACATGAATTAGAGGAATTTATAAAAAATTATGTCCTCTGATGCCATCTGAAATTTTTGAGAAATAAGCAGTTTGTAGAAGCATACAAAAGATGGCATTTGGTCGGATGGAAAAATACATCATACATGTTCATGACATCTAGAATATTATGTTGTCAGATTGTTGCACAATCATTAGAATCTTAGCAACTTCAGCTTCCCCTTCATTCAGTGAGCTACCTTCTTTATCCTTCTTTTCCTCTATGTCACACCTACAAGGGACATATACAGCTTTCAAACTGTTTAACAAAAATAAAAAATATAAGATTAAGATAATGGGAGTACCAGAAAAGGCAGTACTGCTTGAGAAAAATAATAATCGACAAAAATGCAAGAATAATGATCAAATTGAAGAATATTTTAAAGGTGAAATAGAATACCTGTGCATCAAGTGCACTCTCCAACACTTGAGGCTTTTTAAAGTGGCTTTTTAGCTTCTAAAACTGCAGTCACTTAACTTCTGCATTATTAAAGTTGTTTTTTAGCTTGCTCACCAAGCACAAGTCTTCACGACTGACAATTAGTGGTAAAATGTAAAATCAAATAAAATAAGATTTTGCTTATTACATATAATTCGGAGAGGATGTACCACCACTAGTAGATTTTTTTGTTTGAAAGTACCACCACTAGTAGAATTAAAGTTTATAGCATAACCAATGTACCCGGAAGGAAATAGTCTTTCAACAATGTTGTCCACAACAATATTAGATGCAGCACAAGCAAGAATCTTGGATCCTCGCTTCACTTCCTGTAAGATAATTTCCAGCACGGTTGGCAATAAAAACACATTACGGGATGCAAGAGCCTTTGTAATGGCATCTTTCTACAATTAAAGACAGTCGATTAAATTATTAGAAACAAAAACATTAAGAACCAAAACTAACTTGAGAAGCAAGATAACAAACACCTGGGACTGATCCAGGTTCCTGTTAAATGGAGTGAAAGCAGCTGCCTTGTTTGATAAACTCTGTGGTTTCTCTCCAAATAACACAGGAACTAAATCTGCCACTGGACCCCTTAGCACAAGAGTCAAAAGAAACCTACAAGTTACAGCGCCAATCATGATAAGACTAGCTAGAAAAAAAAAGAAATTTCATTTCTTTCTCTCTCGTAGTAATATTATCAAGCAAAACATACATCGAACTTGAATAGAATCTGAAACACATACAGCAAGAGGCCAAAAAAAAAAAAAAATTCACTAAAGAAAACAGCAGATAAAATTCATGGAAAGGAATATCCAGGAATTACTAGACAATACCTTAAGCACCTCCTCTGATGGGCATGATGGGAGGGCGATACTTGGCCGTGATCTCGAACATGTTGCCAAAAATGTTGTAGTCAAGGAAGCGGCCTCCGTGTGTTGGAACAACCGGGAAATCGGGACCTGCGGGAGAGCTCTTGGGAGCAGCATCTGCCATGGTGGTATCTGCAGAGGAGTCTTGCATTACGAGGTGTTCAGAAATGGAAGAGAAACACTCAATTGGAGCTGAAGAAGAAGAGGGGAGGGGACCTGATTCAACCTCTCCAAAATTAGAAGTAAAAATCAGGTGAAATAGAAGGAGCGATTTAAGTCGAGAGAAAGAATGAAAGCCGAGAAAATACGTACTGCCGAATAAACCTGATCATCTCTTTCATCCATACTCCTCTTGTAGTCTCTTCTTCCTTCAATATCTCTCTCCTCTCTAGTGTTTTCTTCTTCCACTTCTTCGTCTTCGTCTTCTTCGTCTTCAATAACCCTAGATTTAGGGATCAAAATGCGCCACCGCTCCCCTTTCCTCTCCGGAACCGGAAAAGATAGTATGAGAGAAGAATGAGAAAAAAGTTATTACACAAATGACGATTAAATGCAGAGAGATAGAGAGAAAGAGAGAAAGAGAGAAAGAGAAAAGAGAGAGAGAGAGAGAGAGAGAGAGAGAGAGAGAAATGAGGAGAAAAAGAGGCTGCAGAGAAGAGAAAGCGAGGTACGAAGAGGGCGTATGGCATTCCACAAGCAGATTCCGGCGTATGGCATCTGAATCCGGCTAAGCTAAGCTTCAGCGAAGAGGGCGAGAGGAAGACGGTAACACGCAGAGAAAGATGCCTTTTATCGCTCACCAGCCCTCTCCCTCTGGTTAAGTTTGCTTCACGACGGTCAACCCAGTTTAACACCGTCTGGTTAAGTTTGTTGGGCCGTCGTTCTAAAATCGAGCAAAGCCAAAAAACGTTGCCCGCCTGGTTAACTTTACTCTCGATGGTAAAATTCTCGTCGACAAAGGTTTGTAGCCCGACGGTTTAAGACCATCGGCCCAAACAACCAATTAACCGACGGTTTATAACCGTCGGGCCAATTCTTACTGAATTAAAAATTGGGCCCGACGTTATTTAACCGTCATGAAATTCAAATGTTTTGCACGACGGTCTTGAACCGTCGTGACACAGTCTGTTGGGCCGACGAATTACCACCGTCGGGCTAAAATCAAGCAAGACAAATGTTGCCGTCCGAAAAAAACCGTCGGGCAAATATCATTCTGAAATCCAAATTGGGCCCGACCATCGTCCCTTATACTTAACTCACGACGGATTAAACACGTTTACATAGGTATGTAGCTCGTCGGTATAAGACCTGTTGGGCTAAAATCTTTCTAAGTCTAAAATGAGCCCGACGGAATAAGACCGTCGGGCGATTGACCCTATTGCCCGACGGTTTATACCCGTCGGCCCAATACTTTCTTAATTAAAAATTGGGCCCGAAGAAATTTGGCAGTCGTCCCTAATTCTTTACTCACGATGGATTAATCTCTTCGACATAGCCCTTTAGCCCGACAGTATAAGACCGTCGGGCAAAGGTAGAAATACTGAAGTTTTGCACAACGGGCCACAACTGTGGGGGTTTGTTCCTTATTTTCCCCGACGGGCCTAAACCATCGTGGTTCAGACCTAAAATTTTCACGACGGGTTTTTCGATTTTCCAGAACCGGAACGACGGTTTGGCCAGGACCGACGTCCTTAGGCTTCATACCCGACGGTGTTAAGGCTAGACCGTCGGGTCAGGCCATTTTTCTACCTGTGATAACATTAGTGCATGAAAAAGGAAAAAATTAAAAGTCAATGATCTCGACACTGAGCTTGGCTCTACTTCTTTCACGCTCTTTTTTAAGTTCTTCAAACACTTTTCAGATGCATGGGAAATCTAATCCCAAAAATGAAACAAAGCGCTCAGAAGTTGATAAAAACTGAAATTTAGATGATTACAATAAACTAAACCCATTAATTCGAACCAAATATATTAGAAGAGGGATTTAGAAGCTATTGAAAAGTGGAAAACTTGAGCAGCAAAATAGAAACGGAAAAGAGGAACTTGAACAGAATCTTAGAAGAGAAGAAAATAAGAATGGCACCAGAAGATTCTCTGGAACCTCTACCGGATGTTGCATTACTCATACCTGTTTGACCGCGCTTCCTTCCAATCCTGCAGTAAACGTCTTGGAGCTTTGTAGTGGAGAAAGGACGCTTGAACTGGTCGGAGCTCCAACACATTTAGGAGCATTGAGAGGAGGAGACTTCAGAAAAGAAAAAGAGCGCACAACGGTCAGATAGAAACGAGGGAGAAATTTCAAGTGGAGCGGGACTTCTTAATGTAAATGATAGCTTTGGAGGAGCCCGTTTAATTTGAATTTCGACCCTATAAACAATTCAACTTCAGTTCTTCTTTTAAAACTTCAAACTTAAAACCTATTTTAAATTAAAATGTAGTCATGTTGGGTTGGACCGGTTTAATTGGGTTGATTGGCGTGTTGAGCTGTTATGATGTCATATAAATTACATATAAGTTTCTGTGATTTGGATTTATTCTAACCTGGAGCTAGTTTATTGGATTCTTATGGTACATCAAAGAAGTTGTAAAAATGACTTAATAAAGCACATAATAATTTAATAAATATGAATAAATAATGACGAATATGAGCCTGGTCAACTGAACTAGGCCGACCGACCATTTCTTAGGTTTAAATGGGGAATCCAAACATTTTTACCATTTTAAGTTTTTATTCATAATTTAAAGGGAAAAAGCACTTTTTATTTCGCTGGTCTTTGTTCAGATTATATTATATATATATATATATATTTGTTTTTTTTAAGAACTTCAGCGATTTGACTCATTAAAAATACAGCGGCTATTTCCAAATTTTAATATAAACCATAAAAAATCTAAGGGGTAATAAATTTAAAGTTTTACTCATAATTTAAAGGGAAAAAGCACATTTCATTGCGTTGGTCTTTGTTCAGATTATTGTTTATTTTTTTATTTCTTTTTTTTAGAACTTCAGAGATTGACTCATAAAAAATACAGTGGCTATTTACAAATTTTAGTATAAACCATAAAAAATCTAAGGGGTAATAATTTTAAATTTTATATGGTTTTATTAGTTTTTGAAGTTACAAAAATTAAATTTAAGTCGTAATAATTATATTTGAATTTTATGTAGTGTTCTAGTTACAAAGTTATCTCTAAGCACAAAATAGTTATAACATTATTAATAATTAAAAATATTTTTAAAAAATTTACATTATAATATTCATATGTTCCTTTTTGGGTGATTTTTGTGTTGGAATTTCTGAGGGCTTGGATTTGTTTAGCCTTATTTTTATTAATATACTTATAATATATTCAAAAACTTCTATTTTATCTTTTCAGTAATTTTATATGTTTACATTCTATCAATAAAAATTAATTACCCAATTTTTAAATGATATATATATTCAATGGAAAGTATAGCTATATTTCTACAAATTATATATACAATTATAAAATATAATTAATAATATGTAGGAGAATAAATTTATTTCAATTTTTTTCTACATGTACATCGCATAGTGCTCATACTGGTTAATAATTACAGTAAGTGGTTGTGTAAATTATCTGGAAAAGGGTGCTACTCATATGGTACTTAGATTTGTACTGAATAAGTGCCAAGACTGTGCATTTATTTTCTCGCTGGTGAAATTTTAGCTTTGTTAAGGATCAGCATGCCGAACAAACATAGGGTTTTTCCTTCTAACATAGATCCTAGATTCAGTGGGTGCCTACTAATATTGCTGCCAAAAGAGCAGGACTAAGCACTTTAATCATAAGTTATTATCATTATTATATTTCCTTTTTAAGGTACCTCTGCCTCGTGTCAAGAGATTTATAAACTTTGAGGTGTACCACCATAACTTCACATCTAGCAACCTTAGTGGGGGAATATTTTTTGTTTACATGAACTAGCACATTATTGATGATGTACAACTGTATAAGCAAATTTCATTCTTTTTTTCTACTTTCTTTTTTTCTTTCTGCTTGTCAAATTGGTATATCTGCTTTTTCAACTGCTGATTAAGGAGAGCCAAATCACCCTTTGGTGTCATAGAGACGCATTGAAACATTGGCAACTGAGAATGCAGCAAGAAAACGATATGATATACAAAATTAAAGATTTCAGCATTCGAGTGAAATTCTTGGGCTCTGGTAATACATGACTAGAATTTTCTAATTAATCTTTATAATAATTCTTGGTAAGTCCAAAAATTTGTGCACAACAAGAAGAATGTGCATAAGCTCTCGTCGGCATCCTATGAAACATTGTCACCACTTGTGCTTCTTTTCTTGGTTAAGGCATGTCAAGCCCCTCCTGTCTTTTAAATATAATCCCATCTATTCTAGCTTGAACTCCATCACATGATGTCAGGTCATGAAGTATCTCCTTCACATTCCGGTCTTCTCCAAATAGGGATATTCACTATGACACTGAGGATCTCTGGTAATGTACGTAGGCGAAGGACCTAACCTGCTGAGACAGAGATGGATAAGCAACAAATGATCAGAACTTCAACGGTGCATGCACTGAACACTCTTAGGTATCGAAGATACACTATAAATATTTTTCACATAAAAAGATAATCTACTTTATAATTAACTAACGTGGATTTTTTGTAGAATATTTGTTTTCTTACTGGCACAACACATTCCACTAATATATGGCATCAACCAAACCAAATGACTCTACCTCACTACCCGTCCACACCCACCCTTGAGTAACCTATTCCATTTGATTGACTTGAGTAATATATGTTTCAAATATTTATAATAATCCAAAGCAGTTCTTACATTTTAACCTCAACTCTTTCTAGTTATTCAAAGTTGAAAGGAGATCTTAATTTTCAAACTTCTTAAAGAAAGACCTCATGTCTGCACCAAAATAATTTCACCATTTGTTTAAAGAAATCCGTAGCAAAAGATAGCAAATATGGAATTCATACAGTCATAAATCTTGAAAGGGTTGCACCAAAATAATTTTGTATGCATTTTGTGCAGATTTGGCGAAAAATCTGCTTTCATCTGGTCAGTGGCACAGATGCATCCTTCTTTTATTTTTAAAATTCAAACATTAAACCCCTTTTAAAAGAAAAAAAAATCCATTTTAAATGTTATTAGCCGTGTCGAACCACAGCAGCTCCGCTTCTATTTGAGGGCAGTAAGGGCAGTAAACAGGCCCGATAATTATTGTAACTCGTCGTCCCTTCCTATCTCTCCTTCATGTGCCGAGTGTGTGTAAAACTTGTTAGATTTTCAGTTTAATAAATCGTATAATTCATCATGAAAATATATATAATAATTCAACAAAATTAATGGGAGCGTACCTTTCATCTTTATATATTAACAGAGTCGAATTGCACAAGAAAAACCTTTGGAATTTGCTTTTACAAGTGATAAACGTAACTCCCTTCAGTAAGACTGGGTGTGTATAGCATCTCAGTTGTACGAGCTTGGTTGATTTATAGATAATAATGGGTATGACACTTATGACTCTCTTCAATGTGGAACTAATGACCGGGAGAGATACAATTCTTTATTTCCAAATCTCTCCCAAAGTCAATGTACCCATTAAATCTACCTCTAAAGGGGGATGTGCTGGACATTATTCCCTATATTGAACGTCCAATGACAAAATATCTAGAAGGAAAATGCCCATAAGTTGTGGAAATATTATTCACAAGGAAAGAAAGGAAAACGCTAGCAGCACAATACCTATCCGACATACAAGACGTAATCAGCCAATCCGAAACAAAGTTGCCTAGGGTTTATTCTTTAAAATTTATGCTTTCATAAAATAAAATTATTTTATTATTTTTAAAAGTATTCCTATAGGCTGGTTATGTCAGGTACACCGGATAGAAACTGTGGACAAGGTGCAGCTAGTATCACTCTAAAATAAATATTTGAAACCATAATTTCAACAAACTCCCACTTGGTTATAAATCCAATTTTATTTCGACAGATAAAATAGGGCCACGCCACTGGGGCCACCTCTCCAGGGCCACATCCCCCTGGGCCACCTCACCCGCGATTACATTCCCTTGGGGCACCTCACCCCGCGATTACATTCCCGAGGAGCCATGGTCACATCCGCCAGGGCCCCAACCTCCTCCCACTCCCCCCCCCCCTGGAATGGTGGGATAAATACTTCTGATGTTTTACCCAACCTTGAGGTCCATCCAGTTTTCAGTGATTGGCCAACGATGGGGTCGAACACGCGATTGAGCATAAAACATGTTCCTTCCGTTAACAATGTCTTCATCGATTTCCAGCAAAGTACTGAAGGAGGTTGCAAGCATCTCCAATGTTTCTGTATCCCACAACACTGTGGGGATTCACTCAATCTGGATCTGAGACTGGACTCGTTGGTTTAGTTAGTTCCCAACATTGTGCATCCCAACATTTAATCTCATCACTATGGTTCCAATCGAGAAATTATTTTTTCGATTCTTTATCTTTCGCAATTTGAGCCTTTCCCCTTACCAACATAAGAGATTTGGGGCCGATATTGAAGCTCCATATCACCATAATCCACTGTTCCAATTCGTCTATTTAATTGGTGACCCAATAGATATTCACAATCACCCCAACTTTCAGATAAGTAGCACTCTGCTCCCACTTCTAGATTCATTTAGGAAAAGATTTTTTCATTATAAATAGGAAGCTTCTAACTTTGACTACTTTTCGGAGTCTCGGTAGTGGTAATCACCATTGATTTTGGGGGAGAAGCTTCATCAGCGATTCAACGATAATACTCCAGGGTGAGCACCTATTTCCACAATTTCTGGGAGATAATTTCTTGTGAATTGTTGCGTTGTCCCCATTCAACCCATCTTGAAATACTCCTGCTACTGTAGCTCATTGTGATATTCTACATTGTCAAAAAAGCTTGTCTTGGGCCCCACTCTCCCTCCCCTAAGCCCCCCTTAACCTACCCCTTGGGGCCTTCCCTTCCCCCTCCTCTGGGATCCCCCTCCCCTCCTCTGCCTCCTCACCCTCCTTTGCCTCCTCACCTTCCCCTTCTTGGTCCGGTCCTGTTCCCCTGGCACCCCCACCCCCTTGGGGCCCCTTCCCTCTCCTCGAAGCCCCCTCCTCCTCCTCAGGGCCCCCTCCCCCTCTCCCTCCACAAGGTCCCCTTCCTCATCCCCCTCCTCAAGGCCACCCTCCCCCTGGGCCCCCTCCCATGGCGCAAGAAAATTCTGTCAATTTTCTTTTAGAAATGAGATTGCAATAAAATTGGGGAATGTATAAAACATCCTCTAGCGCAATTATATTGTCATGTCGAATTTGGCCAAAGCGGTTCACTGGATATTGACTATTTGGGATGACCACTGTTTCATCCTTGTAGGCTATATGTGATGCCTCAAACGTCTGTAATGTGGTGCAGCTATGGTGTGATGCTCTAATATCTAACATCCAATCTTGTATGGCATGATTATAAAATTCCTTAACTTATAAAGTGTTCTACGGTTGAGAGTGAGCATTCTTTGTCGATATCCAAGCAATAACTATATTTGAACCTGTTACAACATGAGAAGAACTCCATGTGTGTTTTCTCTTGGCTAGTTGCTTCGGGTTTCAGTTCTTGTGGTGTTGTCCCCAATCTAAAAGGATAGCCTACGATCTTGATACACTTGCTCTTTTCGCGACCTTTCTTCTTACAATGCTCATTGAAAAAAGACTATCTTTAGTATTCTTTCCTTTAACTGCAAAGGCCAATATTTCAACTTGTTGGGTGTATTCAACGTTCATGAAAATTTGTCTTTCTTCTCGAGCAATGTGAGCAAGAGCTTTATTCATGTTGGGAAGATCTTTTTATTGACCAGGTAAGATTGAGCAATTGCATACTTGTCTTTTAATCTGTAAGAAATTTGTATACCTTTTTGGTAATGTTCTACAACCATCTTCTTCACAATCTTGCAGGTGCACTGTTAAGGGACTGAATATGCATTCACATTTGGTTTCCCAGCTTCAATTCAAATAAAGTACTTTTTAGTTCATATACTCATGGTGCATTTCCTTGCTCATACCAGTTTTGAAGATGTAACCAAGCTTTTCTAGCTGCTTCAAAATACACAGAGTAATGGCTATCTCTTGTTTTAAAGCACTTTGCAGCCACCAGAGCACTAAAGCGCTACATCGATCCCAATCCAATCCAAATCCAAAGGATCGACATCACTTGGTCCTTCTATTGTTCCAACAGCAAAAATAAACTTGTTCTTGGCTCAAAGAGCATTCTTCATTGACAATGCCCACATTTCATTTATTGTTCTATCATGTAACTAAAAGCACCAACACTCATCTTCTGTGATCTGAAGTTCCCATCACTTATGCGAAATTTGGATCTGTAGATAGGGGTGTAAGCGGTATTCGATTATCCGCTCTACCTTTCTACCGATTAACATTCTACCGTTCTGAGAAATAAAATAATATTATCCATTTACTGTTCTACCGATTATCGTTCTACCGTTTAATAAAAGGAACAGAAATAGAAATGGCTCTTCCAAATCCGTTCCACCATTCTACCGTTAAAATATGGTTATTAAGATAAAAATTTTAATATTTTTTTTAACATTATATTTTTCTTATTTGATTAATTTGCCAATTCTTTTTTATGACAAGTATACTTTCCACACAATGAGATATTATATAAATATTATAGCAAAAAACAATAATTTACTTATTTGTTTGGATATATTAATAATGATTATATAAAAGTTTAAAAAATTATTACCCCTCTTAATTTATTTGTATAATTATTTTAAATTTATTATAATTCGTCTTTAAAAATTCACAATTGTGTATAATAACTAATTTCCTTAGAGTTTTATACATAACAAGGATATAGAGCTTTATCTTATATGAGTTAGGTTATTGAGTATAATGACTCATTAGCTTATTCTTACTTTCTTATGAGCTATATCTTGTATGAGTTATTGAGTAATGAGTATAATGACTCATTGGCTGAGTCTTAATTTCTTATAAACCCAAATATTTTAAATTTTAAGATTATTTTTCCAATATTTTAAAAAAAAATTACCATCATTCTATTACCCCAAAGTTTAAAAAGGCAAATGCCTAAGTTCTAACATATTCTAAAAGGCACATGTTCCTTCCAGAAATAGTTATGTCCAGTCCTTGAACTCGAACGCTACAGGAAGTGCTTCCAGTCGATTGAAGCTGAAAACTCCCCTCACTAGAAGACATTCCCCTCGGCCCTAGATTCTCTTTCTGAGGATGGGGATAGGGATACGTATTTTGATGCCTCAGTGGATTCAGATCCTTGATTACGCAGATTCGTAGCGAGCTGCCCAGAAGCCTGACCCTTTTATCATATCATAAATATTCCAGCACCTAAAACCAGAGACGGTCTGAACCCAGCGGCGCCAAAGCCGACGATTGACCGCATCCCGTATAGGATTGAAATTAGGAAATACAGAGAAGCACCCAGAGGTGTATATTCCCATTCTGCCTGGATCCGGTATCATAAGTCATATCGTATCGACTTTTTCTGGAAAACCGGTCTTCGGGTATCTAGGCATGGTTTATGGGTGCAGTAAGGCGCGTTAGCGCTGCCCTTTTGAAGCTTGCCTCTGGCTGAATTCACTTAGGTCACGCCTTGGTTGCTGCCTAGCCTCCTGTGTTGGTGTCCCCTATGTGCATGTGTTGTAGGCTGCCTGACCGTCAGGGGACCTACTTCTGGTGAAGCTGACAGGATTGATGCCTGGGCGACGTCCGACCTAGCAGCCCGGATCCTAACATCCGACAAAGATGTTGGTCATTCTTTCCAACCGATGAGACTCACTCTGACCCACTCAGACCCCAACTATGACAAATACAATAGTGCAATTTAAGTAGGTGAAAAGTAATAGTGCTTTTGTTAAGTTTGTGGTGCCTTAATAGCTTTAAATTATTAATAGTTTTTATATTGGGTGATGCTCCAAGTAACTATTTAATTATATATAATTTTTAAGACATTTTATATGTATATGAAATGATATTTAATAATAATTTCTATTCCACGTCTATTGTGTAAAACGTAACATCAGTTTTTATTTATAAAGTGCTCTTGTTCAAATTTTTGTTATTTCAAAAAATGCAGCAGATGAATAAATCTCATCCGTGAGTTTCCATACAAAGAAAAATGAAACTAAACAATTACATCCGTCGGATCGGAATAATGAATACTGCCCCTTTTAAATATCATCCAAGTCATCGCTCTCTAGGGTTGATTTCTCTGTTTTTGTCTGTAACGATTTCAGTTGGTTTCCTTTTGTGGGTTGGACTGGGAGCTTTTTCTTAGCGATTCTCTGTTCTTCTCTTTCCATTTTTTTTCTCTCGTTTGTCCCTTTTTAATTCTTTCCATGACGTTTTGCTTTCCAAGTCGATTTCCCTGTTGGATTTTGTTTTTCCAGTAGTCCCCCCACCCGTAGTGCAAAGTTGAGTTTTGTTGCAAGCAGTGGATTTTTGTCTCTTGTTCCCCTTTTGGTTTCAGTGCGTTACACAGTGGAGAAGCCTTTTGTTTTGTTTTTTATTTTCTGGATTTGTCTGCGACATTCCGAGTTATTTAAACTATTTGATACCCACTTCAGTGAGAGTTGTTCTGTGGCTCCTTCCTTTATGACGACCTACTTCCTTCTGCTAATGCATCTGCCCACATTTGCCATCTCTTAGTTCTCCTTTCGGCAGTACTCTTGCATTTTTTATCCAAGCTCTCCGTCACTTGGACAACTTCATCGATCTGTAGTATGATTGTTCGAGTTTCTCATCAAAGCACTCATTTTTCCTCATTTGTAAGATGGAAGTTTGAGAAAATGATTGGGTGAAACTAATACTGAAACGAAAATAATCGGGCGAAACTAATACTGAAACGAAAATAATCGGGCGAAACTAATACTGAAACGAAAATAATTGGGCGAAACGAAAATAATCAGGTGAAACTAAAACTGAAACGAAAATAATCGGGCGAAACGGTAATTGGACGAAAACGGAAGAGCTGAAATTGTAATCGGATGAAAACGGAAATGGAAATGGCGAAAATAATCAAACGAAAACGGAAACGGTAGAAATAGTGGTAAACGGATATGGTAAACAAATATGCCTATTTTGTTATTGTTTAATTCCGTTTACACCCCTATCTGTAGAAGCAATTGTAGTCTTCTTCCCATTTACTTTCTCTACCATAATAGAAATGAGTTTCAAAGAGTGAAGGCTTGCTCTGATACCATGTGAGAAATCAAAATATGAGAATGAGAATGTGAGGAGCAGTTGAGCAGAAACATTCTTTTGTTTTTGCCTTTGACTTGTGTACAAAGAAATAGGTGAAACTCCTACTGATCAATAGACATGATCACCAACAAGTATGCTTCACCGGTATACATGCCCTTTATTAATAGGTATGGTGTTTCACTAACAACCACAATGGGTTTCACTAATGGCCACAATGGTTGAGCAACTGATATGGTGTTAATAGATACACTATTTCACTAATATATATGGTGAAAACACTGTCACAAGTAGACCTAGGATATAATTTATCTAGAAGGAAGTGTAGGGGTCCTGTTTATGTCTTGAGTATTTCTCATGCTTCTACAGGTGAAGTGGGTATGATTTATCATTTGTAACAGGAGAAGCACAGTTTTGTACCGCCACTATTAATAATGCATTAATAAAGTTTATATATGACAAACTACAATCATATCTTTTTAAAGAATCTATCACCCTCTAATAATTATGAGAAAAAAACTAGCTACAAATCATGCAAATTTAAGTGATCTAAATTTTTACTCACTATGGGATAATGATGCACATGAAGAAACAGAGAAGTACGAACCTGAGTAACCTAGAGGGGGTAGTTTGTGCATGTAATTTTATAGAGGAGTTTTGACATGAATTATGTTGAGGGTGGCCTTGAGCTCTTATGAAATTCTAGTTATCCTATTTGAATGAGAAAATTATGTGAAAAGGTCTGTACAAAACTCAATGTAACTTTTACACCCAGAGGTTAAAACATTAGGATTAAATAACTAACTTTTTAGGTACATGGACAGTGGCTATAATAGCCTAGTACTTCCAAGTATTTGCAGGATGGCCATGCAATTCCAATCTAGTCTTACAATTGTGAGACCCATTGCATCTTCCTTAGTTTAGGACTTTCACCATATTGTCAGATTAATCAATACGTATTTTTTAGAAATATTTTATGTTATAAGATTTGTAGCATATTTAATTAATCTTATTGTTTTGTTGTTAGTGTGTGTATAAATGTTTTTGAGTTTTGTGGGAGAGGCCAAGGGAGGCACTCCAGTGAGTAATATCTTGGATTTGTGAAACCAAAAAGAAAGAAGGGAGAGAAAGAGAGACGTAGAGACAAGAGGAAGAATAAACGTAGACTAATTAGGGATCTGTAAAAGTGATTATTTCTATGTATTTACAATTAGGGAGGCACTCCAGTGAGTACTATCTTTTATAGACCATTTCTTATGTATTTACAATTCCAGTCCTGTATCACACAAAGTTTATCAGTAACAGCGACTATAAGGTTCATCTCATTAAGTAATTGGGCAACAAAAATTAAATTGCAGTTCAACTGTGGAACCAGCCAAATGTGTTTCAATACTAGACCCCATCCAAGGAAAAATCTCCTTCCTTGATCCAACAGAACATGGTGCTATATACTCAACATTAGTCATCAGAGTCGCATCTCCCGTCATATGCCGAGAAGCACCCATATTTAGGATCCAAGGTATCAAATTCTTAAGGTTACCCACTGAGATTCATTGAGCCCCAGTAAAGATGCCCGATCTGCTTCAGTCAAATCAGCTGTGGATCTAATCTGTTCACCTCTAGTGCTATACGGTTGAATGGCGTTGTCCAGTGCAGTATCACGTCCACGTCCTAGTCCGCTCCTTTGCCTCCTCGCCCACGTCCACCAGTTTTGCCTCCTTTTACTGAATACCACTAATCAGGATAGCCAACGATCTGGAAGCAAGCACTAGCATCATGGCCGAGTTTCCCACAATTCGTGCAAGTCACTTTTTCTGCTCCATCTTAAACAATCGATTTCTTTCGTCCTCCAGTTTGAATAGCAAAACTCACAACCTCTGCCCTTTGATCTCGAGCCTTAGCAACAGTTCGGTGTCGTTCTTCCAATATAACCATCGAATATACTCGATTTAAACTGGGTAAAGGCACCATACTCAGAATGTTGGAACAGGTTTTTTCATACAACGCGTCATCCAGACCCATAAAAAACTGATAGACCTTTTCTTTCTCTCTCGTCAGCCAGTTCTTTTGCTGCTCTACACTTGCAACTAGCACATGTACATGATGGTTTCTTCATGTATGTGAGTAGTTCTTCCCACATTCTCTGAAGACGTCCATAATATGCTGCAACTATTTGCCCTGACTGCTTGCAATTGTTGATCTCATTCTTAAATTGATAAGGTTCCTTTAGGTCTGTCCCATCAATAACGCCAATTTCTTCTTTGCTCTGAAAGCGTTCTTTACGACTTTCATCCATTCTTCATAGTTTTCTTCTTTCAAAGTGATAGTTTTTTTCTTTCACAATTACTAGCCATTCCCCCTATCCAAAATAAGAGATTTGGGACTGATATTGAAGCTCCCATATCACCATAATTCATAGTTCCAATTCGTCTATTTGATTGGTGTCCCAATCGATATTTATAATCACCCCAAGTTTCAGATAAGTTGTCCTTTGTTCCCACTTCCAAATTCACTTGCGAAGAGATTTTTTCATTGTAGAATAGAAGCTTCAAGCTTTGATCACTTTTTGGAGTCTCAGTAAGGGTAATCACCACTGATTTTGGGGGAGAAGCTTCCTCATCGATTCGATGATAATGATCCTAGGTGAGCACCCATTGCCCCCAATTTCTAGGAGATAAGTACTTGCGTATTCTTATTTTGTTCCCATTCGACCCATCTTTAAACACTCTTGCTACTATTTTAGCTCATTGTGACATTCTACGTTGTGGCAAGTCTTGTCAAACCCCTCCCCCGCCCCCATTCCCCAAAGCACACCCCTTAATCCTCCCCTTCCACCTCCTCAGGGATCCCCCTCCCTCTGAGACCCCTCCCTTCGCCCCTCACCTTCCCTCCTTGGCCCGGTCCTCTTCCTTGGGGCACTCTCTCCCTCCTTGAGGCCCCTTCCCCCTCCTCAAGCCCCATCCTCCTCCCTTGCCACCCCCCCTCCTCAGGAGCCCTTTGCCACCCCTCCACAAGAGCCCTCCCCACCCCTCCACAAGGGCACCTTCCGCCTCCCTCTCCTTGGGAGCCCCCTCCCCATGGGCCCCCTCTCAGAAAGCAAGAAAATTTTATCAATTTTCTTTTGGAAATAAGATTACAATAAATTGGGGTATGTATAAAACATCCTCGAGCACAATTATATTATCAAGTCGAATTTGGCCGACGCGGCTCACTAGAAAATATTGACCATTTGGTATGACCACCGTTTCATCCTAGTAGGGAATACGTGATGCCTCAAACCTCTGTAATTTGGTGCAGCTATGGTGTGATGCTCTACTACCTAACATCCAATCTTGTATGTCATGATTATAAAATTCCTTACCTTATAAAGTGTCCTACGGTTGAGACTGATCATCAATGAGTGATAAAAAAAATTTATATTTGTTCTTTCGATAATCCAACAACCGCCGATTGAGCACTCTTTGTCGATGTCCTAGCAATAACTATACTTGAACCTGTTACAGCAAGAGAAGAACCCCAAGTGTGTTGTCTCTTGGCTGGTTGCTTCGGATTTTTGTTCTTGTGGCGTTGTCCCCAATCTACTTGGATAGCCTACGATCTCGAAATACTTGATCTTTTCGCAACCTTTATTCAAACAATGATCACTGAAAAGAGATTATTTTGTATTCTTTCCTTTAATTGTAAAGGCCACCATTTCAACTTGTTGGGTGTGTTCTTCATGAAAATTTGTCTTCTTCTCGAGCAATGTGAGAAAGAACTTTATTCATATTGGGAAGATCTTCGGGTAAGATTGAGGCAGTTTCATACTTATCATTTAATCCATAAGAAAATTGTATGCCTTTTCTTGGTCATGTTCTACAGCCATCTTCTTCACAATCTTGCAAGTGCACTATGAAGCTATTGAATATGCATTCACCATTCGGTTTCTCTGCTTCAATTCAAATAAAGTAATTTTTGGTTCAAATACTCGTGGTGCATTTCCTTGGTCATACCAGTTTTGTAGATGTAATTAAGGTTTTCTACTTGCTTCAAAATACATAGACTAATGGCTATCTCTTGTTTTGAAGCACTAAGCAGCCACCCGAGGACTAAAGCTGTTATGAGTCAAACTCGTAACGGCTGGATATCTGGAAGAATTAGGGTATACGAGACGGAAAAAGAGGAAGAAGAGACAGAATTAGGGTTTAGGGGAGGAAGAAAGGGGAAGAAGGAGAGGAAAAGAAGAGAAAAGGGACTAGGGTTTTGATCTTTAATTTTGGCCTGATCGGTCCATTCCAACATGGAGTTACAGAAACGAATAAACAAATAATTAGAATTAAACTCCTAATCTAGTAAAACCCACCATAAAGCCCACTAATGACCCATAATGCTAAATAACCCTAATATATCCGTAACAAAAGCGCTACGTCGATCCCAATCCAAAACCAAAGGATCGTCATCACTTGGTCGTTCTTTTGTTCCTTCGGCAAAAATAAATTTGTTCTTTGGCTCAAAGCGCATTCTTCATTGATTGTGCCCACATTTCATTTATTGTTCCATCGTGTAACTAAAAGCATCAACACCCATTCCTCTGTGATACCATGTGAGAAAGAGTGAAGAGTAGTTGAGTTTTAATTTGTTTTTTTCTACCGTAATACAAATACAAATAATAGAGATGAGTTTTAAAGAGTGAAGGCCTGCTTTGATACCATGTGAGAATTCAAAATATGATAATGAGAAAGTGAAGAGTAGTTGAACAGAAACGTTCTCTTGCTTTATTCTTTAACTTGTGTACAAAGAGAAAGGTGAAACTCCAATTTATACTGATAAAGAGACACGATCAACAACAAGTATGACGCTTCACCTATAGACATATCCCTTTTCAATGGGTGTGGTGTTTAACTAACAACCAACGGATACGGTGTTAATAGACACTGTTGCACTAATATATTTCGTCTCACTATTTATATGGTGAAAACCCTGTTACAAATAGACCTAGGATATAATTTCTTGAGAAGGAAGTGTAGGGGTCTTGCTTGTGTCTTGAGTATTTCTCATACATCTACAGTTGAAGTGGGTAAAATTTATCATGTGTAACAAGAGAAGTAGAGTTTTGTGCCGCCACTATTAATAATGCCTTAATAAAGTTTATATATGACTAACTATAATCTTCTCTTTTTAAAGAATCTAACAATCGAACACAAATCATGGAAATTTTAAGGGTTCTAAATTTTTACACACTATGGGATAATGATGCACATGATCTAAATAGAGAAGTACAAACTTGAGTAACCTGGAGGGGGTAATTTGTTCGAGTAATTTTGTAAAGGACTTTTGACATGAATTCCGTTGAGGGGTAACCTCAAGTTCTTAACTCCTATTTGAATGAGAAAAAATTATGTGATAAGGTCCGTACATTAGGATTAGATAACTAACTTTTTTAGTATATGGATAAAGGCTATAATGGCCTAGTACTTCTAAGTATTGGCCATACAATTCCAATCTAGTATTACTATTGTGAGGCCCATTGCATCTTCTTTAGTTTAGGAGTTTCACCATGTTGTCATATTAAATCATATCAATTTGAAATAATATATAAAGCAAGGGAATATATAAAATCATGTTGGTGGTTGTAAAAGGTATATATTAATCTTAAAATAGCATAGTCTTAATTACTTTTCATTTCAGTCAATAGATATGTCTTTTTGAGTAATTTTTTATGTTATAAGATTTATACATATTTTATTTAATCTTATTGTTTTTCTGTCATTGTGTGTATAAGAGGAAGACTAAACATGGACTAATTAGGGATCCCTTTATCCTTCTTTTTGACTTTATGTACCATTTCTTATGTATTTACAATTCTTTTTGGGAAAGCCAAAGCGGTTTTGTCTGAAGCCAGGATAATATTGTAAATTAGTATTGCGTTGTTTGACCGACTCACACCTTGTTAAATACTCATTGGGTAGAGGTGTAAACGGAACTAAACGGTAACGAAAACACCATTTTCGTTTACCGTATCCGATTACAAAATCTTATACCGATACTGTTTTCGCCCGATTATTTTCGTTAAATTTTTTTCCGTTTTTGTCTGCTTAGTTATCGAGCGAAAACGCTTCTACTGTTTTCGCCCGATTAGTTTCGTTTCATTCGATTAGTTTCTTTTTGTAGGCAGTGCTCTTCAACATAAGAGAAGAAGAGGAAATATCAAGAATGAGGTTAAATATATTCCAGTGCTGCCCATCTTAAACGGTAAAGTGCTGCATCTTCCTACTCCAGTCCCACCTAAGCACGCCATTAATTTATTCTGGTACCTGCATCTTGTGATATGATTGGACACGGATGGCGACCTCAATGGTGTTCGACCGCGGCTGTGAAGACTTGCAAGTAATAGTGCATCATATGGCTTTAATCGAAGGATGGAAGGCTGAGTGACTGCTGGGAAAAAGGAACTGGTAAGAACAATTGGGGATTACAGAAATCAGAGGAAAAGAGAGAAATCAGAGGGAAAGAGAGAGAAATCAGAGGGAAAGAAAGAGAAATCAGAGGGAAAGAGAGAGCGCCCGCTGCCCGGTGGCTCGTTGGTCGCTTGGTCAGGAAACGGGGAGCGTGGATTTAGGGTTGAAGTTTGGAATGAATTTAGGGTTCGACCGAGTCTAGTTACTATTTATACTAGACCTTACTCCTTAGGGCGGCTTAGACTTTTAGAATTTTGGGTAATAGAATGACGGTAAAATTTTTAAATAAATTTGATAAAAAAATCTTAAATTTTCAAATTTTTGCGTATTATGATTCTACTAAGGTGTTACTTTATTTAATATGTAGTTCTTGATGATTGACTCATGGGAAGGAAAAAATAAAATGTATTTTAATAATTAAATCAATGATAAAGATTTGGTATATAATATTTGTAATTTTATTTTGGTTTTGTACCAATGTGGAAGATCACTTATTAAATATTTATTTGCTTTAATTAGGATATAGGCATGTATTAACTATTGTTTATGAGTTTCTTTTGATTTAATAAATATTCACATACTCAATATGTGACATAATAGAATTTATTATTACATAACAAAAAAACATAATTGAAGTTTAACTCGTGTTACAAATATATTATTTTGGCAATTTTTATGTATAAACTCTAAAGTCTGTAAGTCAAGGAGTCATTATACTCAATCACTCATATAAGATATAGCTCATAAGAAATTAAGACTCTTAGCCAACGAGTCATTATATTCAATCACTCATATAAGATATAACTTATAAGAAATTAAGACTCTAAGCCAATGAGTCATTATTCTCAATAACTCAACTCATTATACTCCCTGTTATGTATAAAATTTTGGGCCAATTAGTCATTATACTCAAATGTTATGACAAAATATTATATACTTAAAATAACTATACAAATATAATAGGAGGGGGAATACTTTTTTTAACTTTTATATAATCATTATTAAATATTTTTATTAATTTTACCAATTTAATTTACCAAATAAATAATTGAATAAGTAAAGAATAATGTTTTGCTGTAATATTTATCTAATATCACATTGTGTGGATAGTATACTAGTAATAAAAAGGAATTGGTAAATTAATCAACCAAAAAAAAAATAGAAAGTAAGAAATAAAAAAGATTACAGAAGAGCTATTTCCGTTTCCGTCCCATTTATTAAACGGTAGAACGATAAACAGATAATATTATTTATTGTTTAGAGACGGTAGAACGGTAATCGGTCAGACGGTAGTGCGGATAATCGGATACCGTTTACACCCCTATTTACGGGGGTTTAGTACGCAGAGAATATGATGTTCGGAGGGAATACATTGCCTTAGACATTGAACTACATCAAAGTCAAATCACTGAGAAAACTTTTTCTTGTTAGTTATAGACATTGAGCATTAAAATTGTTCTGTTAGTTTAAAACGTTGAGAATTTAGGTGACACTGTTATATGGAAAAAACTTAATAAATTTCAGTCATTTATAAATATTTATTTTATTTCTATAATTTGTTTTCTCATATTAAATGGCACTTTCAAAGCAGGAAGACATTTTAATTTTATAGACTACACGGAGTTACTGTCGTTGCCGCCAGCAAGGAAAACTTTTAAGACTGGTGGTGGTAGATGTTGACTCTTTAAGGAGCTGCAGTCAAAGCCCGAAAACTATTAAAACTGGTGGTGACATGCGGATTAAGTAGCTGCCGCCAATGCCGCAAGAAGCTCTTAAAACCTGGTAGATATGGACTACAGGGACTTGTTGTCACCCTGGCAAGATACAATATTGATAGTGGACGTCGATGACAACATTTCGACTAAGAACGAAAAATGCAGCAAAAGCTAGCATCGGTCCTTTGATTTAAGAGACAGTGAGCAACTAGCAAAAGTGAACATTTCGAATATTTCAAGAAGATGATGTTCGAGATTTACTGGATGAGATGTTTGTTTTTTCGATTCTGATACCTGTTGGGCAGCAAATCAAATAAGAAGATTGACCTTTTGTTTCACCAAAAGATGAATCCGTGATATATTTAAAAAAGTATACAACCAAATCAAGATAAAGGAAAAAATAAATATTGTCAGATCACCGAACAAGATGGTAACGAGAACCTCTCCCACCGAACGAACTCGAGAACATATAGTTGATCAAGAGGAGGTCCAAATTGAGAATAACTTTCACCCAAGACTGATATGCTCGAAAGCTCCAAATCAAGAAATTTTAGACAGAACTTCGTGAAAAACAATTCAGGTAAAATTATTTCCGAGATTGCTTTGCCGCTGATGATAAGAGTCTGGGCTTCATAAATGAAGAGCCCTTAGAAAAAAAATGAAAAGTGCAGAGAGAAAGAGATAAAACAAAAATAAAAAGAGAGAAAAAATGTTAAAAAGAGTAGAAAAGAGAGAAGGAGAGAATCAATGAGGTAAAAGAGAGAAGCGAAGAGAGGGAGAGAGACGATGAGAGAATGAGAGAAAGATGCTTCCGAGATAGAGAGAAGCCAAGAGAGACAGAGAAGGGAAGAGAGACAGAGAAGGGAAGAGAGACAGAGGAGCGAAAAGAGAGAACGAGTCTGCGAAGCCGAAGTCAATGTGTGGAAGCATTCCTTCAAAGGAGAATTGGAGGGAGTTAAGAATTCCACCCCTAGGAGTGAGACATGGAATTCTCAACAAGCCACTGTTTTACACAGGGTAGGGGATTTTGAAGTCTCCCCGATTTTTCGGGAGAAATCAAATTCACAGGAGCTTGAAGATAGACTAAATGTATAAAGGGTCAGTTTCCAGGACATCAGTGTCCCTGAAACTGAAATCAATTACGACTAACCATCCATTGCTTGAAAACAAGAACTGTCTTTCTTTTCAATTTTGAAAGGGACATGATACAATTATTCCCCTTCAATTGCATACCCACGTCAAATTGAGTGCCCATTATAATTCGAAGATGGAAATGAAATTCTATTTATGTGTCTCACTATTAGATGGCAAAAATATGAAATAAAATTTACCTGATATTGGTTAAAAGCTTATCCACTTAATATATTAAACGAAGTAGAAAATTTTGTGTTGTATCTGTTTATTTACTTATAATTTAGATATATATTACTAAAAATAAATGCGTAAGAGTTATAAAATTACATGATTAGTTTTTAAAACATTGGTCTTTGTTAGTTAACTATGAAAGCTTTCAATAAGAAGCGTATATGTTTGAGTGGACAATAGTATGATAAATTAAATTCTTATGTATAATTATATACAATAATGATGTATATTAGTTTCTTTCTGTTATGGTAAAAATTTGTGTTCAAATCGGCATGCTAGTAAAGAGAGTGTCTAAAGTTTTTCAATATGTTTATCATTTTATAATTTTTCATAAATTACATATTTATTCAAACTGTAAACAAATAATAAACAAAAATGAAATGTCTTTTCAAGACCAATCAAAAGAAAGAGAAAAAAAACGCATAACAATAATAAAAAATAAAAAATAAAAAATAATTTTATTTCTTCTTTTTTATTATCTTCCCTACATATACCTCTTATAAATAGGTAGTTTTTGAAACCAAATATAGTTTTATTTCTTCAAAATTTATCATTCCTTTATTTTGCCCATCATGACATTTATGCAACAGTTTTTCTTCTTAGCCCTTTCCTTTTTAGCTAATTTCTCCACATTTAAGTGTTTCATTGATCATACATGCATTAATTAGAACTATATTTTCCATATATATTTTAAATGTTGTATTTGTTTGCTATTCCCATATTGCAAGTTACGGTATTTAGTTATTCTAATTTCTAGATAACAGATTATAAAATTATTATTTACAATTTATCAAGTTTTGAATCATATTTTGAATTATTATGATTTAAATTTCTCATTAAATTTCACCTGCTTTAATATTTTTTTCATTTTTAAATAGCCGGTTATTTTTAGAGTAAAAGGACTATATACTATATCAAAATGTAAGTTAAGAAAAATTCCCAAAATAATGTATTGCTATAAGTTTCTTATTTTATTTCTGAATTATATGGGGCAGCCCAAAACAACATCCCATCTTAGCCGTCCAAGCGAGATCCCATCCAAAAGAAGATCAGATCGCTGCCGTCCAAAAGATCAGATCTCGGCCGTCCTGAAGAAGGACGACGCCAAGGAATGAGCTCGACCGGTGGATACAAGCGTAGGGAAAGGTCCCAAGCCAAAATATGGGGCAGCCCAAAAGAAGGGACTGCTAATTGGACAAACATCTCAGCTCAGTGAAATGCCAACCCACGATAATGGCCCGCCCACGATAATGGCCCGCCCACGATAATGGCCCGCACACGATAATGGCCCGCCCACGATTATGGCCCACTTACGAAAATGCCAACCCACGATAATGGCCCGCCTGCGAGAAATGCCGCCCACAAAAAGACCCACCTAAGTAAAAGGCGTGCCCATGTTAAAGGCCCGACCACGTAAAAGGCCAGTGTATGTGAATGGCCCGCCCATGAGAAAACCCCACCCACGTGTAGGTCCTCCCACGAGAAAGACCCGCACATGAGTAACGCCCTCAGAAGAGGAAGGCCCGCCCACGAAAAGGTCCCGCCGCACAACGGCCAACGTAAATGATCTCAACATTTGCATAGTCCACCCAACCAGGAACCCAACTAACCATCAAGCCCAACAAACAAATGAGCCCAACGGACAAGCGTTCCCATCAGACTAGCTAGCCCTACAGATGGGCCAGCCCAACGGACCTGTTTGACAAACGAATGGCAAGCCCAACGGACCTATTAACTTTTAGTACCTTTTAGTCCAATGAATGGCCTGCCCAACGAAAGAACCAGCCCAACGAATGGGCCAACCCTAGGGATGATTCTGCCCAACGAACGGGCCAGCTCAACGCTCAGTCCAGCCCAAAAGACAGCCCTGCCTAAATGATGGTGCAGCCCAACGAACGGTCCAGCCCAACGAGTAGCAGCCCAATGGATGGGCCAGTCTAACTGAAGGGCCAGTCAAACAGATGGCAAGACCATATGCGCCAGACCAACGGTTGCGGCAGACCAATGGACGCGTTGCCCAGAGAAATATTGATTCCAATTGACGGAGTCCAGAGAACGTAAGAGCCGAAAAATGTGAAAGCCCAATAGAGAAAGAGGGCAAGAAGACGGGGCAACCCTGTTAACAAGAAGGCATAGACAAAACCTGTTCTAAGCCCAGCCAAGACGTAGCCCATCCCAGTCAAATGCCTCCTTAAAGCCCAGTCCATATGAAGACTAGCCCAAACGTAGCCCAGTGAAGACGAACTCAAGCCCAGATGAATCCCCGCCAAGTCGAAGCCTCGCCCTGACGAAGTCCAGCCAAGACGAATCCCAGCCCAGACGCAGCTCAGCCTGAACGAAGCCAACACCAGACGAAGCCCAACACGAACGAATCCCAGGACGAACTAAGCCCATCCTGTATGAAGTCCATCCCTAACAAAGCCCATCCAAACTAAGCCCAGCCAAAATTAAGCCCAGCCAAATATGCCTAGCCCAGCCCGGGCGAAGCCCGATATGATGAATCCCAGACGATGCCAAGATATGATGAATTACATCCCAGACGAAGCCCAACCAAGTGGAGGAAGAGCATGGTGGAGGATGAGCCCAACAGTAGACCAGGCCCAATGTTTGAGCTGGTCCAACTGAATAGCCGGCCCATCCTTCTGGAAGAAATGAATGGGTCAGATAAATGGATGGGCTCGTTAGTTTGGCCCAACCTCACTAAAGAAGTGGCTGGGGTCGTTAGTTTGGCTCATACTCAGATGAACACGTCCATAAACAAATTCGTAGGTTTACTTTACATACATGTGTGCCACCACAAAAGAAAATGAGAAAAAATTTATTTGATTTCTACATAGTGGCTTGCAAAAATTTATTTCTCTTTTAGACACTACCCTTGTGGGTAAGGTGGAGTGTGCAAGACATGTTATTCCTTATCCATTGGTTTTCAGTGTGGTACCCTTCATGGGAGAAAGGGTTGGAGTGTGCTTCATGGGAGAAGTCATTCACAAAAAGCTATTAGTGAGGGAGTATCGCGAAAAATCTACGTGGAGTAGATATTTTGTTGGACAAAAAAATGTCCACGTGGAGCAGATAGTTTAGGTGTAAAGAAATCTACGTGGAGTAGATATTTTATTGGTGAATAAGTCTATACGTGAAATAGATTTTTTATTGATGAATTAATCTACTTGGAGTAGATATTGTGTATCAGTGAGGGGAAGTAATGATGGAGATAATGTGATGACCCCAGTTTGTTCAAGCATTTTCAAGGTGTGTAAGCTTCATACATATGCAAGCCTTCAGTTATGATCAATTTCCACTTTGGTTTGAGGGGGGAGTGATAAAAATACTTAGTTACGTGTATATAAGGGTATATGATGTAATTTAGTGTTTTACCCCTATAAGGGCATACTTGTAATTATTTAATTAATTTATTATTAATATAAAAAGTGTTGCTCTTTTTAAAGGGAGTATACATAGGATTTGGGTTACCCATGACCCTAGCTGCGTGGATTAGAAACTTGTGTGTTAGTTTGGTCGTGTCCTTCTCCTCCTTACATCCTTAAGTATATTTTCTTCATAAAAATCTTCACATACAATAATACAAACCAGCCTACCTCCTAAGATCAGCAAGTTAAGAGATGAATTCCAGAATTAGTGACGAGTATAAGAGTTCTCAAATAACATCAATTACTTAAATAAGAAAGAAGTTCACACTTGAATTCATTCTGCATATTATGACTCCCTTTTCCCCATAATCAACTACTTGCCACTATAACGTATGAACACATCCAATTTATTCCACAAATGCTGCTCCAGAATAAAGACTAACCCTTTTACTTGCATAAATGGTTTATTCAACCATATGATCAGATTACGAGCAAAAACTTTTTAGATAAATTTAGAAATAGAAAAAATCAAACCTGAACACGCAATAAGGCAGCATGACACCTAAAAGTAGCCAAATAATTTTGTTCCAATTGATAAAACGCAAACTAAGAACCACTACCAATTTTTATAACAAGTCTCCAATACTCATTTGAATTATATCAGTTAATATTAGCAAACTACTGAGAAATAAAACCATAGCCTCCATAAGATGTCCTTGTCCAAACATACAAAAATAATATATCAGTAAAACAAAAGAATAAACATTGTACACAACAGATAAATTTGAAGTTTAGCACTGAAGAAAAACTTCTTTCATTTGTAAAAGTTGTGATTATTTTTCCCATGCACCCTAAGGAGACTCGAACCCAAGATATTCAAAGAAATATTTACTTTAAGGATATTGTTTTTAACCACTAAATTATATAATCACATTATAATGCTTAATTATTTTTTAAATATTTTTAGTTATGAATGGATGTTATGAAAGTTCTATGGGATTGGTTGTTGCCTTCCTATTTTACACTTTTATGTATAATAAGCAGTAAATTAGCTCCATGGCCCATTCATTGGAATGGGTACATTTGACACAGCTTTATAATTTGTTTTTGGCCGCTTGTGTTTGGACTTGAGAGGCGTAACCAAATTTTAAATTAGATTAAGTTCCAAGTCTTTAATATTTGTCCTTCTTACTTAAAGCCTTCACCTCTAGAGACAAAAAGATACCCTAGGACCCACATTTACATTGCATCCGCACAATGGAAAATCTGGTGAGGAACAAGAAAATCTTTAAAATAAAAACTCCACCCCAAAGCAATGTGCTAACAGAATTACTGGCCTTGCTCAACAGATCTTAAAAACTCCACCGCCTAACGATTTCTTGAAGGCAAATTTTGATGGATCATCTCTATCAAACGGCCTTCAAGTGGGGGCCAGAGTAGTAATTAGGAATTCTAGTGGCTCTTCTTTATTATTAGCACGCTAATCTCCGTTAAAAAAACAATACTAATAATGAAGCTGAAAGTATAACACTTCATCTCACCCTTTGCATCATTAACATTGTTGTCCAAATCATAATATTGTTATTGAGAGAGACTTGCAGGCTGTAATTCAACTAATCCAGGGGGAGAGCCAGGGACATTGGAGATTGGGGAACTGGATAAATGCCTGTCGAGGCGTGCTACATAGCTTGGCTCGGACAAAGCTACCACATCAACTCAAAGAATCAAATGGAGTGGCTGACTCACTGGACCAAGAATGGCTCTGTTTTTGCAGGAAGAGGAGACAAGACAATGCACATCATACCACCTTTTTTGAAAAACTCATTTAGTAATGACTGTATGTGGGCATGCATGACCCCGCCTTTTGAAACTTTGGATAACTAAACAATCCTAAACTCCCCAAAAACATAATCTTCTCTACCTTTTTTAGACACTATTCCTACGCATGAATGAATTCCTTTGATAGTTCCAGGTAAAGAAAAAAGTCCTTAATATTTTACAGAATGAGCTTTTACTTGTTTTTAGTTCGAATTTTTTATTGAAAAAAAGTAGTACAAACTTAAAAGGAACTTAGTGTTAATTGTAAATGTTAAAATTATATTCTTAATTGAATACATATTTCTTTCCCTTGCACGAGGTTCTTAGGAAAAACGGACGGGAGACGCACCCCATGTCCCCGGCTTCGACACCAGACCTTAACGAGAAAGACCATCATAAGAAGTAACTTGGCCCCTGCATATTGGGGCATCAGTTATCGGTGGAAAATTTGTTTGCCATGTTGGCTCAATGTGTTGACCGTTTCTCTTCCCTTTCCTTGTATTCATGGCAAAGGATAAAGATCATATTCCTGGAAAGTACGACTCGACTGCAAAGTGGGATGCATTTTTTGATCTCACGCTATGCCATGATATCAGTACTGCGAAGTTTTACGGTGAAGTTTTACAGTCTGACGTGGATGTCTTATGTGGCATCCACGTCAGCTGCCTACTCGACAAAGAGGAGAGAGAGAGAGGCCGGAACCGGAGAGGAGAGAGAGGCCGGGCGGGAGAGGAGAGAAGCCGGAGTGGGAGAGGGAGAGGTCGGAGCAGGAGAGGGAGAGAGGACGGAGCGGGAGAGGAGAGGAGGAGGCCTGAGGCGGAGGAGAGAGGAAGGGCCGCCCGCCGCAGCGCCTCCCTTCCCTCTCCCTCCCAATCAGCGGCCTCCGCCCGCCCACAAGGCGCGAGAGGGAGGCCGAGGCCGCCCCCCCATGCACCTCCCCTTCCTCTCCCTCCCGTTCGGCGGCCTCCCTCCTGCTCGGCGGCCTCCCTGGCGCGGGAAGGGAGGCCCAGGCCGCCCCGCCGCGGCACCTCCCCCCTTCCCTCTCCCTCCCGATCAGCGGCCTCCGCCCTGCCACGGTGCGTGAGGGAGGCCGAGGCCGCCCCGCCACGGCGCCTCCCCCCTTCCCTCTCCCTCCCGTTCGGCGGACTCCCTCCCGCTCGGCGGCCTCCCTGGCGCGGGAAGGGAGGCCGAGGCCGCCCCGCCGCGGCACCTCCCCCCTTCCCTCTCCCTCCCGATCAGCGGCCTCCGTCCCGCCGTGGCGCGTGAGGGAGGCCGAGGCCGGCCCGCCGTGGCGCCTCCCCCCTTCCCTCTCCCTCCCGCTCGGCAGCCTCCCTCCCTCTCCCTCCCGCTCGGCGGCCTCTCTCCCTCTCCCCCTCTCCCGCTCCGTCCTCTCCCTCTCCCCCTCTTCCGCTCCGGTCTCTCTCCCTCTTCCGCTCCGGCCTCTCTCCCTCTTCCGCTCCGGCCTCTCTCCCTCTTCCGCTCCAGCCTCTCTCCCTCTTCCGCTCCGACCTCTCTCCCTCTCTCCCTCTTTGCCAAATAGGCAGCTGACGTGGATGCCACGTAAGACATCCACGTCAGACTGTAAAGACCGACAGTAAAATGTCGCAGTGCGCATATCACGACTCTTTATTCTATTCTTCTACTACCGGAACTTTCACAGGTCTTCTTTTATTCAGTTAGTCTCTTCTCTGATGCCCTTCTTTTATTTTATTTTATTTTATTTTCTTTTCTTTTCTTTTATTAGTAATGCAATCGTTATCCCTTCAACTATAGTCTCTTCTCTGATGACCTTCGTTTATTTTATTTAATTCTATTTTTTGGTAATGCAGTCATTATCCCTTCAACTTCCTTTTTCCATGAACTTGCATATGGTCTGGAGATGTATTATATATTGACATTCTGCCTGAACTTTTGGTTAATTTATTCTTGCTGTAATTTTGCTCTTTTCTTTTGTGTAGGCCAATATTATTTGTTCAGCTATTCAATATAATATCAAATACCTGTACTATTATTTGAGCCACGCTATGATTATTTTTAATTTATATATTATTTGTGGGGTGTGGAGTTAAATTGTTCAGAATGTATTTGTTTCTGGCATATAATTGGCAGAATGGAATGACATACACGTAGATTTCCAGAGCAAATATTTCTTTAATCACAATCCCATATTCAGCGGGACTTCTGGAATTCGTCATATTTTAATTTATCATAATTTCAGTCTTAGTTGGTTAACTGTAATTGCTGAAGGAACAACTATAAAGGAACCTCTATATCGCATGGCATATGATGACTAGTAGAAAGAGGTTCATGTGGAACAAATTTCAAAATTTGTTCATGGAAATTTACAATATTTTCACCTGTGTAAACAAAGCGTCCAAGTCCACTAGATATGTTTGAAAATTTGAGCCGTTGGGTACATAACTTTGGGTTTTCGAAAAAATATGATTACTCAATCTTTGTTTTGCATCATGCTCTCTGACTAGTTGTCTTGGTGGGTTATGTAGATGACAAAGTATCTAACCTATGTGGATGATATTTTACTTGCAACTAATGATAAGGGTATGCTACATGAGGTGAAACATTTTCTCTCTCAAAACTTTAATATGACAGATATGGGTGAGGCATCTTATGTCATTGGCATTAAGATCCATATAGACAGACCTCGCGGTGTCTTAGGACTGTCAAAAGAAACCTATATTAACAAAGTTTTGGAGAGACTTCGGAATAAAGTAATGTTCACTAAGTGTTGCATCCATTGTGAAGGGAGACAAGTTCAACTTGGATCAATGTCCGAAAAATGAACTTGAGAAAGAATCCATGAAAGATATCCCATATGCTTCTGCTGTTGGAAGTCTTATGTATGCTCAGGTCTGCACTTGACCTGACATTGCATATGCTATTGGGAAATTAGGAAGATATCAGAGTAACCTAGGTATGGACCACTGGAGAGCTGCAAAGAAAGTCATGAGGTACCTTCAAGGGACCAAAGATTTCATGCTTATGTATAGTCAGACAGACAATTTGGAAGTGATTTGCTATTCAGACTCAAACTTTGTTGGTTGTGTTGATTCTTGCAAATCAACATCTGGTTACATATTCATTATAGCCGGTGGAGCTGTTTCATGGAGAAGTGCCAAGCAGACTTTGGCTGCGACTTCTACTATGGAAGCCGAGTTCGTGTCCTATTTTGAGGCTACATCACATGGTGTATGGCTCAAGAGTTTCATTTATGGGCTTAGAGTTATGGATTCTATTTCTAGGTCATTGAGAATTTTTTTCGACAACTCAACTGCTGTCTTTA
This sequence comes from Aristolochia contorta, assembly GCA_022405105.1. Lineage (NCBI taxonomy): Eukaryota > Viridiplantae > Streptophyta > Magnoliopsida > Piperales > Aristolochiaceae > Aristolochia > Aristolochia contorta. Next base: position 20,704,171 of record CM039664.1, read on the forward strand.
TGGCTAAGAATTATAAGAGCGGAAGTTAAAGTAAACACATCGACATTAAGTTCTTGGCGATAAGAGAACGTGTTAAAGAAAAGAAAGTGGTCATTGAGAATATTAGCACTGAGTTGATGATTGCTGATCCTTTGACTAAAGGCAAGACACCATTGAAATTCAAGGATCATGAAGAAAATATGGGACTTGGTTCCTCTTTGTAATTTGTATATACATTCAGGTTATCAAAAAAACTCTTCTGCATTCAGTTATTTCTCATATTCATGTGCACAACTATATTTTGAGAAATATACTTGGACCAAGAATAAACATAGGGTTTATTCATGAATTTTGTTACCACATAAGTAACTTTGGAAGCAAAATACAAAATAAAGCATAGTAGATATTACTCGTACTTAGAGGACATATCTCTATGATTCATGTGTTTTGTTTCATATTGAAGTTATTTCTTATGCATCAAGTGGGAGCATGCAACATTTTCATTTAATTAAAAATCGTTATTCATTAATGAAAGACGCTTTAGAAAATGTTTCATGGCATAATACATTTTCTCATTAATAAAAAAAACGTTTTTCATAATAGAAAACATTAAGAAAATGAATTTATGATCCATAACGGTTTTTTGTTTTAATTTTTAATTAATTAAATTTAAAATTTTTTTGGTAGCGGTTTTTGGTATTTCCTATAAATACCACACCTGGTCCCTAAACTTAATTACCTGAAACATTAGAGCTTAGAAAAAAAATAAATTCCGTTGCAAATTGGAAAATGGAAAAAAGTATTTATACAATTTTCCATAATTTATATTTTTTTATTTCATGTTTCACGTAGATTAGAAACAAGTTAATATTAGAAATTCAAGAATTATATAGGAATTTCTTACAACCCCGGCGTAGCCACTCCCGGCGAAGGCCCCGAAAGAGGCCTCCACGTCGCCCTGCCCAGCGGAGCCCTGTGCAGTGGAGCCCTCAGAAGAGGCCGCCGGCGTAGCGACGCCAAGCGCAGGCCTCAGTTGAGGTCCCGTCATAGCGATGCACAGCGTAGGCCTCGGAAGATGCTGTGCCACGACATCGTGACGCCCAGCGCAGGCCTTGGAACAGGCCCCGGGGTGGCGACGCACAGCGGAGGCCTCGGAAGAGGTCACCGGCATTGCGACCTGCAATGGAGGACTCGGCAGAGGCTCCGGCGTTGCAACGCCAACCGGAGGCCGTGGAAGAGGACTCCGGCATAGCGAACCCAACCGGTGGCCTCAGCAGAGGCCTCGGCCTGGCAATGCCCAGGGGAGGCTTCGGATGAGGCCCCGGCGGGGCGACACCCTGTGGAGGGCTCGAAAGGGGTGCAGGCGTCACGACGCGCAGCGGAGTCCTCAGAAGACACCCAGGAATGGCCACACCCAGCGGAGGCATTGGAAGAGGCCCCAGCATGGCCAATCCCACTAGGGGCCTCGGAAGAAGCCCCGGCGTGGCCACGTCCAGGTGAGGCATCGGAAGAGACCCCGGTGTCTCGACTCCCAGCGGAGGCCTCGGAAGAGGCCCCAGCGTTGCTACGCCCAGCGGAGGCATTGGGAGAGGCCTCCGGCGCCACGACGCCCAACGGATGCCTCGGAAGTGGCCTCCGGCATCGCCACGCCAAGCGGAGGCCGAGGAAGAGTCCCAGGTGTGGCCACACCCTGCGGAGGCCACCGGCTTGGCGACGCCCAACGGAGACCTCTTCCGAGGAGTCCGGCGTCGCGACCCCCAATGGAGGCCTCGGAAGAGACCTCGGCATGGCCACGCCCAAGGGAGGCCCCAGAAGAGGCCCCGACATGGCCACTCCTAGCGGAGTCCTCAGAAGAGGCCTCCGGTGTCGCGACAACAAGCAGAGGACTTGGAAAAGGCCTCCCGAGTCGCCCCACCCAACGGAAGCCTCAGAAGAGGCCCCAGCGTCGCCACGCCTAGGGGATGCATCGCAAGATTCCTCCGGCAGGGCCACGCCCCGTGGAGGCCTCGGAAGATGCCATGGCGTGGCCATTCCCAGCGGCAGCCTCGGAAGAGGCTTCTGGCGTCGCGACACCCAATAGATGCGTCGAAAGAGGTCTCAGGTGTCACCACGCCCATCGGGGGCCTTGGAAGAGAACCGACGTGTCCACCCCCAGCAGACGCCTCGCAAGAGGCCCCAGCATGGTCACCCCTAGCAGACGCCTTGCAAGAGGCCCCGGCGTGGCCACGCTCAAAGGAGGCCTCAGAAGAGGCCTCCGGCGTCGCCACGCCCTGCGGAGGCCTCGGAAGAGGCCCCGACATTGCCACACTCTGCGGATGCCTCCAGCATTGAGACGCCCACACACCCAACGGAGGCCTCGAAAGAGGCCCCGGCGTGGCCACGCCCAGCAGGGGCCTCGAAAGAGGACCCGGGGTGGCCACGCTTAGCGGAGGCCTAGGAACACCCAGCGGAGGCCTAGGAAGACGCGTCTGGGGTCGCGACACCCAGCAGAGGCCTCGAAAGAGGCTTCTGGCGTCACGACGCCCGGCAGAGGCCTCCGAAGAGGCCCCGGCGTCGCGACGCCCGGCGGAGGCCTCAAGCGTCGCGACGCCTAGCAAAGGCTTCGGAAGAGGCCTCAAGCGTCGCGACGCCTAGCGGAGGACTCGGAAGAGTCCGCGGCGTCGTAATGCCTAGCGGAGGCCTTGGAATACTTTTCGCTTTAAAAAAATACATTTTTACGCTTTAAAAATATATTGAGTAGAGATTTTTAATTCAGAGGTAATATTTTGAATTAATTTTAACTAATGGACCAAACCAACTACACAATATTTTGAATTAATTATAACTCAATTGTAAAATAATTTTATCTTATCGACAATGGGATCAAAGTATTATCCCGCTACCAAATTAAAGCCCCAACACAATGGGGGCCATTTTTTAGGTGCCAGTGATTAGTCCATTAGTAGATGTTTTACTAGACCAAAAGACCGCAAGAGATGTGAAAACCTTTTTCCAGTTGTTTCTCCTCCATTGGAGAAAATATATCACCAATAATAAATATTGTACCGGAAAAACAATATTTCCATGAATACCTTTCTATTTTAACTTAGAATTTTTGCACGGTTAAAAAGCTACCGGCAAATATCTTTTTTTAAAATATTTCTAACAAGACGGTAAGTTTTTTTTTCTAAAATAATATCATTTATTTTAGAAAATAAATTAAAACCACCTGTAAGTTAAATATTTTTTTTAATATAATTAATTTTAAAAATAAAAATAAAACTCTTGGAAAGTTTAAAAAAAAAGTTTTTAGATTTAAAAATATATTTTAAAACTTCAGGAAAGTAAAATTTTTAAAAATATTTATTCTTTCGGAAAAATAATTTTTACCTGTCCTCTTGTGAGTTATCTGTTGTTTAAAAAAATACTTCTTTTAAAAAATACTTTAAATTTACTTCTTAGTTATATTTTTTTTTAAAGAATAGTTACAGGCAGTTTTAAAACCTTCTATAAATGCCGGTTCGTTACCTTTTATTTTCTTAAATTTATTTTGTGTCAGAAAGTTTTTTTTCTTGCAGTTTTTGCCCTTTCATAAAGTTTTCTTTTAAAAAAAAATATTTTTCAGTTTAAAAAAATATTAAAATTTCTGGCAAGGATAATATTTTTTAAAAATTTTCCTTTTACTGAAAAATATTTAAACTGCAGGTACGTAATATTATTTTTTCAAAAAAGATATTTTTCATTACAAAAATATTTAATAAAACCTACTTTAAGTTACTATTTTTTAAATAGTTTACGGCAGTTTTGAAAATGCCAAAATCCATCGGTAGGTAATATTTTTTAAATAAATATTATTTTTAATTATAAAAATATTTTTAAACTGCACTTACATTATATTTTTCTAAACCACCGGCAAGTTATATACTTTTTAAAAAATATTATTAGTTATAAAAACATATATTCACTGATATTGCCGGTATTTCCTATATGGGCGCTTTTTTTGGCGCCAGTGGTGAGTGTGTTCGCAGATGTTAAACTAGAGGAAAAGACCGCCGGTTATGAGAAAACCTTTACCACTGGCAGAAAATAATCGTTATTGGCGCTTTTTAACCAAGAGAAAGTTTCGAAACTGTCGGTAAGTTTTTTAGTTTTTAAATATATTATTCATTTTAGAAAATATATCAAAATTGCGTGTAAGTTTGACTTTTTACAAATATATATTTTTACTTTTAAAAAAATACTTTTAAACTACAGGTATGTAATTGTTTTTAAATATTATTTGTTTTAAAAAAATAGTTAATGGGGGTTTTGAAAATAAATTTATCCGTAATATATCATTATTTCGAGTGAATATTATTCGTTTTTATAAAAAATTATTAAAACCGCTGTTAAATTATATTTTTCTAAACAGCTAGTAAGTTATATATTTTTAAACAAAATATATTCACAATCAGTTTTAAAACTGCAGGTAAGTTTCCTTTTTTAGGAACAAATATATTTTTGGTTTTAAATTAATTTTACCTAATGGACCAAACTAATTACCCATTTTTCATTAATATAGAACTTATCAAATTTAAATAACTCAATGGGATCAAAGTATGATCCCATAAGTGAATTGATGCCCCACATTTTCGCACTAGAGCAAAAGATATTTCGCCAGTCTCACCTTCCAGACAGAAAAAAATTGTTACCAGCAGTTTTTAAAATTTATTAAAACTTCAGGTAAGTAATATTTTTTAAAAATATATTTTTGGTTTTGAAAAACATATATTAAAACCACAATTAAATTTTACCAAACCACTAGTGAGTAATCATTTTTGAATAAAATATTATTAATTTAAAAAACATATTAAATCAGCAGGTAAATTAAAATTTTTATTAAAATAATTACCGGCATCTCTGAAACATTCTACAATTAAAAATTAATTATCTTTTTTAAATATTATTCGTTTAAAAAATTATTTATACTGGCTGTTTTAAAACCGTAAGTAAGTTGCCTTTTTTGCAAAAAATAACATTCATTTTAGAAAATATATTAAACCACCTGTAAGTTTAATTTTTTATATGAAATTATTTTAATTTTTAAAAATATATATTAAAACATCCTTTTACTTATTTTTTTAAAAAATATATTATTGGTTTTACAAAAATATATTAAAACCGCAAGTAACTTTTAATTTTTTAAGAATTATTATTCATTTAAAATATTAATGATTTTATAAATATGTATTAAATCTGCCGATAAGATATATATATAATTTTTTAAAAAAGTTAGTGGCAGTTTTGAAAACACATAAATCCCAAAGGAGGCCTCAGAAGACTCCCCGGTGTGGCGACGCCCAGTGGAGGCCTCGACATCACCACGCCCCACGGAGGCCTTGGGGTCGCAACAGCCTGGCGAGGTCTCGGCATTTCAATACGAAAGTTATCTTTTTTTTGGAAAAAAATATCTTTAATTTTAGAAAATATATTAAAACCACCCGTAAGTTTACCTTTCTATTTAAAAATTCTACCGGCGAAAATAAATATTGTAAGGGCGAAACGATATTCTCATGAATGGCTTTCTATTTAAAATTATAATTTTATAGTGGCTAAAAAACTGCCAATAAATGAATTTTTTAAAAGAATACTTACTGGTAGTTTTGAAACCTTCTATAAATGCCAGTTTGTTAAATTTTTTTTTCTTTTTAAATATTGTTTTCTAAAAAACTTTTACCTGCAGTTTTACTCCATCAGTAAGTTAGCTTTTTTTTTCTAAACAATATCATTCATTTCAGAAAAAATATTAAAAACTCCTGCAACTTTAATTTTTGAAAAATATTTTTCATTTTAAAATAATATTTTTTAACTTGCAAGTGTGTAAACCTTTTTTTAAATATTATTCGCTAAAAACATTATTAAAACCGACAGTAAGTTATATTTTTAAAAAAATTGTTAACGCCGGTTTTAAAAATGCCTAAATCTGTTTGGTAACTTATCATTTTTTAAATAAATATTCTTCATTTTTATAAATATTTATTAAATCCACTATTAAATTGTATTTTTATAAACAGCGGGTAAGTTATATATTATTTAAAAATATTTTTCGTTGTAGAAAATATATTCATCGGCAGTTTTAAAACTTCAGGAAGGTTATCATTTTTTCCGAAAAAAATATTTTCCTTTTTGAATTAATTTTGCCTAATGGACTAAACTAATTACACAGTTTTCTTTAACATAGAACTTTTCAAATCTAAATAACTCAATAATAAAAAAATATTACCTTTTCGACAATGGTATCATAGTATGATTCCACAACTGAATTGATGCGCCACATTTTCGCACAGGATCCTTGGTAACCACTCGTATAGTCAACATAACTACCGGTGCTACCTATAAAGGAGCTTTTTGGAGCGCCGGTAATTTGCGCGTCCGAAGATGTTAAACTGGAGCAAAAGACTGTCGGAGACGTGAAAATCTTTACTAGTAGTTTCACCTCACAGGCAGAAAATATATCGCCTGTTTCACCTCACCAGCAGAAAATAATTGAAATTTTTTTCTAGCGGTTTTAAAATTACCAATAAGTTATCTTTTCTAAAATATATATATAATTCATTTAAGAAAATATATTAAAACCGCTAGAAATTTTAATTTTTTTTAACAAATACGTTTTGTATAAAAAATAAATTAAACCTGCTGATCCATAATCGTTTTTTTAAAAAACTATTTTTGGTTTTAAAAAAGATATATTAAAACAGCAAGAAAGTTATTTAGTGTTTTAACATTTTTTTCCTTTTAAAAAATATTTTTACCAGACCTCTGGTTAGTTATCCTTTTTGAATAAAATATTATTAATTATAAAAAAACATAAAATACACTGGTAAATTATAAGGTTTTTTTAAAAATAGTTACAGGCATCTTTGAAACCTTCTACAATTGCCAATTAGTTATCTTTTGCTTGAAAAAAAACTTATTCGTTTTAAACAATATTTTTTCTAGCTGTTTTAAATTCGTATGTAGGTCCTTTTTTTTTTTATAAAAACTAACATTCATTTTACAGAACATATTAAACCACCGGTAATTTTCATTTTTTATTTTAAAATAATTTTCATTTTAAAAATATCTATTAAAACATCTGGTAAGTTATATTTTTATAAAAATATTTTTTATTTTACAAAAATATATTAAAACCACTAATAATTATTTTTTTTTTGATAAATATTATTCCGTTTAAAACAATATTTACGAAAACTTTCGATAAGATATCTTTTTTTCTAAAAATATTATTCACTTAAAAAAATTATATATATAATATGCTGGAAAGTTACATATTTTTTTTAAAAAAGTTAGTGACAGTTTTGAAAACGCCTAAATCGCTGGTAAATTATTATTTTTTTAAATAAATATGTAATTTTAAAAAAAATGTTATTCTCTAAACTGCCAGTACGGTACATATATATATATATATATATATATATATATATATTTTTTTTAAAAAATGTTATTCTGAGACAGAGTGGAGGCCTTGGAAGAGGCCTCTGTCGTGGCCAAGCCCAGGGGAGGCCTCAGAAGAGGCCACGCCCAGAGGAGACCTCAGAAGAGTCCCCGGCGTGGGTACGCCCAGCCGTGGCCTCGGAAGCTGCCCCGGCATGGCCACGCCAGGCCGTGGCATCGGAAGCTGCCCAGTCGTGGCCTCGAAAGCTGCCCCGGCGTGGCTACGCCAGGCCGTGGCATCGGAAGCTGCCCCGGCGTGGCCACGCCAGGCCGTGGCATCGGAAGCTGCCACGGCGTGGCCACGCCAGGCCGTGGCATCGGAAGCTGCCACGGCGTGGCCACGCCAGGCCGTGGCATCGGAAGCTGCCCCGGCGTGGCCATGCCCAATGGAGGCCTCGGAAGAGGCCTCCGTGGTCACGACTCCTAGCAGAGGCCTTGGAAGTAGCCCAGGAAGTGGCTCAGGCATCGCCACACCCAGCGGAGGCCTCAGAGGAGGCCCCAATGTGGGCATGCCTAGCGTAAGCCTCGATCTCCGGCGTTGCGATGCCAAACGGAGTCCTCGGAAGAGCCCTCCGGCATCACCACGCCCACAGGAGGCCCCAGAATGGGCACGTCCTGCGGAGGCCTCGGCCTCCGGCGTTGCAACGACAAACAGAGGCCTCGGAAGAGGCTTCTGCTGTCGCCAAGCCCAGCGGAGGCCTCGGAGGAGTCCCCGGTGTGGCGACGCCCTGCCTTGGCCTCGGAAGCTGCCCAGGCGTGGCTAATTTGGAAACACTAGGATTGTCTACTGATCATGACTTGTCCTGCCTCATCTGTGACAAGTCTATATTTGGTAAGACTCTCTGTCTGGAGGAGTCTAAGAGATCTCTATCACTAACATTCCCCCCACAGGGTTGGGTCTTGGCAAAGACGCAAAACTTGATGAGAAAACGAGAAAACTGTCCTCGCGACAATCCTTTGGTGAATATATCAGCTACTTGATCATGAGTGGATATATATTTGACCTGAAACTGCCCATTACAGAGGCGTTCATAAATGAAGTGATAGTCAAGTGCCACGTGTTTGACCCTGCCATGAAAAACCAGATTGGCAGCTATGTATGTAGCTAAAAAGTTATCTCACCATAGAGTAGGAGGATCTCGCAAAAATATTCTGAGCTCTCGAAATAGTTGAAGAACCCACGAAACTTCAGCAGCAGCAATAGCTAATGCTTTGTACTCTGCCTCAGCTCTAGAGCGGGCGACTGTGGCTTGCTTCTTGGAGGACCATGAAATGAGAGAGCCTCCAAAATACATACAAAAACCTGAAATGGAGTGGAGAGTGGTTTGACATCGGCGAGGCGTAGGCAATGTAATAGATCAGCAGTGTACTTTGACTGGCACAGATGAAGACCAGCCTTTCGCGCGAGTCACCTCACTACCGAAAAAATAATGTAATCTCCAAGATCTTTGACTGAGAACTCAGTCTGTAAGCTGCGAATAAGACCAGAAATAGCAAATGGAGAATCGCCTATAATAATCAAGTCATCCACATATACCAAAATATATATAATTGAATCCGCATGTTTCCTGAATAACATGGAAGAGTTTGCCTTGGATAAAACAAAACTGAGCTCAAGAAGAAATGAGGTCAGACGATGGTACCATGGTCGAGGACTTTGTTTTAGTCCATATAAAGATTTTTGCAGAAGACACACCGCTTGCGGCTGAGTGGAATCAATAAGACCAGGTGGTTGTACCATGTACACCTCTTCTCCGAGATCACCATTTAGAAAACCATTACTTACATCCAGTTGTTTGATAGGCCAGCCTTTGCTAACTGCCAAAGTGAGCATAACCCGAATTGTTACAGATTTCACCAATGGGCTAAATGTTTCGAAATAATCTTGGCCCTCTCTCAGATTAAAGCCTTTCGCAACGAGACGAGCTTTGTAACGATCAACACTGCCATCTGATTTGGTTTTCACTCGGAAAACCCACATACACCCAATAGGACGTCTCCCCTGCGGCATAGAAACAAGTCTCCAAGTGTGGTTAGATAATAAAGCATTGAATTCAGCCTGCATTGCCACACGCCATTCTGGGTACTTCACGGCTTGAGAATAGCAAATCGGTTCGAATGGGGTGGAAGGAGTAACCAACGGATGACGGGACGACACGTGGAGTTTGGGTTTTAGAGACCCAGTCACTAACCTAGTAGTCATAGGATGTGTAGTAAGGGGAGTACTGGGTCGGGTAGTACGGTGGGGCAGCCGGAGCCTGGGCTGGTGAACAATCAACAATGGGAGACGGGTGTGGAGAGTCGGGAACAGAGGAAGAGGGAGAGTTAGGAGTGGACTGCGATGGGCACATGAAGACACTTGTTGTCTTTATAATTTGGGTGGGACAGAACGGTCATCCATTTTAGAAGAGTTATATGGACGCAAATGCGGGTAACAGAGGCAGCCAAAAATACGCATAGTAGAATAATCAGGTTTGCGCCCAAAAAGGAGTTCGAATGAGCTCTTAGAAGATAACAGTGGAGTTGGGAGACAATTTATAATGTAAGTCACTGTAGAAAATGCAGTCCCAATGCTCCTTTGGCATTGAAGCCTGGGCAAGAAGCGTCATACCCATAGTGGCTATATGACGGTGCTTGTGTTCAGTAATGCCATTCTATTGGGGAGTGTAAGGGCAAGAAAATTTATGATGAATGCCGCATGAGGAGAATAGATGTTTGAACCAAACATTAACAAATTCAGATCCTCCATCTGACTGGAAAAATTTTATTTTCGTAGAGAATAGATTTTCGACTGAAGACTTAAAACGAACAAACGAAGAATAAACTTAAGCTTTAGTTTAAGTAAAAACAGCACGTCGTGGGCACGCCCAGCGTAAGCCTCGGCCTCAGGCATTGCGACGCCAAATAGAGGCCTCGGAAGAAGCCTCCGGCGTCACCACGCCCAGGGGAGGCCTCGGAAGTGGCCCCGGCATGGCCACCCCCAGCTGAGGCCTCGAAAGAGGCCTCCGGCGTCGCCTAGCGGAGGCCTCGGAAGAGGCCACCGGGGTCGCCATGCCCAGCGGAGGCCTCAAAAGAGGCATCGGCATGGGAACGCCCAGCGTAAGCCTCGGCCTCCGGCGTTGCGATGCCAAACCGGAGGCCTCGGAAGAAGCCTCTGGCGTTGCGATGCCAAACCTGAGGCCTCGGAAGAAGCCTCCGGCGTTGCGATGCCAAACCGGAGGCCTCGGAAGAAGCCTCCAGCTTCGCCACGCCCAAGGGAAGCCTCGAAAGAGGCCCCGGCATGGCCACACCCAGGGGAGGCCTCGGAAGTGGCCCCGGCATGGCCACGCCCAGCGGAGGCCTCGAAAGAGGCCTCCTCCGTCGCCACGCCCTGCGGAGGGCTCAGAAGAGGCCACGGCGTGGGAACGTCCAGCGTAGGCCTCGGCCTCCGGTGTATTTTTACAAGACATCCAGTGAGTTATCTTTTTTGAAAAATATTTTTAATTTTAAAAAATACTTTAAACCCGACAGTAAATTATATTTTTTTAAAAAAATACATACAGACATCTTTGAAACCTTTCACAATCTACAATAAGCTATCTTTTCTTTCAAAAAATAATAATTCGTTCCAAAAATATTTTTACTGGCAGTTTTAAAACCGTATGTAACTTACCTTCTTTTTACAAAAAACCACACATTTAAGAAAAAATATTAAACCGCCGGTAGGTTTACTTTTTAATTTTGAAATATTATACATTTTAAAATATATATATTAAAATATCTGGTAAGTATTGTTTAAAAAATATATTATTGTTATACAAAAATATATTAAACATGCTAGAAAATTTTGATCTTTTAAGAAATTTTATTCATTTTAAAAAATAAATATATTAAAACATCCGATAAGTTATAATTTGTTTTTTTAAAAAAGTTAGTAGCAGTTTTGAAAACACCAAAATTTGCAGGTAAATAATTATTTTATTAAATAAATATTATTCATTTTTATAAAAATATTTTAAAACCGCCTAAAAATAATATCTTTCTAAACCGCCTAAAAACTATATTTTTCTAACCCGCCAGTAAAGAATATATATTGTTTTAAAATTGTTAGTCCGAGGCGAAGCAGAGGCCTCCAAAGAGACCTCGCTCGGCGTCGATCCCCAGTAGAGGACTAAGAAGACGTATCGGCGTCGCGTCACCACACCCTGCAGAGGCCTCGGTGTGGCCACACCCAGCGGAGGCCTCGGAAGAGGCGCTTGCGTCGCGACATCAAGCGGAGTCCTCGCCAGAGGCCCCGGCGTCGCGTTGCCATGCCTAGCAGAGGACTCATAAGAGGCCCTGGCGTGGCGACGCCCAGCGGAGGCCTCGGAAGAGTACTCCGCTGTTGCGACGCGCAGCGGAGTCCTCGGAAGAGGCCCCAGCGTCGCAACGCCCAGCAGAGGTCTCGGAAGAGGTGTCCGGCGTCGCCACTCCCAGCGGACGCTTCGGAAGAGGCCTCAGGCATCGCAACATGCAACGGACGCCTCGGATAGGCCCTAGCGTTGCGACGCCCAGCGGAGGCCACAGAGGAGGCACCGGCATGGCCACTCCCAGCGGAGGGTACGGAAGAGGCCTTTGGATTCGCGAAGCCCAGCAGAGGACTCGAAAGAGGCCTCCCACGTCACGATGCCCAGCGGAGGACTCGGAAGAGGCCTCCGGTATCGGGAAGCCCAACAGAAGCCACGGAAGTGGCCTCTGGCGTCGCGACGCCCAGAGGAGGCCTCAGAAGTGGCCTTCGGCCTCACGGCTCCCAGCGGAGACCTCGGTGTCGTGACGCGCAGCGGAGGCCTCGGTGTCGCGACACCCACCAGAGGCCCCGGCGTGGCATCGCCCAATGCAAGCCTCGGAAGAGGCCCCGGCGTCGTGTCGCCCAGCGGAGGCCTCGGAAGAAGCCTCCGGCATCGCGACACCCAGCAGAGGCCACAGAAGAGACCCCGGTGTGGAGACGCCGAACGGAGGCCTCAGAAGAGGCCCCAGCGTGGCGACGCCCAACGGTGGCCACGGAAGAGGACCCCGGTGAGGTGACGCGAGCAGTGGTCTGGGAAGAGGCCTCCGGCGTCCCGACGCCCTGCTAAGGCCTTGGAAGAGGCCTCCGGCGTCATGACAACCGGCGATGGGCTCGGATGGGGCAGCGGCGTCGCGACGCCCAGTAGAGTTCTCATAAAAGGACCCCGGCGTCGCGGTGCCTAGCGGAGGGCTCGAAAGAGGCCCAAGCGTCGCAACGCCCAGCAGAGACCTCGTAAGAGGTCCCGGCATCACGACGCCCAGCGGAGACCTCAGAAGAGTCCCCGGCTTCCCGACGCCTAGTGGAGTTCTTGGAAGAGGCCCCTGGTGTCACGAAGCCCAAAGGGGGTCTCGGTAGAGGCCTCTGGAGTTGTGACACCTTGCGGAGGCCTGAGGAGAGGCCTCCGAGTTGTGACACCAGGCTGAGGCCCCAGAAGAGGTCTCCGCGTTGCGACGCCAAGCGGAGGCCTCGGAAGAGGCCCCGGCATCGCGACGCCCAACGGAATTCTAGGAAGAGCCCCAGGTGTCGCGACTCCCGGAGGAGTTCTTGGAAGAGGCCCCTGCATCAGGACACCCAGCGGAGGCTTCGAAAGAGGTCCGGCATGGCGACGTCCTGTGGAGGCCTCAGAAGAGGCCCCCAGAGTCGCAATGCCCAGCAGAGTTATCGAAAAGGCCTCTGAAAAGGCCCCCGGCGTCGCGACACCCAGTGAAGGCCTCTGCCACCACGACGCCCAGCGGAAGCCTCTGGCGTTGCCATGCTCAGTGGACGCCTCGGAAGAGGCCCCTGCATCGAGATGCCGAGCGGAGGCCTTGGAGAAGGCCTCCGGCATCAGGACGCCCAGCGGAGGCCTTGGAGAAGGCCTCCGGCGTCAGGACGCCCAGCGGAAGACTCGAAAGAGGCCACCGTCATCTCTACACCCAGCTGTGGCCTCGGAAGAGGCATCCGGTATCATGACGCCCAGCGGAGGCCTCCGGCGTCATGATGCCCAGCGGTGGCCTCGGAAGGGGCCCCTGCGTCACGACATCCAATGGAAGCCTCTGAAGGGGCTCCAGCGTCGCAACACCCAATGGAGGCTTTTGATGAGGTCCCGGTGTCACCACACCGAGGGAACGCTACGGAAGAGGCCACAGTGTCGCGACACCCAAGGAAGGCCACAGAAGAGCCCCCTGCATCGGGACGCCCAGCGGAGGCCTTAGAAGAGGCGCCAGCATACGACGCCCAGCAGAGACCTCGTATGAGGCCCCGGCGTCGCAACGCCCAACGGAGTTCATGGAAGAGGCCTTCGAAGAGGTCCCCCGGTGTCGCGACGCCCAGCTGTGGCCTCGGAAGAGGCCTCCGGCATCGTTACTCGCCTCGGGCCCCGGTGTCGTGACATCCAGCGGAGGCCTCTGAAGGGGCCTCGGCATCGTGACGCCCAGCGGAGGCCTTTGATGAGGTCCCAGCCTCTCAACACCCAGGGAAGGCCACGGAAGTGGCCCCGGTGTCGCGACGCCCAAGGAAGGCCATGGTAGAGGCCCGAGAGTTGGGACACCCAGCGGAGGCTTCAGAAGAGTCCCCGGAATGGCGACTCCCACCGGAGGCCTCGGAAGAGACCGCGGCGTCGCGACGCCCAGCGGAATTCTTGGAATAGTCCCCCGGAGTCGCGACGCCCAGCGGAGTTGTCGGAAGAGGCCTCGGAAAAGGTCCCCGGCATCACGGAGGCCTCTGGCGTCACGACGCCCAGCATAGGCCTCTGGTGTTGCGACGGTCAATGGAGGCCTCGGAAGAGGCCCCTACGTCGCAACGCCTAGCGGAGACCTTGGAGGAGGCCTCCAGCATCGCGACACCCAGCTGGGGCCTCGGAAGAGATCTCCTACGTCATGACGCCCAGCAGAGGCCTCGGAAGGGGCCCCGGTGTCGCGACGTCTAGCAGAGGCGTCTGAAGGATCCCCGGAGTCACGATGCCCAGCGGAGGCTTTTGATGAGGTCTCGGCTTCGCCACACCCAGGGAAGGCTACATAAGTGGCCCCATCGCAACGCCCAAGGAAGGCCACGGAAGAGGCCCCAGCGTTGGGACGCCCAGCGGAGGCCACAGATGAGACCCTGGCGTTGCAACACCCAGCGGAGTTCTTGGAAGAGACCTCGAAAGAGGCATCCGGCGTCGTGATGCCCAGCGGAGGCCTCAGACGGGGGCCCGATGTCGCGACTCCTAGTGGAGGCCTCGGACGGGGGCCCGGTGTCACGACGCCCGGCAGAGGCCTCGGAAGGGGCGCTGGCGTCACGACCCCCAGCAGAGGCCTCGGAAGCGGCCTCGCTGTGGTGACGCCTAGCGGAGTTCTCGGAAGTGGCCCCTGGCATCGCGACGCCCAGAGGAAGCCTCGGAAGAGTCCCCCGGAGTCGCGATGCCCAGCGAAGTTCTTGGAAGAGGCCTCGGAAGAGGCCCCCGGCATCGCGACGCCCAGCGGCGGCCTCCGGAGTCACCACCCCAGCGGCGGCCTCGAAGAGGCCCCGACGTCGCGACACCCAGCAGAGGCCTCAGAAGAGGCCTCCAGCGTCGCGACACCCAGCGGAGGACTTGGAAGAGGCCTCTGGCGTCACGACGCCTAGATAACCGCTATTATTGGAAACATAACAGGCCATATTTGAGGCGCCATTGACGAAGGAGTTTGTAGATGTTTTACCAGAGCAAAGGACCATCGGTGACGAGGAAACTTTTTCCAATAGTTTCACCTCCCCGACAGAAAATAAATCGCAAGTAATAAATATTGTAGCGGCAAAATGATATTTTACCGAGGTTAAAAAACTGCCGGTAAATATATTTTTTAAAAAAAGTTGTTACTGGCCGGTAAAATTTGTTTTTAAAAAATATTTTTATTTTAAAATCGTCGATAAGTTATCTTTTCTTTTAAAAGAAAAATATCATTAATTTTATAAAATAAATTAAAACTGGCAGTAAGTTAAATATTTTTATTAAAAATATTATTCGTTATAAAAAATATATAAAACTGCAGGTATAAAAAATCGTTTTAAAAAATATATATTAAAACTGCAGGAAAGTTATTTTTTTAAAATAAAATTTATTCATTTTGAAAATTTTGTTTTTACCTGACCTCTTGTAAGTTCTCTTTTTTTAAAAAAATATTATTTGATTTAAAATGTACTTAAACTCTACTAGTTAGTTATTGTTTTTAAGAATGCTGATAACAGTACTACCAAATTTTACTGTGAGGATCGTACAGCATGACGTGGCATCCTCATTTACAGTCCAGATAAGAGATAATGTAGGAACTAACTCACAGTAAAAACTCACAATATTGAAATCATTTTTCATTTTTAAAAGACTACTAACAAGCAGTTTTGAAACATTTTACAACAACCAGTTCGTTATCTTTATTTTTAAATATTTTTGTATCTGAAAAAAATTTTACTGGCGGTTTTAACACCATTGGTTAGTTCTCTTTTTAAAAAAAAATATCATTCATTTTAGAAAATATATTAAAATCGCAGGAAAGATAATTTTTTTTAAAGATATTGTTCGTATTAAAAATATATTAAAACTGCTGGTACGTAATCTTTTTAAAAAATATATTATTGGCTTTAAAAATATATATATTAAAACCGAAAGGAAATTATATATTGTTTTTAAAAATATTTTTACCAGACCTCTAGTGAGTTATCTTTTTTGAATAAAATAATATTCATTTTAAAAATTATATTAATTCTGCAGTAATTTATATTTTTTTTATGAAAAGGTTACAAGCATATTTGAAACCTACTACAATCGCCAATTAGTTATCTTTTGTTTCCAAAAAGAAATTCGTTTTAAAAAATATTTTTTCCGGCGGTTTTAAAACCATAAGTTATCTCTTTTTTTCAAAAAAACATATCATTCATTTTAGAAAATATATTAAAGTATAGGTACGTTAACTTTTTTATTTTAAAATATTATAAATTTTAATAAAATATATTAAAACATCTGGTAAGTTATTTTTTTAAAAATAATATTATTGGTTTTTCAAAAATATATTAAAACCGCAGGTAAGTTTATTTTTTTATGAAATATTATTCATTTTTAAAATATATATTAAAATTTCCAGTAAGTTTTCTTTTTTTAAAAAATGTATTATTATTTTTAAAATATATATATTTAATCTGTCGGTAACTTACATGTGTTTTAAAAAAAATATAATTAGCGGTGGTTTTGAAAAAGCCTAAATCCGCTGGAAAATTTTGATTTTTTAAAATAAATATTATTTGTTTTTATAAAAATATTTGAAAATTGTCTATAAATTATATTTTTCTAAAGTGCCGGTAAGGTATATATATATATTTAAAAAAATGTTATTCCAATGCAGAGCGTAGGCCGAGGCCAATGCCAATGCCGAGGCCAAGGCCGAGGCCAATGCCGAGGCCAATGCCAATGGAGGCCAATGCCGAGACCAATGCCGAGGCCAACGCCAATGCCGAGGCCAATGCCAATGCCAATGCCGAGGCGCAACATAGAGTTGCTACTGTAGGGTACCATCCTCAGCTTTTCACACTGGAAAATTCAAATTCTTCCTTCTCAATAAAGATTTTTCTTTCATTTTTTCGCAATGGCCAACAACTGCACAATTCAACTGTCTCAAGAGAGAAATTTCTTCACTGTGATGACTAAATATTTCTTTGCACGCAATTCGTTATGAAAGAGGTAAAATTTCCATACAGAACACCAATCAGAAAGGGGACAGAGAATGAATGACATTAAGAAAGTCAGGTTTTATAAAATGATGAGGAAACTCAAGCGGCCTCAAGCTTGAGATGTGATAAGCTTTGACTCAGTGATTCTGCAAATTCTTGAGTATCAGTCTCCTTCGTTGCAGTTTCTGCCAAAGTTGCAGATCTTTCCTCTTCAGAACTTCTGTCATTGAGACCAAGTTCCACTTCTAGTTGCTTAAATTCATCCAGCACATCATCATCTTCGATAACTTCATAATGAAGAGGGTTTAATTCTGAGAAACAAAAAACAGTCTCAGCCACGTAGTCATCTTTGATAACTCTGTTTATGAATTATTGTATAAAGTTAGTCGGGAGAAGCAGCACATTACCCAGTTCCGCCTCCACTTGCTTCTGAGATGCAAAACTCTCATCAAGCTCTTGGAGATGCATGCGAACTTCTTCTACACTCATACCATTTTCCTTAATTGCACGAGCTCCTATTTGGATAGCTTCAGAAACCTGGTACCGAATATCAAACAGGCAAAAATAAAGAAGAAAAAGGCAAACTTAAATTGGAAGATCAGCAGGTGAAGGCAGCAGAGATTAAGAAGCTTAACTTAATGGCAACCATCAAAAGTCTTGCTATCATTCAACAAAGACATTTTGGACAGATATAAATTATTTTCTCAAACAGATAACTGTTAATTTTAACCAACTATTAGAAAGTCTGACCTACATTTTTTGTTGCTTCAGCATTTGAAATTGCATCAAGAACTTCCAGCATTCGATGCAGATACGTCGTCCACTTGTCCCTGCTGTCAGAAGTCATTTTGAGTTGTTTGACATGTCTTAAAGCAGCTGCCTTATTTCCTGACTTGACCAAGTCCAGAGCTGATTTTCTTAACCTGCAGAGCACCCATTAACACACATAAAAGAAAGGCAGGTTTTGGAGAGGGATTGCTAACAAGTGTATAAGAAATTATCTAATTACTTCTCACAGCGCAGATCGATTATGCTGAGCTGTTGCTGTAGCCTTGCAGCGGTACTAATTAAGAGTAAAGAATCATGGTCAACTAAGGATATACTTGGAACTCTTTCCAGACCAAGAGAAATTTTCACCCCCTGTACGCAAGTGCAGTATGTAAGCAGCAGCACAAGATATGCTAAGACCAGACTCCTGTGACGGGCACCTTTTGCAGAAAAGAAAAAAGAAAGAAAAAGTTGCCCTAATGAGCAAAAATGTTTGATACCAATCAGCAGCCGAAAAAATCAGTGTATCACATAAATGAAAAATTGTCTAAAATTTTCACTGATGGTTGAGATTCCGTATTCAAAGTTGGACAGGCCACTGGTAGCAAACATAAAAAAGCTGAAAGTTTTCAGCAGAGAATATGTCTGAACTATAACTGATAATCAAGGATGCAGACTCTTATTTTTCCAGCAGCTTTGTGTTTCTTTCTT
Source organism: Aristolochia contorta (assembly GCA_022405105.1). NCBI lineage: Eukaryota > Viridiplantae > Streptophyta > Magnoliopsida > Piperales > Aristolochiaceae > Aristolochia > Aristolochia contorta. The sequence goes on from CM039664.1 coordinate 20,722,763, forward strand.
TCTTTTCATATTTTTGGTAGGAGACCACTAAAGAAAATTGCTATGATAATGGAAAGAGATAAATAGCACATGCTGTTTAAGATCTAACACCAACTACATCTAAATAAACCAGGACCTAGAATCCTTACCTCTACATGATCGTTCTTGTTGAATAGATACAAGGCTTTTGAGCACCCATATAAATAACTCAATACCATTGAAGCTTCATCAGATCCCTTGCAGATGCCCCGAAAATTTTCCATGGTTACAATACAACTTGGCGTCCAGTGGCTTTCTGAGAGAATTTGAATAGCATGATCGGCTCTTTCCTACAAATAATATGTGACTATGACCAACGTGGGAATTGGAAAATTTCTGCTGTCTAATGGCGAAAACAGGAAAAAGCATGAAACTTAGACAAGAAAGAGAAGGAGAAGTGTGATACATGCCTGCAGTAATTTCTTCAGGATGAGATGGTCACTGGGGAGTTCCAGTGGTTTGGATGCTTTAGTCAGACTCATCACTTGTGAAAATTTTTTAACCATCTGGTAGAGACGCCCACTAGTTGGATCCAAAAGGTCTCCTCTTTGTAATATATCACCATTGTTGTACATTTCAAGCTAACAGAAGACGAGCATTAATAAGACAAACAGAGTTTTGAAATAGGCAACACAGATCATAATAACAAGATATTTGCAGATGGAACTCCTGAAAATAATGAAGTCGCAGGCATCTCACCAGAACCCAATCAATGCATAAAGGTGTCAAACCGCCCCGAGAGAACCATTTATTCTTTACCTGCATAACACTTTGGATTAAGTGGACATTTCTGGATTATTCATGCCATTGTGGGGAAAAACTTAGAATTAAAACATCTAAATACATGAACACCAGCAACCACGTATTCTAAACCCAAACTTTTTTTTTTTTTTTTGAAAGTCTAAACCCAAACTTGAATTCCGAATATAGAATAGGAAGATTGTTATCTCACTTTTACCTCCATGATTGAAAGAATTTTGACAAAAGCAAAATGATGGGCAGAGGAAGGTTTATCATGTTTGGATTTTAGTTCAGACTACACGTTTTTGAGGATTACACGGAGCGAAAATCCTACATAATGTTGGTAGCTACAGATACAGATTAAAGCAATTTTCTATAATATTAGACATAACGTTAACCTAAATCAACGATAGCACTGAATTGAGAATACAATAAATCAGAGCCACGGTTTCATCCAGTATCCGTTTCACCAAAGTTTTAACAACAACCAGGTGTATTAGAAAAAAGATATACTTTTTGTAAACCATTCACCGAGCAAAACAAAAATCATCCGACTACTGACCTCCTGCACCTGGATGACGAATACCCCTAAATGCCGTGCCACTTTGAGAATCAAGTCTCTCCAGAATATGAACTTGGGTTCCCAGTCCGACCTCTGCCCGCTAAATGCCTTGAAACGCGCGGCAGAAGCGACATCATCGTCCCAACCGGGTACTTCGCGCCGAATGAAATTAGCTATAGATGAATCCATATAGCCAGAAAGACGTGTTTCTACGAAGAGATTCCACTTCCAACGGAGAAGCACTGGTTTGAAACATTCACGTCATGGGCAGAGATTTCTCTTTCTAAACGTTAAAACGTTGAAATAGAAGAGTGAAGGAAGACCAACTCGCCTCGGGGAGCCGAAATTCCCGCCGAATAGGAATACTCGAAGGAGAATCGTGCAGAGGAAGCAGTAAAGCCCCTTGTAAATGCACGTCCTTCTTGTAGACTTGTAGTTTACCCTGACTCCCTGAGCAACAAATTCTTATGCACCGAAAAAGATAAAGACGATAACTTTATGAAGTAACTGGAATAGTTAGTCTTTTTTATTCACAAGCTTCACGATGAAAACTTCTATTCCCACAACAGTGGCCACTGGATCCGGACTCGGGGTCCAGTCCAACGCCATTTCCCGCAGATACAGTGACTTCTTATATTCTGGTCAATTGAGTCAGTAAACTGAAAATTCAAGGATCGAGTAATCGAGTCATTGGCATTTTTGTTCTGGTGAGGCAGTGAGAACTGAGAAGGCTACTTCTCGTTCTTCCACTCTTCGATGTCTGTGGGTGTACAACTCTGTGTAGCCCTAAACATGCCATGTTTATGATCTTTGGAACATGCTCGTCCTTTCAACGTTCCCAAAACGCAAACTGTGTCTTCAGTCTCTGCAGCAGAGTATTCCCACTTTGTTAGTCATCCAAACTTCTTGTAGAAATCCAAGAATCCAATACACGAAGTACCTCCATTCTCCGTATCAAGCTGAGAAGGTTACTTCTTATCATCCATGTGGCAGCCACCTTTCATCTGCTTTAAGCTCTTCCCAAACTCTACTGGAATCTAGAAAAGTGCATTGTCTGTTGCTTGTCACTGGATTGCTCCATTTAGATACTTGCAAAGAGTTAGGATTGGAGCTTGTCAAGGCTTATTTTAGGCTAGGCAGCTCGCAAGATGCTCGTTTGGTGTTTCGCCAACTGCCCAGTAAAAATATGCTAGCCCGGAATTCGTTTCTGAGAGCTTTTGTCAATGTGGGACGGTACAAGGAAACGCTCGAGTGCTTTCAATTGATGTTGAGTGAAGGTGTTGTGCCTGATAATTTCACATACCCACTTGTCCTAAAGGCATGTTCTGCTCTATCTGATCTTAAACAAGGCAGAGAGATTAAGAACTTGATCTACTCCAATGAGATCCATGGCGGACGAAAAGCCAATATTTTTGTGGAATGTGCATTGCTTGATATGTTCTGCAAGTGCGGTAGTTTGAGTGAAGCTCGAGAATCATTTGATAGAATGTCGCAGAGAGACTTGGTGTCCTGGACTGCAATGATTTGCGGCACCGTCCAACATGGGGACTGGACAGAAGCCTTGAGTCTCTTCAGAAAAATGCGATTAGAAGGATTTAGTCCTGATTCGGTTATTGTTGCAACGGTTCTTCCGGCCTGCGGTAGATTGGGAGCTTTGAAACAAGGCACGGGGCTACATGGTTTCAGCGTTGTTAGTGGAATTCAGAGTGATTTATGCGTCTCAAATGCCCTTATTGACATGTACTGTAGATGTAGAAAGACGAATCGAGCTTCTGCTCTCTTTGACAGCATGGAGATTTTAGATGTGATCTCTTGGAGTAGCTTAATTGCGGGACGTTTGCTGAATGAAGAGTATAATGAAGGCTTGGAGCTCTTTGCTGAGATGATTGAATCAGATGCAAGACCTGGCCCAGTTACCATTGCAACGATCCTTCCTGGGATTTCCCACCTTAAACTGTTCAGAAAAGGGAAGGAGATCCACGGGTATGCAATAAGGCACGGAAATGAACTGGATGGGTTTGTTGCAAGTGCATTGCTAGATATGTATGCTAAGTCCGGTGATTTAACAGCGGCAGAACTCATCTTTAACACTGCATTAGATAAAGATATTGCAGTGTGGAACTCCATGCTTATGGGTTACGCCATAAAAGATGATGTTGGTTCAGTATTCAAGATTTTGCAGAGAATTCACAAATCAAAATTTAGACCGAATTCTGTAACAGTCATAACTGTTCTTCCAGTTTGTACCCAACTGGGCACAATGAAACAGGGAAGAGAAATACATGGGTATGTTACCAGGAATGGTCTCGGCTCTGTTGTTTCAGTTCAGAATTCAGTCATTGATATGTACTGCAAAAGCGGGTCACTGGAACATGGATTGAAGGTTTTTGAACAGATGGTAGAGAAGGATGTTGTAACATACAATACAATCATTGCAGCGGCTGGCATGCACGGGCATGTTACTTGGGCTTCTTCATTGTTCGCGCGAATGGAAGACGAAAAGATCAGACCAAATAAACTAACTTTTATCTCACTCTTATCTGCTTGTAGTCATACTGGCCAAACCGCACTTGGATGGTTTTTTTATAATTCCATGGCTGAGGAGTATGGGATTCTGCCGGAGATGGAGCATTATTCGTGTATGGTGGATCTTCTTGGAAGATCTGGGTGCCTCGATGAGGCGTGGGATTTTATTCGAAAGATGCCTATGGCCCCAGATATTGATGTTCTGGGAAGCTTACTTGGAGCTTGCAGGATACATAAAAAGACTGAGAACGCCGAGCTGGTGGCAAAAATGATCTTTGATATGCAACCCACAGATCCAGGTTATTATGTTCTTCTCTCTAACATATATGCTGCAGCACTGAGATGGACAGACGCGGTGAAGGTCAGGAAAATGGCAAAGGAAAAGGGTTTGGCAAAGAAACCTGGGAACAGCTGGATTCAGGTGGGATGTGATATTCACTTGTTTACTGCCAGAGATAGATCGCACAAACAGATAGACGAGATTCGTGAACATCTGAGGAACTTGATTTTGCAGATTAAAGATGAAGGATATGTTCCTGATTTTAGTTTTTCCTTGCATTATTCAGGTGAGGATGAAGACAGTTTACTTCAATGTCTTTAGAAGTGAGGAAGCCAAATAATTCTTAATCGAGTTTCAAGCCCTCTGCTTCTCAATTGATTATCGATAAGATATATCACTGAAAATGTACATAATTTACTCGAGTATTTTCTGCAGAACTTTTTGTTTTCTGTGAAAAATCTTCAGTTGCGATTCTAGCACAGTTGCACTTGACAGTTCCTTTTGCCCCCATATACACTGGAAATCTGGACTCTGCCCATTTATTTAAATCTTTATCTACCTTGATACTAAGGAAAACCCCAAGCCTGAGGCAAACCGCGGAAAAAAAGGAGAAACAGTCACCCTAGCACTGAGACAAAGTACTCTTTGAGTTCACTAAAAATTTCAATTACGTGAAAAACATAGCTCCATTTTCAAGGAAATGCTTTTACAGGTGTTAATACAGCACGCAAAAGACATTCATAAGAACCCAACACCATCTGATTATATGTTTGCTAGCTGCAACTATATCCTAGGTTGAACCTGCAACTGGCAAAAATTAGAGCCACTGTTCACTGCATTTGCAAAGTCAATGCCATTAGAACACCAGTCCTCCACGAAGGCGAGAAAGTGCGAGTTAAAGATCGGGTCTCTCCTCTCACGCCATGTCTCCTCCAAAGACACGTACACTGTTAATTGTTCTGTGTAAACGAATAAATTGAATAAGAAACGATGTTCTCAGTCTTGCGAAATACGCCAACCGGTCAGCCATCAAAGTCTGCACGAGAGTATTCTTTTTAGTTCATACACTTGATTGTAAAATAGGCATTCACAAACTTCCACAAAAAAAACAGTCATTCACTATACATTATGTACTTACTACTTGTCACATTAGAAGAATGACCGTTTCCACTAATACTACCACGGGTCTTTGGATCACTTCCCTCCACCAAATCTAACTGCTCACCGCAGTCTTTCGTAGGCTGATCAGCATTTCAAAAATGAAGCAGTTCAGCAAACTTATTTAATAATAAACAGTTGAATGGAAAAAAAAAAAGTCCAGATAATGTATTACCAGAGTAGAGGCAGGTGCTAGAACATTTAAGCTGCCTGTCAGATCTTTTGAACTTGAAGGTGGAGCTGATGAATCTGTAAGAGGGGCACCAGAAGCTGCAAACATATCAGGAGCTGAAGCTACCTTCCCAGTGAAGGCAGGCAAAGGAATATAGGGACCACGGGGCAGAGAAGTGGGAAATGCTTGGCCTGGTATCCCAAACATTTGGAGACTTGTACCAGGCATTCTTTGCAAAGTTGATGCTCCTGGAATAGATGAATAAGGAAGTTGAGCTCCGGGCATGGGAGACACAGGAATTAGGGGACGACCTGATGTCCCACCCATGTCGACCATGCCCATGCCTAAACTGACACCCATGCCCATTCCAATTCCAACTCCTAAAGGTGATAAGAGTGGGATGTGAGGCATGTGCATTGGTGGCATCCCTGGAGGTAGAACCATCGGAGGCATACATAACCCTGCGCCCATAGACATTATCTGTGGTAGCAGACAGATGTATTAGAACAAGATGAACCTAGACAAAATTAAACTTACACAGACAAACATAATGGAAGGTATTACCTGTAGTCGTAGTTGCAGAGTTTTTAGATACTCTATGGCTTCATCAAGCATTGAGGCTTTGTCCACCTTCATTATATAGAAAAGAAATGTTTTAATCGCCAGAAACCTCATCATTGAAAAAATAGTAGAATTCATAAAGACACCATCTAGTGCATTACATAATCCATGAATCAGAAGGCTAGATTCCAGAAACAACAAAGGTGTCCAATCTATCTGAAAGACGGACCTTATTACAATTGGGTATAAGCTCTTGAAGTGCCCTCATTTTCTCATTGATCCTGTCCCTTCGTCTCTGCACATACAAAAACCACAATGAACTCCATAACACGGACTTGATAAAGCCAAATTTAGTACCAATATACAATATATCAAGCTCACTCTTTCAGATAAATTATGCACTTCTGCGGCTCGACTCCTCTTGGCACTACTGCCCCGTCGAGAAGTTGGTTTTCTCGCTTCAACAGACTCATCTTCAACATCCTGAACCAGCATCAAGAACAAACTAAACATGGAATGGGGTTCAAAAAGGAAATCAAACATCAAAGAAATGCAGAAAAGTGTGACTGACTTCACTGTGGCATTCAGATTCTTCCATTTCACGACGTTTTCTATTGAAACCATGTTTGGCATCATTTGGAGCTGCTCCAGCACTATTTCCACCTGAACATACGGAGGAGGATGCTACCACAGGCTCCACAGCTTTACCATTCTCTACCATCTTTGCGGCAACACTTGCAGCAAAACTTGAACTTGGACTTGGAATTTCATCAGGAGATCCACCTCTGTTGTTCTTTGATGGATCTTTTTGGCCTAAATTTACCAATCTGTTCCCCGATGTGAATCCTGGAAGAGACTTAGTTGAAGACTTCTCCCAATCCACATCGGCGGGTAGGTGAGGGGGCTGGGCCACGTTTCTGTCAGTACTTCTCCCACCGGCAAATTCACCTAGGGCAAGTTCAATAGTGGCGTTACAATGAGCGGATTTGGCCAACCTTACCCTCACATCACTTTTCAATCGGTCTATGCTCTGGAGATGAGCTCTGACAATAGCAGCAGGTCTTGAGAAGTGAGAAAAGTTCATTACACCTGAGCTGTTGTTAGGCTGTAAGGGCTTAGGATCTTTCGTCGGTGCAGCCACGGTCTGCGTTGGAGCAGAAGAAGCTGGTTCAGTTTGGACTGATTTTGCACACGGATCGTGATCGGAACCCTTGCTGCCAGCGGTGAAACTTGATATCTTTGATTTAAGAACAGAAGATGGAGTCGAGTAAAACAAGTGACTGCTCCTCATTCTAGTGCCATCGGACTCTCCAACAATGGTTTTAGACGAATTCCCCTGTTCTAAGCTCGCACTACTGTTCGTTCGAATTAATAAATTCCCTTGAACTGCCTGACTGTAATTTCTGTTTCGGTCAATCGGTACAACACTGTTTTGCGCTGAGAACGATTTCGTGTTCATCCCCGCCATATCAGATAAAAAGTCTGAGCAATGACCCTTTGGTAACGAATCATCAGTCGGGTAACGCAACCAAGGAACCATATTATCTTCTTGAACCAGACCAATATGACCAGATGAGGAAAGGTCAGTCATGGAAGGATCCAGATTACTTTCGTACCTCCCAAGTTTCGGAAGAACATGATCACCTCTGTCTTTTTCAAATGCTTTGGAAGGATTGGAGCTAATGGCTGTCGACGGAGAAGTTTTCTTAGCTTTACCGGACTGGCCCTGCGTGACAATTTGACCATTTTCCCACAGCAGCTCCACGAATTCATGTTCTGTCCTGCATTACCATTAGGCAAACAAGAATAAGATTGGAGCTCTCCATACCTCGAATGCCAAGAAGAATTGAGACTACGAAACTGTGATTTGAGACTACGAAAATGGAAACGATGGACTGGGAACTCACTCAAGTGGGAGATTGGAGGAGCAAACTTCGTGTCTTCGCTTCGGAATCTGATGAATTTCGGAGAGAGGCATGGCAGAAAGGAACAGCGTTTCTCAGTTAAGGTCCGTAACTTATAAATAAGCCATGATTGGAGCTCTCCATACCTTGAATGCCAAGAAGAAACCTTCCGGGTACCTCATTCAACCAATTTTATTTCTTTAATCAAACAATGAAAAAGCACCGCCAGATCGCTAACAGCCTCTGTAAAAAGAAGCCCGCTTTCACACTCGGCGATCTTCTTGTGTCTCGGCAATAAATCCCACCTCTCAACAAACTATTGAATGAAACTAAAACCCTTTTTCCTCTCAGGGCATCAACTTGCAGAGACTAAAATATGAAAAATCAAAAAGACAGTAAGATCTCAGAAAATCCTTCTTGTCCCTTCTTCAACATGAAATACTGAACAGGAATTTATATCGGAAATGCACTTGAAACCTTCCCACAAGCTTCCGTTTTCTAGAAACTTCCTGCTGAAGGGATGAAAAGATTCAGAAAGTAAAATTGTCAGACGATCAGAACAGACTCATCTCCGAAACCGTCTCCAGCATCAACTAAATGCATCATATATATTGGCCTCAAAACAACAGCCACCAAAAGCATACGCGGAGAGATCCGAATTCCGCTCGCTCCCCTTCGGTCTTCGAAAGCCACTGGCCAGAAGACTGGCAAATCACCTGAAGTCCTACTTCCCAGGCATCATTTCCAACACCCAGAAACGCTCTCCGATGACGCAGAACTGAACTCAAAAGACTACAACACCACGGCCTTTGCGATATTCAAAAAGTAGTCAAATTGGTCCCCGAGACGAAATAAGAGACTTCAACTGAACTCCACGGGAAGCGGGGGAGATGGAGCTTTTCAAGAGCCACACTTTACACAGTTGAGGTCAAGATAAAACAGTACCTATATAGCTCTCTGCCTCCCCCAATCCAGACCGATCCGAAATCAAATTCAGCCACGAACATCGACTTTTCTTCCTTTATGTACTCTCGCTATTAACCAGAGATGAGCATACAAGTGTCAACAGCATTTCCAACCCAATGACGTATCACTACAAGGTTTCAGACAAAAAAATAAAATAAAATACAATCAATGATCAGATAGACACCAACTGGACGTATTATATGGCTCTGCCTTTAACCTAACACAGAAAGATCTGACAATTTAAGAGATCTCAGGCTCTCGCCCCTTTTTTTAATCAGAAATTTAAAAATGTTACTTCTGAAATCACTTTCATATAGTAGTATAATAAGGGCAGGATGAGGTCTGAGTGTTGGGATTTTAAACCAAAACCTGTGGCCGAGGAAAGAGATTGAAGAGCTGATGATTTTTCTAACGATATCTTGATAGGCATGATTGTTGGATGAGAGTTTATGGGTTGGCCGAGACCCAACCCGTTAATCAATTCATGAAAGTGATTAAGATACGGTTGAAAGACGAGGATTCGATTCTCAGAAAAGGAAGAATTGACTTTCATTAACCTAAAATCATTGAGTAGGCCGAATGTCTAATCTCCGCTCCCTTATCTTGGATATGGGTTTGGACCCCAATAATAGCGACGCAAGTGTCCGATCCGGCAACGCCGGGAATTATTGTAAAGGGAGAGAGAGAGAGAGAGAGAGAGAGAGAGAGAGAGAGAGAGAGAGAGAGAGAGAGAGAGAGAGAGAGAGAGAGAGAGAGAGAGAGAGAGAGAGGCCCGGATATATAGAACTACCTGAGAAAAACTGTGCAACACATGACAATAAGAGGCAAACGAGAGATGAATATGATAACGGATGACAAATTGGCTTCCCTCCGATGGCCACTTCCCCTTCCCATAATTAAGCTCCTTGGTCTCCCTCCCTAAACGTCTTAACTATGACAAATTTTGACACTATTTTGTTACTGTGCGGTGGATCCGAGTTGCGAAACTGAGAGCATGAAATGGGCAGTGAGTGTAGAATAGTAGCTGGTTCGAGTCCTATCACTGTCATGCTTTATAAGGACCGACGAAGCAGAGGGGAAAGGGAAAACTAGGGGCACATGAGGTGGGGGAGGCCGCGTGCACTTCACGTGCAGGGGAGTGTGCATGCATGCATTTGGGGGTGATAGGGCGAGGCATTTGTACAAGCCAAAGGATGACATGGGCCCTCCGGTCTGTGCGAGCCGGGACCATCTCTCGGTCGTCAGTTTGTTTGATGTATATGGCTCAGTCGGTCGTTATTCGAAAGTTAAAGCGTGCGAACTGCGATTCTGCGAAGGACGGACCCTCGGAAGTCGGAAGGGTCTCTATCCTTGAAACTGTTCAGTGTTTTTTGGTAGCTAGAGGTACGGGATTGTGATTTTGGACCAGGGACAACGTCACCCACATAAGAATTTCGGACGCTTTAACGGACTGGTGATTCAAGTTCGACACATTAATTCTTCTTAGCTTTAAGGGCAGCGCAAAGGGAGACCCAAACGTAACGTAACGTCTGAAAGGACAAGGGGAGTCGCACGTACTGCTCAGTCCAGTTTTAGAAAATTTTGCGAACGGTGGCCGCTTCTTGACCTCACGAGTGACAAGAGGAAAAAGTTTGTCTTTCATTACCTTGTATAGTTGTATGTCATATCCCACATCGAATGTCACATGACATATCGCTATTTAAAACTAAAGAAAATAAAAGAAGAAAAATCTACGCGAAAATCCAAGCGGAGTAAAGAGAGACAGCCATGGGACAAACAAGATAAGACTTTGTTGCGACGATGGAATGGAGGGGATAAGGTTCAAATTCTAACCTCGTCACAGATATTTAGAGAAGGCCAAAAAGTTTAAAATACGGAGAGCCATTCCCGATTTTTACGACCGTCTATGAGTTTTGCGATATTGAGATATTATATATATATATATATATATATATATATATATATATATATATATATATTCTGAAGACACGAATATAACACGTAAGAACATCCGAAACCAGAGGACATACGTTGTGGGTCTGGGGTGGTGGTAACGTACCTTTTGTTTGCGTTGCCCTAGACCAACTCGAGAGGACTGCCCCACGAACGTCCATGTTCATGACACACGTAGGCAGCGGAGGATTAAATCCTAATAATTCCCTCCCCGTTGCAATTAAGAACCAAAACAATCCGCGCACATATATATATATATATATATATATATATATATATATATAGAGAGAGAGAGAGAGAGAGAGAGAGAGAGAGAGGAGAGTACTTGTCAAGTAACTTCAACTCGAATTTGGCGATTTGATCAGTCGTCGCACGTAATGCGGCCACCTCGGAGCTGGGGACGAGGTCCTGAGGATGATAGGAAAAAAGATAAATGCTTCGCCTAATTATACCCTAGCTTTTCTTTTCGATCATTCGAGTGTCCCGAGCGCGGACAAGAGTCAGATGTGATTGCTAGATTCGGTTACATTTCCACGTGATATGAAGGGAGGGCTTCTGAGTTCTGAGCTCTGAGCTCTGCGTTCTGAGTTGAGACGAACGAGCAGCAGTGGAGGCCTGAATGGGGGAATACGTACGTGCTCGATGATCCAAGCACTCTTTCTGCGTACGGTGAACTCGAACTCGGGAGGAAGCGAATCTTTCTACGGCTTGGCACATTGTCTTCATCATTTCTCTGATCCCATCCCGATAAGAATCAGCCCAGTACATCTCCGCCCAAGCACTCTTTCAGCACGAGCTTCATTCCTTGCATCTTTTTCCTGGAAGCCTGCTCATCGCAGTCAGAGAATTAAAACCACGGAAAATAAATTCCACTTTAGAGTAGAGCCTTTAATTTGCTTCATGAGGCCTCTTTCGGAAAACCAGCGGCCCAATCAGTCGCTAACGACGATTGATGCGGTATATAATAGAATCAATAGAAAGAGCCGGAAAGAGGATATAGTGCTTGCTCACAGGGTGTAAAGTCATGAACACTTGCCTCGTTCATGGCGGTCATATTTTTTTCGGCTTCGTCCAGTTGAACACGCACCGCCTCTTCCATTTGTAAGAGAAGTTTCCTGTGTGCTGATTCTAATGATCATATAAATGAAAGAAAAAAACCCGAATCAATATCAGCACTTTAACCAACAAATGAGAAATTCATCACTTCTTTTATATCATGAAGCAGTTGCCAGGAGGCCGAGAACAATTACAACTGCATTAAGCTATTCTACCTATATACTGAAATTTGGAAAAAAAAAAAAGGGGAAGAGGAAAGGATATAATAGATGTAGATAAATAATTTTGGTTTTTTTTTACAGTGAAAAGAACTACAAGGGCAGACCCGAATCTCCTTGGTGTATGGAACTCGCTGAAAACGAAACCAATTATTATGTCATGTAAATCGTGTTTAGATCCAGTAGCGAAGAGAAGTAACGTACTTTGTCTTTCTGCTTCTCCCTTTAGCTCCATTTGGAATGCTTCGAGTTCTTCGAATGCGCCCTGGAAATCTTGAAGATGTTGACTGAATTCTTCTTTGAATTTCACATGAATTAATTTCAGTCTTTCTTGTTTTTCTGCAATATTGATTCAGCTCGTGAGGATCGAGGACGGCTGCCAAATTAAGGTTGCTTACCAAACAGAAACAGCCAGTAACAGATAATATGGTCCCTGCAAGCATGGACTCTTTAACGGATCCTACAGGTTTACAGATCGAGTGCAGAGTGCAGAGTGCAGAGACAGACGGAGTGGCAGCTCCATTGGCATGTCCAGAACGAGTACAGATACAAATAACCTATCCAACGATATGGACGCTAAAGACGCCATAAAAGCTATCTACCTGCCCACATACGCTTCCACATAAGAGGGAAATGATTTGCTTGCATCACAGAAATGGGTAAAAATAGATGGCCGATTGGCAGGCAACCAATTTGGTGAGTGGAAAAATGGTGAATCTTATGAAATAAGGCCAATGAAATGATGAATTTCCCTCCAAAATTGGCAATGCATTTTTGTACCTTCAAATCTGGATTCTAAGCGCTTCTTCTTGTATCGGCTGAGGCTGGTGAATTTGTCCCTGAAAAAGGGTAAGCCATTTTATATGATGACCATAATTAAGAACAAGAAACAGACGCTAACAGTACCCAGTAAGCATACAAAACTTACACGTCTCTCTGAATCTGAGACTCCACGCTCTGCAGCTGTAAATATATTCTCTCGGAGAGAGATGCCAGTATCTCAGAGCATTTTTTCCTTTTCTGGGATTTTATCTTTGTTTTAAACTTTCCCAAAACCAATGCAAGCTGATGAATAGCACTGAATGAAAAACAAGAATGACTCACAGGTGATCATTACCTCGCAATCAATCCGCCACAAAAAAACTGATATGGACAAAGGTAGAAGATTAAACCATATCCAGAAACTAACAATCCTAGAAGCTTTTACAACAACATCGGTCATCCGTTTAGGACCAGTGACTAATAGGTAAAAATGACGGAAAGGTTTATGTATTAAAATAGCAACCTTGCCAAACCACTTTCTTGGCCTCGACCAGACGCCTCTTGAAAACCACCACTTTCTTCGCTTCCTGACAATTAATTACAACGCAAAGGAGGTTAGATTTAGAAGAAAGTAAAGATAGTCCGAGTTGGGAAGTGAGTGATCTTCGTAATTACTGGAGATGCCCATCGGAGATGGTGTAGCCGGACTCTGCTCAGAAAGTTTTATGTCTTCTTGGCTGCCGAGCTTTTTGCTGCCATAAAGTTTATGCCAAGAGTTTTCAGGTGTACCAGATCCTGAAGACCATCTACCTGCTCCTCTCAACCATGGAGATGATTTTAAGATTTATATTAATATAATTCAATATAAATTGTGTAGGTGCATTCCATCAGTACTGCAGTTCCACATGGGCATATGTGTGCTTATACAGCTAATTAGAAAAAAGATTACACATGTTGTGTCAATAGTATTTTCTAAACATGTACCGACAGCACAGAAATATGGACAACACTAAGATTCTACAGCCCATGACTTGAGCACATGAGTTCAAATAAGATGAGGAACAAATTACTAAGTACAACAGAAAGTTGAAAAAATAATGATCAATAATTCCGTCATATTCTGAATGAAGATTTATTTGGCTCAAGAAAAGTTCGCATTCAATGTTATGAATGCGATAACTAATTTTAATCTTCAGGTCCAACTATAAGCAAATTTGACACGCAGCTAACAGCCTCACATACTGCAAGTACGACATTGGATCTAGTTCACGGTTTCAACTTACAAGTACCAGAGTTTTTTGCAATGAAGTTCACCAAATCAGAAGCTTAACGTTCTAATAATGAATATAAAGGAACCTAAGAAATTTCTCTCCCTCCAATCCCGTCAAGATACGGAAGAGGACTAGCTCATTATTGACTGATTAGTAGTATATATCAAACATGTGCACATAAACAGAGTTTCAAGTGTTTATGTCCCAAGCATGCCTGAAGCTGTTTTGATACTAATCTGAATCCCAAGGTAATGTGAGTCTGGTCATACGAATACCTTTGTCAATCAGTTCATCCAGTCCCTCTTGATCATCATCTTCATGTGAAGACAGTGACAACTGCTGTGCATCTTTATCTTTCGAAACGGTAGGTTGACTCCTGGAAGGTGATTCGACCTCTCTGCTACAATGCTAAATTTGGTCAAGGTAAAGAAGAAAAGGAAAAAGGTAAAACATTTCCAACAAGGATGTCCAGAAGAAATTTAAACATGCAAATTCCCTGTCCCCGGAATAAAACCCAAGAAGTCACAAAATTTTGCCCTGGCAAGGATACAGATATTTCTATATGTTCATCTTCTCTAGACCCTGATGGTGAAGTAAGCGAAGTCCTCAAGTTGGAAAACTCTCTTGAACTGGATCTTTCTTCCACGGAAAGGCCTATATGTGTTCTTTTCGGCTGTGATATTCTCGGGGAATCACTTCCCATGGGTGAATTCATGGCAAATGTTGGGCTGGGAGCTCCATCCTCTGAATACACCCGCTTCGATTTGGTGCCACTGGTGTTACCGAATTGCTTAGAATCCTTTCCTGTTGCTTGAGGTGAAATATCATCTCTGTTTACATGCAATGGTACTCTTGCTTTATATATTTGAGAACTCGATGCCAAATTTCGTTTTTCAAGGTTTTTCAAAGGTAAGTTATGATCTTGAGAGATTTCTTCCATCTTGCTCCTTCTTGATGCAATTTTCTTGGGCAGATGCTGTTTCTTTCCTTCAGCAAAGCTAATTCTGCGTGGCTTGATCCTAGATTTCACATTTTGACTTTTCTTGCTTTTACGCTTATTAGAACCGGTTGAGGTACCTCCTTGTCCTCCTGCTGCATTAAATGTGAAAATATTCTTCCCGAAAGGGCTAGATGACCGCGGGATATTCTCAAAATTTTCATTCTCGATACAGAATTTTGGTTGCTTTTTGGATTGACACCTGTTTCTAGTAAGAGAACGAGTTAGTGGCCTCTTAACAATTCTCTTTGGACTTTCTGAATCCGTTTCAATTGTATCCGAGTTCAGCTTTCGGTTCATACTTTCAGACGGATCAACCCTACTGGTTTCTGCCTTTGAATTTTTTGGTTTAGTCTCAAAAGTAGGGGAGTTTGCTTTCTGGGGTTGCAGTGCATTAGCAATCCCGAGTACTTCCCAGAGCTTCATTCTCAGAGCTTCATTGCTTCCCTTCGCAGTTCTATCTGTTCCCTTAGCGCCTATAGCTTCAAACGGTTCACATATTTCATGTCTTGTACCAAATTCATACTCTTCAACTTTTTGCGCGTCCGTATCCTTCTTTGTATGACTTCCATCGGTGACAGTATTTGTATGTATTCCTTCCTCTGTGTCATACTTGTCCCTTGCAGTGATAGATGCAATTTCTTCCATCGCGTCCTTGTTAAGACTCTTTCCTTGTAAATTCTCTAACATTGCTCCCTTATTGCCGTATGAGACTCCAACTTTCTTACGTGAAACATAAGTTTTTTGGAGATTTTCTGTCTGTTTTGCAGATATGTGAACACCATTTCTTAAAGTCGCGATTAAGGATCCAGTGGAAAACCGCCCAGCAGACCCTTGAGTTAATTCCGGTTGCCTATATTCAATGGTCTCGGCTGTTCCCACTTCTCTGTCTTCTTCTACAGTTTTCCCTTGGGAAGATTTAAATTTCTTCTCCAGAGGAAATTCAACTTCGTCTTCTTTTCTGATGACTGGCGTTGCTTTTACAGAATCTCGTAATGTAAGCCCAATAGAAACCTTTCGACCTTGGCTACTCTGACTAAAGTTCCGACCGCACGTTCCCTCCTGTGAATAAGACGGTTGCCAAATTGTCTTGAATAACTTAAAAGCATCAGAGAGGTCGATCAGATAAAAATATATATGTGATAGTGCTTTAGAAACAAACCACTTATTTTATAATAAGAAAAGTTCGCGAGCAGAAAGACCCCCTACAAACAAGAAAATATTTAGCCATACGGGATAACAAAACTTCTCTTACTTCGCACAAATTTCTCTGTTCAGTGAGCCCCATGAATGCTTCCCCCTGAACGTAGATTGAGAATATTAATTAACCAGCACAAGTGAAAGCAAGGAAAGTCAGCTGTACAAAATTTCTTGAGCATGGGTGCCGGAAGGTAAATGACATCAGTAACTTGAAGATCGAAACATCAGAACGCCTCTGGTCTGAACATACTAGTCTCCAAAATAGAAAAAAAAAAACAAAAAAACTACTTAATCACTAAGAAACAAAACCTCGAATACTTTCAAGAGTATCGGATGAGCGATCAACAGTTCAACAACAGTGAAAAATTTAAATTGAACACAAGTGATCACGGATAATCACCAGATCTAGAGCTTTTGGTCTGAATCTCGTAAACTCTTTGGATGAATCTCTAACTTAAATTCTGTTACCTCCGTTCCCAAATTCCAAACTCCGGATCTGCACATGATCACACTAAATCACAGGATAACGTCTGGTCATTCGAGTGGGAAAAAAAACCAATCGATAACCTTTCAAACTAAATATTTTGCATAAAAAAAATAATCGGGAGTTGCAGACCTTATTGAAGAGAATGAAATCAAACCATCAGAGCTATGAGATCGCGAGTGGCATCGTAGTGACCTTTCTGGAGAGTTGGCCTCGTCGCAGGACCGAAACAAGAGCAGAATGATAGGGATAGGGAATCATCGAAGTAGGATTTTCAGAAGTTTCCCCTTCTCAGTCACACTGAGGCGGGAAACAAAGTGGCGGGGAAATGAGTATTTAAACGGGATTAGCTGCATCTTGCATCTGGTGCACCTCAAGTCGTTCAAACTTCAAACTCCAAATCAGAAATCGCTGCGCGCTCGCGGGAAGTCGGAACAGAAATTAGCACGTGTATAGTGGTGACAGGGGCTAAACAAATGTTTTAAAAACCGGATCGACCCGGCGGTTCGAGCGGCTTCAACCGGAACCGGTCCTTCTTGCGGTTCGAATTGCTCTCAAACCGGCAAGAGGTTGAAAACCGGATTATCCGGCCGGTTTTACCGGTTCGACCGCTGAACCGCTGAACCACAGAAACCAGTTGAACCGGTCTAGCTAGTTACTATTGACCCAAATCATTTAAAATAAAACTTTAACCATGAAACCAAATTGATTATTTTTATATTTACAACTATTATAGATGAAAAGAAGGATAAAATGATTGTTAATATAGGTGAAGATGAGGAAAAATATGTAGCAGGAGTCTCAAAAAAATAATTATTTTTAGATTAATTTTGTATTTTGGAAGAAAATTCTATTTCTATAATTTAATTACATTTGATTTTATAATTTAAAAAACTATTTTTTTATTATTTTAGAATTTTTAGTGGTTTATTTATTTTAAACTTGTTTTGTGAATATAGGTAATAGGCTTAGGTAATAGGGGTTATGAATTTTTTTAATGACTTACAACTCAGACCCGGTTGAACCGATTGAACCGGAATCGGATTTTTCACCGGTTCAATCATCGGTTCGGTTTTTAAAGCATAGGGCTAAACTATTAAAATGCTTTGGAAAAAAAATAATGTATATATTTAATAATATGCGAAACTAAATAATATTTTACGTGTGGTAGCAGTGTTTTAAAAACTAAACTAACTCGATTAGTTCGACTTGATTCAATTAGAACTAGGGATTTGAATGGTTCGATTTGCTAAAAAATCCGGAAATGGTCCAAAATCGTGAATCAGACCGGACCAGTTGAACCGGTAAAGTTACCTTTTTAGCATTTTTAATAATTTTTTTATTTTTTAACTTATTTTTTGTATATAGAAATCTTATTATGAATTTTTTTAATGAGGTACAACTTATACCCAATGTTTTAAAAATCGGACCGACCCTGCAGGTTCGACCGGGTTCAACCAGTGCTTCTTGCGGTTCGGTTTGATCTCCAACGAGCAAGAGGTTAAAAACTGGATGACCCGGCCGGTTTTACTGGTTCGACCCGTGAACCGATGAACCGCTAAAACCGGTTGAACCGGTCTAGTTATTATTGACCAAATCAGTTAAAATAAAACTCTTAACCGTGAAACCAAATTAATTATTTTTATATTTGCAACTATTATGGATGAAAAGAAGGATAAAAAGATTGTTAATATAGGTAAATATTTTGAAAAAGATTTAGTTGGATTCTCAAAAAAATAAATTGTTTTTAGAATAATTTTGTATTTTGGAAAGTTATTTTATTTATATAATTTAATTATATTTTATTTTAAAGTTAAAAAATATTTTTAATGATTTTTAAATTTTTAATAGTTTTTATATTTTTAAAATTATTTTTTGAATATAAGTAATAATCTTATAGGTAATAAGAGTTATGTTATGAATTGTTCTTAAGACTTATAATTCAGACCCGGTTCAACTTCCGATTCAACTAGGTTGAACCAGTTGAACCGAAATCGGATGTTCAAACGGTTCGATCACCCGTCAGTTTTTAAAATATTACATATACCTGAACCGGATTAAACCGGTTAAACCAAAATCAAAAGCTCCACCGGTTTGATTTTTAAAACACTGGTTTGTTGTCTTGAACCAGTGATTTTAATAGTCATAATTTCATATACTCATATTTACATGAATTAAAAGATTATAAATTTATTTATTTATTTTAACCATTAAAATAAGATATTATATAAGTATTTTAAAATAATTCACGCATGTGTGGTAGGTGCACGATGGAGTTTTAATCAGATAAGAAGTATTGTATATAAATAAAGTAAATAAATTAAATTTTATTTTTATTGTGAAATTACAGATAAATATTTACCAAGTATCAACTTTTGATGGGACATTTGGATGTAGTTTTTGTATTCTCTCTTTCCTTATTAATGATTTAGGATGAAGTTAGCTGACAGAAAAATGTTCGGGGTAAGGGATCCTGCCATTTTGAAGATATTTATATAGCAAGCCCACCTCCGAGGCAGGCAAACGATAACTGTGACGCTGACCGTTACCCATTCTCCTCCTCACAAATCTTCTTCATGGCGTCGCTAGCAGAGCTCGGCCCGATTCCCTACCGTCGACCATTTTTCTCCCGGTCCGGAGGCCGATACTCCTGCTCACCATCTCGGGCTAAAAATCCTTTCCTGAATTTCCCTTCCACGACCCAACGCTTACTCTCTTCAAGATGTTACGTCGCCAAAGAATCCTTGATTTCTCCCTCAACGTCCGGTGGAGACGGCGCCGGTGATGAGCACTCCGTGGATTGCGTCGTTGTCGGAGGTGGTATTAGCGGCCTCGGCATTGCTCAGGCACTTGCGACTCAGCATGGAGACGTTGCTCGGGAGGTGATTGTCACCGAGGCCAGGGATCGCGTTGGCGGGAACATCACCACTATTGAGCGGGATGGGTATTTGTGGGAAGAAGGTCCCAACAGCTTCCAGCCGTCTGATCCAATTCTGACTTTAGCGGTATGCATCAGTGAGTGTTCATGATTTGCTACTTGCCTAGGTTTTGTATGCGGTCTCTTTGGAGTATAAACAGCCGCATTTTGTGTTCCATGCCATTTCTTTCTCGAACTTCAATCAATTGTGTGTTAAAGACGTATTGCGTCGAAATGGGAGGGATAATTTGTGATAGTGTCGCAGCTGGTTGCCTTGTGTACTCTAAAGTAATCCTTTTTTACTCGGCAGTAGGAGATTCTTTCTTTTTTGTACTGGGATTTTCTCGTTCTAAGTTGAACTAGAAAGCTACTTGAGACTACAGTTGTTCATTTATAGTTCTAAGAGTATTGATCAGCTGAGTATGAAAATCTTTTATGGTTATTATTTTGGAATATCAAAACCGAAGAGTTGTTGAATTGTCGTTCTGCTGAATACCTTTTTGCTTGTTACTATGTACTTTTCATCACTCTTATATATACTCTAACGGATAGAACATATTGCCACTTCAGGTGGATAGTGGCTTAAAGGATGAACTTGTATTGGGTGACCCTGATGCTCCTCGTTTTGTACTATGGAATGGAAAATTGCAACCTGTCCCTGCTAAGCCAACTGATTTACCATTTTTTGATCTGATGAGTATTGGCGGAAAGCTCAGAGCTGGATTTGGTGCTATTGGGATTCGACCGCCTCCGCCAGTTTGTTCTCTACTCTTCTCTTTAACTCTATTGATTTATGAGCATCAATTTTGCTTGTGTTGTTCTCTGAGTATTTTTACCATCACCCATTGGAGTATGTATTACCATACTATCATCCATTGGGTTGAGCCGGGCTTCATCCCAAAATGACTAAATACTCCACTGCTTAGCCTCATTACCATACTATTATTCAACCCCATAGCCCCGTGACATTACTTGAGCAGACAAACTCTCGGTAGAGTATTATTATAACATTTTTGTCGTCATGCAAACATCCTTGCATTAATGCCATTACTAGGACTGAGCTTAAATTCTTCCTAAAATGACAGAACATTCAGGACGCCTGTTACTCAACATTATAAATCAATAACACTTCTTAATGCTTATCAATAAAGGTCTATCTTCATTCAACAATGGGTTTAGCTACTCGAAAGGCTCTCAGAGGAACTAATGATATGCTCAGATCAGCCCATATTCAAAACTTACCAATGCAGTTGTTGGATGTAACTAAAGCTTGTGCAATCATGCTGTATTTTCGCACGGCCTGCTTTGCAAAAGGAGTCAAACAAGTATGACTAGCTTAAGATGATTGGTGGTGGTCATTGATGTAAAGGGCCAATTGTTGATGACATAGTTTGGTCACTTGAAATTTTAGCATGTCAAGACATACAGACATACATATATATATATATATATATATATATATATATATATATATATATATATATATATATATATATATATATGTATGTATGTATGTATGTATTTGCTTGCATGCAAAGAATTTGATTTTTGCAAATAGATGTTGCCATACGTTAGTGACTGACAATGATTACAGGGTCACGAGGAATCAGTTGAAGACTTTGTGCGACGTAATCTTGGAGATGAGGTTTTTGAACGATTAATTGAACCATTTTGTTCAGGTTTGTGATTTCACGTACAAAGACTTTGTTGTGCATGTTTTTGTAATTCTAAGGTGGACATGGTTCTTGTAGTTAATATGAAAGAATTGCTACTGAAGCTTTTCTTTTTTGATGCGACTGCATGTGTTTCTAACAGAACAACACTCTTGCAGGGGTCTATGCAGGCGATCCTTCCAAGCTTAGTATGAAAGCGGCATTTGGGAAAGTTTGGAAGCTGGAGCAGAATGGAGGCAGTATCATTGGTGGGACCTTTAAAGCAATTCAGGAGAGAAGTAGAACTCCCCAACGACCTCGTGATCCGTAATACATGCAACATAAGATACTTCTTTTGTGTTCTGTTTCAGTTGACTATAGCATGTTCCAATTGCATTGAGTTCAGTTAATTTGCAGCCGTTTGCCAAAACCAAAGGGCCAGACTGTTGGGTCTTTTAGGAAGGGACTTGCTATGCTGCCTAATGCAATATCTGCCAGGTAAGTTAGGCTCTCTGCATGTATTCATTTTGAAAGGACATCTTGTCTGTGAAGTGCTCCAAGATGTGGCACTAAGCGACTGATACACTTGGTAGGCTTTGTAGTGATGACAGTTATGTTTGGATGACTATCTGTATTCTGGACCATTTAAAAGAAACATAACCATACAACGAAATGTTTTCGTTCCGCTTATCAAGGTATACAAGTTGTTGGCTCTGCCTGAACCCATACCACTTGTGCTGTGGATAGCACCGGAGTCTGATGATACCCTAGCTTCTTTCTTTTTCAAAGAAATTTGGTGTAGCATACTTCTATTGTCTCTGATTCTTAACTTGCCACCACTGTTGCATGTTCACTGGTTTATTGATGTTTCTAGTATGCTCCGAAAATTCTGTTCTAATTGATGTTTGCTTAACTTCCAGATTAGGTACCAAAGTAAAATTATCTTGGAAACTGTCCAGGATTAAAAAGCTGGATGGTCTCGGATATGCTTTGATTTATGAGACACCTGAAGGATTGGTCTCTCTCAAGGCCAAAAGTGTTGTGATGACTGTTCCTTCATATGTTGCAAGTAGCTTGTTGCGACCGCTTTCTGTATGTTTTGTTTCTTGACTTATGTGCACCTCTTTGACACCTGTAATATTATTTATATATTCTAGTTTGGATTCACTTCACGTGAATTATTGGCAGGAAGTTGCTGCAGATGCTCTTTCTAAGTTCTACTACCCACCAATTGCTGCAGTCACTGTTTCATACCCGAAGGAAGCGATTCGAAAAGAGTGCCTAATGGATGGTGAACTAAAGGGGTTTGGCCAATTGCACCCTCGCAGTCAAGGGGTAGAAACCTTAGGTATTGAGTGCCACGAAAATTTCTAGCATTTTCCTGTTGTTGTCCTTCTTTCCTGTTTTGCTTGCTTTATAGGATCAGAATCCTGCCATATGTATTTTTGTACGCAAAATCTCTTTTAGTTTCTTGACTGTCTTTCGTAGAGCTTACTTATAAAGAAAGTGTGCTATGTTCTTCTTTCTTTTTGTTTTTATTTCTCTCTCAGCCATTTTCTTTGTTTCAGTATTTGTTTTCTTGACCTTATGTTCCTGTTATTGCCAGGAACTTTATACAGCTCCACACTCTTTCCTAACCGTGCACCTCCTGGAAGGGTTTTGCTTCTAAACTACATTGGAGGGGCTACCAACACAGGAATTGTGTCTAAGGTGCACTTAGCTCACTCCCGGAACAATTCAGTTGGTTGTGATTGCTTATGTTGCTGTATTATTTAACTGACCACTCGTCATAGATTAGTGTTAGAAAATTATAAAACATGTTTGCCATGAGAATAGTTCTGTATGTAAATTCTAATGCATTTTCAATGGTTGGGCACAGAGCGAGAGTGACCTGGTGGAGGCTGTGGATCGAGACCTTCGGAAAATGCTCATAAATCCCAACGCAGTGGATCCACTTGTTCTGGGTGTAAGGGTTTGGCCCCAAGCAATACCACAGTTCTTGATTGGTCATCTTGATCTCCTTGAAGCTGCAAAAACTGCATTGAAAGATGGTGGTATGGAAGGGTTATTCCTGGGAGGTAACTTTGTTTCTGGTGTGGCTTTGGGCCGTTGCGTGGAGGGAGCTTATGAGAGTGCAGCTCAAGTGTCAAATTACTTGGTCAACTACGCCTACAAATGACACAAGAAACAGATTTTCACCTATTTAGTCCTCAGGCTTCTTTATTTGTAGCAGAATGCTGTATTCTTGTCCATTGAGTTTCTCGTGGAAGAGGCCTACTGGGTTGCCTCCAGGTTCCATTTTTCACTTTGGGCAAACTGACGGAGCGTGTATTTGGATAGTCAGCTTGTCGTAAGCGTATTTCATTTGCAGATGTCTTGTGTGAATCTCTAAGAGCAGTCTACATGGAATTACTGGCGCAATAGTTTTAGGAAACTAACAGGCTCAGTCATCCATGTCCGAAGGATAACCTCGACAAAGTTGAGAAGATGCTAAACTAGAAGAAAAAAATTAAGGAGATGGACAATCTATTACATAACTTATCCCTCAACTAAAAGATATGGTACTGGCTGTTACATTCAACAATTGAATATCTTTTAAAAACTGTACAATTAAAGTCACTTCATCCCTTCATTTTCTACCAAGAAACACCATCCAGTTCACTTATACTAGCTGCTTTTTCACCTAAAAATCCGAGTTGGACTAGCCTAGTGGCGTAAGGCAACTTCTGACTCAGTCAAACTCCCCTAAGCAAGTCTCAGAATTACGAGGTTATAAGAGATTTATTAAATTAAAAAATATTAACTGCACTTGTGAACAGTACCTATCTCACGTAAATATTAATCTAAACTATTTATGTCTACAATTTATCCTTTTAGAATATAAAATTTTATAAAATAAAAAATATTTTTTATACTTTTAAGGGCTTAAATTAACGTGTATGATAGAATAATTACTTACATATAGGTGCAATTAGCATTACCCTATTAAATTTATCGTAAAAAGACTGAAAACTGAAAATTTCTAAGCACATATTTCTATTTGACCGATTTTTAAGAGGAGTAGAAGTCTGAGCCGTCTTTGCCACGAGACACCAATCTTTGTCTTTCTAGATCTTCGTATTCTGTACATTTTTCAGTTCTGTTCTGAAAAGTAAACACGCACACTTTCCGGAAAAGATTACACAAGAGCAGGCGCCACCTATTCGCACAAGTGCCCGAGAAGAGAGAAGGCCTACAGAAATCCGGCCAGGAAAGGGGATCCTGCCTCTCCCTCGGGAACCCATCATGGGACATGCTTGGGAATATCAAAGGCTTGCTTGAGTTCTCCCCGGAGGAGAGGAAGAAGAAGCTAAAATGAGCTGAACTTGCGCGTTTTCATTGGGCTCTGAAAGGGAGCACGGATGGGTTCACGTATGGAGGAATAGGGAGCAGTGTAATGAGACGGTGGCCCTTCTAAGGAGGGCTCATTGCACGAGGACCATTTATTGCTCTTATGGTGAAAAGCCCGGGCAGTGGGAGGGAGGAGGTGAACTGAAGGATGTGGCTTGGGCTGTACACAAAGTGCATTGAACCAAAGTCATTGAAGAAAGAGAAAGATGTCTAAAGGGTGCAACATAAGGGGAACAAGACCCTCTTTTCCTTTTATTTTTAATCCTCTGGTTTTCTCTTCCCGCTTTTCCCTTTAGACCAGAGTAATGGTACGCATATAACACTGTACGCTTACAACGAGTACATCTTCTTTACTGTAGGGATATTAAAATATGAGTAATACTAAACTTACAAAACGGACGCTATAGATGTTAATCTAATTCCTTAAAAATATTTTTTATTATAAAATTTTATTTTCTAGAGAATAAACCTTAGACATCAATCGTTTAGATTAACAAGTGTGTGAGATAAGTAGGTGGGCTAAGTGCAACTAACATTATTCTTAAAATATTTTTGGTGTGTACTGCTGCTACAGTGAGAGGGATGTATCCCATTGTACGTATACAGTGTTATATGCATACAGTTTTGTATGCATAGACTTATTCTTTATACAAAGCGACACTACCCCTGTTCTTCATGGCCTGCGTAAAAGGTAAATCATTTCTTCACTCTTCGCACGTGCATATTCACATGCATGTTCTCGACGACATTGCCTTTGATAATTCCATCTCTTCATTTCTTCCCGTGGTTCCAGAATACGTGTTCTTCAATTCGTTGCAGACAACCCATATGAATAAATGATCAGAATTTTGTCTCTTATCTAGTCTGGTTAGAGACTCAATTGGGTGTCGGGTCAATTTGGTTTAATTTCTCTACTTTACTGCAGCTAGAATCAGCTGACTCGCAGGTCAATGTGGTTTGATTTAAAGGTGTCATTTTCATTTGAGCCCGGGATTGAGTTGATTCCATGTCTCCCAGAGTCGCTCTCATGTCTTCTCCTGTGGGGCAAATTCTTCATTAAAGAAAGCCTCAAGAAAAACCCCGCTCTCATCTATTTCCTCATTTCTTCGTACTCTGCTTTTCCTCTTTGCTGGTTTCTTCTTCCTTCTCTCATCCTCCCTCATCTTTAATCACCCACTGGTTTTTATCGTCTAATCTACTCATAGTTTCATACCTCACTAAACTATTCTGGAATTAACACTAAACAGGCTCGACAAATCCATCTGAATTCTGAAGAGGCTGCATTATCAGGGCTGCGACTCACGTGTTGGAATGGCTGAAAGTACAGCTACCCACCCCCCGCGGCACAGAGGCGTCTCAATGACGATTTCACAAAAGGTGAGGGGATTAGAGTAATGGAAAGAAACCCTGTTCCGGGGTGCACGTGAAGAAGGAAAGACGTGGGGGCAGGGACAAGATGTTCTGAATCCTTGAAACTTTTCCACTCCACTGTTTCATCTTGTCTGGGACTCATGCCGGGGGGGGGCACTCTTCCACTCCTCTTCTCTTCATTGTATCTTGGTTTAATTATTTGTGGCCTATGATTAATTTAATTAAACCCATGTGTTCTATCCATGTAGAATCAGGGCAGCGGACACGTCGGAGGAGGAGGGTGTGATTCCTCTGGCTTCGGTAAGTGTCGTCCGGATTTTAATAAACCATACAAATTCTTTACAAGGATTGTTCTTCTCACGAGAAGGACTGTCACGTTGATTGAGGATTAGGGGGGTCTGTAAACTCATAACTTGTCTCCACAAGAAGGAATTGATCAATCTCTTAAACAAGGAAGACGTGGAGTTGAAATTGTAAGTCAGTTTGACGAGACCGTTATGGTATTTCAGTGGACTATTTCAAGCTTGGCCGGTAGAGAGGAAGAACTGTTCCCGGGTCATAAATCATGTTACAAGGTGGTGGTGGGCTATTAACTTTGGTTGGTTCTTTTAAGGGGAAAAAAGAAGTGAGTATTAAAAATGATTCTTTTGTTTGGTGATCTGCTTGTACTCTGAAAAGGAAAAGTGAGGGGAGTTAGGGGAAAGCAGCGGTGGTTGATAACTTCATTGCCTGGCTTCTTAATGGAAAGAGAAAGACCAGCACGATCTTCCCTTTATTATTGACACCAGAACACCAGAGCAAATTAAGTCACCCCTCCTTGCCGATTTTCTTTTCCCCCAAAAGCAATTGATTGCCAACAGCTAGCCCCAGCACGTCCCCTCCCCTTCTTCTTCCTCCTGAACATCGTTAATCTTGACAGAGAAATTTGGTAAGAAGAGAAAGAATGAGTGGGTGTCAAGTTTTTTTCTTCTGTAACCCGACCCAGATTTCACAGGGGTTTAGTCCATATATCGAGTCCCGACTCTATTGAGCCTATGTTTTGAGACTTGGAGTCATGAAGGTAAGAAAGAATTTTAAGACTTTGAGTCACGAAGGTAAGAAAGAATAATAAGGAAAGCTAAGTGACACTTTAAGCCAGGGACCGCCCTATGCTCTACTCTGTGAGGTAGGAAACAAAGCCAGAGAAGGGAGAGGAGGGTTTAGTTAACCCCATTTGGGGCCACTGCACAAGGAATAGAATGCTTTTGCTGAACTTAGTTGGGTTGAGTTGTACCTCTGCGAGTATGGGTCCTGTTTGTCTGTTCCATGTTTGGGCATCTTCTCCCACAGAATCATTCCCCTGCCTAGCTTTCTTTGTGACGGAAAACGAGAGCAGAGGGAGGGAGTGAAAAGGAAAGCGCCTTCCTTAAAGCCTCACTCACAAGCAGAAACCCAGAGGGCCAGAAAGCAAGACTCGGACTTGAGTCAAGACTGCTTTCTAGACGTTAAGAAAGGATTACTTGGATGCTTATGGAAGACGAAACTGTTGCCTCGTTTGGATGAATACAAAGGCTAGCACAAGCCAACAATTCACAGCCACAGAACCGAATACTTGTGGTAGATTGTCTCTTTTATTTGAAGGATAAATAGGCAATATTGGTTTTGCTTATTCTTCTCTCTCAGCTCCCTCTTTTTTGTTTTCTTTGAGTATCTAGTAGGGTTTAATAATGGTTTTCTTATTGATTATAAATTGACTTGAGAGCCGTGTCTTAGTATGAGAATGAGAATACAATAATACACCCCTGAGATTTCTTGAGTCGCATGTACATGTAAGACGAAACATGGTTGTCATTCGTGTGGAACAATATGAAAGAACGACTTCATTCTTTCTAATAATAGGACATAACTCAAGATAGATAGGCCTTCGCTCATACGTTAAATAGTGTATTACCCCTTTAATTAGGATTTCTCGACACATAACATGCCTAGGAGTTTTCTGATCATTCTTAGTGGCACAAGAAAGAAACTTCATCTGTTATCAGTGTGTATGCAACAAGAGTGAACTGCCAATTGATAATTAGAAGAAGCCCCACTCTTAGGATGAGAATGAGAATATAGGTAGGGGTGCCAGGGGGTGCATATGGTTAATGAGAATGGGTTTAGAGAATTAAGTATGCAGCATCAGAAGGAAATAGGGGGAAAGAAAAGAAAAACCCAAGGAGAACATAATGATATCAGTGTTCCCTTAGATAAGAGCGTCACTTTCTTTGAAAACGAGGAATGTAGATGAAAAGTGCTGCAGGCCAACAGGAGCCGCCTCGGCCTTTAGCCGAAGCTCATTACCTGTGACCAAGTCGCATCTGCCAAGTGTCTGTGTCGGCCACCCCCGCGACAGTTCAAACCGACGAGTCCCTCTCTTCTAGCTCGACTCCTTCCTTCTCCTCAAATTCGCGCCCTCTCTTTCTGGGTCTCTGTGAAATTCCTTATTCTTCATCTTCTCTCTCGCTCTAGCTCTCTCTCGCTCTAGCTCTCTCTCGCTCTAGCTCTCTCTCGCTCTAGCTCTCTCTCGCTCTAGCTCTCTCTCGCTCTCGCTCTCTCTCGCTCTCGCTCTCTCGCTCTAGCTCTCTCTCGCTCTAGCTCTCTCTCGCTCTAGCTCTCTCTCGCTCTAGCTCTCTCTCGCTCTAGCTCTCTCTCGCTCTAGCTCTCTCTCGCTCTAGCTCTCTCTCGCTCTCGCTCTCTCTCGCTCTCTCTCGCTCTAGCTCTCTCTCGCTCTAGCTCTCTCTCGCTCTAGCTCTCTCTCGCTCTAGCTCTCTCTCGCTCTAGCTCTCTGGCCTCCTCTATATAAGCCTGACACGAGGCGGACGGATTGATTTCTCTCTCAAGCCGTATCTTGCAATGGGGAGAAAGCCCTGCACTTCGTCGTCTTCTTCTATAGACAGCAGCAGCCATCCGGGTCTCTCCTCTGCTACCTCGCTTCCTAAACATGGCAGAGATTTGAGCACTGATCTTAGGCTTGGCTTGAGTTTGTCGGCGGGCTCTCCGAATGAAGATTCTTCGAATTCGAGGTCAGTGGATGGATTATGACGATTAATATAGGTTACATAACCACTTATTCTCTGATCTTTTTCTTCTGCGATTTTGTTCGCCGAATTTCTCTCTCTCTCTCTCTCTCATTTTCTTTCTCTCTCTCTCTCCGGCTATTTCTTCTTCAGGGAACGCGTCGCTGGACTGTTACTGTGGTCTTTCGTTTTCTTTTCTTCTGGTCCTTTTTTTTTTTCTGTTTCATGACTATCAAGACTCAAGTTTTTGAAGGCATTAGGGAATATTCATCCGATTATAATTGCATTTGGGCACGAGGCGACGTTCCATCTCATCTCTCGCTCCGTTCTTAATTTCTAGCTCCTCATGATTTCCTTAAATTATTCTCTCTGGTTTCCTTCTCGTATATATCCGGAATGCCAGTATAT
Source organism: Aristolochia contorta (assembly GCA_022405105.1). NCBI lineage: Eukaryota > Viridiplantae > Streptophyta > Magnoliopsida > Piperales > Aristolochiaceae > Aristolochia > Aristolochia contorta. Next base: position 20,752,368 of record CM039664.1, read on the forward strand.
TCAACCCCGAATCTGTGTTCAAAGACGTTAAATCTTAATTTCCATATCTCTGCAAAACAAGACCGACATTTTTCCTAAATGCAATAGAACATTCCTTTTCGCGATATTCCGGGAAGCAATGGAATCGGAACCCAGTCAATTTTCTATCTGTCCTGCAGAGGGAAGAGTCTTCTCAAAATGATCGATCATCTCCTCGACCCATTTATATTATTCTTTGTTTTTCTGGGCATTAGGGAACAACGATCTGACTGGCCACCCATTAAACCCCTCTTGAGGAGCAGGCTTGCTGAAAACGGAAGTCATCGTCACCAGCACGCAACCTTCTTTGTCAAAGTTTACATGGAAGGAGTTCCCATTGGCAGAAAACTCGATCTTCTCGCGCACGACAGCTACTCTGGCCTCATAACAGCTCTCCAACTCATGTTCGGCACCACCATTCTCTGTAAGTGATCCACTCGTAAATTAGAGGGCCGGGCAAACAAAGAATGGATTCAATCTCGTAATGGTTAATGACTTCCCATCACAAACCCAATCAATTGTTTTTTTTTTGTTTTTTTGTTACACGCAGTCCCTGATGTCGCTCAAGTATCTTCCACGATTTGCCATGTCTTGACATACGAGGACAAGGAAGGAGACTGGATGTTGGTGGGCGATGTTCCTTGGGAGTGAGTTCCAGTTCCACCCTGCAGTGCCAGAGACACACTTCTTTCTTTGATTTTCCCACCATCCAGATCAAACACCCTAATCAGCCCTCATTTTCTTTTTTCTTTTTTTTTTTCTCGATTCTCAGGCTCTTTTTGACGTCGGTGAAGAGGCTGAAGATTACAAGGGCCGACAAATGCTGACATTCCTGTTACCCCCAGATGATCAATATACACTACAAGAGATCTGCATATACATATGCCCATATATGTAATCATTTTTGTCTTTTTTGGTGAGTTTGATCAGAAACCCGGAGCAGTGTTTGGGACTCATTGGGTTACCGATGTACAGTTCAGTCACAGAAATCACAAAATGATGTGGATTCAGGTCTCGTCTCCCAGTCCCAGCTTTTCCACCCCACTTCGTACTCTCTGTAAATTGAAACCAGAAAAAGGAAACCCGGAGGTAAAAAAGGAACCGAAACTTGAATTTTGTAGTGATGGGAGAGGAAGGTGGAGGGGGCTGGTGGTGGTCACGAATTTGATCTTCTCCAAGTCAAGAGATGGACCACGGAGGCAGCACGCCTGCAAAACCACTTTTCTTTCTCGCTGAAAGATGTGGTCATCTTGATTCTCGACATTATTTGCAGTCTGCACGTAGGAAATGAAATTTTTATCCTGGATTGGATTCTCTGCGGGCAGTTGCAGATTCCAATTCAGTCCATTTTAGTGAAAAGAACAGAAGATTTCAATCTGATCTGATTAAGCAAATGGTTGTGAATTCAGACAGCCGAATCAGGACTGATTAGAGTATCTAATCCAGGAATCAGGTACCACATCTATTTGTATAAGGTGAATATCGGTTGATAGAATTAAACTAAACTTCGATGGCTGTCCGCGGTAGACTAAAAATTTTATGACCCATTTGTTTTTTTCTAAAATTAAAATATTTAAATTATCCAGTACCTCGTCTTTGTATAGCAATTTCATTTTAATATTGTTGACTTCATCGAACCTATCATAAATATTAATATAAAATATAATTTAATTAACTTAATTTTAGTCGAAAATTTGTCCGATTGGAAGAACAGAGAAATAAATGCAGCGGAAGGACCAACCTGTGATGGGCTGCTATTAATGAGGGACTGCGTGTGGCTTTTTACTGGCCCACGGGTTCCAGTACATTCGTGTGGGCTAAGGTTTCAAAAGAAAAGCAGACCACTGAAATCAGTACAGATCGTCGTCCGCGAATCGGTTCAACGGAAAGCTCTGGCCGGTGGAACTGGCGGTAGCCGGTAGGGTTCGACTTGAGCTGAGGCTGGAGGGGACACAAACGGAATAAGGGGACCCATAATTCAAATAAAAACGACTATGAAATCTCTCCCTCCAACTGCTTCAAGGCCTCCTCTCAAGTTCCGACTGTAAGTTCTTCCCCCTGCCATATCACTTTCTGCTCCTTCATATACCGTGAATTCTTCCCGTCATTTTTTTTTTCGTTGGACTGGTAGTCCACGAAGCAGCTTCTTGGGTTTGGCATCTTACACATATGGTTCAATACTGTGTGTGGAACCTTTTTCGGTTGAATTGCAGCCCTACTACTGACAATTTGGTTCCTATTCGGTTGGATATCGAGATCGACGGTCAGAGGCTGAAGGATGCTTTTACGTGGAACCCTTCTGGTACGGATTTATCTTTGCGCCATAGGGACTTTCGTCTAAACTATGCATTAAACTATTTGGTGTTTGTTTAGTCTTTGATGGTATACGAGTCGTTCAATGACGAGTCTCTGTGCGAGAGTGGAGTTTTTGTTATCTGATGATAATTTCTCTTTTTTGTTTTGGGAAAAAATTATTGAGAAGATCCGGATTCGGAAGTGGCGGTATTTGCGAGAAGGACCGTGAAGGATTTGAAACTTCCACCAGTATTTGTAACCCAGATTGTTCAGTCTATTAATGTCAGTGACTCTTTGATTTCCTCAGTTTTTTCTATTTTACCATGTTTCCTTATAAACCAGCAAGCTACGAAACTTCTGGTTCTTTTAGTTTCTGGATGGGTTTTCAAGTCTGTTAAGGATCATGAGTCAAAAGTTTAAACAACTAAAAGTGAAGAAACAGAAACCACTGCATAGAAAATATCACCTAATATTTCGGGTTCTAACAAAGACTGCATACTGTTTTAAAATATTGTGACTGCTTATGAGGAAGTGACAAGTAGCTAAGTTGTATATTTTTTTTTTTTTGAAAGTTAAGTTGTATATTTTGAAAGATGCAGCGTTGGTATCCCAAATTTTTTTAAAGATATGTTTTGAAACTGTTATCCAATGTTTACCACATTTGCTTCTAATTACGGACTTTCTTTTCACAGTCACAGTTGGCAGAATTTAGATCATATGAAGGGCAAGAAATGTATACTGGGGAAAAGATTGTGCCAATCAAGGTTGTGTTTTCTAACTATTTCCATTTAATTTCTATATCATAGAGGATTTGTAGGTTTTAAGTGGTCTTTTTCTGTTACTTCATTTTGTACACCGTTCATTTGTTTTTCTACTTTACTTTGCTTCGTTAGTTACAATAGGCTTTTCTTTGCAGCTTGACCTTCGGGTGAACAGGACTATCATAAGGGATCAGTTTTTGTGGGTAAGACCATATAGCTTCTCCTTAAAGTTATTCTGTGTATTTTTTCATTTTTGGGGTGTATTGTGCTGATCAGTATTTGTTGTCACTCACTTTCTCTACGTGGGCTTTCAGAGCTTCCATTTATTATGCTTCCATTTTCAGTTATATTACTGTGTTGTGTTGCCTTAACATTTTTTTTTCAGGACTTGAGTAATTTTGAGAGTGATCCAGAAGAGTTTGCACGGTCACTTTGCAGGGATTTGGGCATCACTGATCCTGAAGTTGGAGTAAGTTTTGATGACATATAAGGCTAGCTTTTAGTGCTTTCTCATACTTCATGCTATTATCAATTTCTAATTGTAGTCCCCAGACAATCTATCTCAACTTGAATGTCTGTCTTGTCTTTCTTACACCTTGCTTAAATTTTCTGTCATTCTCTGATTGGTCAACACTTGTCCAAATATAATGACCTTCTTATTGTGGATTGTTTATTGATATATTAAGCTTATAGTCTTTTTTATTTTTGCTTCCTTGTTTGTTGACACCAAAATATTTTTCTCGGAGTATTCAAAACCAGAGTTTGAGCTCTTATGGGTGTCATCGTTTCCTTTTATTGATGCTTGCATTTTTAGCTAACTCCACCATGCCAAAGAACCCATTTTTTCCGTTTGTAACTTCTTGAAATGTCTTTTGCACAAACCTTATGGAAGGGATGATTGCATGTGCAAGCCTAGAAAGCTCAAGCTGTCCAACTTTCAAAGATATCACTGGCTTCTATCTGATATGATGCATCTGAAACTGAAAAGATGTGAAATTGAGCATAGTTCAGTGGTCACATGCAGGGTTGTGTAATGGGAGGTCTTGGGTTCAAGTCTCCGTAGGATTATAGAAATTGGATTAAAAAAGCTCTTTCCTCAAAAAACTTACATTGGTTCTTGACTTTTTGTTTTCTTTTGGACAATCATTCTAGATGGTGTTAGTTACAGATGCATTAGTTTGTGCTTCACATTTTTTTTTTTGAAAGTTGTGATTTTTTCCCCATGCCCCTAACGAGACATGAACCCAAAACCTGTAATGCCCCCCCCTCTGTGACCACTAAGCTATGCTCAAGTTCTCTCATTTGTGCTTCACGTTATGAGGCTTGGAAAAAAGGGAAACTGAACGATGCTATATTTGCAATTGGAGATCATGGTGGATATTATAGGACTTTCCTATCAAGGGCTTCAGTGTGTCTGCACCTTTTTATTTTTTTATTTTTTTTTATCATTGTTACTTTCATTTGTAAATCACTGAATGAAGAATTGTATGCTCCTTTACTTTTCCAACTTCTAGCATTTTTGGCCTTGAGTTCTCTATTTCATCGACTGTCAGAGTATAAAACATACAAAATATCTTATTCATCATTTTTGAAGAGTATTTACTGGTGTCAAAACATTTAACTAGTTGGTCATGCTCTTTTTTAGTGTTTATGTTTCTTACGTTTTGGTTTCTTTATGAGTTTCCCTTGTTGATGGCATGCAAATTTATGTTAGTATTTGTGTTTCTGCAGCCAGCAATTGCTGTTGCAATTAGGGAACAACTTTTTGAGGTTAGTTTTGGTGCATTTTGTTGGGATAGTAGGCATCATGAACTTGCTTTTGTTGATAGAATTTACATTGTCAAAACACTCATTGTTTGATTGGGTGTACTGATGATATCTTCTTTTCACTATTTATTGGAGTGAAAATTATATAAAGGTAGAAATTACTGGATTATATCTTTCTTCCACTTTGGAGTTAAAGAACTGTGTAAAGGAAGATATTAGTAGATTCTCATTTTACATAAATACACATGATTTTCTACATAGACCGTACATTTATGAACTTGAATGGATAGGGTTAAGCAACTCAAACCTAATAAAGAATTCAACTTGGCATGATTGAAAAACACTTTCATGTAATAGGTTGCAATTCAAAATGTGACATCAGCAAGGGAAACTAGAGTTGGCAAAAAAGGTCGTCGAGGATCAGAATATGTGACATCTAGGTTTGTTTTACTTGTTCCTGGCTCCTTTCTTTATTATATAGATAATCAAATCCTTATGATCAATCCTTAACTTGATAAGCAACATATTTGTCAGCACATATATTATCCATCATTTACTCTTGTTCTGAAGTGGTTCTCTGGTTACTTTAGCAGTAAATCCAGTGGTGCTGCCTTGGATGTTGTAAAGTTTTTTGGTAATAAGGCAAGTGTCATTAGGTGTGTACTGATGCTAATACTCTTTTCTTTATATTTTCTAATTTATTTTTTAAACTTATTTCTAGTATTTGATTGTTTCTTGCCTTGTCAAGATTATGCAAAAACTTTTGAGTAGATATCTTGTATGTCTTTTTAGGAAAAGAAAGGAATGGGATGTATATGAACCTATTGTGGATCTTCTTTCTGCGGAGGAAGCAGAAGCTCTTGATGCCAGAGAAGAACGAAATGCTCGGTCTGCTTTTCTTATTAGGACTTTCTTCTGTAATTTTTATGTAGATCCACAATCGCCTGTCTTGTTCATAAACTCATTTCTTTCCGTTGCAGCATGAAGAAAAAACTTGATGACAAGGAGGATGGATATTCATCACGCTTTATACGTGGCTGATAGTGTATATAAAAGTCATTTTAGGCCCTTTAGTACTGTGCTTTTAAGCATCACTTATCATTCTTTCCTCTCAATTTGTGTGGATGTGAGAGTGGGAAGAAAGTACCATGTATGACCTTTATTTAAATTTATAAATGGATGGTGCAATTCCCCTGCAGTCTATGCTTTACTGTTTTATCGTTTTACCAAAAGCAATGTGCTGGTTATTTTATGTACAGGTAAAGGACTAGGCACAAACCAAGTTATATTGCATTCAAATAGAAGGTGGGATTGGGAAAGTCAAGTGGCGGATTCCAAGGTTTCACTAAAATCATTTTTTCTCTCATATCCGTTTCTTTAGCTATCACTAACTACATTGAGGTAGTCAGAAGTTTAAGTATGAATTTTAACAATATACAAGTAAAACCAAATTGTCATCAATTTTAGTTTAGACTTGAACAATGAGGCAATACCGAAAGAAAGTATACTGAAAATTGAAATACTTGCATGATGTTTCCAAATAATCTTTCACGCTTCGTTTTTCACAAGTCAGATAAACTACATGGAAGAAGGGGCTTTTTGGCTGTGAAGGGCATGGCACCTGCCGGCCTTCTCTAGTTGGCTCCTGCAATGAAGTGTGGAGATGTTTGTACTTTGCTTGTGTGTTGCTAGTGTGGGTTGGGCCTTTTTTTTTCTTTTTTTCCATCATACTGCTTCATTCCTGATGAGTTTACAGTCTATAGTGGAACTTACCATGTCAGATGTCTCGGATAATTAAATATCTGATACAAGAGCATAATCCACTGGTGAAAAATGTGAAACCTGTTGATGTCCCTAACCACAATCTGTCTTTCAAAATTTTCAGAAGCTAACTTCATGACTGTGTGACAGTCCCCACAGGATCTCAGATTCTTCTTTATCCTAATAGGTGTTCCACTCTGTAAAGTTATCAAACCGCTAGTGCCAGTTCCTCGCTGTGGTACCACAACCTCTGTTCTTCATACTCCCAAATATCATTAACTGCCTTTCAGTTTCAGCCATATAACCTTTTTACTTTACTAACTTGTCTATCCTTCCCAACATCTCGTAAATCTCTTTTGTATTAGTATGAGATTTGTCATGAACAGTTAACACAAACGTCATGTCTTTAATATCTATCCGGTTACACCCTGTTTCTTTTCTTACTTTATTCGATCCCGTTGATTTTCTCATCTCATCTGCTTCTCTCAACAAACCGTGACGTGCGTATGAGTTGGCAAGCACAACATAATTACCTGAATTTTTTGGTTCCAACCTGAAAAGTGTTTCAGCAACTTCTTTACACGTGTAGATTACCATATGTTCAACAAGCTCCTAATTGAGCTCCCCAGACAAATGGGTCTTCGAAGAAAAAAAAAAAAAAAAAAAACAAATGGGTCTGGCTCAATAAGCATTCACTCAATAAAACTCATAGCTTCGTCTAGCTTGCCTGCTCAACCTAGCAAATTAACCATGCACGCATAATGCTCTGAACCAGGACTCATTCCATGAACTTGTGACATGGAATTGAAGTATTGAAAGCCTTCTTCCATGAGCCCATTGTGGCTACACGTTGCTAACACAAACAAATGTAATATAGTCTGGTTTGATGTTTGCTTTCAGCATTTCCTCAAAGTGTTTGATAACTTGAGCTCCACAGCCATGTTGTTGACATGCTGCAATCATGGCTGTCCAAGTCACAACATTTTGATCCTTAATCTCATCAAATACACGAGTTGCATCATCCAGTGTCCCACATTTTGCATACATGGTGAGTAGTGAACTTCCAACACATATATTTCTCATAAATCCAGATTTAATGATCTGGTGATGAATTGAAGCTTCTTGATGTAGTGCAGCCAGGTTTGCTGAAGCATGAAAGGCAGTGGAGAATGATGCCTTATCTGGCAGAATTCCTTCCCTCATGAGCCAGAAACCATTACACTCTTCCTCAAAGCCATCCCTCAGTACCCAACACATGATCATAACGTTCCAAGTGATCACAACGTTCCAAGTGATCACAACGTTCCAAGTGATCACAACGTTCCAAGTGATCACAACTCAATGAGTTATGGTATGAAACAACCTCATCACATTCTCAACGCAGCCACATTTACTGTACATGTCCATCAGAGAATTCTTATCATAAGCCAACGTCTTCAAACCGAGCTTAAAAAGCAAGGGCATGGACTTGCTTGCCAAAGTTGAGGCCACCCACATTCCCGGACGCACTCAGAACACTAGAAAAACTGACTTGGTCAGGACAAAAGGACCCCACATTGACATGCTGATAGAAAATTCACATTGACTTGGGGTACACGTACATATCGAGTAAAATTTGTACTAAAATGAATTTGTCAAAGTTAAATATTAGAGGATGAGGTGGTGGTGGCGTGTGGGCTCATGTGACTGATGACACGATGGATGGGTGACCACTTTCCCTCAATTATCTTCTTTAAAAAAATTACCAACTTTGATATCCGAATATTGAGAGCAACTTCTTATAATGGACATTAAAAATTGCAAAATATAGTTTTAATTAACAACTCCATGGCTTCTTGGTTGAACTTCAAAGCAGAGAAAGTTCCAAGCCAGAGTTATAACTTTTAAAGTAAAACGGTTATTATCAATTAGTTGTTATTTTTAAAATCAAAATGTGAATTGAGACGTTTAGAGCAATGGCTCTTTGCTGAGGATAATCATGAAGTCTAGCATAAAAGGGCCAAGTTGGCTCTCTCTATGAAAAAGAAAGAAAGAAGAGAAAAAAAAGAAAGAAAAGAAAAAGAAAGAGAATGGAATGAAAATGAAAGGAAAGAAAAGAGGAAAAAAATGAAGAGTTGAAGGAATAAAAGAAAGAATATAGAAAGTTGAAAAGGAAAGAACTAGGAGACGAGTTGAAGATCAGGGGAATTAGGCGGACAGCTCAAGAGGCAGAATGATACATGTGAGTAGGAGAGCATGCAACCCACAATGAATTTCTTTTGTCTTACCCTTAGTCCTATTACAACCTAGTGGAAACCCCTATTGATCTTTGGGTGGTGTTTTTCACTATTAGTGAAGGGTGATTGAAATACTTATCTATGGAGAGCTGAGATTTTTCAGAAACACAGTTTCTGGTGGTTGGAGAGAGTAACAATTAGAGGACTTGGGGGGGAGTGTTAGAGGACCACTACTCAAGTAAACCATGAGAAAGGTTTCTAAAGAATAAGTCTATTGAGAATATAACATTTTTCTTGAACTGAGTTGCATACTCAAAGCTTTTGAGCTGAGTTGGATAAGGTGGTCATCAGTTGCATGTGACTGTATGCCATCTTGTACTTGGGGATAACAACATTGTTTATTCACCAAGTAAGATTTTTTTTTTCGACTTTAGTTAATAAATTTGGTTGTTGTGCTCTAACATCTGATCAGGACATTATGTATTTGTTTTGAACTTGAAATTGGCATGAGATCGATCTTGGCAATGTGGAAACCTTTTGTTAGGGAAGATTCTGATATGCTCATCAAAGATCTCACCCTAGTTTTTTCTTTTTTTGTTAGAAGGATTGAATTTTTCAAGTTTTCAGTTAGTGTGATTTTTTTTTTGTTTCTACTGATTTTTTCTTTGAATTTTCTGACATACAATGGGCCCCTAAAGGATCTTAGTTTGTACCAATTTCAAGTACAATCTACTCTTGAGATGGTTTGTTGGGATATGCTGGTTTATTTGATGGTGCTATAGGAATGTTTGATCCAGATAGTTTGAGGCTGCAGTATACCGTTTGCTTTTGCTTATATGCCATCTTATGTTCATAGGTATATTTTCTCTATAAACTTATATTTTTTTATGTGTGGTGTTTCTAAATATTAATTTGTCCAGAAATTTGTTAAAGGAAGATTTCGTTTTCTTTTTAGATTGCTAGTAGAAGTTCTCCAGTTTGCTTCAGTGCTAGGTAGAGCCTACCAATTATCACTTCCTTGTTTTTGTTCCCTTCAAGTATGGGGCCAAGATGACGTGAGGTAGCATATAAGACATTCAAGGCTTGGGACATCTTGGCTTGTTTTATGCCATTGCTAGTTATTTTTTGTCTGTGTAGGTTGATCCTATTGTGCTTAAGAAGTTGCCTTTTTTGTATTTTTTTCAAACTACTTTCCATTGCCAAGTTGCAAACAGCTTTGATGAAAGACACTATAATATCTGCTAATCGCTGCATATGGACTCCAAATGGTTCAATACTAGTTAGATTATATTATTAACTACTTTGAGAAATTTATTTTATAATTGTTTAGATGTTTAAGTATGCATTTTAGTTTGTTGACATGGCATACTTCCATCAAAAGATTTCCTTTCTTTGGTGGTTGTTTTTTGTCTCATTTTTTCTTTCAATGTTGTTTGAGTGATATTTTTTAAGCATATTGATTAAGTATACACATATAGCCATGAGAGTTGAGAAAACATTTGAAGGCACACCTTTTTTTTAATTCTATTCTCAATTCTAATCTTGGGCACTTTGACGGTACAACGGGTAGGTTCGTACTGTATATTGACTACCACAGATGCAGAGGGTGGATTGCTGGTGTGGATGAATTTGTAGTACTTACAAAAACAATATTGTGCTTGAATGATGAGAAGCCTGCAAGTTGATGTATTTTCACTGCGTCTAGACAAATGACAATAAAATCAAGATTTTTGTAAGCTCTGATGACCAATTGTTAATAGAAAGTCTTAGGTACCTTTGAGGTGCCTAGGGTTCTTTCTGAGCCAGTTAACACAAAGGTAAAGCAGACAATCTTCTTTTCCTTCCCTTCTCTTTTTCTTTTTTTGTGTGTTTGAGAGAATTTTATATGATTGCTTTGAACAATACTTTTTCTTTTGTTGCACATGATACTATCCTTAGTATTAATATAAAACCCTATTTTTCCTTGGGCAACATCCTATTATTAGTCCACTACCTAGTGTTGGAAATGTTTCCACCCCCTAGTAGCAACACTTGAACAATCAAATAGAATGTCAGCAGCGGTATCATGGGAGCACTTGATGAGTATAGACCAACTAAGACTATACCACATACTTGGACTTTTCTTCTCAATAAAAAAAGGAAAGAAAGAAAAAAAGGGTGAATATTCGCTTAAAGTTTATGTGTCAAAGTTCAATGCATTTATGTGGGAAATTCTATTTATTTTTCCAACATTTGTACTTGTTGTTGTGCATTCGCAAGCTTTGCCTGTTGTTACGTTTAATGGCTTTAATTATGCAGATTGGTTTGAGCAAGTTTAGTTTCACTTGGGTGTTCTGGATCTTGACTTAGCATTACTGACTGAAAATCCAGCTGCCATTACTGATCAAAGTTGCTCTCAACAGAGATCTCTTCATAAAGCTTGGGAGAGATCAAGCATATTAAACTGATGTTCATGTGAATGATAGTTGTGAGTAACATCAAGTCCACAATTTCAAGTACGAATAGTGCTAAGGAATATATGAAATTTGTGAAAGAGTGCTCTTAGTCTGAATCAGCAGATAAGTTCCAAATCGGGGATTTAATGAGTGTGTTAACCCCATGTAAGTTTGATGGTACACACCATGCAACAACACATGATTGAGATAATTGATATAGCAACAAAATTAAGAATCATGGGGAGGGAAGTGAGTGAAAGTTTCCTTGTACAATTTATTATCAACTCCTTGACTCCTGAGTATAGCCATTTTCAGGAAAAAACTATAACACTATTAAAGATAAGTAGAGTGCAAATGAACTCAGTGTACTGCTAATTCAGGAAAAGGCAAGACTCAAGAAACAAGGAATTCACTCAATTAACCTCATGAGTCATAAGGGAGCTAATAAAAGGAAGCCTAAAAGGAAAACCATAACAAGGCAATAAAGAAGCATTAAAGCATAAAGTACAACCTAACCAAGTCCACTCAAAAGTCATTAAGAAGGAAAAGTGTTGTTTCTGGAATAAACGTGGATACTTTGCAAAAGATTGTCTAAAACGTAAAGCTTGGTTTGAAAAGAAACGAATTCCTTACTATCCAAACCACAAATCCAAGTGAAAAGTTTTCCTTACAATCCGAACCACAAATAAGTGAAAAGTTTGCCCTTATGTGGGAAACAGAAACAAAGCTCCAGTTCAGGGCATCAGAATCTATCGCTTGATTTTGGATACTGGACATCATTTAGACTTTTTTGAGACTCTTATGTTCCTTCAGTTTCTCGTAATTTAATTTCATTATCCAAACTTGATTCTATTGGATATGCATTCACTTTTAGGAATGGTGTTTCAGTTTGTTTTGAGACAATGCTATTATTGGTTATGGATTTCTTTCCGATGGTCTATATAAATTCAAACTTGATTGTCTCTTTGTTGAATCTTTGTTGACTTTGCATCATAATGAAAGTTTTGCTTACTTGTGGCACAAGTGTTTGGGCCACATTTCCAAATCAGTAATGGAGAGATTAGTAAAGAATGAAATCCTTCTAAATTTGGATTTTACTGATCTTAATGTGTAATGTAAGATTTTCTTCTTATTCATCTCAATAGTATGAGGGGTATATATAAGTACAAGTGTAGGAATTCAAGTCTGTTTAGGAGACTGATTCCGAAACTTAACAAAGAAGTAAAATCTGATTTACAGCAATTACAATATACATAACACTCTTCCAAAGATAGACTTAGATTAGGATTGGGAGTCCTGAGCACATGTAGAGTTTGATGAAAGAGAGTTTTGGTATGAAGGATCTTCTAGAGAATCTGTATCTCTAACATTCTCCCGCAAGGTTGGCGTTTTTGCAATAACGCAAAGCTTGAGTAAAAACCGAGTGAACTGCCCACGAGACAACCCTTTGGTGAAGATGTCTGCAACTTGATCCTGAGTGGGAATGAATCGCACTGATAATTGTCCATTGCATACTCTCTCTCGAATGAAGTGGTAATCAAGTTCGACATGCTTAATTCGGCCATGGAAAACTGGATTGGCAGCAATGTAAGTAGCAGATAAGTTGTCACACCATAGTACTAGGGGATCGCGGAGAAATATTCGAAGTTCACGAAATAGGTGAAGTACCCAAGAGATTTCAGATGCCGCAATTGCTAATGCTCTGTATTCGGCCTCAACACTAGAGCGCGCAACCGTTGGTTACTTTTTGGAAGACCACGAAATAAGTGAACCACCAAAGTACATACAAAATCCAGTGACTGATCGTCGATCATCAGGACAGCCACCCCAATCGGCATCTGAGAAAACATTAATTCCAAAATGGCGAGCTGGTTGAATAAGAAAACCATGTTGGAGAGTACCTTTTAAATAACGCAAAATGCGTTTGACTGCAGACCAGTGTATATCAGTTGGTGCTTGCTGAAATTGACATGCCTGGTTAACCGCGTATTGAATGTCTGGTCTGCTGAGTGTGAGATATTGAAGAGCACCAATAGTAGATCTATATTCAGAAGGATCACCGAGTGGAGTTCCTTCAAATTTGGACAGTTTGGAGCCCGGAGAAACTGGAGTCGAAATTGGCTTAACATCTGCAAGATTGAGTCGATGCAGTAAATCACTAGAATACTTAGACTGAGAAAGATGAATACCAGCCTTAGTTCGAACCACTTCAATGCCAAGAAAATAATGAAGAGGGCCCAAATCTTTAACAGAGAATTCTGTCTGTAAGCAACGAACAAGATCAGTAATAGCATAAGGAGGCAGCCAGTGACAATAATGTCATCAACATAGACCAGAATATAAATCACTGAATCGGCATTGTATCTATATAGAAGAGAGGAATCGGCTTTGGATAAAACAAATCCAAGTTCAATCAGAAAGGATGTCAACCGATAATACCATGCTCGAGGACTCTGCTTGAGTCCATATAACGATTTTTGAAGAAGACACACATCGTGTGGACGAGAATCATCAACAAAACCCGGAGGCTGAATCATGTAGACCTCTTCTGCCAATGTGCCATTAAGAAACTCATTGCTGACGTCCAACTGCTTAATAGGCCAATTTTTGCTGACTGCCAGAGTGAGAATCACTCGAATTGTTACAGGTTTAACAACCGAACTGAATGTTTCAAAATAATCTTGCCCTTCACGTTGATTGAACCCCTTTGCGACTAATCGAGCTTTGTATCTGTCAATACTACCGTCAGGTTTGGTCTTAGTACGAAAGACCCACTTACAACCTATAGCTCGTCGCCACTGTGGCAAAGAAACAAGTCTCCAAGTATGGTTAGATAATAAAGCATTAAATTCGGATTTCATGGCCTCACGCCATTCTGGATGCTTCACAGCCTGAGAGTAACAAGTAGGCTCCATGGGTGAAGGAGGAAGAACTGACGAATGACGTGTGGAGACGTGTATTTTGGGTTTAAGGGACCAGGTCATAGAGCGAGTAGTCATAGGATGAGTGGCTAAGGGAGCAGTAGGACGATTAGTCTGGGGAGGTGGCTCAGAAACAGGTGAAGGGGAAAGGGGAGCCAACGAGCACGAAGAGCTAGTCTCGGGTCTAGCAGGAGAAGGAGAAAGCGAAGACGGAATAGTATGTGAGCTGACAGAAGGAGACAGTGAGGGCGGTTGAGCAGAAGAGGGGAAGAGAGGTGAGCCAACTCGGGAAGAAGAAGGCAGCGGCAAGAGTTGAATTGGGGAACTCGGAAGAGATGGAGTTGTTGGTGTGGGAAGCAAGGCCGCCTTGGAGAATGGAAAAGAAGTTTCGTCGAAGATCACGCTGCGACTGATGTACACCCGACCTGTAGAAATATCAAGACACCTGTAACCTTTATAATTAGGATGATATCCAATAAAAACACATGGAACTGAACGATTTTCCAACTTATGAGAGGTGTAAGGGCGTAAGTGAGGATAACAAAGACAACCAAAAATATGCATAGAAGAATAATCTGGTGAGCGCCCAAACAAGAGTTCAAAAGGGCTTTTGGAAGACAAAACTGAGGACGGAAGTCAATTTATAAGAAAAGTAGCAGTAGAAAATGCAGAGTCCCAATGTTCCTTAGGCATAGAGGCTTGTGCGAGTAAAGTCATACCGACAGAGACAATGTGGCGATGCTTGCGCTCAACAATTCCATTTTGCTGGGGGGTATAGGGGCAGGAGATGCGATGATGAATGCCACAAGAGGCAAACAACTAGTTAAATTGATGATTGATGAATTCAGATCCCCCATCAGATTGAAAGTATTTTATTTTTGTGGAAAATAAATTTTCGACAGAGGATTGAAAACGTAGAAACGATGAGTAAACTTCAGATTTTGTGTGAAATAAAAACAACCAAGAAAAGCGACTGAAGTGATCGACAAAAGACACAATATTAAATCCGTTCCTTGACGTAATAGGATAAGGTCCCCATACATCTGCTGAGATCGTATGCAAGGGAGATGGTGCAAAAGTAGTGGACTTCGAGAAGGGCAAAGAGACTGATTTTGTAACGCAACAAGCTGGGCAAGATGCCTTTTTATGAAAATCAGAAACTTCAATATTTAAATGTCAGAGTACACTACGCAATGCAAAACTATCAGGATGTCCTAAACGTTTATGCCAAAAGGAAAAAGGCGACCGAACTGAAAGTAAACAGGTGGGTGAAGCAGCATGATCGACGACATAGAGTCCACTTCTATTCCGCCCCTTGAGTAGTATGCGGCCCGTATTGGCTTCCTGTACACAAAAGCCATTAGAATCAAAGGTAATTGTGCAGTTGTGATCAGAAGTGAGTTGAGAAACAGACAACAAATTTTTAATGGAAGAAGGAACGCAGAGGACATTGCGAAGTGAAACAGACTGATTTAATGGAAGAGTACCAACAGAAGAAATCGGCAAACCTGAACCATTCCCAAGGAGCACTTGATCCGAGCCTGTGTAAGGAGTATTCTCAGAAAACTGTGAAGCATCAGAGGCGATGTGATGAGAAGCTCCCGAATCAGTGTACCAGGCTGCATCATGGTGGGGATCTGTCTGTATAGAATAAGCTTGAGGAGAAGTAGAAGTAGGCTGGTATGCTAAGTTAAACCTGTTTCGGCATTGAATGGCCACATGGCCGACTTTTTGACAAATTTGACAAGTCGGGCGTTTGATATTGTCATGACGATCTTGCTGGCTGCGACCTTGGCCACGGTCTGAATTTTGACCACGGCCACGATTGGAGCGTCCGCGGCCTCTCTGATTAGGGCGACCTCTTCTACCACCTCTAGCGGCTACATTGGTCGAAGGGGAACCTGCAACATCAAGTTGAGTAAACTGTACCTGCATCTGATGACGATGCTCTTGTGTGAGAAGGATATTCTGCAAGGAGTCGAAAGAATAAGGCTCATCTCGACTGGTGACAGATTGGGAAAACGACTCAAACTCCTGGCCGAGTGCAGAGCAGATGTAGTAATAGTTTGATCATCGAGTGGCTGTCCAGATGCTGAGAGATCATCGATAATGCGCTTGACGGAGTCCAGATAGGCGGACATGGATAGTGACCCTTTGCGAAGAGTCTGTAACTGAAAGCGAAGATGATTAAGGCGTGACTAAGATGTTGAAGCATATACTGAATTTAATTTCTGCCACATTGCAGCAGCAGTGGGTAGACCGAGAGTGTGTCCAAGGGCTGCTTCAGATAACGTGGCAACGATCCAGCTTTGGATCGTTTGATCGAGAATAAACCACTGAGAGTACAGTGGATTTGGAATAGAGCCACCAGTCGCATCATCAAGAATGTGTTGTGGAGGAGGAACGACGGATCCGTCAACCAAACCCATCACCTGTTGACTGTTTAAAATAGGTAACATTTGTTGACGCCACAAGAGATAGTTCTGACGGTCCAATTTTATGGAGACATAGTGAGAAATATTGGACAAAGTGTGATTGAATCGGCCATAAGTAGAGCCGAGATCGAAGGAGAGTCCACGCGGGGAATGCACCATAGTTGCCTCATTGTTGACCTCAGACGGAGTAGGGGAAGAGGAAGGGGGCTGATTGGCGGCCATTACGGCAATGAACAAGGATAAAAGAGAAGGAGGGCGTCGAGAAGAAGACCTAGGATGTATGCCTAGGGCTGGCCTGATACCATGTAATGTAAGATTTTCTTCTTATTCATCTCAATAGTATGAGGGGTATATATAAGTACAAGTTTAGGAATTCAAGTCTGTTTAGGAGACTGATTCCGAAACTTAACAAAGAAGTAAAATCTGATTTACAGCAATTACAATATACATAACACTCTTCCAAAGATAGACTTAGATTAGGATTGGGAGTCCTGAGCATGTGTAGAGTTTGATGAAAGAGAGTTTTGGTATGAAGGATCTTCTAGAGAATCTGTATCTTTAACATAATGTTTGTGCGGATTGTATTAAGGGAAAAAACAAGACACAAATGAGAAAGGAGCCACAAGAAGCACACCGCTTCTTGAGATTATACCCACTGATATATGTTGGCCTTTTGATGTTCCATCTTTTGGTGGAGAAAAAAATTTCAGCACCTTTATTGATGATTTATCACGCTATGGTTATATCTGTTTGTAGCATGAAAGGTATCAACGAATTCCCCAGAGATATTCATTAATGAGGTTGAAAGTCAACTGGGTAGAAAAGTGAAAATCGTTAGATCTGACAGAGGTGGTGAATATTTTTGAAATTATACTGAGAATGGACAATGCTCTGGTTCATTCACTAAATTCCTTGGAAAACGAGGTATATGTGCTCAATACACAATGCCAAGCACGCTAGAACAAAATGGTATTGCAGAAAGGCGTAACTGTAATTTAATGGATATGGTTAGGAGTATGTTAAGTAACTCCTCTCTACCCTTATCACTATAGGTGGAAGCATTAAAAATTGCTGCCTATTTGTTAAACAATGTTCCTAGTAAGGCAGTTCTTAAGACTCCTTTGAAATTGCAGACGGGAAGGAAACCAAGTCTATAACACCTCCATGTTTAGGGATGTTAGGCGAAAGTAAAAATTTATAATCCACTTGAAAAAAAAATTGGATTGAAAAACAACTATAGGATTTTTCATTGGTTATCCAGAAAAGTCTAAAGGGTATAGATTCTACTATCCTAACTATAGTACAAGAATTGTTGAAGGTGGAAATGTTAAGTTCATTGAGAATGGCTAAACCACGAAAAGTGGAGGTTCAAGTTAGAGTTTGGGTTCCTTTGCCTTTACTTCATTTTAAAATAATTGCTCCTGCAGTTGTTGAATATATTGACAATTTATAATAACAACAAATTAATGATCAAGTACCACATAATGAAGTCACCGATAATTAACCTTTAGCGGTAAAACCACAAAAAGTAGCTTTAAGAAGATGAGAAACATAGAGAAGGCCTGCTATTGTTTATAATTATATGGTCTACTTGCAAGAGTCAGATTTTGACTTTGGAATTGATGACGATCCAGTTTCATTTTCGCACGCCATGGAAAATGTTAATATTACTAATGGTTTGATGCCTCAAAAGAAGAGCTGAAATCTATGGAACCCAAGGATGTTTCAGATCTTGTTGAATTGCATGAAGATTGTAAAAGAGTCGGGTGTAAAAGGGTCTAGCGCGACTCATATGTTAATATCGAACGATACAAGGCTAGACTCGTTCCCAAAGGTTTCACTCAAAAGACAGTGTTGGCCATAAAGAGACTTTTTCACCTGTCTTTAAAAAAAACTATTTTAGAATTATTATTGCTTTAGTAGCTCATTATGATTTAGAGTTACACCAAATGGATGTGAAAATTGCCCTTCTCAATGGGAATTTATTTCTGGCCCCATATTTTGGGCTCGCTAAAGGCAGCTAGAAAGCGAAGGTACTATCCCTAGTCGAATGCAAAAGCTTCGACAGAACAAGCTTATGCTTTCGGGCTTTAGTTTGATTGTTGGATCTACTAACAAAGAAACAAACTGACAGAGAAAGACTCGATTGTTTTTTTTTTTGACACTAATTAAATAAGAATTAGACAAACTCGAGGAAAAAAACTAAACAACAACTTGGATTCGAAATCAATATTTAACAACGAAGCAAAAAGAACAAGAACAACAGTGAAACAACAAAAATGAACTAGACAAGATAAAACTAGGAAATAATGAGCACACTTGATAATCCCAAGCTCTGATGCCAAATTGATGTGAACCACACCCACAATATGACGCAACCCAGAATCAAAGATGTACGAAGAACTCAAGAAAAGCAAAAATACATGGAAACCTTGACCCGTTGCTTCGTACAACAAGAACCTTGGTATAGTGAAGATGCCACAAATAGGGTTGGAGGAATCCGTTTGATAAGTCAGGTTGAACGCCACAAGAAACCTTAATAAGTTCAAAATTTGTAACTTCAAGAACCCAAGAAGAGAACTTGAGCAGAACACCTGATTTAGGTTAAAATTTTTGTCCTTACACCTTTTCCATAAAGACTTTATAAAGGGAAAACCATAAAACGTGTAAAAATCCTAGTCTAACTCTAATATGACGCCTAAAAACCCTAGAAAATGAATTTAGATCAAAATACATCTTAATACAAAACTTGCCTACTTGAGGGTTCCTTAATCGAGAAGAAATTAATAAAATAGTAAAAAAACCCTCAAATCAATCCTCAAAACCCTAGTTTCGTGCATGAGTCTTCTATGGGCTTTTAATGAGCCTTCTTAGCTTAAATTGGGCTCCGAAGATTTGATTAAGTCTCTGAAACTTCTAGAACATGATTAGCTATCTCCAGATCAACCTTGATGAGTAAAACAAGCTTTTGGTCACTCTCACTAATAAAATAATTATCTTGCTGATGAATGACAAGTTTAACAAGGTTGTTCAACTCCTCTTTGAATGTCTTTGCTCGACCTTTTGTTATTGGACCAATTGGAACTTGAACCGGATCTTGTGCATGGGTATTTGTTGTAGCCTTGATGTCATCATCAAGTAGTTTCAGAACTAGGCCACCACGTTGGTAAGGACCCTTTGTTAAACAATGTAGGCCTCTTCCTCGAGTGTGGGAATTCAGTATTCGGATCTGTCTCCTGGCATCAGTTTAAAGTCGAGTTCCCCAAGAAGACATTTTTCAGGATTTGGCGGGCCTTCCCAAACTTCACCAAGGGAGGTGGAAGTCCCCCACCTCCACAGCCACAACATGGAGGTCCTTAATCCGCATGACAACCAATACATATTTTCTCTCTTTCGATCAACCGACTACTTTACAAAGTGGATGGAAGCCGAGCCCATGAAGAACGTCACATCCCATGATGTTTTCGACTTCATCAAGCGAAATATCATACATAGGTTCGGTTTCCCAGAGACCATGACTTCATCAAACTTCATACATATGAAGATGTTCACATGTCTCAACCTCTAGGCTTTTCAGCAGAAGGAAAGGAGCACCTAGTGTGCAAATTAAAGAAATCAATATACGAACTTAAGCAAGCCTCTTGACAACGGTATATTGAGTTTAATGATACCATCGCTTCTTTTGGTTTTAAGGAAAACATCCTGATTGGTGTATATATCTCAAGGTCAGTGAGAGCAAAATTATTTTTTTTATTTTGTTTGTTAATAGCATTTTGCTTGCAATTAATGCTTGGTCTGCTAAAGAATTTTTCTTTAGAACTTTGAAATGAAATATATGGGTGAGGCGTCCTATGTGATTAGAATTGAAATATTTCATGAAAGATCACAAGGATTATTAATTTTGTCTAAAAAACATATATTAATAAAGTTTTAGAGAAATTTCGAATGGAAAAATATTCTGCAAGTGTTGTTCTAATTCAGAAAGGAATATAGATTAAATGTATACTGCTTACCCCCACCCCCTCAGACATTAAAAACAAAATTTGATGGTTCAACATTGACAAATACTAACTTGGGCTGGTAGTTATATATTAATCATAGATAAGTATAGTGCATCCATTCTCCTTGCAAGTGGGCCTTTGCACAAAAAAAAGCCAATAATGAATCTGAAATTCTTGCTTTATATCTTACTCTCCTTCTAGATAAACATATTTATCCAAACTCTGTTGTTTTGATTGAGGGGGATTCACAGCTTGTAATTCAGTTGATGGGAAAGCAGCAACTCCATTGGAGCTAGCACAGTGGACCTATGTGTGCCACAAAGCTCTGAGCAGTCTGCCACAGGTGAAGTTGCAGCACCAACTCCAGGACACTAATTGTGTCGCAGATGCATTAGAGAATCGTGCACCCTTTTTTAACAAGGATGGGAGAGAGGTGCATTCTAATTTGGATACATAAAATTCCAGCTTTTGCCCAAAAACTTTTAGTATATAATTGTGTCAGGGTGACTCTTAGCCAAAGCTATATAACTTTGGATGATTGTATCTATGTTAACTCGTCAAACCATGTACTCTAGCCCCCTATTTTGAAATACAAAATATTTCCTTGCTTAGGATTAAAAAAAAAGAGAGAGAAAGGAATAAATAATAAACAGCAAAGGAAAGAAATGAAGAGAGAGAAAAGTATATGATTGTTAACCACTTATTTTTTTCTTATGAACGGAACTCTAGCAGCAGTCGGGGCAACTTTTATTTAGGGAGGTGTAGTCATAAAGTAGATTTAAATTTATGGTTTTATAATATAATTTTATTATTGAAATATTTTCAATATTTCATACTATTTTATTTAAAATATATGAGAAAAACAAGAATTAGAAATAGAATAATTATTTACAAATAACGGGAATTGATTAAGTCCTTTTTCCATATACCAATGTATCTTAAATTCTTAATGTTTTAAACTAACAAAATAATTGAGATTCTAGTGTCTACCACTAAAAATAGAATGTTTTCCTTGAGATTTTACTTTTAGGAACTTTAATGTCTAGGATTATGAATTCCTTCCATATATAAATTTTCTCCATGCTACTTCCAATTTCTCTTTTCAACTTGTCTTAACTCAAGACAAGTATTATTATTTTATTTTTTGGCCTGAGGTTCAAAATGATCGATATATCTTTCTTTTTGGATAAACAGGATGTATATATGAACCATCGTATGCGTACTTCAACGAGCTACATAAGGTAGCCTAGCAGCAGCAGCAGTCCACCCCGTGCAACCCACACTTATTGTTGTTGGATTAATGCTAGAGCTGGTTCGTAAATAAGAGTAATGCTATGGGAACGGATGCGGTACTCCGCCCGAGTACAGAAACTGACGTGGATGGCTTACGTGGCCATCCACGTCAAATATTGAGTCAGCAAACCGAAACTCTATTCGGGCAAAGACAATCGGGTCTAGCCCCGCAGTCCCGCTGCCTCTCTCCCCAGTCCCGCGGCCTCTCTCTGGTGGCTCTCGACCCCTGCCTCCCGACCGCGGCCTCCCTGCCTTCTGTCCGCGGCCTCTCCACCTCGGCCTCCCTGCCTCCCGGCCTCCCAACCGCGGCCTCTTGACCTCCTCGGGCACAAAATGAGGTCGTGGTCGGGAGGCCGGGAGGCGGGGAGGCGTGATCGTGAGGCCGCGGCAGGGAGGCCGGGTGGCCGCGGTCGGGAGGCCGCGGTCGGGAGATTGGGAGGCCGCGGTAGGGAGGCCGGGTGGCCGCGGTCGGGAGGCCGCGGTCGGGACTGCAGGGCTAGACCTAATTGTCTTTGCCCGAAAAGGGTTTTGGTTCGCTGACTCAGCATATGACATGGATGGCCACGTAAGCCGTCATTTCTGTACTCTTACGGAGTACAGCCTCCATTCCCCTAGCATTACTCTGTAAATAACTGATATATCTACCCATTTTTCTGTCTCATATATCTTCTACGAGTGATGTTATGCGGCCGTGCCCATTCATTGCGCACAGCCCCACACAAGCATTATTTTAATGCGAGAATATTCTTGCACGCATAGTGTTATTCATCTTCTATATATCTATGTTATAACAATCTATTTATCCACTTCGTATCTACTGATCTATGTATAAATTGTGTAGTTACTTTCTTAGGACATAATAAATGAAACTTTATTCTATTAGAGTTCTGGCTCCTGTGGTAGATAGCCTCAATAATTTCTAGCTTAATCCAACAGGTGAGTATCCAGATTCCAGACCCCGATCCAATGCAACAGGTGAGTATCCAGATTCCAGACGCGAATCCGATCCAATCCAACAAAAAAGCCCAAATTGCAAGGTAATAAATCGAGCCCATGTGCTAATGGTCAGGTGCAGCGGTAGGACTCCCCTCATTTAAACTGGTGGGGTCCTCCCATTATGGGAAGAAACGGGACACATGAGTGGGGCCCGGTGCTGTGTCAATTTTTGCTCGCATTATGGTTCGTACTGGGGAGTACCTGTCCACACGTTGATGATACTTATAATGTTAAAAACAAAAGAGAAATGGGCCCAACATATTGTTAATTAATTATAGGAAGACAAGCTTCTCCCCACCCAAGTACGAGTACTTTTTTCAGTTTTATGATTGATGGGTACAATTATTTTTTGAGAGAATCCAATCCATCTTTGCTCTAATCCTAAAAATGAATTTATCATTAATAATTGAAAATTAATATCAGTGCTTCGGGTTTTACATTGTGACATGACTGAATAGAAGGCGGTCTATGTTAAAAAAATTAGAGTTTAGAGTTCACCTTTAGAGTAATGATTCACGGAGCCGCACTAGCTCTCACAAGGTAATAAAATAACTTAGAGTGGTGATAACAGTATTTCTAAATTTTATGGAGGGTTTACAATATGATGTGGCATCCTCGTTGGCTGCCCCGATAAGAGATAAAGTAGGAACTATCTTACTATTCTATAAGTAAGCGTAAACCCTAAATCTTTTCTGGACTACTTACTAGGCTGCCAGTAAAATAACCACATCAAGATGCAAAAACTCACAGTAAAAACTCATTGTACTGAAATTTTTATAACATATTCCTCGGATTCTATGTAATATGTTATTTTATTATCTTATGACAGGCTCTATGCACGAGTTATTATTCTTACCCTTATAATAAGTAGATAATATTTTATTAAAAAAATAAAATCTTGTAGATTTTATCTTTGGATTTATCTCTTACCCAAACTGCATACTATGGGTACCGAGACAGTACTTGGGTTGAGTACTGTCTCCTACGTGGATGGCTTACGTGGCGATCCACGTCGTGTGCTGAATCAGAATGGAAAACCGGCAGCACCGCCAGGGTTCGGGAAATTTTTTCCCGAATCTCCCGCCCGTTTCCTCCCTCCCTCCCTCCCGCTTCCTCCCTCCCTCCCGTTTCCTCCCTCCCTCCCGCTTCCTCCCTCCCTCCCGCTTCCTCCCTCCCTCCCGCTTCCTCCCTCCCTCCCGCTTCCTCCTCCCTCCCCTTCCTCCCTCCCTCCCGCTTCCTCCCTCCTCCCTTCCTCCTCCCTCCCGCTTCCTCCCTCCCTCCCGCTTCCTCCCTCGGCGGCATCCCTCCTGCGGCGTCCCCACCACCCGCGGCGTCTCTCCTTCTTGGCAACCCCGGCTCCCGGGGCGTCTCTCCTGTGGCGTCCGGACGGCGGCTTCCCGACGGCGGCTTCCCGACGGCAGCCTCCCCACCGCTGCGTCCGCATTCATCGTCCCGCTGTCTCCCTGCGCACGCCTAGCGGAGGTTTGTGGAGAACAGAGATCGTGACCAGAATTAATAACGTCGGATGAAGGGAGCCGGAGCTCCGGCGATGGTGTAATTTATCTCTTAATGTCATCATCATCATCATCGTCGTCGTCGTTATGGTTGAGTACTAGTCGCAGTGGTATGATCAGAACTGAGAAAAAAAAGATGTTTTTATAGAATTTCTTGGAGGGTGCTTCTTAGTATGGATTGAGAAAAATGAAGGGTGGGTTTTATTGGTTTGCTAAGGTTGGGATGGCTTCGATGGATCTTAGCATGGATTACTCCCAGGTTTGTCCATTTCTGTAGGACTTTTATCTTTTGATTCGGTATTCCATTTCGTGAACACTGAACAATATTCGATAAAAATAATTATATTACTAATACTGTCAGAATTAGACAAAGGAGAAATATACAAATACTTGCATGCTGTGTTTAATTAGAAAGGGAAAAAGATCTTTTGTAATACATATGCAACTATTTTTCTGAGGTAGGTGTTGTAGATCTCGTCTGCATGCTTCCAAAACAGCTTCCAAACGTTGAAGTAATGCATGAGAATGGGAACGATCACAGGAAGAACAAAAGGTTTGACGAACTTGTTGAACACGATAACAACCCATGAAATCAGTTCATGCTGAAACTGTAGAAATTCTGCAGGAGAGATAAATGAATTAACGTCGATCAGGGGATAATTAATTTTGAAAGATTAAAACGTTTGTAGCAGCAGAAGGTGGAATGAAGAAGCTCTTACTCTCCGCAATCACTGGGAACCGATCGAAAGTAGAACCGACAGACTTCAAACGACTCTGAAAAAAAAATGGGTTTTCAAGTTCTGACTTATCAGTCATACAATAAGAAATTAAGCTGTGCATATCACCTTGTTACTTACCACGGCGGACATTCCTGGTTTCACCGGAGACTCCACAATAATGTAGTCTTTTCTGCTTATAATCAAGTAATTAATTTGCCGGCAAAAACTTTTTTAAGGAGTTTTGTAATAATGTGACGAAGAATTAAGATGATAAAAAAACTATTTCTTACCTGATAACAAGCTTTCCTTCATGGCTGGAGCAGTCAAATAAGCTACAGCCTCTTGTGAAAGGTATTTCAGTTTTTCTCCAATCTGCAAAAGAAAAGAAATAATTAGGAAATTTTGCTCTGATCTGGAACTACATCTCCACCATCTTCAAAATGCGTTACCCAGGTGCCAGAGGACTCCCACTGTGTCGTCAAGCCCTTGAAAAGTTCTGTCTATTCTGAACTTGACATTCTTCCCCATGCTTTTACTCAACTCAGTTAAGTCTGCATTTCCAAAGGCGTCAATATTCTTCACAACCATCTAAGAAAGTAATCGTGGATTACAGGTAGAGTACTACATTTGGGAAAACGAAAAGAATAAACCTTCTTTCCTTTGAATGGGTCGAGAAAAGCCTCGTCTTCGTAGAAGCAATCATCTGAAATCAACTCTTGCAGTTTCTTCGAGTCCCCATCGTTAATGGACGAATAAAACTGCTCGATTAATAGTGATGGCAGAACTGGGTCCTCTTGTTGATCCTGCAGACTTGAGTTCCCAGACAGAGCTGCATTTGAGTACTGGTTCTGTTTCTTGATCTTTGTCTGAGTGAATCCCCAGGACGTTGTAGTAATTGTCTTGATCTGGCGCTTATAATGATGATGAGGGCTCGCCATGGATAGCGAAAAAATTCCATCTTGTACTGGTTTTCTGGTAATCGAACAAATGGAAAATGGGGTAGTAATTGGAGGTCGATGGCGGAGAAGCAAGGCAGCAGTCATCGTGAATCCAATTAAACCAGATTATAAGATAGGATTGATAACGGAGTAATATTGTTTCCAGGGAGAAAAATGAGAACAAGAAGGTGAAGGAAGCCGAGAGGGAGAGAGAAGATATTGCTGGAGTGAAGGATGATTTATGATGGTTTGCTTGGACAAGTAGTGTACGTGTTAGATGCTTTTGGCCATCCTCTTTTTTTCAGTTTCCGGCCGGGGAATTTTTCTTCTTAGTTAAGCTTCTCAGTTGCAAGAGATAGGTAATTGTTAGTTCAGCACGAATGATCAAATCCAGAAACCAAGAAATTTAAAGGGGAGATGAGAGAGAGAGAGCTTCTGAGAGATGAGAGAGAGATCAGAGAGAGAGATCAGAGAGAGAGATCAGCGGAGGTTGGTGGAGGGAGACAGCGGGACAATGAATGCGGACGCCGCGGTGGGGAGGCTGCCGTCGGGAAGCCGCCGTCGAGAAGCCGCCGTCCGGACGCCGCGGGAGGGACGCCACAGGAGAGACGCCGCGGGAGCCGGGGTTGCCGAGAAGGAGAGACGCCGCGGGAGGTGGGGACGCCGCAGGAGGGATGGAGGAAGCGGGAGGGAGGGAGGGAGGAAGCGGGAGGGAGGGAAAGAAAAGCGGGCGGGAGGTTCGGGAAAAAATTTCCCGAACCCTGACGGTGCAGCCGGTTTTCCATTCTGATTCAGCACACGACGTGGATGGCCACGTAAGCCATCCACGTCGGAGACAGTACTCGACCCGAGTACTGTCTCGGTACCCATAGCATTACTCGGCTGCAATACCTATTCGAGTCTGATAAAAAAACTTAAGAAAATAAAAAATAAATTTTGTTTAATAAAATCCTAAATTCAAATGATAAACCCTAAACAGTTTGGGATTGGCTGGTATGTAGATAGGTACTGCTAGGTGCAGCTACCATTTACTAATGAGTAATGCTATAGCCACTTTGAAAGTGGCTGCGCTCGGCCACATTCTGACGTGGATGGCCAACGTGGCCTTCCACGTCATAGTCTGACGAGGCATCCACTTTGAGCCACTGTCCCCCCTCCCCTCGACATTCTCCCTCTTTCCTCCTATAAAAAATTATTTCTCCCTTCTCTCTCCCTTCTCTCTCCCGAACTCTCCCGAACTCTCTCTTCTCTCTCTCGGACTCTCTCTTCTCTCTCTCGGACTCTCCCTTCTCTCTCCCTTCTCTCTCTCTTCTCTCTCCCGGACTCTCCCTTCTCTCTCCCGGACTCTCCCGAACTCTCCCGAACTCTCCCGAACTCTCCCGAACTCTCCCGAACTCTCCCGAACTCTCTCTTCCGTTCCTCCCGGCGGCGGCGGCACTTCCATTCCTCCCGGCGGCGGCGGCACTTCCGTTCCTCCCGGCGGCGGCGGCACTTCCGTTCCTCCCGGCGGCGGCGGCACTTCCGTTCCTCCCGGCGGCGGCGGCACTTCCGTTCCTCCCGGTGGCAGCACTTCCGTTCCCCCAACTTACTGCACAAGGGGGACCATCGTTGGATTCCATCCTCAT
Organism: Aristolochia contorta; assembly: GCA_022405105.1. Classification (NCBI taxonomy): domain Eukaryota; kingdom Viridiplantae; phylum Streptophyta; class Magnoliopsida; order Piperales; family Aristolochiaceae; genus Aristolochia; species Aristolochia contorta. Next base: position 20,780,063 of record CM039664.1, read on the forward strand.
CGAGGCTTTTTTCGATCCCGTTTGCCCTGACAGCAGAGACGCGTGGCCTCCGTTGAAGGAAATTCTCAAGCACTACTCTCATCCCCTTTCTGTTGCCGTGAGTGCTCTGCGCCTTTGCTCTTGTTTTTTTTCGGCTTCTTTATTGTCCATGCCTGCTATGTTGTGGCTGGATTTTTGAGGTCGGATTGAGGTTGGTTTATTGGATAATGTTAAGTGTGGGTTGGGAATACAACAGAAATATTTTTGCTCTGTATGTTTTGAGTCTCGGATTTGTGCTCCCCTGTTTGTCAATTGTACTGAGATGCCCGTTAAGTCGTATTTCTTGTCATGAGATTTGGTGGGGTTAGAGAATCCTTGAATCTGTCAACAACAATAAGCTGTTCTTGTATATGAGTAATGTGAACTCAAGGTTGTTATGTTGAAATTTATTTAAAAACATCTCTAACTATTGCTTAGTTAGTGGAGTGTAAGTATGTTCTTAATCTGGATACTGGGTTATAGAACTAGCTTTTTTATCTAATATCAATTTTGCCATTTTATTTTTTCTGGAAAACTTGTCTCAATGGAGTTTGTCTACACATAGTGGTACTGATCTAGTTATTGAGTAGTTTTGATCTGAGAAATGTTCAATGCTTGTGGGAAAGTTTACGGCAAATTTTTCAATATCTTGGTTAAAGATGCATTGATCCAAAAGGAGTTGTATATGTAAACTATCTTTTGAATTGATTGATGCACTATAGCTAAGGTTCAAGATAATTTCCTTAGATCTGTACTTGTTTTTGTTACAGTAATTCTGTATCTGTGAGTGTGTGGTATGTGTATATGGGCTGTTGCACTTGACTGTTAGACCTATTAATAGATTTGAGGAAAGAAGTGCTAGTTTACTTTTCACACTTTTATCAATTGGTATTTGAAAGCCTTTTTTGTGTTATCCATATTTTGTCAACTTTCAATCATATCTGATAATTTATTTATGATAAAATCTAAGTGAATGTAATTGTTTGAGTCTCTTGCACTTTAGTTTAAGAAACCCTGATTATTTCAGTCATATCTGATAATTTATTTGCCTTTTATTTCTGATATCCATATTTAGTCCCTTGACCTAGGATTTAAACTTTTCTCCCTTCTCGCTCTTTCTTTTCTTTTCCAAGTTCCATTTTCAGGAGGGAAAATATAACTAAGAGAGAATCACCTTTTTCTCTTGTTTTCTTTTCTCTGCAGATCTGTTTGCCTTTTTGGACTTTTTTTTGTTTCTTTTTTTAGTAAGGGACTGCAAATATTATGTGTTGATCAAATGTATTACTGTTTGGATTACTTTAAGTGGATCTTTAAGCTCAAAATGGTAAGAGCACTCAAAAAGTCTTTTTTGAGGGGATGGTGGTTCGAATCCACCAAGATCCAAGATTTGTTTCTTTTTTTAAATTTCATTTATATTGCTTAAGAGTTCTACCTCAGTTTTATAATTGTGAGATGATTTATGAATGGCTTCTCTTGTGAAGTTTCTGTAACAAGTGTTGAGATGAAAAATTTGGAGCAACATCAATTGTTTGTTATCTTAATTGTTGTCTCTGATTTTCTTTTCATTGTCTTTTTGTTGTGGGAGAGTTCTCTACAGAGCATATTTGGAGAATGGATTTAGATCTTGCTCAAATATGGCAATCCTCCAATTGGGTCTACAGGTCCACACTTTAGCTCTAAAATTGGGTTTTAAACAGAATGATTTTGTTTCTAGTGCAATGATATTTATGTATTCCAAGTGTGGGCTTGTTGATGATTGACTGCACTCTCTCTTGAAAATGCAGGTATCATTACGTCCTACTCAGACGGCGGATCAATTGAAAGTACAGAAAAACTGTGTAATTCCATGCAATTGAGCTCTTCATCAAAATGAACCAATTTGGCATAAACACTAGTATCATAAGTGCTTGCTTTGAACTGCTCTTCATCTTTTATCTCAAATGCTCAAGACTGGAATTTTAAAATCAATTTGATACAAACGGAATAACAGAATTTTTGTGAAACAAAATAAAAGAAATCACACAAGACAATAACACTCCTTACAAAAGAAAGGAAAAAAATCCTACATACTGAAAAAAATCCTTTTGTTCTTTTTCACTACATGAAGCATCTCCAAATGAAATAAGATTACATGCTGAACTAATAAACATATAAGGTGTGAAAATCCAAGCTAGTTCATCTTCTTGCACTGGTGCACCATTCATTCCTGACAAGGCAATAAGAACACATTATTATTTGAATGCTACTCTGATAAAAAAACACACCATGAAGAAAGACTTGGTTTACCTGAAATATTAATGGAACCTGCGTATCAGCAATCAAATCAGTAGTCCCTTGTGTTCCTTGTGTCCCTGTTGGAGTGTCATGTTTTTCCACATTCATACCATTATTGCTTTTGCTTTTTTTTTTTGAGAAACCTGCATATGCAATGTTAAAGGTCTTAACTAAATAAACGAAATAATAAAATTAAGTAATAATAGCGTACAAAATTATATCAATGTTATATACCTTCTTTGTTCGTTTAGTGCATATTGTCTCCATTATTGACTGCTTCCTTTTAGAAGGTGGTCTACCTTTCCTTCTTACTGTGATTGGATTAAGTATTTTGTCGGATATAATTCCCTTCTCTTCAATTTCCTCATTTTCAGGTTCTGTTGCACATGCCACATCACATAAGCCACCTAGAGTTGTAGCATGATTTTCTTGGCTACTTCTAAAAGTGATGCTTTCTTTTACAAGTGCCTCCTTCAAATCAATTATTAACTTCAGAGGCATATCATATTTATCACCAAATTCAAGGGTTACGTCTGCCAGTTCCATGCAATGCATATGTACGATTTCAGATCGTTCCAAAGAATTATTAATTACCGAAGTAGTAGAAGCCAATGCATGTAAACGCTTAAAATCCTTTCTCCAACGGGGCAAAATATAGTGAGGTGGAATTTCAAACACCTCAAAAAAACGTAGCACGGTTAAAGCATGTCTGCAAAGAATCCCCATATATTGAAATAAACGACATATGCACAAAAGCTTCTGTTCTTTTTCATCATAACTAACTGCGTACTTCACTTGCTCAACAATTTTTCCTTCTTTTCTCATCACATGTTCCAAAACTTCTAGTGTAGAAACACATCCATTCTTTTCCACTAAAGAAGCATTACAATATAATAGAGCCTTTATCTCTTCCTGAAACTTCTTAAAGATTTCATATGTGTAAATCTCACTCATCTGTTTCTCCATATGATACCTGGATATCAACGGTGGACTCATATTCAATGAATAAAAATCTGCTTGTGCTTCTTTCTCATATTTGCCTTGCAATGCAAAATCATATTTGTCAACAAACTGCTTTAACGAAGTCTTAGAATGAATATATCCATCAAAAAAGGCATTCATACTTTCACTACGTTGAGTTGTAGACATACCAGCCCAAAAATTGATTTTCACGTAAACAGGAATCCAATTGCTTCGAATTTCATATAGTGATCGCAACCACTCATTTTCTTCAAGTTTGTATTCCTCAATCAGCTTCAACCAATTTTGCTCAAATTCTTCAATTCTCAATGATTGATACACTATTGACTTTAACTTCTTCTTAACGGATTTGTAATCATTGAGACTACCCAACTTTTGAGGAATTTTTTTCATAATATGCCACAAACATAAACGATGATGGGCATTTGGAAATACTGATGGCAATGGCGGCACATATAGACTTACATTGATCTGTAATTATTGCATTCGGGAGAATTCCAGACATACAATCGAGCCATGTTCGAAACAACCAAGTATAAGTCTCTATACTTTCATTTGCAAGCAATGCACAACCTAAAAGTATTGATTGACCATGATGGTTCACTCCAACAAAAGGAGCAAATGGCATATCGTATTTATTTGTTAAATACGTAGTATCAAAAGATATTACATCTCCAAAATATTGATATGCACTTCTTGATCTTGAATCAGCCCAAAAAACATTTCTCAATCGACTCTCAGAGTCTATATCAATCGCATAAAAAAAATTTGGATGCTTCCTTTGCATCTTAACAAAATAATTATGAATAGCTTCAGCATCTCCCTCACCAAGGTTCAACCGTCTCACTTTCTCCACATAATTTCTACATTCTTTTTCTGAAAAACTTAACTTGTCAAACCCTCCCATTCTTTTTGCCCATACTTGAACAGACTTGTTTGTACGCACCCTGCATCATCATTATATTCAAGATTCTTCTTTACGTGATTGGGCAACCTTCTATTTGATTTGTAAAACCGTGACTTAGATGGGCTAACTACATGGTTATGATCAAGATGAACATGGCTCAGATAAAAGTACCCATCTTCATGCAATCTTGCAATAATTTTGGCCTTACAATTTGTTTTTGCTGATGGTCTTGAAAGTAAAGGATTTTGACTTTTGCTTTTTGGCTTCCCTTCTTTATCACATGCAAGTGTAAACGTTTCACATGTTCCATCTTCTCTATTGATGGAACTCATTTTCATTATACCAAATCCAATTCGTTGAGCATATAGACCATAGAATTTTCTAACATCTTCATAAGTATTGAAAATTAACCCTAATTGAGGGGTTCCCTCTTCTTCTTGAGATAAAATTTGATCACTAGGTCTTTCCTCACAATTTTTTTCATGAACAATCGGTTCAACATTCATTTCTTCTATGCTGTCATCCAAAATAACTTCCCTTACACAGCCACTATCCATTCCCTACAGTTAAACACAAAGTTTGCAAGAAAAAATAAAAAAGCTAGTACATCAATCTCAAAAAGAATTGTAACCTAATTAAGCTCTCATGCTTTAACATTGAATAGAATAATATCATTGTAGCCAATACATTTGGATTTACAAATAACAATAATCAACATACCACTATGTAAAAGGATATTTCCTTCTATATTTTTAATTAAAAAAACGTATTTAAAAATTTGGTTATGCCGTTGCAGATTTCAATGGACAAACTCCATTGAGACAAGTTTTCCAGAAAAAATAAAATGGCAAAATTGATATCAGATAAAAAAGCTAGTTCTATAACCCAGTATCCAGATTAAGAACATACTTACACTCCACTAACTAAGCAATAGTTAGAGATGTTTTTAAATAAATTTCAACATAACAACCTTGAGTTCACATTACTCATAAATTGAGAAAAGAGCAGAATAGCAGCAACGGAGGTAAATATAGCAGTCTGGCGGCATTGCAGCTTTGCCAAAAAAAAAATTTCAAGCAAAAAGCACTGTTAACGAATTCAGACAGGGCATGACAAAGGAATAAACCAAAATCCATTTAGTCGGGCATAAACCGAGATAGGAACAGAACCAACTTGTATCAATTTCATATACAAGAACAGCTTATTGTTGTTGACAGATTCAAGGATTCTCTAACCCCGCCAAATCTCATGACAAGAAATACGACTTAACGGGCATCTCAGTACAATTGACAAACAGGGGAGCACAAATCCGAGACTCAAAACATACAGAGCAAAAATATTTCTGTTGTATTCCCAACCCACACTTAACATTATCCAATAAACCAACCTCAATCCGACCTCAAAAATCCAGCCACAACATAGCAGGCATGGACAATAAAGAAGCCGAAAAAAAACAAGAGCAAAGGCGCAGAGCACTCACGGCAACAGAAAGGGGATGAGAGTAGTGCTTGAGAATTTCCTTCAACGGAGGCCACGCGTCTCTGCTGTCAGGGCAAACGGGATCGAAAAAAGCCTCGATGAGGATGGAATCCAACGATGGTCCCCCTTGTGCAGTAAGTTGGGGGAACGGAAGTGCCGCCACCAGGAGGAACGGAAGTGCCGCCGCCGGCAGGAACGGAAGTGCCGCCGCCGCCGGGAGGAACGGAAGTGCCGCCGCCGCCGGGAGGAACGGAAGTGCCGCCGCCGCCGGGAGGAACGGAAGTGCCGCCGCCGCCGGGAGGAATGGAAGTGCCGCCGCCGCCGGGAGGAACGGAAGTGCCGCCGCTGCCGGGAGGAATGGAAGTGCCGCCGCCGCCGGGAGGAACGGAAGAGAGAGTTCGGGAGAGTTCGGGAGAGTTCGGGAGAGTCCGGGAGAGTCCGGGAGAGAGAAGGGAGAGTCCGGGAGAGAGAAGAGAGAGTTCGGGAGAGAGAAGGGAGAGTCCGAGAGAGAGAAGAGAGAGTTCGGGAGAGAGAAGGGAGAGAGAAGGGAGAGAGAAGGGAGAAATAAGTTTTTATGGGAGGAAAGAGGGAGAATGTCGAGGGGAGGGGGGACAGTGGCTCAAAGTGGATGCCTCGTCAGACTATGACGTGGAAGGCCACGTTGGCCATCCACGTCAGAATGTGGCCGAGCGCAGCCACTTTCAAAGTGGCTATAGCATTACTCTTTACTAATAATTTGAAAAAGAGTCGTGCTAGGGCACGGGAGCAGTGCTAGTATTTGTGCATGGCTCCACGTGGATGGCCACCTAAGCCATCCACGTCCTTGCTCTCGTAGGCAAAAAAAAAAAAAAAAAGACCTAGCGGCCCGACCCTCCTCTCCTTCCTCGAGCGGCCCGACCGACCCTCTGCTTCCTTGCGTTGCCTCGACTCTACCTCTCCCTCCTCGCGTTGCCTCGACCTTCCCTCTCCCTCCTCGCGTTGCCTCGACCCTCCCTCTCCCTCCTCGCGTTGCCTCGACCCTCCCTCTCCCTCCTCGCGTTGCCTCCCTCAAAATCAGGTCAGCATCGATCTCCGCCGAAGATGGATACGATTGAGCGGTTGAAGAAATGGAGGGTGAGTTTGTAATGTTGCCAAACTCGTTTAGTTTTTCCGCTCTCTCTCTTTATTCGCGTTTGTGGTATTGCAGTGTGATGCTTGTGTTGCCTCTTTAGGCGTTTTGGTTCCCTACTGATTCAAAATTGGATAACCATGTCAATACGTGTTTAGGATGCCTGCGAAATTTGTCCAATCAATGATAACTAGCGCGGCTATTCAAGTAACAGTCACAGGTTGTTTGATGTTTCCTTATATGAACCATTTGGGAATTGACTCAACTGACCGAGTTCTGTTTGTTTGTGTTCTCCATTAATATGTAGTTAGTTCAGGGAGATCGCCTCCAGTACCAGTTGGTGGCTATGGGATTGGTTTGGAGCAACTTGCCACCATGACAAGGGATCGCGATTTTTCTTCTCTACAAGAATATGGAGGGGCAAGTACATGGAAACTTCCATCCAATTTCTGCAGTGTTATTTTGTGTTCCACTTTATCTAAAATTTGGGTAACACAATCTTTATCAGGTGTAAGGTGTTGCAAATTTATTGAAGACTAACCTTGACAAAGGTATTGGTGGTGATGAAAGTGAGCTCAGGGGCGGAAAACTGCTTTCGGAACAAACACCTATCCTCGAAAAAAAGGGAGCTTCTGGGTATGTCGTTCCCATATCGAGGATATTAGCAAACTAAATTTTAAGTGTCTCAGGTGCCTTTTTTTACAGTGTAGGCTGAATTCTGGTACTGTAGTGTAGGCTGAATTCCGGTACTGTAGTGTAGGCTGAATTCTGGTACTGTAGTGTAGGCTGAATTTTGGTGCTGTAGTGTAGGCTGAGTCCCTTTAGCGCTGTTATCCAACTCATTGTCGGTGCTAACTATTATGCAGAATGAGGAAGGAAACTTGCTAGAGTTAAACAGAAACATTTTATTCTATAGTTATTTTTTGTATGATTATGAAGGCATAGTGATTTCTATGCAATAACATGTTTATGCAGTTAGTACGGTTATTACAACAGTTTTTTAAAGATATATTATAGTTCTGAAGATGATTAATATATTTGTTGTTGCTAAATTTTGGATGAGGTAACATTATGATATGCTTAGGGCAATGCAATAGAAGCTGCAGTGTAGGTTTTTCGTTCCTTTTCAATCAGTATCTAGGTAATTTAGCTATTTAATTGTTTCATTGATTGGTTCATGTTTTTTCAGAAAACGAGTTAGTGCATTTATAAAATATGAATTTGTTTCTCAGTTCACTGTTTTCTTATCTATACTGCAGCTTGTCGAATGAATAATTTTCAAGTAAATATGTAACATGTCTATAAACATCTCAGCTTGTCCTTTACAGTCCTCAAATTTTCTACAATATCAACTGTTAATTGCATCTAAATTTGTATGTTTTCCATCAACTTCAAATACAGATGGACCTCAATTAGTTTGGACATGGAGCAGAAATGCAAATATCACGCGGATCTTTATGTAATCCTGACTTTGTACTCCTTTTACACAATCATTTATCCAGAATTGGTTCAGTTCATGGATAGTCAATTTGCATTCAGATGTACTTCCTCTAGAAAAGCAGCCAGCGGTGTTAGGCTGCAATTTATATGGTGGACATAGGTCTTTCTAGTTTATATATACTATCATTGTGCTATCAATTTTCATAGTTGTTGATGTTGTTTATCTAATTATATTATCGACCTGCTTCGGTGAAAGTTTGTGCATCATGTCATTCATATGTAAGGACTGCGAATAGTATGTGCTGATCCAATGCAATACTATATGGATTATATGATTAATTACTTTCAGTGGATCTTTAAGCTCAAAATGGTAAGAGCACTCAAAAGTCGTTTTTTAGAGGATGGTGGTTCGAATCTACCAAGATCCAAGTTTTTTTTTTTTAAATTTTCGTTTATATTGCACAAGAGTTGACTACCTCAGCTAAGTATTGTGAGAGGATTGGCAGAATCAGTGATCAATAGCTTTTCTGATGAAGTTTCTGTAACAAGTGTTGGGATGAGGAATTTAGAGCAGCATCAATTAAATCTTTTCTGTAACAAGCGTTGCGAGGAATTTGGAGCAGCATCAATTAAATCTTTTCTGTAACAAGCGTTGCAAGGAATTTGGAGCAGCATGAATTAAACCTTTCTTCTTCAATTATTTGTCTCTGATTTTCTTTTTCATTGTCTTTTGGTTGTGGGAGAGTTAAGCTATAGTGAACATGATTTGGAGAATGAGTTTGATGCTCAAATGTAGATTGCTTCATGCAGCCATAATAGATACCCAATTGTAGGTACATAAATTAAACTTCAAAATCAAAATGTAACTTTTGTTCTAACAATTTTAAAAATAAACAGAAGCAAAAGAGAATCCATAACAAGATTAATCCAACCCAATTAACTTGGGTATCCTATGTGGTGTGGAATTCTAAGTTGTTTCATCTTCTTACACTAAAGTTTCTATAAGTCAAAATCTCTGCTCTTCATCAGCACACTGGTGCACCATCCATTCATGACATGGTAAGAACAATAAATTATTATTGAATGATTCTCTTACTGAAAGACACGCCGATGATCATGCCAACAGGCCATGATGAGATAAGAAATCACCTTGTAAGTATAAAAATTATGAACTTAGATAATGACTTGTTCATTATACCAAATCCAACGCGTTCGGCATATAAACCATAGAATTTTTCTACATCTTCATAGGTACTGAAAATCATCCCTTTTCGAGGGATTCCCTCTGCTTTTTTAGATAAATTTGTGTGATGAGATTCTTCCTCACAATATTTTTCATGAACAATTGGTTCATCATCAATCATTACTTCTATACTGTCATCCAAAATACCTTCCTTTAAACAGCCACTAGCCATTCCTACAGTTAAACACAAAATTTGCAAGAAAAGAAATAAAAAAAAGTAAATATATCTCAAGAAGAAACCTAACCTAATTAACCTCTCATACTTTAACAGTAAATACAATAATATCATTGTAGTTAATACATTTGGGTTTACAAATAAGAACAACCAAGCAAACCACAAAAAAAAAAAGAAAGGAAAAACAACGTTCATCTTCAAAGGAGTTCAGTCACACTGCTCAAAGGACTTACTATGCCTTGTGTTTCATCTCCACCAAACAGCGTTGTCAAACCAAAATCTAAAATTTCTTCCTTCATGTCTTTATCCAGTAGTATTTTGCTTTGAATCATCACAGAAAGAGGAGCCCTCTAGCAATTCCAACAATGATTCTGCAGCAAGGAAAGAAATGCTCAAAATTCGATCGAAAATAACAATTTGATGAGTTGAAGATCAAATCGAGTAACATATAAATTGGAGAATGACTAGTGGAGGAAAACTAGCAAATAGATGGTTGTAACAGAAACATGTATATTCATAGGCAAAAAAGTGATGAAAAACTACAGAAGCAATCATATTGAGCTACCAGATGATCTCTAAGAGAATCATTTGTTGACCACTTCTATGGTGTTGAAGCTTAGTAGAGAGCTGTATATATGCATAAGGAGATGTACAAGTCTGCAGTAAATGATGAAATGATGTTATCAGTTGGTGAGGCTCAAACTAATACAGGCACATAACATCCAAAAATGTGGTGAAAAAGTGCCAGCACCATATATAAAAACACAACATACAAAAAATTTTCAGTAATACACTACACTCAAGCACCTTAAAAATGTGTTCTTTAACCTGATAGACTTCTATATTTGACTAGTCTTGCCCCTTCCATACTCATATTTTCCCACCAACAAATGAATTCAGAAAGGCAAGTATAAAAAAGTGTTACTTCGTTTTTCAACTATGAAAGACACCTGAAAAGAACACACACCCATTTTCTTTTTTTTTTTTTTTCCCTTTCATGACTGGTCAGCTCATTAAAAATAAAGAAAATAATTGAAACTTGCCACTTTATAGGTGCGAGAAAGAAATTAAAACAATCCAGGTACAAAAAACAGATATTAGCAGTAAGCTTCAGACATCTATAAATAGACTTAAAGCAGCCCAAATTGTTTTACAAGTGCTGTCTTTATGAGATCCAAACAAGAAAAGACTTTCAGGAACCAAAAATTCTTCTTTTTTGATTAATCTCTTTTTAGTGTGAGTTTTTACATCCCGATGTAGTTGTCCTGCTAGCAACCTAGTTGGTAGTCCAGATAAGGTCTAAGGTTTAGGCTTACCTATAAGGTTTAGGCTTACCTAAAAGGTAGATAGTTACAACTTTATCTCTTATCTAACTGCCAACGAGGACACCATGTCACGCTGTAATCCGTCACAGTAAAATTTGGCATTACTGTAAAATTTGGTAATAGTAATATCACTGCTCATAATTTTTATACATTAAAAAAGAAGACCCAATCAGTATACTAGCAAAGGAAAAATAGTTAGAATCTATATTCTTGATAGTAGATGTAATTAGAAACATAATATGGTCTACTGCTTTCAAAATAATATCAATTGAAGTTACTTAAGTAATTCATCATAAATGCATGAAAATTTTCCATTTGTTTAGGATTTATATGAAATAAATATCATAAAAAAGCACAAATTAAAAGTCCAAAGAAATTTTGTGCATGATATCTTGTTATTATTATATACTCAAATAAAATAACCAGATGAGCCTTTGTGAAAGGGAAAAATAAACAGAAAAAGGAGACCTGGTCGGCATTTGTGAGTGTGAACGGAAGAAAAAGGATGTCAGTCAGCGTCAGTCATGTTCGATGGCCAGACGGCCAGACCGCCCATCCTCTTCTCTTTCCTCACTCCCTCCCACTTCCCTACCAATCAAACTCCCATCCATCTCTTCTCGATCTCTCTGTTATCTCTGCAAATTCAATCCAATATGATCAAAATTAGGCTTCTTTGACGGCCATAGAGGCAAGGCAACCGGGCCTAACCATGAATGCGCGAGCTTCAGAGAAATAAAAAAAAAAAGAAAAAAGAAAAGTTCTACAGTTCGACGTTTCTGATTGCTTTTCCGCGTTTCCCCAGTTGAATTCTGAATTCCCAGTTCCATAAGCTAAAAGCATGTTTAAGATATCGAGAAGACAAAAGTTATGGAATCGAGTATTGATCACTGGATGATGAGAATCGATGGCTGAAATCTGAACTCTTTTCTTTTCTTTTCCTTTTTACTTTATTAGTTTTCTTCTCTGTTTTCCTTTCCGAGCATATCCATGTTCTCCGTGTCTATTATAACGGCGATGGCTTTGAAACTGATGTATAAAAATGGTTCTCAGCGTTATGGTAGACCATGTTCCTTGCAATTATTGAATTGTGTCTTTATACTAACTTAACGTTGGAGGTTGCAGTCTTGCTGGGATTCAGAGAAGAGTAATCATTCGCGCACCGGTTTGGTGTGCGAATCGTGAACTGGCTCTCTCACATGAGAGTTAAATAACATATTTTACGAAATCCAAAAAATATATTATTTAACTCTCTTGTGAGAGAGCCAGTGCACGACTAGGGGAGTACTTCATAGAAGTATGAACATCATCTTCGCTCCGACATTGCAGACTGTAGCAGATAAAGTTAATTTTTAAAACAACTGCAGCGCCATTGGGTATACAATGGAGTTGGGATAAAAAGGGCGCGGTGACAGAATCAGAGAATTAGAAAACCCACGTTCGGGGTGGTCCCTGTGGGTGATTTCTGCTCAAGGTGACCCTATACTCGGAACACTCTCCGATCGATGTCAAACCTCTGTGACCGACCATTTTTTACTCTCTATCTCTCTCTCTTTC